>OV656854.1:15497500-16697500 GCA_927399475.2 Acleris emargana
TTGGCCACTGCAATCTGTAAAATATTAAAAACACTTGGTTTTGAAAGAGGGTTCGTAACAGATCAATCAGTTCTTAGATTGTGAAGAGCAATTAGGAAGAAAGGTCGGGATCGGCTGTGAACTACAAAAATTACCTTAGTTATTGATGTTAGCCAGATCCACGATGAGTATCAATATTTCGAAGAAATAATTGAAAGTTTAGAATATTTCTTGATATGTCTACGTTTATACAAAATAATAAAATAAAATGAAACAAATACTTGGCTTATGAAATTGAAATTGAAAAAAAATTGAAAAAAATTGAAAATTGAAATTGATTGGTTATGTTTTAGGAATTCATTCGTAGTTGTTGGGAAGTTACAGTGTTATGTATTTCTTGTTTTTAACGTACGTTATATTCCAATAACAGAGTTTATTTTAGCTAAATAATAACATGAAAATCTTGCTTTGTATACAAATTTTATCTTGTAATTTGATT
This sequence comes from Acleris emargana, assembly GCA_927399475.2. NCBI lineage: Eukaryota > Metazoa > Arthropoda > Insecta > Lepidoptera > Tortricidae > Acleris > Acleris emargana. Next base: position 15,497,979 of record OV656854.1, read on the forward strand.
ACCTGACTTTTACAAGGTGAGCTGTTTGATGCCAAATTCTAATGTAATCCCTAATTAGTTTTAAGGAGTTATACAATAAATAATAAATAATTAAGCGGGCAATGCAGCTGGTGTAATGGGAACGTTTGAGCCGACCACGGTGCAGGGCTGGAAGTAATTAGGATAAGTCTCTGCTGTCAAATTCGTTTTGTTAGTGTTATGGGAATTTGACGAACGAAACGAAGCCTGTTGTGTCATGTTGAAATAAATGAGTTATAAATGATAGCATTTTATTTATATAAAATAAATAAATAAGCTTCTCAAATATTAAAGATGTAAATAATAACACCCCCTCTAGCAGGACCGCTCGCGGCATGGTCCCTATGACACTGCCTGCATTACTTCTCTGGATAGCTTGCCTAATCCTTTGGGAGAGGTAAACACCAGCTCCATGATAATAAATGAATAAAGCTTTTCATATCGGCTGACTAAGGTCCCATGGTGGTAATTAACTAATTATGAATATTTGAGGCGCTTGATGGTTTGATTTCTTGACTTAGCTATTACATTGCTCGCAGCGACCAATGCGCGCTGAGCACTCGTCGCAGTGAGTGGGTAAGTGGGCTAGCGACAGCAGAAAGTGGTTGTGACGCAATCGCGCCGCTAACCCACTGCGGCTGACCCTGCGGCGCCCCTTCCACCCCCCCCGGAGACAGTGGGGCATACCTACCCTACCCTACCTACCCTACGTCTGAGCATGGATCAGTTCTTGGATCCCACTGGTCTTAGATGAGGGTGTCTAATCCACGTCAAAGGAAATGTCTTGTATACAAAACTGTAATTTCTAAAATGTTGATACAGGCAGCCATAATCAGTTAATTGTTGCGGAAAATCCCAGCCCTTTCCAGGTAAGGTCGTGTTTTTCCATTGAAAGGATTTTCTCGTATCGTATTTTTTCTCATGCGTGAAGTCAATTGATAGGGTCGACATAGCTCCAATTTTTGGGTGGTTTGGCCCTTTAGGTCTGCTTAAAACTGCCTAATTATTTCTTTCCTTTTCAAATACCCTGGACGGAGAATCCATCAACTGGTTAGTCTAATGGCTTTTTTTGTCTACCTTCATAATGAAGGAATATTGCTTCAGGTGATGCCAAAACTTAATCGTTTCGCCTCCATCATCAGACCAGCTCGATGGTACTATATAATTGCATTGTACTCAAAACTAAATGTGTTTGCAACTAAAATCTTCATCTTCATCGGAAACCGGGAAGTGGGTCAAATTTAACTTGCAAGATTTGACCCGTACATACATACATAAATTGCAAGTTAAATATAAGATTGTATGAAAGCGGTTCTTGCATTTCGTTTTCGAACATACATACATACCTACCTTCACGCCTGTAATCTCAGGGTAGGCCCACACAGCATACAGAATTATCTACAACTTTTAAAAGCACAAAATAATAGGCTAAGATGTTTACCAGCGTATTAGTGACAGGTTGCAAGCCCATCGTCTAACACTACTACAAGCCTAAATTCCTTTAGTCGCCACATGGAGTGGCGTGTCACTATTCTAACCCTCCAACCGAACCACACAGTGGTTTTTGAAGCTATTCAATAATGCAGTGTTATCTGCTCAATTACGATATCTATCGGTTTAGCATTAGGACTCCAATAAATTAACGTTTATTGACTGATTTACCAGTTAATCTCAATTTGTGTCGAAGTTTCTTCATCAAGTGTACTAGAATACACAGATCTCACGAGTTTACGTGTCACGACAATATGGAGTAAAAAGCATATTCGTGTTTGTTTATCATCATGTCAGCCGAAAGACGTCCACTGCTGGACATAGGCCTCCCCTAAGGCTCTCCACTCAGACCGGTCTTGTGCTTTTCGCATCCATCGCATTACCTTGTGGGAGGACCTTGTGCAGGGTCCGTCCGGGTTGGTACCACCATCTTATCCATTAACCTACCGCCAAGCAGCAGTGTTCGCATTGTTGTGTTCCGGTTTGGGGATAAGACAGCCGGTGAAATGACTAGCATAGAGGCATTCCATCTTAGTCCTCAGGGTTGGCAGTGCATTTGCAGTCTTAGGATTGCGATCTTCTGAATGCGAATATCTATGGGTCACAGTTTCACTTACCACCAGGTGGTCTGTGTGCTCGTTTGCCTTTTCTATGATATATAAAAAAAACCATCCATCCATCTTTTTACTTATCCGAGGGCAATTAAATTTATATAAAAACCCATAAAAACTAAAATATTAGCCAGCCTTTCTGGAGTTTAAAAGACTTGTTAAATCTTTAATAGGTGAAAGGCTCCGCATCCTCTTTCGGAGGCATCCGTGTACATACCGTTATTCCTAAAATTAGACCGACTCAGATCCGTGAGGCCATTTTGTTGAACTTAGTTGGTTTTTAAAACTGACTCAAGTCACGTCAGCTACAAGGATGTCCTACTTTCTTTACATCCTATTATCAATGATTCTTCATGACTCAGGTCGAGTTTTTCATTTGCAGTAGCTGACCGGCTGGCATTGAGAACTTATGCAATGTTTTTTTTTGCAGTTTTCCCTATCGGAGACGAGTTAAAATGTTATGACGCGGGTTTTTTCTTGTGAAATAATTTTTGGAAGTAGCAGTGATTTAGAAGGAAATAGCATAACAATATAGAAGGACACGGTGAAAACGTGTAATCACGCAAAAGTTCTTTGTTGAGGCACATTTTGCATGTCGATGTTGATCCTACACATAACTAGCCCAGACCTTCCCAGACAGACCCACATATTCCAGAATTTATACCTTTCTCTAGAATCACTCTACTCTATCTACTTATAAAAAACGCATTAAAATTTGTTAAGTACAGTAGGGCCTCGATAATCCGTACACAGGCTAATCCGAACGTCGCTGTAATCCGAACTGCTGACCCTGTCCCCTTCCACCCCCGCCGTAACACCTGAGATTTGATTTGTTTGTGGTTTGTCATTAGTCTTTGCAAAATGACAGTGTGCATTGCGTGCCACGTGTTATTTCAGGTTATAAATATGGTTCCTACACCTAAACGTAAATATAAAACTTTGACGATTGCTGAAAAGTGTGCTATATTAGACAATGTTTTATTTCTAACATACTATAATCCGAACGCTAGTTCGGATTATCGATGTTTTGTTTCTAACATACTATAATCCGAACGCTCCCTGAGTCCGAACAGGGGTTGTTTTTTTGAAGTTCGGATTATCGAGGCCCTACTGCAGTTCGGAAGATCTAAGGATACATACAGAGGAAGAGACTTTGTTTTATGATATGTAAAAGATAACTTGAAATTTGATAGGAATCATAAAACTGATAATATTCAAACAAACATTCAAGACATAACGACGAAAAAACAAGTTCCTACAAGTCCAAAGAAGGAAATCGAAAACAAACCTAGGCACAGGCCCGGTATGTACCAGGGCGCACGAGGTGCGCAGCGTTACGCAACCGGCCCACTCTCACTTTCGCGACCGGGGCCGCGACTCGAGCTTCGCGCGACTTGCTTTATCATCCGCTACCTCATTGCTATGATGCCCTGGTAGCTCCGGTGCCGGATAGTGCATAACTTGGTCGTTTTGTAATCATTTTACAAAGGTGAGAATCGCCTGTGTTGAATTATTTTCAGATATGGTAATCTATTGTGGATTATCTTTCTATATGTATATACTACTCAAAACAAAATAGGGGCCACGGTATATTCTGCATACAAAAGAACTGTTTTCGGAGAAGGATTATTATAACAAATTTTTACCTGTAAGTTTTGAATTTAGTATCATTCGAAAGCTGCAATGTTCAACTTACAAGTTGTGTTTTTAAATTTTTTGTCCATTGTTTTGTTTTTACCATGCGTGTGGTTTTTTTAATCAATTTTCAAATTTCATACAAAATGAGCAAAAAAAATGCAACTTTTTTAAAAACCACGCGCACGGTAAAAACAAAACAATTGACAAAAAAATTAAAAACCTAGCTTGTAAATTGAACATTGCAGCTTTTGAATGATAAATTCAAAAATTACAGGTTAAAATTTGTTATAATAATCCTTCTCCAAAAACAGTTCTTTTGTATGCAGAATATATCGTGGCCCCTATTTTGTTTTGAGTAGTATATATTTCAAGTAAACAGTGGCGTTTTATTCAAATATGTTCACCTTTCACATGCTCTTCTTGCTTGGTACAACTGCAATCCTTAATGCTTAATATCTCAACAAAAGGCTAAGGTAATGAATTCAATTGATCAAAATTGAGACAAAACCAAGGATGATTCAATGACGTCGGTAGGTACCCAAAGTTGCTGCTAAAAACGAAACGAACAAAACCAAGCTGCCAAAAGAGCTAAGTGATAAATAAAGAGTAGAAGCCGACGAAAGTGTGTCAGGCCCGCCCACGCTCCGTGGAGGGGAGCCTGCGATCAAGAAAGGTATTTTATGCTCGCTGAAGCCGTATGTACTGATAAAACCTGCCAAGTTCAATTCAGTTATAGAGAAAAAGAAATCATAAATAGACGGTTAAAAATTTGATCATGTTGGTAGTTCACTCCGAATTTTTAATAGTTTAGTTGGGGTAACCGATGGATGCGAGTAGTGCAGGACCGGGCCTTGTGGCAAACCTGATGATTGTGGTGATGATTATTATTTTAGTATCATTGTGACCTAAGATCATGGCGTTATGAATAAACTATTTTTACTAGTTTTTTGCCAGTTCATGTTTCGTAATTTCAGACCAATTCTGGCAATATAAACGGTTCAGTGTTTTAACGCATAGGTACTTAATGTATCTTTACGCATAAAATCATTTCACAGCTAGAACAGTTTCTTGGATGTTTTCTATGTATTTCACCCTTTTCTTGGCAAAAATTGAAAAAGCCATGGATCTCCTCTTCTAATTTTTCGGCCTCTTCGGATTTTTATCCAGCAAAAAAATATTATTTTTTTTTATAAAAAGTGAATGTGGTTATGTTTTATATCACACACATCGTCAAATAAAGGGTTAAGTATTTATACATACATACCTTCACGCCTTCATCCCCAGAGTGGTTAAGTATTTATTTCTCCATAAGTATTTATATCGTTACAGTCAACAGTGATCATTTATGTACCTTGTCAGTTGTCACTTTAATGTGTTTGAAATGTTATACAAAATTGTTAAACGATTGAAAGCAACAAAATACAGAAATGATCACTTATTTATGCTAATGACAGTACCCATAGTACAAGCTTACAGCTAATTTTGGGACTAGGTTAATTGGTGAGATCGTCCCCTGATGTTTACGTACATACATACATTAAATCACGCCTGTTTCCCAGAGGGGTAGGCAGAGACCTCTTCTTTCTACTTGCTACGATCTCGACAAATTTCTTTCGCTTCTTCCACATTCATACATCGAGTCATGCATGCACGTTGATTTCAGGTACTTAAGATTCGGTCCTTTTCCAGTATTTCTCCGATTTGATTCGAAAAAGTACGCCTAGTTCCGACCCTTCCACTCACTTTCGATCTGTATTATCTCTTTCGTGAATCTTCTTTCATCCATCCTTTCCAAATGACCGAACCATCGATATTTATATTATTTTATTTATATCATTACTACGTATCAAGCCGATCGTATACCTGATTTAGTAGTAAGCCCCAAGGTCCATCACAATGGAGGCTAGGGGTCACTGTGCTACTGATTGACCAACTAATTTCTATTTACCACATAATACATGTTAATTGCATGCAGTCTGTCACCCATTTGTTGGTGCATATTTTACCGCGGTGACTGGGCATGCGTGCCGTCGGGAATAAGTTGAAGAGACTAGTCTTTATTGCTTTTGAGTTTAGTTCTGTTTTCGTTTAAGCTAGCCTAGCTTCTTTCTCTCATTTATTTCTCAACTAATCATACAAGTGAATTGATTTTTAAGATACCTACCCACCTAGGTTTCCGTACACGAAGGAAACCCAACAGGGAACTATAATAATAATATATATTTTTTTATCGCATAGGAAGGCAAACGAGCACAAAGGCCACCTGATGGTAAGTGGAAACTGTGACCCATAGACATTCGCATTCACAAGACCGCAATCCTAAGACCGCAAATGCGTTGCCAACCCTGAGGACTAAGATGGAATGCCTCTATGCTAGTCATTTCCCCGGCTGTCTTATCCCCAAACCGGAACACAACAATGCGAACACTACCACTTGGCGGTAGGTTAATGGATAAGATGGTAGTACCAACCCGGACGGACCCTGCACAAGGTCCTCCCACAAGTAAAGTAGTAAGTAAGTAAGTAGTTTGACCTAGTGCAGTTATAAGGTTTAAGGTTATAGGATACAGATATAAGTCTTTATTATTTGAACTGTGCTTATTCTATACACAATACTATCATCTACACAAAACTTATATCTGTATACGCGAAACGACGTCTTTCGACGGGAAAACGGCGTTTTGCCGTAAAGCTGTTCGCATCTGTACGACGCTGTTAGCAGCACACGTTCGCATTCATAAATCTCCGAGAACCGCCGTTCGGTGCCGGCAAGAGTTGAACAGCTCCGATCACGGCCGAGTACCTACGATAAGGACCGGTCAGAGCTGGCGGAAGCCGTTCAGCGTCGACGGCCGAACATAGCCGGCGACGGCCGAACAGAGCCGATGACAGCCGAAGTAGCTACTGATGCGTTTGTATTTAATTTATATTTGTTTTGTATTTAATTATATGAAGGAAAATAAATTAACGCGTCTGTCCGATTCCCAACTCACGTTGTTACTAACAACCAGTCTCAAAAATGAGATTTACGATTGCCGATCACCCGCTGTTGCCTACATCTGTTCATCCGACTCAACGGCTGTACGCGTGCTATCTGACGTCTCGACGGCAGTACGGAGCACGGGAGAGCCGACGCCGCTTTACAACTGTTGCGATAGCAAATCGCAGGCGATCGGGCGTCTCTACGGCCGCAAGGAGGATGAGACTGCTGAACGCGGGTGTCCAACCGCGGAGACGGCCGATCGGCTAAATGCGAATAGTGTGGTGTAAAACACTCGGCGAAAGCCGACTCCGCGTCGACTGGTTTGCGGAGACCCTTACTCTGCAAAAAGCGTTCCTTTAATCTACCTTACTAAAAACCTATCCTCCTAAGACCCAACGAAACATTCAGCATGTAGTCACTACGGCCCGTAGTCCTACCAATAGTACTATTGTTTTACACTCATTCAGACCCAAGTATTTAAAAGACAAAATGGCGGGTTTTCTATTTAGTCCAACTGGTAGAACCGTGGTACGCTATGACTACTGTACACAACTGTCGAAGAAGCTGGGTCTGAATTACCAAGTTAATAAGTACTATGGGTAGGACCTTGGGCGTTATGTATTTATTTATTATTTATTTTATTTAAGTACAATTTTATTTAAAACTTAAAAATTAGGCACTGTTCCACAAAAACCGGAGTAACAGTTTGACTGTGGGAACGGCCGTCTCTAAGACAGGCATTCATTAACATGAAATTAAATTAAAATTAAATAACAGTATTAAAATGTCCAAAAAATCAGTGAAGTGTACTAAACATACATTTATAATATTATTATAAGTAAATCTAAATAATGCTTTTTTACTAGTCTCTTGAATTTTTTTTCTTTTTTTTGGGCATAAACATCTAATGACTTCAGGAAGACTATTGAGTAGGAGGCTATTGTACCTATGGCGATTCCCATTTCTCTAAAGATAATATCTCATCTAATAAATTCAGCACATTTTAAGAGCAACCACATTAAAGCGTAATCTTACAACGACAGGATCATCCACACACGCGCACACGCACACAAACAGCCGGTGACCTAAAAATTGTAACTAAAAGATCCAAACAATCTTTTCAAGTTTTTATACCAGGCCCTGGCGCATCGGACGCAGGAGTTGACCTACTCAAGGTACAAAGGGACGCACGGACTTCGGTGTTGATAATGTAAAAATAAATTGAATGGTACTACATCGTAGTTTGTATTCATCTTGCTTCCTCAGACAGCTGCAGTATCTATTGCTAAATTAAGAAAGCTAGGCAAATTCGCTTGCGAATGTGTGAGTTGAGTTTCTTGCGGCGTTTCTTCTCAGCAGTGGTCTCTTGCGAAGCGCTGGTAGATTCCAGACGTGTTAAAGCGATTTCGCGATTCAGGAGCAACACAGACGCGCATTATTTTTGATGTCATAGATAAGGCAAACGAGCACACAGGCCACCTGATGGTAAGAGGAAACTGTAACCCATAGACATTCGCATTCACAAGACCGCAGTCCTAAGACTGTAAATGCACTGCCAACCCTGAGGACTAAGATGGAATGCCTCTATGCTAGTCATTTCACCGGCTGTCTTATCCCCAAACCGGAACACAACAATGCGAACACTGCTGCTTGGCGGTGGGTTAATGGATAAGATGGTGGTACCAACCCGGAGGTCCTCCCACCCGCAAATTGGGTCCCTATATACAACCGTCTTTTAACTGCGAAACATGCGCGAAGCAGTTATTGATCGTCTATTGTCTTGGTAACTACAGTGGTATAATCAGCCTGTAACAATGCAAACGATATACATTAAACGATTTCTTAAAATTATTTCGCGCCGAGTGACGCGAGGCGAGCAGAAGTTCAAGGTAATGCTCCGTAGAGACCCTCCTGGGGGCCAAGTTTCCCAAAATAAAGTCACAATGTCTGCACCCTTCGGCTTCCCTCGACCCTTACCAGCCGTGTGACTCTCTTAAAGAACTCACTCTACAATTCGACGTTGAAATTCATAGTAATTTGCCCCGAAATGAGCCTTGATTTAAAAAGCCACATAAAGAGATAGCTTTATGTGCTTTCGCCTGAAGAACGTGATATGGAGATAGTTTGAGCGCTTTGAAACCAGAGTTCAATTCGAATAATTGCTGTTTACTTTAAAACCACAACATTGATTAAAAAAAATGGCTTACCAGAATTAAAAAGTTATAAATACTCAACTATTTAATCAAAAATTCATCGTCAAGAATCGCAAGGTTTCGAAGATTCAACCAAAAACATCCGGAAAAGGTGGTCATGTTTGGTTGCCGGGTTAGAGTAGTGCTAGGTACAGTAGGTACTCAATATCTTCCCGTGGATGTCGTAAGACGCGACCAAGGGAATAAAGGCTTGTAGTACTGTTAGGCGATGGGCTTGCTACCTGTCACTAATACGCTAGTAATCACCTTAGCCTAATTGTGCAAAATGTGGTTACAGAATTATCAATAAGTTTTTAGAGTTAAAGGTAATTCTGTATCTCTGCCTACCCCACTCCGGGAACGAAAGCGTGAGTTTATGTATGTATGTATGAAAAGACATGAATATTCCTTATCCAGCGATTACGGAGATTCAAACTCTTAACTACGCACAAAAAATAGTAATACCTGCGCCTGCGCCGGCCCTGCGTCTTTCTATTAGAGTCTCGCTGCCCTATTTAAGGGATTGCAACATAGGGCGCACACATGCGCGCCTTCCGCGTCGCGCATGTGTGCGCGCTCGTGCGTTATATAATATGATTAGTTTACGAGGAAGGATGAGGTCGCCGCCGGTTCAGTGCAGGTTCGGATGGATAGTGAGGTTTGCGGATCGTAAGGTCTATTCATGTTTGCTGTGCCTGTGTTCTCCTGGGTGACGTCATTTTACCTTTGACATATTAACGTATTGTCAATGATACCATAGCTCTTATTTGCGTGACAGCGTGCGGGTGGGAGGACCTTGTGCAGGGTCCGTCCGGGTTGGTACCACCATCTTATCCATTAACCTACCGCCAAGCAGCAGTGTTCGCATTGTTGTGTTCCGGTTTGGGGATTAGACAGCCGGTGAAATGACTAGCATAGAGGCATTCCATCTTGGTCCTCAGGGTTGGCAGTGCATTTGCAGTCTTGTGAATGCGAATGTCTATGGGTCACAGTTTCCACTTACCATCAGGCCTGTGTGCTCGTTGGCTTTCCTATGCCATAAAAAAAGCAATGGCGGCCGACAGCCGCGGATCTACGCATTCTATACGCATTACTAGTTGCCGTCCATGTGGCGTTTTTTAACCCCCAACGCAAAAAGAGGGGTGTTGTAAGTGTGTGTGTGTGTCTGTCTGTGGCACCGTAGTTCTTAAACGGGTGAACTGATTTGGATGCGTTTTTTTCCAAACTGTATATCGCTGGTTGTTGCTGGTGTTATTGATGACACAGCCTTCTACGATATAATGCTAGCTATGATCCGGTGTGAGCGTATAATGACAGATCACTATGCGTGTATGTGCCATGATCGTGGAAAGAATGCTGCACGAGTTGCTATGCCCACAGAAGGATGTGCACGTCATAGAAATGGTGCCATTACTACAGCTTGACCAAACGATAACCTATGTGATTGTTTTATTTTTAATATTCAAACCTGGGAAAGACTAGAAAAAAAAGAAACCCTTGTAGAATCACTCGTGCGTCTGTCTGTCCGTCTGTCACAAGAAATTTGCTCCGAAAAGCACTGGATCGATTGAATTGAAATTTGGTGCACATATACACATAATAATATGTAAATTGATAACAATGAATGGGGACAAATTAGGAAATTTACAAATAAGTTTTGAAAACCTTAATGTGTCACATATCAAATGAAAGGGCTCGTTATGAGGATCTCAAAAATAATTTTGTTATTGTTGTAAAATAAATAGTTTTGATTTTATTCATGAAAGAAGACGAAAATTCACCATTGATCTCCAAATCTATTGAACCTAAAATTAAAAAAAAAATACAAAATATATTTCATTGCTTGTAGATTACAGGAAAACCTATAAGAATTATATTTAAGAAAAATACGTACGTACGGAACCACGTACGTACGAGTTCAACAAAAGTTTTTTTATAAACCTGTAACTTCCACGTAGCTCTATCTTGGCCAGGCTCCCATCAGCAGTCATCGAAATAGGCAATTTCTAACTAAAATTTGCAAAAGGACATAATATTGAGTGATTACAACCGGGTAATTTATTAGTACATATATACATACATTAAATTACGCCTGTTCCCCAGAGGGGTAGGCAGAGACTACTTCTTTCCACTTGCTACGATCTTGACAAGTAATTATTATTTATTTATTTTATTTATTGTTTAGAGATTTATTTAATTTTCTGCAAATTAGGTTTTTTATAATAAGTATATACAGGGTGTTTGGTAGCGGGTTCGACAAACGAAAATGGGAAATACTTGGGTCCAATTGGAACACATTTGCCATAGTGACCCCTATGCTAAAGTTGATAGTTTTTTTTAAATATTTTTTTTTCTGTTTTTTGAAAATATCCCAAAATTTTACCTTTAAACCTTCTTAATTACATACCTAAGCAACTGAAACCGCCCATTTTTTTTTAAAATCATGCTCTGATAATGGTTTTATTTTAAAACAAAACCAAAACCCATAGGTAGTGCTTAAAAAAAAAATATGGGCCCTTAAAGCTATGACAAAATGTGGAAAATAAAATGACATTTAGGTTTCGACAAGTATAAAAAAAAAATCACAAGTCATAGACGATTTCAAATTGATTAAAAAACTTCTCTGGTTAATACTCTTCACAACGATATGCCACTTAAAAGAAAAAAACAGAAAAAAAAAATTACGCAGTACATTGAAATTTCCTCACGAAGATTTATTAAAGAAATCACTTATACCACGGTTATGAATATTGGTGAATACGTTAGAGTTAATAATCGCTGGTAAATTACCATTAATAAAAAACATTTTAAGAGTAATAATAAAATTGAAAACCACACTTTTTTAAATTTTGATCACAAAATTTAAAAAAAATCTTTGAGCTTCACGGGCGTTATTGCGAGCTCGACCATACGCTAAAATAATATCAGCGTACTCTTCATTGGTAAATGGTGTACGTTCACCCATTGTAATGAAAGTTTCAAAAGCCAATACAAATCAACGTGTTTTTCTACAAGTCTTTCTGTTTGATAAAAAATTACAATTTGCTGCCTTTAAAAAAAAAGTGTACTTTTCTTTTAAAGAACTAGAAGCTATTTAAGACACAGATTAAAAAGCTAAATGCTTTTTAGCTTAATGTTTTTTTTTTCAAATCAATGTGGGAAATGCGACGAAAATGTACGGAATCTATTCCTGATCAAGTGATCACAAAATTTAAAAAAGTGTTTTGTTTAGCGTATGGTCGAGCTCGCAATAACGCCCGTGAAGCTCAAAGAATTTTTTTAAATTTTGTGATCAAAATTTAAAAAAGTGTGGTTTTCAATTTTATTATTACTCTTAAAATGGTTTTTATTAATGGTAATTTACCAGCGATTATTAACTCTAACGTATTCACCAATATTCATAACCGTGGTATAAGTGATTTCTTTTATAAATCTTCGTGAGGAAATTTCAATGTACTGCGTAATTTTTTTTTTCTGTTTTTTTTTCTTTTAAGTGGCATATCGTTGTGAAGAGTATTAACCAGAGAAGTTTTTTAATCAATTTGAAATCGTCTATGACTTGTGATTTTTTTTTATACTTGTCGAAACCTAAATGTCATTTTATTTTCCACATTTTGTCATAGCTTTAAGGGCCCATATTTTTTTTTTAAAGCACTACCTATGGGTTTTGGTTTTGTTTTAAAATAAAACCATTATCAGAGCATGATTTTAAAAAAAAATAGGCGGTTTCAGTTGCTTAGGTATGTAATTAAGAAGGTTTATAGGTAAAATTTTGGGATATTTTCAAAAAAACGGAAAAAAAAATATTAAAAAAAAACTATCAACTTTAGCATAGGGGTCACTATGGCAAATGTGTTCCAATTGGACCCAAGTATTTCCCATTTTCGTTTGTCGAACCCGCTACCAAACACCCTGTATAAAAGTAAAAAACCAATACCCATACAAAAATATAAACATTATAAAAAACCTAACCTACGGGTGCCGCCGGCAGCGGGGCAGGGCTCAAGCTACCGGTGGTTAGGGCTGCAGAGAGAGGAACCTCCTCACAATGCGTGCCGTGTACTGCCTTCTGTATCTGGCCCTTGATCCAGCCATCTAGCGAGAGTCTCTTGAGGTGTTGGTCGAGACTCTTCGCTATAAGACCGTTTGCCGAAACAACTATCGGGACAATGATCGTCGAGTCAACATCCCACATGGTGGTCACCTCGTGAGCCAAGTCAAGGTACTTGCTGACCTTATCCTTCTCGGCCTTCACGAGGTTCTCATCATGCGGGATGGTGACGTCAACGAGCACTGCCCGGCGTTGAGATCGATCTGTCAACACGATGTCAGGTTTATTGGCGACAATAGTCCTGTCTGTGATAACAGATCGATCCCAATAGAGCGTAGCACGACCATTTTCGAGAACTGGCGCCGGTGTGTACTTATAGTACGGCACTTCAGACTCAACAAGACCGTATTGAAGAGCAAGCTGCTGATGAATGATCCTGGCTACGAGGTTATGTCTGTGCAAGTACTCGCCGTTGGCCAAATGCGAACAACCAGAATTATTATTTTATTATTTGCGGTGGTTGTTGACCCTGAAACGGACGAACGTTGACGGTGAAACAAACATTGGTGTTTTGCGGCAGGTTACAATAAATAACAGATAAGATAGTAGTATAGTAGAAAAATCGAGGACATGGTTCTTGTACAGTCACGAACCGGGATTGTTGAGCCACTTGCCATAGTTCGTAATGTAGCCGTGTCTGCCAATAACTCATCATCATCATCATCATGTCAGCCGAAAGACGTCCACTGCTGGACATAGGCCTCCCCCAAGGCTCTCCACTCAGACCGGTCTTGTGCTTTTCACTTCCACCGCGTTCCCGCGATCTTCACAAGGTCGTCACTCCATCTTGTTGGGGGCCTACCTACTACTCGTACCAACGTCTGGCTGACAGGTATTCGATTTGCATTACATAGCCAAATTATAAACATGGGTAAGTGGCTCATCAATCCCGGTTCGCGACTGTACTCTCCTAATTTAGCTATCCGTACACAAAATGCGGGGTTGCGGGAACGTTGTGGATGCAAAAGGCACAAGAACGGTCTGAGCGGAGAGCCTTGGGGGAGGCCTATGTCCAGCAGTGGACGTCTTTCGGCTGACATGATGATGATGATGATGAAATTATTACATTATTTTTATTGAATGCTGGATTGACGATATTTTTCTGTTATTGGTTTTAATAAGAGCGTAGTGGCTTAGGGGGTCGACTCGTGATCGTAAGTAAGGTACCGAGTTCGAACCCCCGCGGTCACCATGTACCAATGAGTTTTTCTAACTTAAGTGCATTACCCGATGCTCTTACGGTGAAGGAAAAGCACGAAGAAACCTGCAAATTCAGACAGCTGAGTGTGTATGAGTTGGAAGTAAGATAAATTACTCACATTACGGTATAATTTATGTTAAGTTGTAGGAAACGGGTGGATTTCTTTTGTCAGAAGGGTGTTATTTTGACACCTGTTTTAAATTATTTTATCTTTGCTAATCTAACAACGTATAATCAGTTAATCAATCAATTTAGTCGTTTAGTAGTTACGAGCGGACATTGAGGCGGATATATTAGGTCCTTACCTATGAAATTGGCGTTTTATATGGAGAATTTTATGAAAACGGTGGTTTTCATACATTTAATTTTGCGGATTATTTAGTAACGTCAAATGCAAACCAAGCAAAATTCTGTCAGGAATATTGGACACTTCTAAGCTATATTACACATATCTTAGTTACTTAAAAATAGTTCGCTTCATAAAACTCTGCGTAATTTAAACACTTGAACTTGCAGCACTTAAAAAGAGTTAAGTTCACACTTTAATTTTAAACATTAAGTAAGAAATAGAACCATATTATTTGTATCTAAAACCTTTGTTGCATAGTGTATTAATGAAATTTAAAAATATTTTGGAAGTTTAAATTGAAATAAATAAATTCCGTACGAAATAAAACACGTAAAAAAAACGCCAATTTCATAGGTAAGGACCCAATATATACAAGTCAAACACATAACACTCCTTTTGGGCTTTGCCGCAGTCGGGTAATAAAGAGCTATCGTAACCTTTGACAATACCATAACATGCCAAATACAATATGGGTTTACCGTGAAGAATAAAGGCCCGAAAATTTAAAATATTACAAAGATTCATAAGGATTCTCTGTTGCGAAAATCAAAATTAGTTTCCTGAATGAGTGTTAAAGTAAGTGTCCAAATTGCAATACATACATACTTATATAACTACTTATAAACAAATTTCAATACAGTCCACATGATGAAGAAGTTAGTATCAAATAGATCGTTAAGAGAAACGCACGCCTTTTTATTAAAAAAATACTCCAATAACAAAAGTCGACCCTAACGTAATTAACAGTAAGAGTTTTGTAATCGTTACGTAAACAAAATGACTTCTCGGAATAAATTAAAGGGAATACAGAAGCTTATTAAAATCAACTTTTATTCGGTGGCCCTGTTGCGTAAGTATTGGGTAACTTCACGCGCAATAGGCAAGGTTTTTTCTTTGTTGCTTATTATTAACAATTATTCCCCTCCTTGTTTTTTTCGCGGACGCCAAATTTTAATATTATATACCCAATGTCACTCCAACGGTAATCCATCATTTTATCGAAAATCATTTCATCGATTATCGTTTCCCATAACACTATTCGCAGAATTGTTTTACAACATAAGAATCATTTATCGAACTCCGTTAAATCGCTCATACGTTTCCTCGAATTGCCTTTTACGGAAGAATCAATTTATCGAATTCTACTTCATTATTTTATTTGTTCAACGATATAGTCGTTCATCCAATGGCTTTTACTATAATTTTGGTCTAACGTAAGTTTCAGTACTCAAAATTCTTATTACATAGAAAATCGTTTCACCTGTGTTACTATATTTGATAATACGTTTCAACAACAATACATTTTAACGCCCTATTTCGCATCTGCGACGTATTATTATAAAACTAGAAAGTTAGGTACGACGACGAGCGCAGCGAGGAGGAGTGTCAGGTTTAACTGCGACCAAAACAGCGCACGAAGCCGAGCGAGCGCAGCGAGCGTGCCGCGGCAGCGGCCGGCGAGTGCCAGAACCGACTTCATTTGTTTCAATAATAATATATGGAACGTACCATCTGTGAATCATGTTTCGATGAATTAATACCTACATCGACCAACTAATTATTCTATGAAAGGTAAATTCGATGAATAGTTAAGCTACGACTTGAGACAAATTCGAAATTATTTACGATGAATAGTTGATCTATGACTCGATAAGCAATGAATTGATAATTATGTGTTTAGAAAAAAAATGAAATCATAATCGTGGAATAGTTTTCGGCGATATGAAATTCGATGACAGGAATTTCGATAAAATGATAGACACCCCACTCCGACAATTAAGACGAATCGAATGACACCTCGCATGTTAAAATCCGTCAAGCCGTTTGGGCTGGAGAGCGTTCCCAGAAATAGACATACATACATACAAACGCTTGAAAAACATAACCCTCCTCCTGATGCAGTCAGATAAAAAACCGGACAAGTGCGAGTCGGACTCGCCCACCGAGAGTTCCGCACATGACACGGTTAACTCAATTAAAAATGTTGACGCTGTTTTTTTTGTGATCAAATCGCAAAAAAAATCAGTGTCAGAATTGGAAACTACAGTGCATACCTGGCCAATGCAGGCCATATTCATATTTTGGTTGAAATGGCAGGCAGTGACTCGCCAACTCAATGGAATGGGCCTGGAAAAATAGCCGCATTTACATAGCAGCAGGGAGGTAACAGTTCCAAAGGGACTAAGGGTGGAGAGGTGCTTCTGGACTTCAAACGACCTTAAGGTGCCCACTCGCCACTTATGCAACACATCCGCCCTTCGAGCATATAGCTCTTACGACTCCACTCTGACCGGACAATAAAGGCAAGCCAGAGGTGAGAGTCTGTTCCTCGTCGTTATGCATCGCAGCCGGCCGGTGAAGGCAAGCGTGAGGTGAGGAACAGGACCTACCCTCGGGAGCATTCAGGTCAGCGGTGTCGCCACTCACCAACAGCTCGCCACTAGCTGTCCTGCGGCCTTATTCTGATTATTAAATGAATAATTGAATAAAACCGTGACCATATAAAAAAATAAAAACTTTATTTTTCATCAATTATAATATTGTGAATAATTTATATTCCAGTGCATTTGGTTTTTTTTTAATTTTGAGCCTATTTTTTATTTATTGTACTGCACATGCATACATAAAAATACGAGTACATACACGTTAAACACAATACCTTCCATTTTCGATGCCTAGTCAACTTGAATAAGGACAAATAAGAAAAAAAACAAGAAAATCGTGTATCGTATTGTCGTTAATTAATAATCAGATAGTAAATAGCTGAGAATAATTAAAATTACGATCCGTTGCGTAATGTAATACGCCAGGAGCGCAGGAGATGCAAGAAATGTGCGTAAGTGTTTACAATTCACATACGTTTAAAAACTAGGTAATAATAATAACAGTGATAAACAATTATGTTTCTATGGTACAGTCCAGCTTATAATAGCGGCACACTTTGGTACCTTGTCGCTTTAACGCTTGACGGTTTCGTGCAGCAGTTCAACCGTGATGTTAAAGTGACAAAGAACTGAAGTGTGCGGCTACTTATAACCCTATTCTACTCGGTAAATCCGTTTGATATGTTGACATTGCGTTTGATATGTTTTTTAGGGTTCCGTACCATAATGTTAAAAAGGAACCCTTATGGTGAGACTTCGTTGTCTGTCTGTCCGTCAATCTGTGGGTCACAGGTTTTCTCAGCAAATATAAATTAATGATATCAACTTGAATTTTGGCATAGTTGTACAACTTGCTTGCTACTGATTTATATAAAAACTAGCGACCCGCCCGCGGCTTCGCCCGCGTGGAATGTATTATACATATAAACCTTCCTTAAGAATCACTCTATCTATTAAAAAAAACCGCATCAAAATCCGTTGCGTAGTTTTAAAGATTTAAGCATACATAGGGACAGACAGCGCAAGCGACTTTGTTTTATACTATGTAGTGATAATTGAAAGGGGGTCTAGCGTTAACAAAAGAAAGTGGTTAAATTATAGCAAATGGGATGTCATATGAAAGAACTCAATCTGCACAATTCAAAACTTTTTTTTTAAATTTCTTGTATGTAGGTAGGTACCTACTTTTTGATTTAAAGCCAAGAATGTACCATAAAAATTACCGCCCCCCACCCTATCTCCGAATTTTATTTTTGAAAAAACATGGCATATAGATATTTTTTTATATTTTATGGGGAAAATAAAATGAAGTGTTTAGGATTTACAGTTTTTGAGAAAAAAGCAAAAAAAATAAAACCGGTTTTCAGGCTAGGCAAATTGATCTTATTGCATGAGTAAACAAACAATGAGTTTTTTTTTTTGCAGTTACCAAGCGTATTATCTTAAATACGGGACCCTCGGTGCGCGACCTATCATAACGGTGACAGTACGATAGCACGTGTTTACCTAAGGGCCTGTTGTTTGATCAGTAGTTAAAATAACTAATCGTTAAAAATCGTAACTAATGGTTATCGCAAGGAAATGTTTCAAAAATTCGATTCCTTTTTCGAATTTTAACAACTAGTTGAGTTAACTAATGGACGTAATTTGACGTACCATTATGACGTAATTTGCAGTTCATTTTACGGCAAGCGTAAAGCGTTATATAGCTCTGTCCTTTTCAAACAAGCGACCCCACCAGAGCTTAACACTGCGTAAATTACGGTCTGTCAAAACTAACGCCATGTAGTTACTATGACCCATTCTTTTGTTTACGCAACGTCACCGTATTTTACGCGTAAGTATGGCCGATTCTTTAGGCGTCGTATTGTCAATCGTGACTTTTGATACCTAGGTCGCGTTTTCAGCTGGCTTAAATATAATTTTAGTTAATTTCAGAGCTAACTCTAATACATTCCAGATTATCAAAATGTTGACCGACTTGCCGTCGTTTTCAGGCGCTTGAAACATATTTTACCACCGCGTCTCTTGCAAGAAAACAATATTTTTCGTAAATAAATAGCAGGTACAAAATTAAAATACTAATGCAAATGCACTGGAATAAAATTATTCACAATAAAGTTGATAAAAAATCAAGGTATTTATCACATTTGTTTACATTGTTTACTGTTATTTAACAAAAAAAATATTTCGAAAAGTTTAACACAACTTATTTTATTTTTCACTAAAAGCGCCATCTGTCGTTGAGGGGCCCAACTAAATATTATTAGTAAGCATGAATTTTGACAATTTCACAATGAATACTACATTTAAGTTTGTTATGTTATATGTATATTGTTTGTCTATAAAATGTCATGTTCTATAAATTTATAAAAAAATCGGTATCCTCAAAAATTATGTAAGTAATAAAGAAATCAACAAATTTGATAGCACTGCCATCTTGCGGCGAATAGGAAACAAACTCAAAGACTCAAGAGGCTTGCTATTTGTCAGCTACAACCAATACCCAATAGATGTCGCTAAAACATAAAACGTACTACTATTATTTAATTTGGATTTTCTGGCGATCGCAGTAAACAGATTATACGATACAACTTACTTAATGATATATGCCCGGTTCCTATATTCAAGAAACGAATCGTTTCCCTTACGGGCAGTAGCGTTATGACATTTGCTTCATACAAAATGTGTCAAATTTTAACGAGACGTCACAACTCTACCAACGGTTTTGAATATAGGAACGCACCCATAGAGTCATCATCATTAAGAATGAGATATTAGTCTACGACAAACATAGCACTTGAAGAGCGGTTCATAAATACCACTAAAGATGGCGCTGTAAGTTAAGTTTGCTACCTGTTCGATAGCTAAAGCCGTGGCAAAGCTATGTAAAGGCAAAACCAACGGTAATATTAATAATGTATACAGGATGGAAAAAATATATGGACCCTGGAATCTACTTATAAGTCCTTAAGTTAGATCATTTTAATTAAAGGAAACATTAGTTTATTTTTATAAAGAAACAAAATCGCATTCTTATATTTTCTAAAAATAAACACTCATATGTGGCTTAGTCGTTTCGTTACTACTAGAACTATTGTATAACAGAAAAGTAACGAACCACTGCGATGGTAGCGCACCCATTGTATATAAATAATATCCGTATAAAAATGCTACCAAAAATGTTTATTTTTTTCATGTTTCGTATCATAAAACGACAGAATTTATAATAACACGTACCTATTCTGTGAAAAGTGTGGTTATAGAATTATCAACACGTTTTAAAAGTTGTTGGTAATTCTTTAGCTTTGCCTACCCCACTTTGGGAATGAAGGCGTGAAGGTATGTATGTATGTATTCTGTGAAAATATCAACTGGTTACTTATTGCGGTTGAAAAGATATAGCCCTGTAAACTTAGGTACTCAATTATATAAGAGCGCCTACCGCTGGCTGTAAAGCGATGACGTCATCATCCGTGAGTGCTATATAGCCACCTATTTACAAGGGCCGCATAGGAATTTAAAAGAAAAACTGCGACAATGTACTCTTACGTATAGTCTATGTCAAGTGGAATTGCCAAAATGTAAACAAATTAGTAATTTGTACTACTGTTTGACACGTAACCGCAAATATTTAACAAGCATGTTTTTTTTAAATATCGTATTATTAACAGTTATTTAATCTTAAATTTTATGTGAAAGTAAAGATCCAGTGTATAACACATTGCTAAGAACTCACTTGATCTTTAAAAGCAAATTGATTATCGAGTAATAATGGTAAATTAATCAATTTACCACTATTACTCAAACGAGTACGAAAACGAGTTTTCCCAAAGACAGCTTTACAGATCGATATTAAGATAGTCCATCACATCATTGAATTTAAATTGTTGCGCGCATTGTCGAAATTCATGAAATTTGGTAAATGATTAGTCGATACTCATTTTTAAGTTCAATTCGAACATAACAGTGGAAATAGGTCAGGGGACTAGGTATGGAGAGGAAACGTGAGGTCTCTTTTCAAGGCGTTCTCTGTTCTCCATGAATACAGGATAAACCCCAGTATCAGTTGCCATATCTGTGTAACCCAAAAATAACAACGCAATAAAAATGACCGGTGAATCACAAATGTTTTTTTTT
Organism: Acleris emargana; assembly: GCA_927399475.2. Classification (NCBI taxonomy): domain Eukaryota; kingdom Metazoa; phylum Arthropoda; class Insecta; order Lepidoptera; family Tortricidae; genus Acleris; species Acleris emargana. The sequence continues at coordinate 15,519,097 of OV656854.1, forward strand.
TATTGATCTCCAGTAATATAAGCGACGAGGTCGTCAAAGTTACCGACTGTCTTCTCGTCGTCACTAATCACTTCCTTCAACGCCAGCGCCCTGAACATTTGTTCGTCCTCGTTTATATCATCGGTTTGTAATATCCGCTCATTGATCAGGTTAGCCAGGTTACTCTCGTCGATAGCGCTCTCTTCTAACGTGGCGTTCTGCTCCTCCGGCTCCATGAACCTCCGGCGCACGTGCAGCCCAGCCTGTTTCAGTTTCGTTTTCGCCAGCTCGATGAAACTTGGCGACTTCAGCGTCTCCCGGAGCCAACTTTTGATCCTATTCTTCTTGTCCTCTACTCTGGCCTTAAATCTGTAAAAGAAAATACATTTTTATGTATGTTTATGTTGTTATATCATTCTCTTCATCATCATCCCCCAAAAGACGTCCTTTCCAAATAATCTCCACAAAATTCATTTTGATTTTATTTGAGTAGATGTGAAACTTCTGAAATCGAACAGATTGCTCGTATTTAAATATAGTTTAGTACTGACTTAACTTTCAACATTAATTCCTTCATTCAAATAAATAACTTATGCAATCCTCATCTCCGGTTTACCTTTGCAGCTCGTGTTCTCTTTCTCTGGCCTTTTTGATTTTCTCCTGCAGTTCAGGCACTTTCCCAGCCTCATTGTCTTCGACGGTCTTTTCGACCCATTCTGTCATCTCTGAAACCCGGCTGTAGACCCCAGGGGAGCGAGGATCGCCGCACTGCTTGCCGCCGAACGACACTATACCAAGGAGAACACCGTCGCGGACAGCTGGGCCGCCAGAATCGTGCTGAAAAGTAATGAAGACTTATAGAAAAATAACAACAATAATAACAAGATGGAGTTACAAGACCTTGTAAGGATAAAAAGGTAAAAGATAAAAAAGACATTTATTCAGTAAGTAGGCCGCACGGGCACTTTTACACGTCAAGAATCTACCAGCGCTTCACAAGAGGAGACCACTGCTGAGAAGAAGCGCCGCAAGAAACTCAGCAGTCAGTCATTTTTTTAAATATATTTAATATTACAATGGTACTACTTAGTCTAGCATTATATAAATCTATAAATAGCAAATTAAAAAATATTTCAAATATCCTGCGTAGTTTCCGCAGGAAAACACACCAAAATCTTAAGATAGAAAGAGAGAAAAGGAAAAAAAGAACTCCTACGTATGTGTATATAAGACGGTGCAAGATGACCACATAAGATTGATATGTTTTCCTACATCAACGGTGTCCCCCAGACAAGATAAAGATTTTGAATTTGAAAAAAAACAAATAAAAAATATATTATTGATTAAGTTTCGGGTTTAGGCCAAGCATGTTTGTCTATTAAATAGTCCTCGATCCTATAATACGCTTTAGGATCGCGGGAAAGCGGTGGATGCGAAAAGCACAAGATCAGTCTGAGTGGAGAGCCTTGGGGGAGGCCTATGTCCAGCAGTGGACGTCTTTCAGATGACATGATGATGGTGATGATGAGAAAAATAACAGCTGATGTTTGTTTGGACCATTCCCAATGATAAAATCTAAACTAACGTGCGCAAGGCGCGCTCGACCTGGGGACCGATTTTTGACTTTCGAGCGCTGGAAAGTTTCACTCGGAAGTGACAAAAAACAATGAAAAGGTATTTTTGACTTGCGACTCTTGCGAGCGATAGAAAATATGAACACGAGTGGTCCGTGGCATTCGTTTTGAATTCTATCGATAGAAAGTATCATTTGACATCTTTCAAACCTGTTGGGTTACCCAACTTGGGTATGTTTGCCGGGATTCGGGAAGTACACGAAGCATAAACAAACCTAGCGCAATGCCATAGACATCCACAGACGAGAAAGCGTTTCATTTTTCCTACATTTATATCCGGTCAAGAATTTGTAAAATAGGCGTAAAAAAATCTTATTAGCACTGAAATATTAAATTGCTTGTTATGATTTCATCTTTTGTTAGCTTCACACATTTATTCGCAATTAAAATATGAATAAAAAAAACCGGTAAAACATCGACTTTCTGCGTATAATGAAACAAGTTCCAACTTAACAATATTATTTAGTCAATCCCTCACTTTCGAGTGAAAATCTCAAAAATATGGAATTTGGGACCATTCGAAAATAAATCGTGAAAGATTTTCGCATTCGAATATTTTCTACCGCTCAGTTTTGAAATCGAGCGCTCGAAAGTCAAAAATCGGTCCCCTGAACGCATGCGCCTTCTATTGGTTAATATTGGCACAACTCCGTCCGCTCCGCTCTTCTCCGCCTCAGTGGAGCCACAGACAAACTTATCCCTACTTACATAAAAGGTAAAATTTATAAATTGCAATCTGTTACACCAAAATAATTTTGCTTTAACAGGCCAGCAGGCACCGATCTTTTCCGCGCCTCGACCACACCCCAAGTAAGAAGAAACCAGACATACGTTGCACGCGTCCTTCCCACCAGTTGCGTACCCGGCGCACAGCATCCGCGGGGTGATGTAGAACCGGTAGAAGTTCTGGCAATCCTCCAGTTTCATGGCCGGGACGGGAACAAAGCGCACCCGGTCGGGGATGTGGCCGAACCCAGTTTCCTGTTGAATGTCAGTGTATACGTTGTAAAACATCAGTCTTCAAATTGCGCCTAAATTAGCTAGGCTCTACACACATGCATGAACTCACGCCTTGATCCCAGAGAGGGGTAGGCAGAGCTACAGAATTAACTACAACTCTAAAAACTAGTTGATAATTCTGTAACCACATTTTGCATAATTTGGCTAAGATGTTAACCAGCGTACCTTTTAGTGACAGGTTGCTAGCCCATCGCCTAACAGTACTACAAGCTTTTATTCCCTTAGTCGCCACTTACGACATCCACGGGAAGATATGGAGTGGCACTATTCAAGATTGTAAACCACGCGGCTCTCTAGGCACTAATTAATAATGACATACATACATACCTTCACGCCTGTAATCCCAGAGTGGGCTAGGCAGAGCTACAGAATTACAACTTTAAAACTTTTAACTTTTAATTAATAATGAAATACCTAGAAATCCTTAAATAAACTACTCGCACAAAATATAGGCCTAGATAGTTTATATTTTATACTGTTTTCGATATTTTTATCCAGTCATTTGGAGTTCAAAGCTTCTTTAGAAAAATACTATACTAGAAGAATACTTATTTAAGTTATAAAGCGGCTTGTTGTGCTGTAAAACTAAATATCTATGCTTCCATAAGAGACACATTTCTCAAACTCCATCCTGTCTCCATCCTGTCTCTACGCATGATCGATATCGAGTTATAAATGATAACGAATTAATTGGCAACTCCTCTACTATAAAATATCTGGGTATTACTTTGGATGAAAAACTAACCTTTAAAGATCACCTACAATGGATCACCGGTAGAGTTAGAAAGATTGTGTACATTATGAAGTTGTTGAGAAACTGTGCAGGTAGGGACATCTTAAAGCTCGTCTACACCTCACTCTGTGAATCGATTCTTTCATACTGTATAAGTGTGTGGGGCGGTGCTTCTGGATCTGCTCTTTTACCTCACGAAAGGGCCCAACGTTTCGTTCTAAAGGTCATGCTCAGAAAGCCACGGATGTTTCCCACTGCGGACCTCTATAGGGAGGCTGACGTTCTGAGTGTGCGGCAACTAATGATGCTACGTGTCACAATGCGGGTTCACTGTGAAACCATTCGTTCACAGCATTACGCTGACTTGTTACGCAAGCGTTTGTTCAGAATACCTACCCCACTCGTAAAGACCTCATTTGCAAGACGGTTCCCGGATTTTCTTCATCCCTACATCTACAACAAAATTGCTAATTCGTGTGATATTTCAAAATCTTCCCCTCGTGAAGCAAGTCTAAGAATCCTCAGTTGGTTAAAAACTCTTGGCTATAGTGAGACTGATAAATTGCTGAAGGCCATCACTTGAGAACTCGTAAACCTCCACCAACTCACGCACGAGAACAGAAACATGTACACACTCACACACACACACACACACACACACACACACAACACACACACACACACACATACACACTAACTCACACCCACGCACAACTCATTCCTCAAATATTTTAGTATTGTAGTAATTTAATATTATAGAATTATAGTTGTGCCATATTTGGGTTTAAAAATTGTTATATTACCTACTTTAAGTTAGTCTTTAAGTTTCCAATTTTCATAGAATTATAGTTGTGCCATATTTGGACTTAAGAATTTGTTACATTACTTTAAGTTAGTCCTTAAGTTTCCAATTGTTATATGTAGACTGTACTCTATTTTAAAGTGTAACTCCGAATCCGGTTACCACGTGACAGGCATGGCCTAGTGTGGGACAAACGGATAATCGGTTTGATTTATTACTTTTACCTTTGAATAAATAAATGTTATTATTTATTATGATATTCATTTAATTTTCTATAAATTAGGTTTTTTACATATTCAAAGGTAAAATAACAATACCGATACAAAAAATAAACATTATAAAAAACCTAATCTACGGGTGCCGCCAGCAGCGGGGCAGGGCTCAAGCTACCGGTGGTTAGGGCTGCAGAGAGAGGAACCTCCTCACAATGCGTGCCGTGTCGAGGAGTACTGCCTTCTGTATCTGGCCCTTGATCCAGCCATCTAGGGAGAGTCTCTTGAGGTGTTGGTCGAGACTCTTCGCTATAAGACCGTTTGCCGAAACAACTATCGGGACAATGATCGTCGAGTCAACATCCCACATGGTGGTAACCTCGTGAGCCAAGTCAAGGTACTTGCTGAGCTTATCCTTCTCGGCCTTCACGAGGTTCTCATCATGCGGGATGGTGACGTCGACGAGCACTGCCCGGCGTTGAGATCGATCTGTCAACACGATATCAGGCTTATTGGCGACAATAGTCCTGTCCGTGATAACAGATCGATCCCAATAGAGCGTAGCACGACCATTTTCGAGGACTGGCGCCGGTGTGTACTTATAGTACGGCACTTCAGACTCAACAATACCATATTGAAGAGCAAGCTGCTGATGGATGATCTTGGCTACGAGGTTATGTCTGTGCAAGTACTCGCCGTTGGCCAAATGCGAACAACCGGAAATTATGTGTCTGAGGGATTCGCCGGGGCAACGGCACGCTCGACAAATGTCGACCGTGCCATCCCTCAGAATATATTTCCGGTAATTGTTCGTCATTATGACCTCGTCAGCAATTGCACAGACAAAATCTTCGGTTTCCCCAAAGAGGTCACCAAACCGTAACCAGTTCACGGACGCGAAAAAAAAAAAACCGCTGACCATGACGGACGTGTGTCAAATTTGTCTAAGGACAAAAATACGACTAAAAATGTTTTAAAACATTTTCAAACTCATTTTCAAATGTTAACAAGATCTAGAACACGACGTCAAGCGGATACACCTAACGCACGCCCTCCACCCTTGCCCGCCTCGTCTAGCTCCTCGCCATCGTCGTCGGATGATGAGTTCGCCACTGCTCCTGACACCAGCGAGTCGAGCGACGAGCGCGGGCCGCCGCCTCCGCCGCCGCGACCACCTGCGCGACGCGGGCGGCCACCGCTGCCGGCACGCTTGGGGCCTGCGGGGCATCCTGCTCCGAGCATGGCTCCCGCTACCGGTGGTTTAGTGCGTCGCATGCGATGGTCAATATCGAACAATGAAAATTGCATGCGAGCGTATTACGGGGCTACAGAGGGAGGAACTAACCTCACTGCGTACCGTGATCGAATGTTGCTTCTTATTATTATTATTACAATAAATAGCGAACGTTCTATTTAGTTGACCATTCTTTATGAAAACCATTTCGAGACTAATCGTAAGGCGGTTCGTTTAAAATGCGCTTTGAAATACTTAGCTACTACGGATAATATACTTACCTATTTTATAGTTCGTTCGGCGCCACAATTGGTACAAAAAAGCCGCCGCGGCGCGCACAAAGCGGTGTCAGCGAATTCAAAGGTTGCAATGCACACTATTTGAACGAACGAACTATACGTGAGTAAAACATTCATCGTATACGGGACACATGACAAATTTTAATCCGTTGTAACCAAGTTTTATCGTCGTTTTTGAGTTTTAGGAACGAAAATTTACTATTATTGAAGATTATTCTTAACCATAACCCTAGAAGTAAACGTAAGGATATAAATAAGGTTCTGACATAATTTCATTTTTGGGACAAGATTTTGTTGCCAACTGTACTTTTTTTTGCAACATCTTCATCTGCTTACTCGTATCAAGACCGAACTATTGAGTCCTAACATGGTGGGTCTATGGTAAGAATAGCGGAGATCCTGTCGCCACCTTCCGACTCCATCATCAGGGGGGTGTGATAGCTCTGCAGTTCATTTTACGCTGAGAAAAAAAGACAGAGCAATATAACTGTCATAGCTCTGTCCTTTACCCACCAGATCAGCTCTTAGAAAACTTTTACATATGTGGTCCAAATTTCAACCCATTCTATTGACGGGAATTGGGTGTTTAACTTGCAAGATTTGACCCGTACTTCCGAAACTTTCTTGGAATCGTTCTGAATGTTCGTACCCTATCGTGTTATGTGACCCGGGTGTGAAATGAACGTAAAAGCAGTCGTTTAAGAACCAATTTCCGTTTTATTTGCAAAAGGGACGCCATTTCTTTTCCGCGCGGGACAAAATTAAAGAGAACGGTTAAGCGAGAAGATTGAAAGCGTCGTTGGGATAAATGTTTTTAAAAAGATAATAGCACTGGCAGTGCCAGTCTGGCACGTTATATTTTTCAGTAATAATTTCACTATTCACATGGTTTTATCGTAATTTAGGGCCGTATTAATAAACTCATCTTGACTGAGATGCGCGTCACAAGATACGTCAAAGTAAACGTCAAGCCATAGGAAACTGTCATTTTTGACGCATCTTGAGACGAGCATTACAGTCGAGATCAGTTTATTAATACGGGTCTTTAGTGTCACCGTTGGATTTAACGTGCGTATGCGAAGATTTTTACCTACATTTATTTCCTACTTATGTTTTTTTAGGTACCGTTTCATTACATTCATAACTAAGAGGTACTCATCTCATAGGTACCTTTTTGACCTAGTTTTACTGATTTCGAAACAAGTTCCTAGATTTTTTAATGATGTACTTAATGTAACTGTTTCTAAATAAATAAGTAACAAAAGGTCAACATACAATTTCAACAAGTTAGTGTAACCGCGAATCATTAATAAATACCCAAATCTAAAAGAGCTACCAGGCACGCATAAACTTACATGAGTACTTCCCCACCCAGTGACGATGAGGATATCGTGCGCCTTGATGATGTAGTCCTTGGAAGGCAGGTTGAGTACGGCGATGTTGCGGCCGATGGGCATTGGACGGTCCAGGCGAAGCAGGGAAAAGTCAAAGTCCGCATTGCCCGGAGCGTAGTTAGCGGGGAAGAATACCTAGAAGATACAAAGATGAGGATTTTGTCGTGATTTTTAATGCTGAAAATATATCATAGCTTAGGGCCCGAAACCGCTGTTTCATTGAAATAGTATATTTTTTACGAAGTAGACATTTTCTAAATAAGTTGTTTAAATTATAAGTCGGACGAGCAGCGAGCTCTATCCATTGAACCGTAATAGGTATACAGTTATTCACAAAGTGTGTATTTCTATTGTTACTTTACTATTCGCAAAATTAATCATCGGAATCATGTTCTCTCTTTCGCACCTGCACGGCCTTATGTAGCGGGCCGTGCAACAATAGTGCTGGTAGCGGTAGGCACAAACAGGAAGGTAATTGACGTTTTCTCAAAAATGAACGGAAAAGTTGACATTACTAACTCCATACTGAGACGCAAAGTACATAGTTTACAGACAGTTCCCAAATTAAAAAAAAAATACATTGCGTGCTCGCTACACAAGCCCGCAATGTTGCATACAAATTTCATTGTTATCTAGTTTGTAACTTTTTAAAAAGTGAAAACGGCCATAATAATATGAGGGCACAAGTCTTATACATCCATATTTTATTCGAAACGTAACTTTTTTATCTGGGTCTGGAATAGCTCGATTTTTTTTTTCCTAAAAAACTTGCGTTTCTCCTTGTCATAACCTCCTGAGGTTCCTTGTACTAAAAATAGTACATAATACAGCCATTGAAATAAAGATCTAGTGCAAAGGAAGTAAAGTAGAATTTCTTTTGTTTTTATGACAAATTGTCAAATTAGAAAATTGACTTTAATTCATTCACAATAGATTCATATTCCTTTGACGAATTTCGTTGTATGGTGGGCCTTAGGAGGATAAACATAAAGGCGGTAAAGAGTGATGTTATTTTCACGTAAAGTTTCTGTTTATATGCGATTTGTACTTTGCGATTTTTTAGAAAAGCACTATACAGGGTGTAAGGGACGGCTCACCGAAAACTGAAACCATAGCTTCAGACCATTGTACTGAACTGAAATCCAGTGGAAATTTATTCTCTCGCCACTTATTTGCGGATAGTATAGTTTTACAGGATGTGTATAAAACTACTAAGAGCCGTATTAATAAACTGATCTCGACTTCAATGTCAGTCTCAAGATGCGTCAACAATGACTGTGTTCTATTGCTTGACGTTTACTTTGACGTATCTTGTGACGCGCATCTCAGTCAAGATGAGTTTATTGAATACGGCCCTTAGGCCGCCAGGATGGCTAGAAGGTTACCTTGTTTATTCTCGCCTGGTATCCACCTCGATTGTGGAATGAGCTCCCGCCCCGTATGATAAACGGTTGTAATTTTTTCTTATCGCCGTCAAAGGCTCTGTTAAAACGCATTCATAATGATTCTTCAAATTAATATTCAACTTAAACACACAAGAAAACGTGGTACACTTAGTTTCGAACTCAAAATAAGTTTTGCTGTTTTCGAAATTCGAAAAAGGAATCTATAACTTTATATACACAGCTGAGTGACCAATGAAGATAAACATAGAGAAACTGTCTCTGTTGTGCACATGAGATTCTTAAGTAAAATCTATATTCATCTCTTTCTACATTTTCTCACTTCCGTCTTTAATGGGCAGTAAAGTGTGTGGCTGTCTTCTAAACTACTAGCTTCCGTGTGGAAATCGTACGAGTATATCGCTATTTCCTCAAGCTGTTCTGGTATGATTGAGTAACCAACATCCCAACTATCGCATTTATAATATTCGATGATTGATTCAAGGCTAGATTCTACACGGTAACACCACATTGCCTTTGACGAGTTATAGTATTTTCAACGTTAAGATAGCTCTCCTTCATTTTTTGATGGGGGGTTTAGTAGTGATTGCGCGAATATAAAGTGCGTGAGAGTATAATCAGTAAACAATATGAATCAAAAGTTAAAGCCGGTCATTTTTTAATCGGACAGACCTGACGGCCGAGTCCATATGATAGCTCGATTACTTTTATGGTCAATCAATCAATCATGTCAGCCGAAAGACGTCCACTGCTGGACATAACCCTCCCCCAAGGCTCTCCGCTCAGACCGGTCTTGTGCTTTTCGCATCCACCGCGTTCCCGCGATCTTTACAAGGTAGTCACTCCGTCTTGTTGGAGGCCTACCTACAGCTCGTCTCCCGGACCGCGGATGCCACTCAAGAACCTTCTGACCTCATCGGCCATCAGCCCTGCGAGAGATGTGCCCCGCCCACTGCCACTTAAGTTTAGCTATTCTTCGGCTAGCTTTTATGGTACTAGGTAGTAATAACGGCGGAGTTAAATACAATACCATAACACATGAAAGGCAAATATTGTTTTACCAGTAGAATGGAGCAGCACGTCGTAAATGATTGTATTAATTTTCAGCATAAAAAACTGTGAATGAAGAAGCAGAAAAAGGTAAAGAGAATGTTGTAACGTGCTCTAGATACCAGGAGCTCAGAAACACAAAGGATCTTACGACTCCAGACAGTGTCCCGCGGTGAGCACCCACTGCTCGTCGATGATGGAGCCGCCGCACCAGTGCTTGCCGTTGCGCGAGATGGCCACGTTGTAAGGGTACATGCTGATGCTGGTCTCCATGCCGCCTACTATGCGTCGCACTGCGTAGGAGCGAAATGCCCAGGCTATTTCGTTTTTTTCACCCGGTTGTGACCAGTCTGGGGGAAAAGATTGAAAAATCACCTATTCGAAATGGGGACTTTTCTTCCCTGCTAGGAGGGATCAAAGTGGTACTTTTCTGTTCAAGGAAATTTTGTTGCCAGTATAAAATATAAATAAAATTATTTCCACCTTGGGTTCCAAACTACGCTCAGGATTCAATGTACGCCCTCGCCGTAAATGTGTAATTTTGCTCCCTTGTGACACAATATACTATTTTATTACTAACACTTTATTTTTTATCATAAACTTCATAGTGAGTTATTTTATTTATCACTAGTGACCCGCCTCTTCGATGTGAGTTTTCTGTGACACCCGTACATAAACCAGAATGTGTTATATTGGGTCCTTACCTATGAAATTGGCGTTTTTTTTACGTGTTTTATTTCGTACGGAATTTATTTATTTCAATTTTAACTTCCAAAATATTTTTAAATTTCATTAATACACTATGCAACAAAGGTTTTAGATACAAATAATATGGTTCAATTTCTTACTTAATGTTTAAAATTAAAGTGTGAACTTAACTCTTTTTAAGTGCTGCAAGTTCAAGTGTTTCAATTACGCAGAGTTTTATGAAGCGAACTATTTTTAAGTAACTAAGATATGTATAATATAGCTTAGAAGTGTCCAATATTCCTGACAGAATTTTACTTGGTTTGCATTTGACGTTACTAAATAATCACATGTGTATGTATGTAAATAATCCGCAAAATTAAATGTATGAAAACCACCGTTTTCATAAAATTCTCCATATAAAACGCCAATTTCATAGGTAAGGACCTAATATATAAAAACCTTCGTCTTGAGTCACTCTATCGATTGCTGAAAATTGCATCAATATCCGTTGAGGAGATTGAAAGATTTAAGCGAACAGACTGTAGAACAGTGGCGAAGCGTCACGTAAATAAATAGGCAAGCCGGAGCAAAAAAAAGGTGTATGGCGTGTGTGCTTGTTTGCCCCTTCCGTGACATAAAAAAAACATACCTTAAAAAATGGATGTCGTCTTTCTAGTTCTCAAAAAGCAGTGCTGAAGTGTCGCGTGCGTTAAAAGTGCGCGGAAAGGCAATTCTTGCTTTCCAAGTAGTACTACCGTATCAATTAAACGTTTCAATAAATTTCGATTACGTTCCACTTACGATTGTGGGCCTCAAAATTATTACCAAAAAAAGTTTAAATTCTACTGTTACCAAACTCATGTAATAATATACAACTCCGTATATGTTTCTCGCTTTGAGCATGTTTTCTAGCTGAATTACTTATAGAAAATAGAATAAGTTTTTTTTTCTTGCCTTTTTCGTGCTTATTAAGATTAAATCTTAGAAAAAATACAAATTTATTTCCCTATTTCTGGGCGGTTTGCCCTTCGGGAATATATAAAAACTAACCTAACATAACCTATTTTTTTTACGTACTTTAATTCAAACCGTAATGTTTCAGTAATAATTGATTTTAGAGAAAAGTTTGTTTAAAAAAATATGCTTGTTTTAGTATATTCTAAACAATTAAATCATCATAAATAGACCTTATATTGACATAATTTTCAAGCATCAAAATTTTCTAAGTCCCTGACGCCTTGAAAATGACCAACATTTGAACCCCTATAACTCGGCCAATTTTGATTTTAGAGAAAAGTTTTTCAAGTAAAACATGCTTATTTCAACGTGTTCTATACGATAAAATCATTTAAATTAGGTGTCATAATGATACGTCCTGCGTCCCCTAACTGAATTATATAAATTGTGAATATCTGCAAAACCTGTTCGATTCCAAACACTGCTAGAATCGGAAAACAGCAAAGATGAATAGCAAAATAATTTGTTTAATTTGCAGCTGCCAGTCAGCCAATTGTATTTGTAATTCGCTGTGGAAATGTTTGAAGAATCCATCTCTACGCCTATAATCAATTTTTATGTCTGGGCGAGCGCGTCCTAATCCTAACTTAATGACATGTTTCTTATTTCCAAAGGATAACTTTGAAAAACATGTTTGTTCATTAAGTAGGTAATCTGTAAGATAACACTCAATTTGCACCAATGCGGCCGTTTGTACTTTGAGTACAGGCAAAAATATTTAAAAACTAAACCACGAATATAACCTAAAATAGATCGAAGCAAAAATAACAATATTTAGGTACTTAACGAAATATAAACAAACCTCCGTTGTCGCCACGAATCTGCAAATAACACAATCCAAACAGAAAAACATTCACAGAACACTAAACAAGCTAAATTTCACTAGTTGAGTCTCATAAAACACAATAAGTTAAGTAATAACACAAATTTAACTATAAATCAAAACAAAACACCGCGTATTAGCGCGAGGACGCGAAAGTAATGGCGTAATGAAAATCAAAAAAGTAGTTGAAGGTCGTGAGGCCAGGGGGGAGAGAGACGGTTGTTGAGTTGAGTGTCCTTGGGAAAAGAAAGTTAACGCATGCACTTTAAGTTCAAAATTGGATGCAATAAGCCGTAGTTCGTCGGCCGGACTTGCGTGCTTCTCCCTCTTGCGTGCTCACACAGGTGCCGCTGTGTCTGTGTGCGAGTTTAAAGCTAATGTAGCGCTATAATATTACCATTTGGTCAGGCCTGTGTCACTCCGCGTGTAGGTATTAAAAACATACCTCCAGGCGCCGGCCACGGCGGAAGGGCCAATCTAGTAGGCTGCCGCAAGCGAAAGACGACACACGTATAACCACGTATAACCACGTCTAACTTATTATGAACCGTAGTACAGTGAATTAAGGCCCATATTTCCTCAAAAAAAATTAGAAGGTATGTAAATGAACACGTGCTCGACTGGAACGCGAGCTAAATTAAATCATATTGTCTATCAGATTGAGTACATATTTCTTTGAAAACCGTTGTGAAGTAAAGCTTCTGTAACGCTAGTTACTAGTTATTATTCTGTGATTTGGTTTGAATTTGTTAGTGAGGTCCGGCGCCGAGTCACCGGCTTGTATGGCGGTTTTAATTGTGGGTGTAAGTTCGAGCGCGCGTAGTGAAAGGTAACTGAGCATGTGTGCGTGTATACGAAAATATTGTTCTTGTTTCTTTCTAGTAATATAGGTTAGTGAATGGGTGCGAGCGAGTGATAGATTTCGGCTTGGTAAATAAATAAATTTGAATTGCGGCGTTAGTGCGTGTTCATTCATCGTATTATGAAGCAAGGTAAAGCTATAGTACACCGGGTTACTTTCGGTTTTACGTTTTGTTGTTTGTATACCTAGTAGGTACCTACTCTATGCATAGGAATTTTTAGGGAAGCCGCTGGGAATCGGGTTGTATGGACGCTTCGCTACTGCTGTAGAAGAAAAATATCAAAACAACTTTTTTTAGATGAAAATATATAATGTCATTTAGGACTCTGTTCTACGCGGTAAAACCATATTCCTTTTGTATTGTATTCTCAAAGTTATTATTGTTCTTGTTTACTTGACAGCAATGGTGTCCGTGATAAAAACAATCGATAGCAAGTCAAAAGCAATATGGTTTTAATCCTAGGTACTTCGTAACTATTTATTTTGGTGTTCAGTAATGAGTTTTTTGTTTTGTTTTATATGAAAGGAAAAAGGCAGAAGAGCAAACCGATCATCAAATGGTATTATCTGGCTGCGATTAGAAAGGGATTAAAGGTGACAGTTTTTCCATCCCAAACTAATCGCAATATACTATAGGAATCGCAATTATAAGTGCAATTAGTCGCGTTGGTGTGATGCCAAAAAAGGCTGCAAGATGCATAGTAATAGTATAGGAATATTTAAACATTGCTTTGACCAATACATGGCAGTTAGCCTCCTTCATTGGTATGGTGGCAGAGAACAGCTCCTCTATTATCGACCCGGGCAGCACGTTCTCATTCCCACGGTGTTGTTATATTTCCATTATTAAATACTAGGCCTTATATCCACTAGTTATGTGTACCTATACACATAATAATCGGTTCTATAATTAACGAGAACCCCTTCAAAGTCGATTGCGAAGCATTAAGGAACTAAACGGATTTTTTTCTAGTGTTATCTGAATTATTGTGAGCGATATTATTTGATTATTACCAAGAATGTAGTTGTACCGAAAGCAATTTCGATATAATGTCAATGAGGTACCCAGCACAAGCCAAATAACTAAGCCCTAACGCAGAGCCTTGGGGAATTCCAACCCTAACACTACTATCAGCCTTTTGTTATTTGCAGCCTCGTGGGGCCCTAACGTGGCTGCGTTTATCTCGTGACAAAGTTTGGACCGAGTCGAATGCTCTGTCCCTTGCAGACCTCGCAGTAGTCTTAGAGAGGGCGAGGGACAGAGTATCAGATTCGCTAGCGAGTACGGTTACTGTAACTTATGGTAAGGGTACAGACATTTATGTCACCTTCTGACAAGTAAATAAGTACGAGAGTGACGGATGCTTCATCGACATTAGACTCGCGATATAGACGCGGCCATACTAGGTCCACTGTTTACGGTACCTTATTGACCTTTACTGCTGGTTTCATACCATTCTTACCGGCTGTATCTGGTTCTTCCTTCGCAATTTTATACCTCGTAGAGAATTCATCATTCCTAAATTTGTACTGCTCCTCTAGAATCGATTTGATTTCTTCCTCACTATCAGGTTTCTGCCTCAGTATTTCCACATTGGCTCGGTTCCGGTGGGAGTTCTCGTGTACATTCAAATTTGGGAGCAGTTGCATGAAGCTCATCTGACCCCCATTATGGCTGCCAACGCTAACATCACTCAATATTATCACAAATACAATTAGTATAATATTAGAATCAAAATGTTTTTGTAAATCCATCTTAAAATTATTATTTCCGTGCTCATTTTTCTTATCGTTTGGAGGTAAATTTATGCGAAGAAAATAATGAGTTTCAAAGATTTCTTGGGCTTTATGGGTTTTCCTTGGATTTTATAGCGATCGTTAATTTTAGGAATGTCAGTTGGTCGTTGTTGGCCGTTGTATAATACAGTTGGAACACGTGACCATAATTCATATTTACTATTTATTTACTATGTATGGTAGCGAATCTTGGGTATGGCAGAAGAAGAATGCAAGCCGGATTAATGCAGTTGAAATGAGAGCTCTAAGAAGTATGTGTGGAGTTAGGATGATAGATAGAATAAGAAATAGCGAGATCCGAGAACGATGTGGATTGAAAGAAAATGTAGTCACTAAAATTGAAAAGGGTATGCTAAGATGGTTTGGTCACTTAGAAAGGATGGATGGAAGAAGGGTTACGAAAGATATAGTGCGAGCGAGAGTGAGCGGAAATGTCGGTAGGGGACGTCCTAGACGGACGTATGATGATCAGATTCGCGATGTACTGACTAAGGGCCAAATAAAAAGCACCCGAAACCGACGTACGTGCATGAAGAGATTGATGAATGTAGAGGAAGCGAAAGTGGTATGTTTAGATCGATGCACCTGGCGTTCCATAGTCTCTGCCTACCCCATTGGGAGACAGGCGTGAAGTTATGTATGTATTTATTTTGACTGATTTGCTCGGCTGATCTAAACTAGGTATAACTTAGTGTGGTCCGTCATTGATATAATTAAGTTTTGATTTAATTTCAATGTATAGAATTTTTAATAACTTTAATGCGTAGTCTCTATTAATGGGGTTTAGGTAAAACTGTTGTTATTAGTAAAAGTCATACATTTTTAAAGTGGGCGGCTATTTGTAAAAGTTGTTAACTCCATTTAAAATAAAAATATTTTGCTATGTGTCTGTCTTAAGTGCATCGGAGCCGAGATATTTAAATATTAAATATTATACCTGGGCGTAATCACTACATAGTATAAAACAAAGTCGCTGGCGCTGTCTGTCCCTATGTATGCTTAAATCTTTAAAACTACGCAACGGATTTTGATGCGGTTTTTTTTAATAGATAGAGTGATTCTTAAGGAAGGTTTATATGTATAAAACATTCCACGCGGGCGAAGCCGCGGGCGGGTCGCTAGTTTCAATATAAAGAAGTAATTATGACGTAACTATGCAGTTCAGATTACACTGAGAGAAAAGGACAGAGCTATATAACTGCAATAGCTCTGTCGCTGTAAAATCAGCTGCATAGCTATGTCATAATAACCCAGCTATACCTTGAACTTTGAAATTCTAGTATAAAAGGCATAGAAAAGCTAAACCTAGTTTTAGTTCGTAAATCAAGAGTAAGTAAGTATTTTATTTACAACTTACAAGTAATAGCTAAAAGTTGGGGTTTTTACCGTCTCGTCTGTCCAAACACAAGTATAATAGTACTGGTAAGACCTTGTGCAGGGTCCGTTCGGATCGCTACCATTTATCGTATTGTTTTTAACTGAGCCGCTATTACTGTCAAGCAAATATGGGCTATCGTGACTTTGACAATAGAACACGTTAACAGATAAAAGAAAAAAAAGAAGAAAGATGTTTATTCAGTAAGTAGGCCGCACGGGCACTTTTACACGTCAAAAATCTACCAGCGCTTCGCAAGAGACCACTGCTGAGAAGAAACGCCGCAAGAAACACAACAGTCAGTCGTTTTGTAAATATTGTTTATGATATTATACAATAATAAACTTAACCTAGCATTATATAAAACAATGAAACTCACATAAAACAAAAAAATTAATATTCATGCGTAGTTGACCAGGAAAATGTGTCAAAACTCACAAGAACTAATAAGTAGTAGAAATAAAAATAAATAAATAAATAGACATTTTAAAAATTATACTTACGTGTGACGGTGCAAGACAACTCACATAAAAAGTTTCGATACATTCTCCTACAGAAACCGTGTCCCCTAGACAATACAATGTCTAGGTACATATTTTTTATGACAAAGATAAAGATAAAGACATTTATTCAGTAAGTAGGCCACACGGGCACTTTTACACATCAAAAATCTACCAGCGCTTCACAAGAAGAGACTACGAAAGTTATTATTAAGTTATTTAGATGGTTAGTTTAGGCGTTAAAGTTAGAGATGTAGTGCATATTCGTTTTCCATCGTATTTTCTCGGTAACGTTCGTATTTGTCATGCTGCTTCTGTCAACCTCAGTACTTTTTGTACTGTGACCGACTGAAATAGCAAGACACGTTCGTACGTTTCCGTGAAAATACGATGGAAAACACTGATGCACTACATCTGTAATATGGTTTTACCCAATAATGCCCTTTGTCTTTTATCGATTAGAGCAACAGGATCGGTGAAGAGGTTACGGAGTTAGGAGGGACAGTAAATAAGCCGCACGGGTACTTTTAGGCACTTGTCCCACCGACGACGATGAGCGATAAACGAGTAGAACGATAAACTAGAAACGAGTGGGCGAGCGACGAGAAGCGAGTGTTAGCTAGTTAATAGTTTTGTCGCTCGGCTATAGGCGAGTGTTCGAGTGCAATTACAATTCATTATCATCGTCGTCTGAACTAGACAACAATGACAGCTCAAAAGCTTTGCTCAAATTCATAGCAAATATCTGCACTGAAATCCACGTCGTAAAATCACCGCTTTGGTATCGCTGCTTGAGTTTTAACTACCAAGTGAGTATCGCCGAGCGAGTACCGCTGAGCTAGTTTTATCTTATCGCTCTTATCGCGGCGACAAACTAGTAGAGCGAGTGTTCTCGCCGGCAGTGTGAACAGCCAGCGATGAACGATTAGTATACGTGTCTCTTTTACTAACACAGGATCCTTATATTTTGTTCGTTTCTTGGGCGAGAAAATCGCCGATAGCTAATCGCTTACTCGCTCTTGGCGGGACAAGTGCCTTACACGTCAAAAATCTACCAGCGCTTTCCAAGAGGAGACCACTGCTGAATGTCGCAAAAAACTCATCAGTCAGTAATTTTGAACATACTTGTATTTTTTGGGTGGCCGTCTGGTCGCATAACAACTATTGTCATAATTTCGATTGACATAACGCATTACGCATAAAGTTGATGCTCATATATATTTTTTGGCATAAATTGTACTATGGCATAATTGTTCCCTGTCATAATTATTCGGAGTCATAATTGGTTTAACCATAATGTAGAATGTCATACATTTATTTAGTCATAATATTAATATAATATAAAGTTAGTGGCAAAACTGTCTCAGAGCAGAAAAACTTTATGAACATTTTAAAGTATGGTAAAATAATTTTATGCGCATCAAATTTATGCGCGTTACACAATATGTTCTTAAACATTATGATTAAAAACGTTATGCGCATAAATGTATGACTATTTACAGTTATGCGTAATGATGAGTATGACGAAGCCACGTATGCCTATCAAAAATATGACTTCAAACTTTATGCAACCCGACCCCTACCCGTATTTCTTCATAACTAAGTTAATAATTGAACCCAGGGAAAGGTTTGTAATTTTGCATGCTTGTAACGCATAAACTCAAAAACTACTGAACCCATTTCAAAAACTCTTTCATTATTAGAATGTTATATTATCCCTGAGTAACGAAGGCTATGTTTCATTGTTCTGCGCGGACGACGCAGGGAACAGATAAGAATTAAAAATTACATGAATAGGTAGTTGAGCAGGACAACGTATTAAAACTCAAAATTATCACAACTACGGGAATTCCCAAGATCTCTGTTCGGGACAGATTACTGTTTTAATACTCCAGTAACTTTAGACGTCATGACCTTGTTTATGATGATGGCCGAATCCTTAATTCAAGGTTGTGACTCGAAAAAAACCGAGCAAATGGATTCAAAAAATACAGTGCTGATTTGTGATGATTCTAACATTCAGATCAAAATTATCAACATCTCCAAAACTAGAAAAAATCAGTAAACATACATTCGGGTTGAATCGATAGCTTTTTAGCTGCTTTAAGCCCTCTTAGTTTTGGCGTTGGTTTTTGGCACTCCCTGTTAATGGAACGTGGCTCTTATTACTTCACCCGTTTCACGAAAGCTTGTTACTTGTATTATAAGCGGAAATCTCTGTCAGCAAAAAGCCGAAAGCTGCGGAAAGCCAGTTCTAATCATCTCATAATAAAATAACCGGATATTGTTTGCCGTTTATTAATTGTACACACAGCAACACATCTAGCTATACACTTCAGAAATCTGAAATATTTCATGAAAGAGAGTCGCACTAGAATGCATAGAAGTTGACATAATACACATATATACATCTCTTTCTTTTTCTCTCTGCTCTGTCTTTAATAGTTAGTTAGTGTGTGGCCGCACTGCGGCTACACCGCCGCGGTTTTTAACCGCCTGACTTTTTAATCAAGTAAAACGAATGCAAGCGGCCGCACTGGGGGCTGATTATTAACTTGATATAAAAGTCACGCGGTTAAAAACCGCGGCGATTTAGCCGCAGTGCGGCCTTTGCCTAATAATAATAATAATAATAATAATAATAAGCCCCTCACAAACCTAACTCCACGTCCGATCCGAACATCTGTGATCACGTGAGGGGCGGACATTGGCAGCTATGTATTTAGCTATAACTTACCAATGGCTAACGGAGCTATAGTAAACAGAAAAATGCGATGCGCTTAAGAAACGGTAGATATCTACCCCAGGCGGGTACCGAAGCTAACCACGACGGAGAATCCCGCTCTGAGCTTGTTAGCTCAGGCAGTCCCACGTATTCTGGGGGGGACACCGTATCGCAAAATTCTGCCCAGTTGAGAACTGTTGCGGAACAAGACTCAGTACCAGACCAGACAGATGACAGACTGACCGACTGTGACGATATTAGTTCAAATTCAGCAGTAGAGCCATACAGTCCATCAACAGCATCGTATATCCCATCACCAATATCGTCCGTGGGCTCTCGCAGAGCACCCACGCCCGACTTAGATGTTGCGCAGGAGGTGAATGCCTTTTTGCCTGCGTCCACTAAGGCTGGGAAACCTAGGGTGCGCATGAGTTGGACCAAAGATGTTAACCTATTCATCATGCGCACCTACTACTATATCACTAGATTAGAGACAGACATGACCACTTATAGAAAACAGTTGCATGAACTTTTCCAAAGACAATATCCCACTGTTAAAGTCAGCGAACAACGTGTATCCGATCAAAGACGGGCCATTATTAGAAATAAATATCTAAGTGATCAAGAACTAACCCGATTGAAAGACGAAGTACAAACACAGTTAAATGATGTAGATCTAGAACATGGTTCAAACATTACGGTTGTCATACCATCGCACGACCACACCGAAGATGATGCACAACCACACTCACAAGACACACATCCACTATACACACAATCACACACATCCCACTCGTCCACTCAGACTGAGACTATAACATTAACTGTAGAAAATAATATAGATGTTTTAGTTGACCCCGACACAATAACTGAACCGAACACTCAAGTCATTCTTAATAAATTTCACACTGCAATAGCCAAATACACCGGAATGAACCCATGTAGTAGACCGAAATTAACAAAGTTAAAATACAGTAAAAAACTCTCACAGTTAGTGCATCTATTTAACTGCGACATACTAAATAGATTTCTTTCTGATGACACACAACTAATAGATATTCATACCCTTGTTTACTGCACTGCTGTAGTCATCTCCGAAGAGCTAAACTACAAGATAACAGAACACACACCACGCAGTAAGAAAACCGACATTAACAAACCTCCATGGCAAGCTAGACTAGAAAGAGATATAGAACAGCTCAGGGCAGATTGTGGTAGACTCACCCAATATATAAATAATAATAGATCTCGTAAAGTAGTGAAAAGAGTGGAAGAGATATTTAAGAGCAGGATTACACACACAAGACACGAAGCAGATAACAAAAAACCAGAAGAATACCTAGATACATTGAAACAGAAACTGGCACTAAAGGTACAAAGACTTAGAAGGTATAAGAAAGCACAAAAACGAAAGAATGACAATATTTTATTTGCAACAAATGAAAAAAGATTTTACAGGAACCTACACAATCACACGCAACACACAGAGACTCACACAGACACATCCATACCAACACAGACACAACTAGAGACGTTTTGGGGTAGCATATGGGAAGAACATAAACAACATAATGATAAAGCAGACTGGATAGAAACAGAAAGAAAGAAATGGGATACAATAGAAGAGATGACATTTGAGGAGATCACAGAAACCGACATAACTAATATAACAGCGAAACTACACAATTGGAAATCACCTGGGATAGACAAAATACATAACTACTGGTACAAAAAATTAACGTCCCTACACACTTACATAGCAAAAAACTTAACAGAAATTATATTAGGCAAACAAAATATACCAGAGTTTATAGCTACCGGTATAACATATATGCTGCCCAAAACAACTCATTCCTCACATCCATCACAATACAGACCAATCACATGCTTACCCACCATATACAAAATATTAACATCAGCAATAACTAGAAAAATCAATAGTCATATAGAACACAACAAAATCATATCAGAGGAACAAAAAGGATGCAGGCGAGGCCACATGGGATGCAAGGAGCAGCTGATTATTGACTCCACCATCCACAAACACGCGACTAGTAAAAATAGAAACCTACACTGTACATATATTGACTACAAAAAAGCTTTTGATAGCGTACCTCATTCCTGGCTGCTACAAATATTAGAAATTTATAAAGTAGACCCAAAAATAACTCACTTTTTACGTAATATAATGACTCAATGGAAAACTACTCTTCAATTAAATGCTGGTAATAAAATAGTAACAACACGCACCATCTCCATTAAGAAAGGTATCTATCAAGGCGATTCCTTGAGTCCCATGTGGTTTTGTCTCGCCCTCAACCCCTTGTCACATCTACTGAACAACAGCCGAGCTGGATACAACTTCAGAAACACCCCAACAGATACACGCATATCACACCTGATTTATATGGACGACATAAAATTATACGCAAAGACAGACAAAGACATGAAGAAGTTAGTAGACATCACAGCAATATTCAGCAACGATATCAACATGGAATTTGGCATAGAGAAATGTAAAACACTACACATAGTAAAACGAAAAATACAACCAGGTAACTATACAATAAACGACAATAACACTATAACAGCAATGGAAACAAACGACCTATACAAATATCTCGGATACAAACAGTTAAAGGGCTTGGACCATTCTATAACTAAACAGACATTAAGTACTGAATACAAAAACCGCCTAAATAAAATATGCAAATCGCAATTATCTGGCAAAAATTTAATTAAAGCCATAAACACTTACGCCATCCCTATTCTGACATACTCATTTGGAGTTATAAAATGGTCCAAGACCGATATAGAAGCCATAGAACGAACTACACGCACAACACTAACAAAACATAACCATTTACACCCTAAATCTGCAATAGAAAGACTGACTATCAAGAGACAGCAAGGAGGTAGGGGTATGATAAACATTTATTACCTTTGGCAAAAACAAATACATAGCTTACAAACATTCTTTCACACCAAATCACATACAAGCAATATACACAACACAATCGTCCAAAATGACCACAACTACACTCCGCTAAACCTACACGAACCACCTGACACACAAAATATTAACGGCAACGACCCTCAAGCACAACTGATGAATAACTGGAAGAAAAAAGTACTTCATGGACGACATC
Source organism: Acleris emargana (assembly GCA_927399475.2). Lineage (NCBI taxonomy): Eukaryota > Metazoa > Arthropoda > Insecta > Lepidoptera > Tortricidae > Acleris > Acleris emargana. The sequence continues at coordinate 15,541,795 of OV656854.1, forward strand.
CTCGTGACTTAGAACAAACACACATAGACACACCTTTGATGCAGGTGTGTCACACACATGGCTAAAAGTAGGCAGTTTGTTCCCAGAAACTGAAGGTTTTATTATTGCAATCCAGGACCAAATCCTAAATACTAAAAACTACCGAAAATATATAACAAAAGATCCAACACTCACAAACGACAAATGCCGCAGATGTCACACCCAATCGGAAACCATACAACACATAACCGGAGCATGCACAACGCTAACACAGACTGACTACACACACAGACATAATCAAATCGCAAACATCATTCACCAAAACCTGGCACACAAACACAAACTTGTACAAGACACACACACCCCGTACTACAAATATACACCACAGATAGTACTTGAAAATACAACACACAAATTATACTACGACCGCGCCATACTCACAGATCGCACTATCCACTATAATAGGCCTGACATCACATTAACAGATAAAATAAGCAAAACTACATATCTCATAGACATCTCAATCCCTAACACACACAATTTGCAGAAGACCATCACGGAAAAAATAACAAAATATGCAGACCTAAAAGACGAAGTTACTCGACTATGGAGACAGGAGAAAGTGTATGTAGTTCCAATAGTCCTATCCACAACAGGCGTCATCCCAAAACACCTACACCATAGCTTAAAATTATTAGGTATAGAATCATACGTTTACACAACTTTACAAAAAGCAGCAATACTTAATACATGTAGAATAGTGAGAAAGTTCATGCAACTAGACCCTGAAAGTAGCCCTCCGCTAACTAATTAAATATTCTCTACAACTCTTGCTACATTTACTTGGTGTATAACCCGTAAATGTAGTTAATACCAGCCTAGAGCTGAGAAAAACAATCTTTTGAAAATAATAATAATAAAAATCTGTTTATTTCAAAATTTGTGTTGGGTTTACAATTTTTTACTTAGCCTAAATCTTTATCTATTTAAGATTATTTGGCTAAGTTAGTGAGGACGCTATTTATAAGAATTAATTAGAATTAATTACAAGACATAAGAAATCTTTTAACTATATTATTATTATTTTTTTTTTATTTTTGGTTTTGGTTTGTTTTTTGGTTTTTGGTTAGGTTTAGGTTTAGGTTTTGTTTGGGTGTGATGTTGTGTGTACTTTAGAAAAAAACCTCTAAATGAATCAATCAATAGTTGCCAGCCACACATTACATTGCCGTGAAAATTTTGCTCGTCTATACCGTCCCTTAATACCAGGGATTGTAAAACCGGTGAAATTGAATACCTGTATATAAATTGTCAAACGATTACCGCTAAAATAATAATACCTATATTCGAGTTAGCGGTAAATGTTGTCATTCCGCTTTTGTCTTTTTCACTATGTATGCACTATTTACAGTATTCTTTACCTGTATTTTATTTTTTTTATTTTTTTTGCCCCCGCGGCGACTTGAACAGCTACTACCGCAGGGATATGGCTTCCACGTGAAGTGATTTCGCCAGTGTCAAGGTTTATATGAGTATAAAACACAATCCAATCTTCTCTAGGAAGATTGGGGGCAACGTTGTACGGTGATTTGTAGGTCAGAGGTCAAGATAGTTTTAACCTCTGCACCACTGCGAGTCCACTTGAAACGAGAAGAAAGATGCCAGATACACGAAATAAGTCCAAGTCTTCAATCACTGTGCGACACTAAGGCATAAAAAGTACAAATCACTATCAGAAAAGAACTTTGAACACCTAATTACCCAAAAATTAAAGTCTAAAACAAATTACACGTCCGCCATCTTTTAACGTTGCAAATGGCCCCCTACCTGTATTTAATATCGGTATTCGTTGCTCTTGATAGATAAGGTGTCAAGTAGACATTATGACTGAAGCACAACAAATAGGTGTAACATAACTCAATAGCATTGTTGGCTAACACTGGTTGAAATGTCTCCTAGTACTGAACAAATAAATTGATTTGCGACGTATTTCAAATTGTCAATTGTCAATTTGTTTATTCGCCTTTCTGTAATAATTTAATAAAGTAGCAAAAAGCCACACGAAAAATAAAGTTTTCGTATTTATATAAAAATATCTAAAATGGGCCGCGGACGGAAAAGAAAAAGACAAACCGATCATATGACAGAATGGTAATCTTTTCGTTGATTGTCATAATTCAAAATTAGAAAACTTGCTTGTTTGGACACTGACAGGTATTACCGGTAATGGGTTTATTGGTAAAGTATCAAATAATGGTAATGTTGTCAATTGTCGAAACCGCTATTACATTTCAATACCGGTTTTGATTATACCGCTTATTAGAGCTTTAGTGATATAAATACCAAAATGCAATTATAACCGGTTATACCTTATTTAAAACCGGTAGTAAGAATACCGGTAACGATCCCTGCTTAATACCAACATCACGAAGGAGGTTATCAATCAAACCTTTCTGCTTGTCAAACAAATCCGAAAATTCATCCTTCATCCACAACTTGTCTCTTGTCATCCTGTCACCGACATGTCAGCAATAGATCACTCCATCACAACATGTTCCTCTCGTCTCTAAGTAGAACCGATCAGCTGGGGTGCGATGACGAGCACCGCAGCCCTGGTGATCGCATTCTGCCTCTTAATCAATGACATGACTATTCTGCGCGATGGTAAGATATAACTTCAAACCTATCCTTAAGAGGCCACCTATGATTGAGTCGGTCGTTTCCCGCGATCTACACATACATACATACCTTCACGCCTGTAATCCCAGAGTGGGGTAGGCAGAGCTACAGAATTACTTACATCTTCAAAAAGTGGTTGACAATTCAGTAACCACATTTTGCACAAATAGGCTAAGATGTTTACCAGCGTATTAGTGACAGGTTGCAAGCCCATCGCCTAACAGTACTACAAGCCTATATTCCCTTAGTCGCGTCTTACGACATCCATGGGAAGACATGGAGTGGCACTATTCTAACCCGGCAACCACACGGGGTTTTCCGCGATCTAGATCTCAATAACCATAACGCTTTTGTATCTGTTCTTTGGGCAACAGTACCAATGTTAGCAAACTCTTCACTCTACAAAAAAAATGTACTAGGATACTGGTCAATATTGAAGCAACAGATACCTGCAGGCCAAACATGTGTTTAAATATCCTAACACTGGTGTCTATGTATATTTTCGAAATATGAAGACTTGAACGAAATCACAAAGCCCTATTTGCACAAGAATAAAAAAAAAAAAAAAAAATCTTAGGCAGAGAAATAAGTTAATAAGGTATTTTACCAATTTAAAAAATGAAATGAAAAATATTAGTTTTGGGACACATAGGGCTGTGAAAATTTACAATAAAATACCTCTTACAATCAAAAACATATCAAAAGAGTCTATATTTTGTAGTAAGTTAAGGAGTTTTTTGATTTCAAAATGCTTTTATAATTTGGAAGAGTTTTTTGCGTTACAAGAGTGAATAAAATCTGTTCGGTGTGATTTCCTTAATAGACATGTAAGTATATTATTGTGTCTTGTTGCAGTGCCCTTGCAGGGTTTATGTTGAAGCTACCTACTGTATTTTTAAGATCTCATTGTACAACATAAAGCAATAAATGAATATGACTATGACTATGACTGTATTAAACTTGACCATATTCAATTGAGACTGGTAAACGTGAAAACATGATTAGAAATAAAATCTTCGATCTTCGAACATGACACCTTTTTTGCATGTTTATGGTTGAATCTTCGAAACCTCTTCCTTGTCGATGATTTTTGATAAATAAACAGAGATCGGACAAATGGGTGTCATTACTCGCAATTATGTTGACATGACTCCAAAGATTTTAATTAAACAAATTAAATTACATTAATTGATTTGTTAATTGAACCTTAATCTTGATCCTTTACAGGTCAATAATAAATAAATAATACAAAGACGGGAGGAGTGGCCATTATTATTAACCTTTCGAAACCCAATACATAATATAGCGAAATCAAATCTTAAATTAGAATTAAAATACTTTTTGTTACTGGCTTTTTTGGGAGCCGGCGGGTACCGAAAGGTTAATCTACTTAAGTTTGCTCCATTAACTTCCGTGGATTGCAAAAGAAGCTTTTCATCTCGTAAGTTTATTTTAACGTTGAAAAGGAATAAACTAACCACGGAAAAAATATTATTAAATAAAATTAAATATTCTATGCATTATTTTTAGGGTAAGTAATCAATGAATGTAATTTAATTTGATTAATTAAAATCTTTGGAGTCATGTCCACATTATTGAGAGTATTAATGACACCCATATTCCGATCTCTGTAAATAAATCACTAATCTTTATTGTTTGTGTTTAACACATAGGGTGCAAATTTTCAGTTAAAAATTATGCCATGTGCTAATCCAGGACATGGACTGTCTGCGTGTCAAATTTAATCCAACTTTGTTGAGCCATTAATGCGTCATTGAATGATTAACATACATTTCACAGCCGATAAGTAAAGCATATTAGACACTTTTGTTTAGCCATTTCTCTCTCTTGCACTTGACAATAGACAAGAGAGAGCCAACTTTAAATGGCACATAAAATTACTTCTCGATGTTGAAATAGGCTTTTGAACTAATTTATACAGAGAGAAGATTTCTTTTGTTGGTTACCAATAAACTCAAAAACGACTGAACCGATTTTAAAAGTTCTTTACATACATACATACATAACTTCACGCCTGTAATCCCAGAGTGGGGTAGGCAGAGCTACAGAATTACCTAAAACTTTAAAAACTTGTTGATAATAAAGTTCTTTCTTCAGTAGAATTCTATATTATCAGTATTATCACCGAGTAACAATGTATGAATGTTGAAGCTGCGAAAGAAATTTGTCAAGATTTGAGGGATGCCCATAATTTCCGAAAATCAAATTTTAATGGTTGCAGAATGTCCATCCCCATTTTTTCCTGATGTTTTTCCAATCGCGTACTATCATATTCGAATTTCTCCCAATTGCAATTTTTTCCCCTTGTAATTAGGTCAAACAAGTAAGGTAGGTTTAGGTTATGTTAGTTTTGCAGAAGGCCCGAAGGGCCAAACCGCAGAGAAATAGGGGCTCCGCAATAGCGGTGCTCCGTCGACACTGTCACGAGCCAGTGGAAAATTAAGATCGGGAAACAATGGGAATAAAAATTCAGCAACCAATAAAATTTGATTTTCGGATAATATGGGCCTCACCCCGTGATGTAACACAGAGTATAGGTACTTCGTTTAATGTTAGCCTGCTATCTTGCGCGGTACTTTGATATACAGGGCGTCCCACGGCTATGCCACGTGCAAGGAAAGTACCTTGAATATTGTAGATGGAACATTTTACTGAAAGAAGTCATTATTTGAATTTAAAAAACAATTTAAACTGCATTCATAGACATTTCAATAATTACATGGTTGAACCGGGAATCGAACCCGTTACTCGGGAAAAACAATTACCCTGTAGCTTTACCATACCGATCGAAAGGCTTCACCATAAGGATTATTTTTTGCTACATAACATAGTGTCAAAAATAAAAGGAAGACCATGAATTTTAACATTTTTATTACAAAATTAATCAATTTATCAAATGCTCAAAACGAGTCCCTTCCTGTTGAAGTCGCACTCTTTTGACTACATATTTCGCTCACAAAAAAAAACACATTAAATGTTAAAATTCATGGTCTTCCTTTTATTTTTGACACTATGTTACTTACCAAAAAATAATCCTTATGATGAAGCCTTTCGATCGATATGATAAAACTAAAGGGTAATTATTTTTCTCGTGTAACGGGTTCGATTCCCGGTTCAAGCATGTAATTATTAAAAAATCTATGAATGCAGTTTAAATTGTTTTTTAAATTCATATAATATCTTCTTTCCGTAAAATGTTCCATCTGCAATATTTAAGGTACTTTCCTTCCATGTGGCATAGCCGTGGGACGCCCTGTATAATTGAGTAGTTCGTGGTACAAGGCACATGTAATGCTTTCGCACACACCATCTCAACTCTGTGGTCAGTGGTCACGTCCATTACCTTAGGCTTATGCTGCCCTGGTAGACGCGTGACTATTTTACAAACAACGAGCTTAGCAGTGCTCTGTTCAAGCGACCAAACAATCCGAAAAGTGGATTGTTAACCAAGGGTTGAATCAAATTGCAATTTCGTATTTGGGTAAGGACTAAAAAGTTGGACTATAGTTAAACGCAGTTAAATATACATAAAACGAATTCAAAAAAAGTTCTGTTTTGCGACGAAAAGTATCCCTAATTAAACAGTATGGCTTATTTTCGTGTCACAGCGGAAAAGTTTCAAAGACTATATTTCCCACCATAATAAATGTTATATGAATCTTAAGAATTGACAGTTTGGTTCTATTTGCGAAAACTATGACAGTTGTCAATAACCGTTAAAGGGTTAATTAAGTGAGTTAGCGTGGCGAGCTTTTTGGCCCTTAGCCATTTAAGTCTACACGAGCACGTGCCTAAAGTTCGAGGGAGCGATTAATAATTTCACCGGAGTTAAAAACTCTAAATCATTACTATAAAACATAAGTCAAGCAATGAGTTTTACTAGAAAAAAAAACAGGGGACAGTCACACAAAGTGAACTAGTCCAAAACGATAAACATACTTGTATAGATAAATACAAATAAGTTATGTTGTAGTATTCTACATACATACATACATAAACTCACGCCTTCACTCCCAGAGTGGGGTAGGCAGAGCTACAGAATTACCAACAACTCTAAAATCTTGTTGATAATTCTGTAACCACATTTTGCATAAACAGGCTAAGAGTAGTATTCTATTAACAATTAAACCTTAAAACTAAACTCTTTTAAATTAAAATAAAACTAAGCTACTCAAATATTAAAGATGTAAATAATAATCACCACTATAAAAAGAACACCCCGTATAGCAGGTCCGCTCGCGGCATGGTCCCTATGACACTGGCTGCATTACCTCTGGATAGCTAGCCCGATCCTTCGGGAGAGGTAAGCACCAGCTCTCCGATCTCCGGAGATGTCTATGAGCCGGTATGACAGAGCCTTAATAAAGCTTAAACAAATATAATAAATAAATAGATAAATAATTCCGTAGCTCTGCCTACCCCACTTTGGGAATGAAGGCGTGAGTTTATGTATGTATGTATGTAAATAGATAAATATATAAAAAACATCCAAGACTTCTGAACAAATACTCGCGTTCATCACACTAATATCTGCCTTACCAGGATTTGAACCAGGTCCGTTAGCTTCGTAGGCATCACTACCAACTAGGCCAACGAATTCGTCGCCGATGTAAAAAAAGTTCTCTCTCTCTCTTACGTAAAGATGAATAGTCTGTTTTGTTTCAGATGACTTCCTTCGATCCAAATACGTATCTTCCTGCATCGTGTTCCTGTTGAGCAACTGCATGTTACTCCGGAGACTGAACTTCTTCCCGCTGCGGGATAAGTTTCATCCCGTATCCTGCTTTATAGAGGTAAAGTAGAGGGTTCTCATCATCATCATCATGGCCTCCCCCAAGGCTCTCCACTCAGACCGGTCTTGTGCTTTTCGCATCCACCGCGTTCCCGCGATCCTTACAAGGTCGTCACTCCATCTTGTTGGAGGCCTACCCACAGCTCGTCTCCCGGTCCGCGGACGCCACTCAAGAACCTTCACTCATTTCAGAACCAACGTTTCATATACTATTAATTGATAAATATATTGATTTACAAATGTACCTATCAGATTAAAATACGCCGTTCAACAACTAATCATATTGCAAATTACACTTTAAAAGTTTTGTTTAAAAACTCATCGTTAAGCCAACGGTTTACTTTTGGTGCATACTGTTATTACAGACATTAAATCTACCTACTTTTTGCGTTTGAATCGACGGGTTTCCGCTACGCGGAGCCCCTATTTCTGGTCGGTTTGCCCTTCGGGCATATGTAAAAACTAACCTAACCTATTTGAGATCCATATCTCAGCCAATTTTGTTTATTTTTGTGTTCCGCTTTGAAAAAACTAAGTACCTAATTTGGACAAATGATGAGATATAAAATGAAAAAAAATATATTTTATTAATTGAACCCGTAGTTGCATAACGTTGATATGCCATATCATACTTTTGCCGATCGTTGGTTGTGAAATGAAAAATTGCCAATTGATTGTTGTCAAAGTAGAGCAGTAAATATAAGTTACAACGATGCGCCTGCGCAGTAAGCTTTGTTTTAAAAGGGTCAAAAACGTTTTAGCCTATTAAGGAGCGTCCTCACCGAGAGCATTCAGCGTGTAATGCCTCCGGCGCGAACATCCAGTGGTGTGTAAGCATTGTAGCGCTCGGCCCAACGTCCATACCACTCGAATATTCGTGCGAATACTCTGTGAGGACGCACCTTTATAATACAGGGTGTCCCAGGAAGTAGTGTCAAGCGGAAGTCCAGAGGTAGAGCACCTCAAGGGGCATCTGAATCACCCCCATGTATGTTCAGCAATTGTTATTAGTTTCCGAGATATTGATCATTTTAATCGGAATTTTTGTCATTTTTCCTTATGCTACGAAAAATCCCTAAATTCATGTATTAATTCACATTTTTTTCAGTGTTTTCTTGCATAATTAGAATCACTGTAAAATAAGGAAGTTTTTAAAGCTACATGCCAAATTTTTTTTCGTTACAATTTTTTGAGAAAACTCACAAAGTTTGTTTTTCCATACTAGGTGAAAAACAAACGCGGGGTTCTCTTAGTATGGAGAAAGTATCTCTGTGCGTTTACTCAAACATTTGTAATAAAAAAGAAATTGGCATGTAGCTTTAAAAATTTCCTTTTTTCACAGTGATTCTAATCATGCAAGAAAACACAAAAAAAAATATGAATTAATACATGAATTTAGGGATTTTTCGTAGCACGGACATAAGGAAAAATGACAAAAAATCCGATTAAAATGATCAATATCTCGGAAACTAATAACAATTGCTGAACATACATGGGGGTGATTCAGATGCCCCTTGAGGTGCTCTACCTCTGGACTTCCGCTTGACACTACTTCCTGGGACACCCTGTATAAGGCACTTTTACTAGTGGGAGGACCTTGTGCAGGGTCCGTCCGGGTTGGTACCACCATCTTATCCATTAACCTACCGCCAAGCAGCAGTGTTCGCGTTGTTTTGTTCCGGTTTGGGGATAAGACAGCCGGTGAAATTACTAGCATAGAGGCATTCCATCTTAGTCCTCAGGGTTTGCAGTGAATTTGCAGTCTTGTGAATGCGAATGTCTATGAGTCACAGTTTCTACTTACCATCAGATAGCCTGTGTGCTTGTTTGCCTTCCTACGCCATCCTTGTCCGTTCGCGCGGGTAAAATCTTCTATGGGTATTAATTGGTCAGGTATTTGGCAGCTGCATACTAATGGCAATTTTGTCCATCGGTTTCCCGAATTCTACAACAGATCGTTTGTTCGGCTCGTGGCAGGTCACTTCGCATTGTGGCGCGGAAGCCACTCTACCACCAGTACCACCCCAACGGCTATTACAAATTTGCAATTGCAAAATATTGAAAGTCAAGGGATAAACTTCAACGTCATTTCCTCTTTGAGACTTGATCTTTGTTTGCTCCATGTAGGGCTAAGGGACGGGTGTGTAATGTTTAAACAAATGGTCTAATTTATCAATTTACATAACACGAAATGCATAATTTCAAAAACTATACATAAACTCACGCCTTCATTCCCAGAGTGGGGTAGGCAGAGCTAAAGAATTACCAACAAGTCTTAAAACTTGTTGATAATTCTGTAACCACATTTTGCACAAGTAGGCTAAGATGTTTCCCAGTGTATTAGTGACAGGTGGCAAGCCCATCGCCTAACAGTACTATAAGCCTTTATTCCCTTAGTCGCCTCTTACGACATCCACGGGAAGACATGGAGTGGCACAATTCTAACCCGGCAACCACACTAACTAAAAACTATAATGTTTATAAAATAAAAAAGAAATATTACTAACGGCTTTCATTACTATTAATGTGGTCACAGTTCTAACTTAACCTATTTAGTTAGAAGAAATTGACTTAAATAATAACAATAAAATGATAGTTATACCAAATGAGTGTTATGTTATTCGATCGTATGCCAGATAAAACTATACAATTGGTTTTTGGGCATTTCTATTTTTCCTTGTACTCAATAAAAAAATTGTTAACGCAGCGTTAAATTAGTCCATTTGGTAACGCATTTTTTTAATGCTTTAATTAAAAAATATACTTCTTGTTAAAAACTTTAAGATCAATCAGAAAAATCTATTAAAAAGTTTTTAACAAGAAGTATATTTTTTAATTAAAGCATTAAAAAAATGCGTTACCAAATGGACTAATTTAACGCTGCGTTAACAATTTTTTAATTGAGTACAAGGAAAAATAGAAATGCCCTTTTATGATAAACGAGAGAACTGTAAAGGAATTTCATACAAAATTGAAGGCCTAGGCCGGGAAGTAATTTTTTTTTAATTTTAATATGGCCATGACAGCTGGTTTTATAAACAGGCTGAATAGCTGAAAATCGTTTTTTTTTTGTATTTGTGTGGTTCGGACCAAAAATATCCGCGTTAATGCCTATTACACAAATGTTTTTTGAGTGTTGTTTTTTTTTTATTTCATTGCATATGTTTGAGAAAAGCACTATACATACCTCGCCGTGAAAAGGGGTTGCCAGCCTCGTAACTATCCGACCTCGCTTCGCTCGGCCGTCTATATGAACTCGGCCTGCAACCACCTACTTCCCGGCGTCTGTAGTAATGTACTATTTCGTGATTTTTACATAAAATTATACAAAATGTTTTTATACTGATTGGAGCACACCCCAAAGGGACTGTTGCCCATTTTGCCATGCATTTTCTCATTTTATTATTTGTTTTGTTTTCAAATAATTATGTGTTTGTAACCTTCCGTGGATGCGAAAAGCACAAGACCGGTCTGAGTGGAGAGCCTTGGGGGAGGCCTATGTCCAGTAGTGGACGTCTTTTGGCTGACATGATGATGATAAACCTTCCTTGGTTTCGCCTGATGGTGCCAACGGCAGACCAGCGCTGACTTGAATGCTGGCATTATGCTGAGTTGGGACCATTTCATGGCTATTTTCGTGTTGTACATTTTTATCTGTTCTTGATTATGTTTGTCACGAATAAATTATTTTGTTTGTTTGTTTCTTTCTTTAGGTATTATTCGTGATAAACATCTCTCACTTGCTGTACAAACGCTCCGTGGCAGGCATGCGTTAATTTTCCACCTGTCTCAAAATGCTCAATACCAGGAGATCAAAGCTAATGAAGAGTATAAATGAACACATTTGCTTCCAGATACCTATTGCCCTGTTGTTCCTGGAGAGCTCTCTATTCTTCGTCTGGAGCGCCATCCAACGCAATGTGCTCCGCTACTCCAATGACATCTTGATCTATCTCACCGATGACCTGGGTTTGCAGCGGTTCACCTGCTTCCTATGTTGTGATGAGAGGAACTGTGCAGAAATATTCGCAGTATTAATGTTAAAAGTATTGAGTTTTATCATTTTATTGGCTGCTGTTTCTGTACCGTAGGTAATCATAATTATACTTTTTATTTAATTTTTATTTTTCTATTTTGCTGCGTTTTATTTGCTGACGACCGCCCGCCAGCGGCTTGGCTCCGCTGCAAATTTCTGAGTTCCCAGTGGATTTTTCAATTATTTTCTGTCACACAGATCTTGTCCTGACAATGACGAACACAACAAAAAAGAAATCAGCCAAATCGGTTCAGCCGTTCTCGAGTTTAGCGCTTCGCAACACATTTAGCGATTCATTTTTAGGGTTCCGTAGCCAAATGGCAAAAAACGGAACCCTTATAGATTCGTCATGTCTGTCCGTCTGTCCGTCCGTATGTCACAGCCACTTTATTCCGTAACTATAAGAGCTATACTGTGGAAACTTGGTAAGTAGATGTATTCGGTGAACCGCATTAAGATTTTCATACAAAAATAGAAAAAAAACAATAAATTTTTGGGGTTCCCCATACTTAGAACTGAAACTCAAAAATTTTTTTTTCATCAAACTCATACGTGTGGGGTATCTATGGATAGGTATTCAAAAATGATATTGAGGTTTCTATTATAATTTTTTTCTAAACTGAATAGTTTGCGCGAGAGACGCTTCCAAAGTGGAAAAATGTGTGTCCCCCCCCCCGTAACTTCTAAAATAAGGGAATGATAAATGTAAAAATAATATATGATGTACATTACCATGCAAACTTCCACCGAAAATTGGTTTGAACGAGATCTAATAATTAGTTTTCATTTATTTAGATGTATAGTTGTACGGAACCCTACGTGCGCGAGTCCGACTCGCACTTGGCCGGTTTTTATTATATACATAAAGCTACTAAAGGGATTATCAACCCGCAGATTAATCGCAAACAATGTTTTGTGTCACACGGTCGCAGGGGACCTGGCCTGTGTAATTGGTGCCCTTAATTTTATGAAGTCCTAGTACTTTCATTTGTGTAAGTGGACAAACAGTAATTAAATAAAAATCTACATTCACATTTAAATGCCTGTATCAGACGTTTCGTATGTATTGTGGTTTACTTTATGCGACGTCACATGATCAATGTTATGCCACTACATGTACAGTCAAGGGCATTAATATCTATACAGCCATCGTATCAAATACACCGTGGGCCCGAATAACCCGAGGGATTTTAACCATCGATTTTAGAGCCCAATTGGAGTATATAAAGTAGTATAACATGTAGTCCAATAACGCACGATTCCCGAGATTTTTATTATTTAAAAATCAATTCCATAGTTAATTTAATTTGAACTCTTGTCACCTTAGCTTAAAGCATTATTTACTAAGAAAGATTCATGTTGTAAGTAGCACTATCATCAACATACAACATAAATTAATTAATCGATTTCTTAGTAAATAATGCTTTAGGTTAAGGTGACAGAGTTCAAATTAAATTAACTATGGAATTGATTTTTAAATAATAAAAATCTCGGGAATCGTGCGTTATTGGACTACATGTTATACTACTTTATATACTCCAATTGGGCTCTAAAATCGATGGTTAAAATCCCTCGGGTTATTCGGGCCCACGGTGTATATGCATACACGGACCTTATTGCCAGTGGCATAATGGTGTATATTTTTGACGTCTTGGGAACGTATATATATTTATACCCTTGACTGTATCGTTGTATTGTACACACAACATCACACCTAACTAACCATTAAAGACAGAGCAGAGAGAAAAAGAAAGAGATGTATATATGTGTATTATGTCAACTTCTATGCATTCTAGTGCAACTCTCTTTCATGCAATATTTCAGATTTCTGAAGTGTATAGCTAGATGTGTTGCAGTATGTACTACTTTACACACTTTAAACATCTCTCTAAGAGTTATAGAAAACATTTGGATCTGTACTGAAAGTGACAAAACATATTTTAACTAAAATTGGTTTATAGTGCGTTTAAGTATGAATCGAACAAAAAATGTTGGTGTCAATAAGGCGTCAATACAATCTTACCTACTTTCTAATATTACAAATGCGAAAGTTTGAATGTTTGTTACTCATTGTCAATCACGCCAGAACGGTTGTACGAATTTAGATGAAATTTGGCAACTCCCAAGGAAATTACGATATATTACTTTTTTTTTTTTAATGATGTAGAGAAGACAACGAGCACACAGGCCACCTGATGGTAAGTGGAAACTGTGACCCATAGACATACACATTCACAAGACTGCAATGCAATCCTAAGACTGCAAATGCGTTGCCAACCCTGAGGACTAAGATGGAATGCCTCTATGCTAGTCATTTCACCGGCTGTCTTATCCCCAAACCGGAACACAACAATGCGAACACTGCTGTTTGGCGGTAGATTAATGGATAAGATGGTGGTAGCGACTAGCGATCCGGACGGACCCTGCACAAGGTCCTACCACCCGCAGAAAAGACCGCAGAAAACTTAAAAGACAAAGTCGCGCGCAAGAACTGGTAAGAGTAAATGCTATAACATAACTCTAAATGACACAATCCAACTCACTGCCATTCATTTTTCAGTGTCCATAATATCGCACGTTCAGATCAATAGTGACATAATTCAGAATTTTTTAATTTCGAGATAGGGTTCTATCATAATCAATTTATGGCTTAAAGTTTGAAAACTGAAATTTTGATTTAGGTCACTATCATTTTGAATTAGGTCACTATCATTCTGAAGGTGCAATATATTAACAATTTTTAGCAGTTTTCATTATAAACCTCACCATAAATGTGTAATTAGACTAGATCCGACAAAGCGGGTGGACTTTTAGAGCTGGGGAGGTGACATGGGTCAGCAATCCAGATTACGGTGAAAGAACGAGACAGATCCGTGTAACGAGTGCTTCCCATTTGTTCCATGGTACTGTTGTTACAGATTAACACGTTCATGGACGCGGATGCTATAGCAGTCGTGTAACATACCGGCTATAGCATGGGCGTCATAAATACGGGGGTCAAATTAAAATGGTTTTTTATTACTGTCCATGAACGTGTTAATTTCTAATACTGTTATTTTAGTACCAGTGGCGACATCTTTGGACAACAGGAGGTAACACTTCGACTTCTCGCGAACGATTTAGTAAACTATTTCTTCTGCATTTAATTAAATGTCTGTTATATCTTTAGGAAATCGTTTCTAGCGATATTATTTATAATTAGATATTGTTAAAATTTGTTTCTTCTTATTTTAACTTAATCTAAACATCTGATCGAATCATCAATCGATATGTTTAACTCTAGGTTTGGTTATGGACGCATGTCTATGGTAGGAGCGACTTGGATTTAGCTTGTCACTCTCGCAACCGCTACAGATATGTAATCACGTAGAACTTACTCTGTGTGTGGGAGTCACGCTACGGCCGTATAGCCATCTTTTAACTTAGCTTCTTAATGCGCAATGCATCCTTGTGATATCTGGTGATTTTTTATAAGGAACATGTGAAATCTAAGAGGGGATGTTTACTAAACTTAAGGCGAACATCGTTTAACGCATGGTAAAGTCGCCGCAGCCTTAAAACTTCTATGACCGGCTAAAACAGCCGGTGCTAAGCTATGCTATGCTATGCTATGCTGTGCTCTGCTGTGCTCTCTGCTCTCTGGGTGTATGGATGTCTGTGCTCTCTGGGCCCCCTATCATGCCATGCTCTCTGACTGGGAGACCGTCTGTCGGCTCTGAGCACGTGTCTGTCCGTCTCTGTGCACGTGTCTACACCTGCCTGCTTCTACTGGGTGTTCTTGCCACGCTGCCTGGAGATTGCGCGGTGTTGCTGCGGTCCATGCTTTTATCTGGACTTGTAAGCTGTGCTTCTTCATCTTCATCTTCAGGTGAACTCGTTTCATACTACTCACACCTTCACTTTACTCAAGGAACAATGCTCGATTAGGGAAGTATGATGTAAGTGCACTGTCACTGTTACAGCGCTTTAGTGTGTAAGGAACAACGCTTGATAAACGTAGGAAAGTATGATTTAAATGTACTGTCACTGTTACAGCGCTTTAGTGTGTAAGGAACAACGCTTGATAAACGTAGGAAAGTATGATTTAAATGTACTGTCACTGTTACAGCGCTTTAGTGTGTAAGGAACAACGCTTGATAAACGTAGGAAAGTATGATTTAAATGTACTGTCACTGTTACAGCGCTTTAGTGTGTAAGGAACAACGCTTGATAAACGTAGGGAAGTATGATTTAAATGTACTGTCACTGTTACAGCGCTTTAGTGTGTAAGGAACAACGCTTGATAAACGTAGGAAAGTATGATTTAAATGTACTGTCACTGTTACAGCGCTTTAGTGTGTAAGGAACAACGCTTGATAAACGTAGGAAAGTATGATTTAAATGTACTGTCACTGTTACAGCGCTTTAGTGTGTAAGGAACAACGCTTGATAAACGTAGGAAAGTATGATTTAAATGTACTGTCACAGTTACAGCGCTTTATTATGTAAGGAACAAAACAACGCTCGTTTAGAGAAGTATGATTTAAGTGCACTGTCACAGTCACAGCGTTTTAATATGTAAGCAACGCATGACATACCATAAAGAGGTATGATTTTAATAACCCTGTAAATGTGCAGTGGTATCTGTCTAAATGACGTTTCATAAATCTTAACGAATAAGAGGTACTGTACTTTTACTTTTGTTTGTAATGGAAAAATAAACTCTGTTGACAAGGTTTCTTTGTTTACTTTACATTCTTCTCTACTAAAATAAAATTTAAAAAATGTACATTTGGCACACTATCTCCATCTTTCTGTTGGTTTAGATTAAAACAGATGGCGCCCTTTTCTTTCTTAATTCTTTAAATTACTGCACCAAATTTTGAGTGCAATAATACTGTTGTAAGTTGTTTTCACCTTGAACTAGCTCAAGAATCCACGACCCTCAATAAGTCAAGTAGCCACGGCCTAACACCAAGTGTGGACAGAACTTCTGTCAAGTTACATACACACAGCTGTAATCACAATAATATACTTTAAGGTGTTACACTGTGACGTCGTAGAACAGAATGAGAAATTAATGTGCTAATTGTTTCATGGAACATTTAGGCTTCAAGTTTATCATTAGATCTATAGAACTGATATGCCCTGGAACAAAATGATAAGGCAGATTCGCATGTTGTTCTATAGAATATACAGGGTGTCTGGAAAACCTTCGTACATACTTGATGTATCGCAGCCGATATCTCGACCTTGACATTTTGACGTTGATAGTATACTACTCCAACAGTTCGTAGTATCTTACGTCAAAATTCAATGTCCGAGGTCAATGACCTGAGACCATACGTTGTCACATGGTATGTAAACAAACAGTTCGCTCCATGTAAACAAACAGTTCGCTCCATGTAAACAAAAATCAAGGTAGCATTATAATAAAAATAAATGAGTAATTTTAGTGCAACTTACTGTATTTTCGTTTTTGCAATTTGAACACTAATTGGTTTTAAATGTGAAATCACTAGGTCTCTTGTTCATGTTTTGCCGAAACTGATCATATCGTCCGTCTTTTACTGTCGAGATCTAACCATTTACCATTGTTTTCTGCTCTAAAGTAGCCCATATAACTGATTTACAGCAAAAATATTGAAGACGTGAATATTGAAAATAACATAATTTAACACTGACATCTAATGACAGCCATAAATTCATAGACTTCTAAAAGTTCAAATAGACGGATTGAACGATCCGATTATTGCTCTCCGTATTGAAGAAAAAAAAGAAGGAGAAAAAGAAAATCGTTTATTGGTGCAAACCACAGAAAAATAATAATCAAATTAAATACAGTGAGAAAATAATTTAAAACAAAACCTTAAAACTATTTTATAAAATAATAATGCACCAAATTGGGTGCTACTCAGCATCATAGTGTCAGACATGCCGTGACGCTGCACGCGCTGATTTTCAGGGCAACCAGACGGGGAGAAAGCGCTGCTGGCTGCTGGTTCTTTCCTTTTGATCCGCATGGTATTTGTGGCAGTAGCCAAAAGTCCAAGTGCAAAACATTTTGTCGATGGATATAACGGTCGTCGCATAATTGATTATAATAGGCTATTTGACAACATTGAAAATATACTACAAATTGTGGTCATCCTATCTGATACTAGCGTAAAATAACGTATTTCACTTTATTTCACATTAAATTATGTCTATTTTTTTGGAAATTACACGAAATAATAAGGATTTTTTTGAAATTTAATCTGTGGCAAAAACGCTATGTGATGTTAGAAATACTTTATAACCTGTGAGTGTGATGTGAAGTCACATCACATGCAAGTAAACAAAACAAACCCCAAACCAAACATCGCTTCGCTTGTGACATCGCTTCCTTGACTGATTGTGTCCACGTTTTATATTTTCTGGGTGTTCCTTAAGCCGGCTACTCACACACCTGCTGCAGGGGCAATACCGGTCGCACGGCGGTTGGACCAATTTTAGGCTGTTCTCTACACACTAGCCTGCCGTTCAGTGTGTAACTGATAGTCCCGCTGAACGCACGTCCACGAGAAAGCCTCCTGTATTGTCGAAACACCAGAGGATTGGTATCGCTTTGGCACTTTCTGTGGTGCTACCAAAAAAAAAAGGAAGAGTAGATATTGGGTGAAGAATTGGTTGCAGAAACGAAGCAAATTGTGCCACATGAATATTATGAAAGAATTGGAAGTAGATGATCTTAGAAACTTTTTGCGAATGGATATTGATTCTTTTGAAGAGCTCCTGGCTATGGTAACACCATTTTTTCCATTTTTGTCCACTCCGCTCGGTTGTCACCAATGAACTGACTGGAATTGCCCCAATCCTACTACACACGCAGCAACCTTGCAGGGCGGTAGACACAATCTAGGGAGCTAGGAAGGTCTTGCGCCCCAGCCGCCCTGCCGCAGGCCCAATCTAAAAATTGCTCCTGCTTGCCTACACACATCACAATTAAGGAGGCAATCAAGGGTCCAATTCCCATATTGCCCCTGCAGCAGGTGTGTGAGTAGCCGGCTTTAGTGGCCTTTTTCTTTTAAGGGTTTTTACCACAGAGTGTAATCACGTCGACCTCTTCTTACAAAGCGATCCTATTTTTCTCTTTCTTCTATGATACGAATATCTAGCAACAACATGTATGATGCCAGCTTTAAATGTAATTTTGATAAAACGTAACGTGTAGGTAGGATTTTTTGTTTACAAATGAAACCTAAAACTCTTTTCATAAAGAGTTTTAATGGTACAAGATTTAAAAAGATAATATGTCAAATTGTCAATAATTAATTATTGTGTTTTTTATTCGTCGGAAGCCCTGATAGTGGTACAAATCAATGAAATACAGCCATGATTCATGATCTCGTAAAAGAAGTAATGTGCCTACGAGTGCAAGTGCTATTTTAGCCGTGTGAGTGTGAGAAAAGTGTGAGTAAAAATCATAATCGTAAGTTTCAGTTTTAGATTATTTCACATAATAGCCCTTATCAGACACCGTCTTTTCATTCACATTACAGGATAATGTGTCAGTTTTCTAAACTCCATGGAGCTTTTGACCATGATTGGAAACATTGTTCATAAGGAACAACTTGTTTATTTACATTACGTTGTGACACATATCGTCGGTGAAACTGCAAAACCGCGTAAGTGACATTTTAAATAAGGAGCAAAATGCACCTTTTTAATAAGAACGTAAGGTTTATTTTGCTCTGTCATAAATTTGTTACTTACGCGGTTTTGCAGTATCACCGACGATATTATGAATGAATCAGTTAAGATGGGGCACACTGAGAGCATCGTCAGGAAAGTCGATGATAAATCTGTCTGTAACTCAGTCAAATATTAACTTAAACAAAAGTTACCAATATAGGGATGATCCAAATCATCCACCCTATCTACGGTTAAAATTTCTCCGAAGGTTTTCCAGACACCCTGTATATGGGAATAGTATTTTTTTATTTGTTCCATAGAACTGTCATTTACAACTAAAAAGCCAACACTGATAATTAATGAACATCTTCTTCATCAAAGTATAGTCTGTACAAATGACAGTATAAGTAAAACATTTTTTACAGGAAACAAAGAAGGAGTTTGTTCCTGTTTAACATCATCACAACCATCGCAATTACAACTATTGTTGATGAGAATTCCCTTGGGAAAATTTGAGTTATTTTGGTGGCCGATTGTAAATATTATAGTAAAATACATAGAATATAAATAGAGTCAGCTTAAATTAAACATAGATTTTTTAGTTTGAGGTTGTTGATGCCAATAATGTTTGTTTTATTTTCCATTAGTATGTAGATTGATGTCCTTGTCCAGTTTAAAGCTTTTTACGAGAGTCAGTTTACATTTAGACTGCGTCAGGCTTAGCCTTTAGTTCCAATGCTAGTATATAGTAGAATCGTAAACAAACATTTCTAAGTAGTTTTTCATGATGGTGTATCTTATTTTGTTCTATTGCGTCACTGACAAGTAAGCTCGGGTGAAACGCTAGTACGTAGTTCTATAGAACAGTTTGGGACAATTTTTTCAGTTTTGTACCATGACGTCACAGGGTCGATTTCAACATTTCTGGTTTTTGTCTCATTTCGGTGCAATTTTTAAGTTTTGTGTATTTTTGAACGTTTATCATTTTAAACTATGCATTGTTATATATTGTAGACGTGGTGTTAAGGGACACTCAAAGTCATAAATAGTTTATGAGATATACGAGATAGAATATTTGATAAAACTATGGAATGGTAAATACACACTGAAATGATATAAAGTATCCACCGAAGTGATAAATACCCACTGGAATGATAGAAACGACCCACGTAAATGAAATCTTATCCACCGGAATGAAAATAAATGAAAAAAGTCAATAATTATCATAATTATCGCTGTTTATTTGAGTTAAAATGACATTAATGTTATTAGTAACTAACATAATTAGAAGTCTTTATTTGAGTAAAAATTAGATAGATATTATTAATAATTACCATAATTATAAGTCTTTGTTTGAGTAAAAATGACATTTATATTAATGTTTTGAAACAATTCGCTTATAAAATAAACATATTTTTTAATAAAAAAAATACTTTACATTTTTTTTATAATGTACCGGATTGATTTATTACTTATTTCTTTAATATGGTTTTCAAAAATGTTCTAAATATTGTGATTTATTTATGATAATAAACTAGTTATTAATTTAAAAAAAATAACAATCTTCTTTATAAATCTAATAGAAACAGTTCGCTGACCAAGCAAAATATAACTCAATAATTCTAATATTACAAATATCCCAGTGGCAATTATATCATTTATCACTGACTTTAGATCACTTAATGCTTAATAATTAGTGCGTCATAAGGACGGCCCCATAAATATAATATGAAATATCTAAAAAAACTCAGTCAAAAATGTAACATTATGAAATTATGATAACGTGCAAGACTAGATGTGAATTTACATATCCCAGATCTTAAAAAAAAACGTAATACTAATATAAATTTAAACCTTTTAATGTTTTTTAAACTGAATATCACGTCCAATGTTAACACTAAGCATTGTCCTAAATAATTATAATTAAATTGAAAAAGAAAACTGTAACAAATATTTTTTTCCATCTGTGAGAACTTTCTTCATTATAATATTATATTATATTGCAAGTTGTTAGAGTTATTGGTAATAGCTCTGCCTACCCCGCTCTGGGATGAAGGCGTGACGCTATGTATGTATGCATATTATATGCTTAGTAGTACAAAATAACTGAAATTTGGTTATCGTGAAACGCTTAATTATTTACGTTTAAACGCTTATAATATTTATACATTTGCTTTGACTTCATAAAATTAAATAATTAAATTTGATAATTATTTGGATAACTAAGTGAAGCTACTTTTGTATCATGCCGGTGTTGCTTATCATTTATGTGGGTATTTCATACACCGGAAACATCGGAATGAGAACCACGGAATGATAAAACCTGTACAAAAATATTTAAAAAAAAACAACGGAGTCGGGTTTCTTTAAACTAACGTTACTCCCGAATTAAGAAATATTACGTACGTGTTATACATACATCTTAAACTAAACACACAAAAACTACAAAAAATAAATCAACCGTCGGAATGAGGATTTTTTTGTCCCCACCCCACCGGAAGCAAGAATTGACCTTTATATTTTATCGCCAGAAACGCGTACAACACAACCGCTAGCACCAAACTCTTGCGCGTGACTAACTCTACGAGTGCGCGGGAGGTGGGCGGCGTACATATTGAAGCTTAGCAGATATAAGGCACAGAACATTTGACGGTGGTAATGATAACGTTTCTCCGGACAAACGTATTTCCTCGTACCGGACGGTATGTGTGATAGTTAAAAAAAAAGTCAGGGCTTCTTTTTGTACACTAACTATCTAGTATTTTAAAAAAGGTAAATGTTTTTCATAATCATTAATAGTTTTTGATTTATTCCACGTTTTGCAATCAAAACTGGGTTGCGGACAGCCCACCGTGATGAGAAATGAGGTCTTAATTATTATTTTTAAATTATTATTTCCATTAATATTTTAAATCTACTTATTGCCCAAAATAGGCAACAGCGTGAAGTATTCAGAAAAAAATAACAGTTTAATTTTTAACCATAGTTCACCCCGGTTTTCAGTGCCGCCAGCTTAAAATATTGCTTGGGAAATTGACCCCACAGTACCATGGAACAAATGGGAAGCACTCCGTGTAACTGCCATAGCTCTGTCCCTTAAATACATTCTAAACTGAATTTCTTAGCCATGACATGGTGATCCCCCAGCCCAGGGACTCTATTCCAGGCGGTAAAACCATATCGTCTTTGACCTGTTACGGTCAAAGCACAGACTACTAAGGGATACTAACGTATCAGACTGCCATCTCGCGAACAAAATCGGCTCATCGTAGGATTTTGACATATTTCTTAAGTCATACGACATTTTGCTATTTTTTTTCATTTTAAATGTAGGCACTGGAATTTCAAAATAATACATCCTATTTTTTTGTACAAATAGTGATCGTTTGGTTGTTTTTCCAACAAATTTAGACTAAGGCACTTCTAAATAATACAGCCACATTTTTTTCTAAAAATGGTGATGTTGATTTTTTAAACCACATTTAGACTATGGAACTGATAGACAATACTGCCTATATTTATTGACCTATTCTACTCGGTAAAACCATATCGGTTTTGACATGTTGTCGTATTGTTTTTTAACCTGCCGCCTTTACTGTCAGGCAGAATAGAGCCCCTGCTAGAATACTACAGCCCGTGAGCACTTAAAATACCATTCGGTTTGTACTTCTCTCTCATTCGTTCTCAATAAGAGCGTAGAGACCGAGTGAGAGACAAGTACAAACCGAATGTTTTTCTTAGTGCTCACGGACCGTATGTTGTTTACGCCGCCCATACGTGATTCGGCGTATAGACACCAACACGAATATTCACCGAATCTTGCAGTGTGGCCCCGGTCTGAGAAAATAAAACCAATCTAATGTTGTAAACATGTATACTTATTAAAAAAATCACAATTAAAATACATTATAGTTTAAAACAATTATGATGTAGTGGATTTTGCAGTAAAGACTCTGGGACCTGCCTTGACCAGGGTAGCTGCCATTCCAGTAGTCTGTTATAGACACCTCCGGGATCTCACACCTGGTGCTTACCTCTTCTAAAACATAAATATAGCTATACAGAAAGATAATGGTGCCAGCGCCATGTATCTATACCATGCGGTGGACCTAATGAAGCCGGTGCATATTTTATAATTTTGTATTAGGCCAGTAAAGTTCTAGATAGTCCTTAATATTAAAATAAAGTCATTAAGACAGACATGTTTCACTTCACAGAAGACCCACGTAAAAAATATAAAGAATAAAAGACCAATATTACAGAATGTGTGTAATTGCGGCAGTGAAACAAAAGATACGTTTCTCACTCTTGAAGAAGTTATAAAAAGCAAGACAGATAAAAGTATCCCTTCGAATTGAATAAATGGAATAGAAAAACTAAATTATCAAATCAAATATTATACTTCAATGATTACGTGGATCTCAATGACTTACTCATTTTTATAGCTTGGAAAAAAAAGTTCAAGTTTTGGTCGAATGAGGCCATTGTTTGGTATGAAATCGGCAACATGATTCAATTTTTAACCCCTGTTCTACGTATCCTACCTGGGGCACGTTTTACAAAGCTTCAAGTAACAAGGTTCACTAATGTTTCACCGAAATACGTTTGGCCGAATGAGTCGTTTGGCAACTGTTTCATTTCCTAACCCGCTTATATTGCTGTAACTGTAAATATTTCAGTTTTTTTAAAAAAAATCTAACCTAACCTAACCTATAGTCTACACAATGGTACAAAAATAAATCCTGAAATATTCACAGTTACAGAAATATATGCGGGTTGGGAAATGAAACAGTTGCCAAACGACTCATTCGGCCAAACGTATTTCGGTCAAATGAACGGACCCCACTTCTGGTACCTACTTTTAACGGAATAAGGGATGGGTGGAACAGGGTCTAGGTAGGTTAAGAGGTCTGTGGGCTCATATGACCACAAAGGGGTATTTAGATTTTTTTTAGAGACTGATAAGAGTGATAATAAGTGATAAGGCTAATGGTGACATCATTGCATTTTACGCTGCTGTAAAATAATAAAACGGATTATAAATCATACCTGCTGGCCGAGGTTTTAAGCTTGATCTACTTTACAACTGGGAATAGCCGGTCAAAATATGTGTACGATGATTTAGGCTGTTTTTTTTTCATCTTGTTACATCTATCGAGTGCACCCCCTAGAAATATTATTATTTTTGTTATTTAACAACTAAACTAAGTAACGGTTTCTACAAGACACCTAAACTCCAAATCTCATCAATATACCTCTTGCAGTTCAGCAGTATCAGCTCTTACTTTCATCTGGCTATTGTCATGCGTAATAAAAAGTACCTAACTCTCAAGTGTGTCTCTCGCAAAATCCTCTCCTCTAGTAATCTCTTAGACCATACAGTAGCTGGACTGGCCTTATAGGTCATTTCCGCTCTGCCGAAAAACTTGCACAATGTGCAAAAAGTTATACAAAACCTATTTCATAATCGATTAATGGTCATTCACAAAATCGCCTCGCAAGAGAACACATTCATTGGAAAAATGCTCGCATGTGCTATAAGTTCGTGTAAAAAACGATCAACTACTTCAAGCTTGGAAAAAGATGGCACAACATTTCATTTGTTAGTAATTTTATATATTTAATACATGTAAAATATTATTTTTAAAATATTTTCATAGCACGTCAAATTGAACGATTATAATCAATCGATTCAAATTCTTACTTGGATGAATGCGTACCCGGGGTAGCGAGACTCGGTTTTAATGCTTTGCAAGAAATAACTTAACAGTTTTTGAAATAAAGTCTATAATTGTTTTCATCAAAATGATTTCGTCAGCATATCTACTCCTTAGAGAGACTCGGTTTAGTGATGAGGGTAGTCTCGATGAAATCAATTTTTATCGACAGTTAGGAATATTTACTAAGGACCTGGAAATTGCCTAGTAAACACTATTTATTTTAAGTGTAGGTAGGTATATTTCACACGTTTCCAAAAGACCCAGAATTTAAAAAATATGGACCGCCTCATGCAGCAGACAAGCAAATTGGGTGCCTACAGACAGACGCGTACTAGTTCTAAGTATATGTTCGAAACATATTGATGCAAGTCAGTATGGAACGCTGCAAGAAGCGAAAGTTAATAGATTTTGCGGTTCCTACTTATGTTTATATGAAAAAGTTAGTATTTTAGTAAGTAATTCACGTTTCACTCTTAAATATTTACTTATACAAAGAAATACCAAATACCAATTTCATTTTAAAACTTTCATAACTTTGTCAAATAATATCTAATACAAATACGGTCAATAAGGTTTCTTCTCATAAAACAATAATAAGAAACATTGTGCTACAATCTCCACGAGTGTTTAAGAGGGCAAACTTTGTAAAAATATATAAATAACATCCTATTTTTCTGTTATTGTTAATTATAATTAACATGACTTAACAACTATTTCATTGACCAATAATATCCTATTACGATGCTCGATAGATACTGTTTTTTTATGACAGAGAAGACGGCACATTAGCACTCGGGCCGACTGATGGTAAGTGGGAACTGAAACAATCTCAAGATTGCAATCCTAAGGGCCGTATTAATTAACTTATCTTGACTGAGAGATGTCCGTCACAAGATACGTCACAGTAAACGACAAGCCATAGAAAACTGTCATTTTGACGCATCTTGAGACTGGCATTAAAGTCGAGATAAGTTTATTAATACGACTTCAAAAAGCCTAAGACTTCAAAGGCGTTGCCAACTCTGAGTTCTACGATGGAATCTCTATGCTCGTAATTTCACCGGTTGTCTTATTCCGACACCGGAACACAACAATGCGAACACAGCTGCTAGGCGGCGGGTCAAAAATTGTATGCTTCTGCAAATATCAGTAAAAATATCGATATGAGCTATCGACCTAATCCTCGCACCGTAGGTTATGCCGACCACATTGACAATTACGTATTCTTATACCGCGTCTGTACAGTCTTTACATGTGCGATATGTTTGTGTGCGTCAAAATATATTATGTGTTATCTGTCAAAATGTGCGTGTGTAATGTAATGACACAGATAGATTTTACATTTGTAAGTAATCTTTTGCATGTGTTATTTCTTCACCCCCCGCAAATCTCGGCAGACATGATTGTACTCGAATTCGAGTTCATATTCCTTATAGGTTGTATTCATACAACCTATAAGGCCAGTCCAGGTATTGTATGGTCTAAGAGTAATCTACTTGATCTGTTCGGTACTTGCCCCCTTTCTGCTTTTGCCTACTAGATAACTAGCATAGAGGTATTAGAGGTGTTATAGGCATTCAGCGTTACTCCGCAGGGTTAGAAACGCGTTTGCAATCTTAGGATTGCAGTTTTGTGATTGTAGTCTTGAAAATACAAACGTCTATGGGACTCATGTCCCACAGTCCCACATACCATCAGGTGGCCCATGTGGTAATTTTCCATTAAAAAACCGGGCAAGAGCATGTCGGACCATGCTCAGTATAGGGTTTCAAAGCAGTTACTACAAACAAATTAAACCTCGCGACAAACCCTATTTTTTTTTTAAAGAACTGCATCGACACCGCAGTCTATGGGGTAGACGAGAAAAAAACTGTGTGTGTGACTCATATGACGACAGACTGACAGACATGGCGAAACCATAAGGGTGCCTAGTTTTACTACGGAACCCTAAAAACGGCTACGTGCGCGTCGGACTCGCGCACGAAGGGTTTCGTACCATTACCTATAAAGTCACGTTTTTTGAATAAGTGGCTAAATTATTTTTAAAATTATATCTTAAGTGGAGCAACCTTTTTAAAAAATATTTTTATTCCGTTTTTAGTATTTTTTGTTATAGAGCCAACTGAAATGTATCATCTGTGAAAATTTCAAGTTTGACAGACAGACAGACAGACAGACAGACAGACAGACAGACAGACAGACGAACAGACAGTCAGACAGACGGACAGACAGACAGACGGACAGACAGACAAACGGACGGATGGACGGACGGGATGGACGGACGGAAGGACGGACGGACGGAAGGACGGACGGACGGACAGACGGACGGACGGACAGACGGACAGACGGACAGACAGACAAATAGTGGAGTCTTGGTAATAGGGTTCCGTTTATAACCTTTTGGTACGGAACCCTAAAAACATGTACCGTTTTAATGATGGACCCAGGATAATTCCTTTCTTTCAAGCTCTGGACAGCTATCGTTGTACAGACCTCATGCAGTGGTGATATTCTCATACAAGGCCGTGTCGTATCAGGGGTTCGCTTCAGTCACATGGTAGGATTTAATAATAGCCGTCCAGTCATTATTGATGCGGATTAGAGGACGTATCTACTTATGTAGTTATGTATTTGTACAATTAATTATAAAATTCCATTCATGCCTGTGGACATATTATTTAGGCAACATAGGTGAGCTTTCTATAACGAACACGCTTTATTAGACCTGTTGGTGTGATAGGATCCCTCGACGATACTAAAGGACGTTGGTTCGGGCTAGCATCAATGATATTTATAAGAAAGAAATAATGTCTCATTTCATTCGTATGTAACTATTATTTACATTTTGTTTACATCTCGACATTTTGTTTAATTTGCACCGGCGTTACCGTCACCTGTGAAACGTGAGATACACAATTAGATATTGCATGAGTGCGATAAAGACGGGTAGCTACATGGCGGCCGTGAGCGGCACTTGACTTGGCGAGAATGGCGAGCAGTTTGAAACAACTATTTATCTCTTTCTAACAATAGCGTTCGCTATGGATTGCCGTCTTTGTCTGTAGCAATATAGTAACGCAGCAACTGTCAGCAATTGGTGACGGGTTTAAAATGCGTTTAGTATGAACGTAACCTATCTAAATATAAAATATCATTGGCTAGCATCAGGAAAAGTTAGCTCCAGGAAGGATGAAGTTATTTAGAGAAATCATCATCTTTCATTAAAGACTAGCTATACAGGGCGTCCCACGGCTATGCCACATTGAAGGAAAGTACCTTAAATATTAGAGATGGAACATTTTACTGAAAGAAGACATTATTTGAATTTAAAAAACAATTTAAACTGCATTCATCGATTTTTAAATAGTGACATGCTTGAACCGGGAATCGAACCCGTTACACGAGAAAATTAATTACCCTGTAGCTTTATCATACCGATCGAAAGGCTTCACCATAAGGATTATTTTTTGCTAAATAACATAGTCTCAAAAATAAAAGGAAGACCATGAATTTTAACATTTTTAATACAAAATTAATCAATTTATCAAAATGCTCAAAACGAATCCCTTCCTGTTGAATACAAAGTCGCACTCTTTTGATTATTTCGCTCACAAAAAAAACACATTAAATGTTAAAATTCATGGTCTTCCTTTTATTTTCAAGCATGTCACTATTTAAAAATCTATGAATGCAGTTTAAATTGTTTTTTAAATTCAAATAATGTCTTCTTTCAGTAAAATGTTCCATCTCCAATATTTAAGGTACTTTCCTTCCATGTGGCATAGCCGTGGGACGCCCTGTTTACTGTCTTCGTCTGCGTAGAAGTCGTTTATCGCTATTCCCTCGGTAGCTGTCATATTTTCCTTGTGCCGTTGTGCTAAATCGTTACAAAGCTTACTATTTTATAAAGCTTCCTATTTAACAAAGAATGACAGACTTCTTCCTTTTTACAATTTTGGGAACCAACCCTAAACAGAGGACACCCTTCCACAAATGGACTCTTTCTGAACTAAGCTCTAAGTTCATAGGTTATATGCACACTGTTCTGATAAACATATTTACCTACACAGATAAACTGATAAGTAGGTACGTAAATACGTAGACAACCACAAAAAACTCATCACTCAAAATCATTTTTATTCCGAAAAAGTAGGTAGGTTAGGTTCGTTAGGTATCTTTAGATGCCCGAAGGGCAAATCGCTCAGAAATAGGAGCCCTGCCTGCTCCGTCGAATAGTAGTGGTGTGACAACCTGGTGTGACCACGAGTCTGCACCCATATAATCCTAGCTTATGCTCATCCTACAATTTTTTTTGACTTAACGGGGATCGAACCCGGCTATACCTACTACCGATAGTTTCATAAGTATGCACCTTGATTACAGCAGCAGCTTAATCCTAAATATTAAAACTGAATGCTTTGATTTACCGGTGTCCAATTCTTGTATGTCGCTGGAAATTTTTTATGCATTAAAAAACATTTGGTGGGTTTTGCACACAAACAAACTGCATAAAATCTCTTTTAAAAACGTTTTCCACACGCAGGAGTTTTTATCTCATGTCTAACCACGGTTTGATCACCATTATTTTCACGAAGGCACTGCAACTGTAACCATTTCTTTAATATTTCTTCATTTGATATTTACGACATGTCGCATCTTGTCACGTGGTATTATACCAGAGATCACACGCACATGAAATAAGACATAATATGGTTTAAATACCTGGAATAAACAAGCAAGAATAGCAATAAAAATTTATCCGGCTTGCAAATATGCAGTTTTCAATTTTGTATATCAAACGGATAAGAGCATTACAAACATTAGCCTAATAAAGGTTTAGAGAGTAATTATTGATCAGAACAACAAAAACATTTCATTATTTCACATGGCTGATAATCACGTACACTAAAACAAATAGAACCACATACCTACAATGAGGATAACATCTTATATTTAATCAATACCTACACATACGCAGACAGACACTATTAAACTGCAAAAAACAACATTGTTTTTAGCAATGTCAATAAAAAAGTTAAGTATATAGCTAAAAGGGTTTTCACGGGCTCTCCAATAATGATAAACCCATGAGAGGAAAACACGAAAATTTGAAAATAAGTTGTAACAAAGTTGTTAAGGGTTGCTACACTCGCTGTAAACTTACAAAGTCAATAAAACTAAGTGATCTGTTATAATATAACTCAGTCGCAAACAAGTATAGGTACCACCTATGTGAAGTTAAATAATAACCTATAAAATTGATTGAAGAATAAAGCGCCCAGTGAACCGTCGTCCTATTGCGAGTAGTAAATACTGCCGTACCCTAACATATACCCTATAGGTACTATTAAACTGTTATAACAATAATGAACCTAGTAATAAAAATGTGAGGTCACATAGCCTCACAACATAGCACATACCAATACATTTTTTCGAATAATGGTTTCATATGATCATCTTTAACAAGGTTAGGGTTTGAGGCTTAGGTGATCGGTTCTTTACAGTATCAGAAACGCAGCCTTCATTAAAATGTATTATAAAATACCAATTCTGTTTTTCACCTTTTCTCGAAACAAAATGATGACAAGATTGACTTGACATGACGTGACAAGACAATCAGAAACTGACTTAACAGCTCAACGCCACTTGGTGCCAATTTGTCTATGGCGTTATCTGGTAGCGGTAGCTGGGTTAAAGTGTAATATAACTCCGAAAATTGATAGCTGTTTGACAGCACGTAAGCTGAGTTTTTTTTCTATGAAGTTATAGGGCCGTGGGTCAAAGTGTAATTTTTGACAGCTACAAGATTGAAAGCGTCGGTTCACATTCATCCACGCTCCACAACAGCGTGTAGGTTAATCGAAAAACCAACTAATAAACATCTAGTGTCACTTCTATGCTCCTTGAAATAGAACTCAATCTTGCTTCACTGGGTGTAAAACTGAACGTGGGTATACCGCAGCATCCTATTTTATGCGACGAAATATGAAAGTCTGTCTGAATTTGGAATTCGTTTGGCGTCTGCGTGGTTTTGATTCGTTTGGTTTGTTTACAACTGTCTTTGGCTGTGTGGCCAGTATTTAAAAACAGACAAGTTTTTGTGGTAATTTAAGTATTGTGGATATTATTTGGTATATACAGATGTACCTAGTGCATAATTGTTTTCCATCGTTTTTTGTCGGAAACATTCGTATCTGTCATGCTTCTTCAGTCAACCTTAGTACTTTTGTACTGTGACGAACTGAAATAGCAAGACACGTTCGTACGTTTCCGTGAACATACGAAGGAAAACAATTATGCACTGCATCTGTAGATACCTATCACTTTATCGAAACACCTTTCAACGAACGTTAATCATTACGCAGAATTTTCATTTCATCGTTTTTTTTTTTTGGCAGTCACATGTTTAATTTAATCTACATAATTAATGTTTCAGATATTCTGAAAACATCACGATTTTAGCATAACTAGCATTAGGTGAAAATAAATTCGAAGAAATGATCATTGATATTGAAATGATAATCGATTAATTATGGTTTAGGGTGGCTTTCGTCTGACCTAAAATTTTATGTACAGTATAAAGGAACTATTTTCGACCATTTTTTTTTATTTTTTGGTCGAAAATATTTCCTATAATATTAGATTAGACTTCTTTATCAGCATAAATATTTTTTTGCATACGTATTTTTTGTTCTAAATGA
The DNA here is from genome assembly GCA_927399475.2 of Acleris emargana. Taxonomy (NCBI): domain Eukaryota; kingdom Metazoa; phylum Arthropoda; class Insecta; order Lepidoptera; family Tortricidae; genus Acleris; species Acleris emargana. The sequence goes on from OV656854.1 coordinate 15,573,376, forward strand.
CTTTTGGTCTAAAATGGTTTCGTCTAAAATTGTAATCACTAAAACTTAGCGTTTATAATATATGTTGTTTGGTTGAAACTCCCCGCCCCAGTTTAAAACATCTAGGTCTCAACTAATGTATAGGTTAGGTTAGGTTAGAATTGTGTCAAGGCGCGTAGCGCCACAACTACGCGGAATAGGTGCTCCGAGAAGCGGAGCTCCGTCGAATTCGCCTCACGGTCAACGTTATACGAAAAAAATCATTCGCCAAAAATGTTATCCCAAACAAATTTTATACTTAACAATTTTTCGATCAAACAATATTATGCAAAACATTTTCGACATTCAAACCATTAGACAAACGTTGGTATGCAAAATAATATGTGGCGAAACAAAACTTACACACCGGTACTGTCAGACATCATGAAAGGTGTAAAATATTATAAGGAATACTAGGTACTCGGACGTGTAATAAATGTATCTACCACATCGCAAAAACATGACGTGATGTCGATTGTCTACTATTTATTTTAAAGTTATTCCAACGAGGTTCTGTCCTTTATTTGACAATAGCTGTGACTTTTGATCCAGAATATATTTTCATTCGCAATTATATTTGCATGACACAAGTCACACAACCTGTTTTTTTTTCATATCTCAATCTATGGTATCATAAATTATTTATTATAGTTTTTTAAATAATTCGTAATTTAACTAACTTAAACTAGTTTCGACCCGCGCTTTTGTCCGTTATCGATGATCGTTATTCCCTCGGGAACTTAAAAAAAAACAGGAATTAAAAGTAGCCATCATAATCATCATCATCATCATGTCAGCCGAAAGACGTCCACTGCTGGACATAGACCTCCCCCAAAGCTCTCCACTCAGACCGGTCTTGTGCTTCTCGCATCCACCGCGTTCCCGCAATCCGTCAAGAGCCGTTGCCGCCTGAAGGAGTAAGAAATTAACACACACAAACTTTAGCATTAAAAATATTAGTGAGATTGACAAATTTGGACCAAATGCTGCCCAGAAGTGAAAGCACCTCTAACGAGTTCCTTTCGGTACTATCTGTTAGAAAAACACACATACATATTTTCAAAATTGGTTCAAGATAAATAAAAATAAATAAAAGCTTTTGTTTTGTCGTTAGCGATTATCAAATGGACCGTTTAAGCGCCAACAAACGCCTAATGTGGTCACAAGTCTTCAAGCAAACAACGCCACTGACGACTGAAGATGTTGTCAATGCATTCATCAACATAAAGTGATCTTGAAAATTGCTTTATGGGGATGATCCTAGGAATAATTGGCTGTTGTGCGCACGTTTCATGCCTAATTGGTTTTTTAGGCACTTTTGAGGTCACTGCTCTATTCCTCGATATAATTATTATGGGTGGCCGTCTGGTCGCATAACAACTATTGTCATAATTTCAATTGTCATAACACATTACGCATAAACTTGATACTCATATAATTTTTTTGGCATAAAATATACTTTTTTCATAATTGTTCCTTGTCATAATTATTCGGAGTCATAATTGGTTTAACCATAATGTAGAATGTCATACATTTATTTAATCATAATATTAATATAATATAAAGTTAGTGGCAAAATGCGTAATGATGGGTATGACGAATCCACGTATGCCTATCAAAATTATGACTTGAAACTTTATGCAACCCGACCCCTACCCAATTATTATCTACGAAGATGACGGCAATAAGAGCGTAATCTCTAATATATAAAATTCTCGTGTCACGGTGTTTGTAATTAAACTTAACTCCGAAATGGCTAGACCGATTTTCGTGAAATTTTGTGTGCATATCGGTTAGGTCTGCGTATCGGACATCTATTTTTCATCCCCCTAAATGTTAAGGGTGGTCCGCCCCTAAATTTTATATACATGGCAAAACAACGTTTGCCGGGTCAGCTTGTATACTATAAAATTGATTTCATTGATGATTAAGTTCTAACCAAAAAAAATTTTTTTTCTTGACTCCCTGGTTAGATCTTGAAGCGCCTTAATCTACAGTCTAGTGTTAGCCTAGGGAACATAATACGCTATTTCTTCATTCTGGGCAGCACTTGGTCCAACTCCCAATACTCCCATACAAAGATGGTCAAACTCCTTTGCCACGAAACTTTCCAATAATTTTCCCTTAAAAACTTAATTTGGACTTATTTATTTTAATAAACATGTTTTGTATTTAAATAAATATAAATGTGGCTAAACCTTTCGTTTTCAAATGCGAGGATCGTTGAATTGGTCTTTATGTGAAAAGATTCATCAATAGAATTTAATATTGAACCTCAAATTTTATGCTGCAGTAGGTTTGGCGATTTTCACCAAAATATTTCTTTTCTTGTGGCATTCTTTCCATTTGGAAAATTTTACCAATCATTTTTTTCAGTAGTTTACTTTGCCGAAGATTTTTTCTCAGCAGAAATAATTCCATTATTTCTCAATCTGTATTTATCTGAGTTATATCATTTTCCGTCCGTCCGACTCCGTCGTACTACTGACAGGTTTGGCCCTTCAGGTCTACTGCAAATTAACATGACCTAAACCTACCTACCTATTTCGGCCTAAATAATTACACTGTGCAAATTTGCAACTCGGAAAAATCCAGAATAGTAAATATGCGATCAGGAAAAAATAATTTCATATTTTGAAGACTTTAAGCACTTTTAGTCAATGATTGCAATACGTCATAACTAACAAATTTAATTAGGTGCAAAATACACCTTAGCCAGTAAATCAGCAAGGTATATTTTGCAACTCATCAAATTTGGTAGCTACGCAGTATTGCTGTATAACCGACGTTTTGTTTATTTAAAGATCCCTATCCTATCCTGCAAATGTTACCGTTCAAAGGTATGGCCTCTATTCCGCATTGTCCTATCCCCTATTGTTGTGTTGGTAACACTATGACAGCTCTATTATCTGACAGTAAATGGACTCGGGTCTCATAACAATATGATTGCAGTAAGGGTAAAAACAAAGTGAAATCTACAGTAATATAAAGATTTATATTTTTGTATTTTCGTATGTTTGTAAGGAATTAACTTAAAAACTACTGACAGATAAAAAAAAACATAGGTTATGGTTGTTTTATTTTTCTGTGTAGACGGAGTCGCGCGCGAAAGCTAGTATAATGTATCTGTGTATCTGTCTGTCTGTGGCATTGTAGCCTAGTAACTATTAGGTGTCGTTAAAAAGGACAATAAAGGGTTTAAAACATTTGTTAGTTTAATCAGGATTGTTCTTAGCTAGGTTTTATTTAAACGTCTAGGCCGTTAAAGATAATATTAGTTTTAAAACAGGGGCCTATTGCATAATAAAGTACCTACAAGCCAAGCTACAAGCTATTAGTAAAAATCTATACAAAACCACTCTTTATTATGGAATCGGCCCCAGGTCTCGCCATTATTACGGCTGACGACGCGCTAGCCCAGTTGGTAGTGACCCTGCCTACGAAGCTAGCGAGCGGTCCTGGGTTCAAATCCCAGTAAGGGCAGATATTTGTGTGATGAGCGTGAATATTTGTTCCTGAGTCATGGATGTTTCCTATGTATTTAAGTATATATTTCTCTATATAAGTATTTATATCGTTGTCTAGTACCCATAGTACAAGCCTAGAGCTTAGTTTGGGACTAGTGCTATTGGTGTGACATTGTCCCCTGTTATTTATTTATTTGTTTATTATTTATAACGGGGGTTTTCATATATTTATTTATTTAAATTGTATTTTTTTTTACCAGGACATCATTAAACTCGAGGCGTACCAGGCCTCAATTCAACACGTTAAAAACAATATCGTTTTTGTTTGAGGTTGTATTGTCAACGTGTTGATAGCTCCTATTTACTTGACAGTAACGGTGGATATTACCGCCTAAAATAAAAGCGCTGGACATCATGAAACTCGAAGCGTACTACCAGGAAATCATGAATCTTGAAGCGCTCTCCAAGTGCATGAAAAGCATGAATAGCGTTCATATTTCCTTTAACCATTAAACGGGGTGTAATTAGTCCTCGTCCTGGCAACTCGGCCCGCAACTGTTGCTGGGTGGTGAGCGTCGGAGTACCAGTAACTAGGGCTGACATAGAGCTGGTAACACGAGCAGGGTTTTTGTGGGAGTTATATTGATACACAATATTGAAAGAAAACAAGAAAATACATTTATTCAGAATAACCGAAGACAGAGTAAGACAACACACGAATACAAGTATAAGTAAAAAAAAAATTTTTTTTGTAGTAAAAGTAAAATAGAATAAAATCAAAACGCATCAAAAACATCCATGGACGACTGTGTTCAGGTTCACAATACAAAAGACCTACAATCATAGAAATACTCTAATAACATGTCTAAAATGTAAACCGCGACCTTTTTCGCACTTCTGTCGAAGTTATTTTTAGTTGAATTTGCGTAGTTATTTTGATTACGTCCCCAAACGTAAAAATGCAAAGGAGTTAAGTCAGGAGACCGAGTGGGTCAGCAGATGGGTCCGTCTCTACTTTACCATTCCGATCCAGGACAAAACGATCTTCCCTTCCTTCTAGAAGAAGCTAGGGTACCGATAGAAACGGAAACAGAAATAATCTTTCAGCAAGATGACTGTCTGGCACATTGGAGTTTGGCTGTAAACAATACTTCAACAACTCCTTCTACTGAGCTGCTCGTCTCCTGACCTGACAATATATTGAACTTAAACAATTACATTACATAATTATCTTATCAAGCTTATTATAATGGCTTTTATGTGGTACTTATCTTTATTTTACCGTTTGATAATAGTGGCTGTCATTTTACTGAACGCAATTAAAAGTTGGACCTTAAAGAAAGCCCGCTACTTCGTACGCTTAGAATAAGTTTCCCGCTACTCCCCCTATTTCTCCCAGTTGGGGGTCGATTGATGAAAAGTCCTTTCTTTGTACCCCTCTGTACCCAAGGAATAGTCCCTCCAAATTTCAAGTTCCTACGTCCAACGATATAGGCCGGGCGTTATCAGTCAGTCACGAAATAGTTGTATTTGTGTATACATATACATGTATAGATACAGGGTGGAATAAGCTTATCAAAAATTGATTTCTGTCAACTGCGGAAAATATATGGAAAAAGCTTAAAAAAAAAAAAAGTTTACAAATACTTTATAGTACTATATAATAGGTATGCACGATGCATGTTCATATTATACCTTATTCGTGCCACAAGAACTTCTATGACTGGTCATACATATTCCCTATTCCAGGAATCACACTAGAATTCCAGCATGTTAAACAAACTCAAACAACCTCAAACTGCAAACTCCGCTCCTCCTAAAAAAAACCAACAATAGTACATTGTTGCAGAGGATAGAAAGTATGAGATTTTTGGACGAGTCATATAGAGGGCCGAAACGTAGTTGAGGCCCTCTAGTGTACGAGTCCATAAATTGCACTTTCTACCGAGGCAGACATAGTGCTTTTCACAACTACTGAGAGGAAATAAAATAAAAATTCATATTCAAAACTCAAATTTTAATTCATGTTAATGTGAATAGTGTTAGTCAAATGGCGTCGGTTTTTCAAAAGTAGAATAGAAGCTGTATATATGTATTATCGCCAATTTTACCATAGATAACTTTTTTAAAATCTGGACCCCTTCTGGGCTTTCGAGATTAATAAACTAACATTCGAGATGAATATGTCAACTCCATATTAAATTGTATTTGTTTCGCCTTATCTCCCATGTAATTTTATCTCTAGTGGTTCGAGATTAGGGGCCAAGTTTGAATTACATAAAAAAAAGCAGTGACATAGTTTTTAGTCTGTGTATCTTTTAGCAAAAATACACCTAATATTTTACGAAACAAAATGGTGTGTTATGATTGGTCGATTCCAATTTTTAATTTTAAGGAGCTATGACACAAAAATTGATTGATTGATTTTTATTGGTTATTAAAGTTGGACAACAATGTTCTCGACCAATCAGCAAATGCCGACAAAAACATTCTTGGTCTGTCCTTATAAGTGACGTTTTGTGATCCCAAACAAGAGCATCTATGGCCATATTTCCGAGCAGTGTTGTGAAAAATATATAATTTGAAACTGAAATTCAGATTCGAACAGCTCTATAGCTCGCCCGGCCCCAGCCACCCCTCGCAACCAACAGGCTTCAGTATACCGCCGACCGGCCTCGCGCCAACACGTGCGTCCGTCACGCCTCGACCCGCGGGAGATGCAAAGGTAGGACAAAGACAACATATATTCAATGAAAAAAAAACTGTATTAAGCGTCAAACGGTGTTTGCTCACAAATTGTACCAGGCTGACATGATGTTGAAGTAGTGCGTCTACATAAATCGTACCGAATTAAGTGCCCTATCACCTCGTTTGGGTTGTTTGTCTCGTCTCAATGTAACGGAGTGCTTCGCAGCTTATGGGATCCTGGTATCTTTTAATATCATTTATCAGTCCTAAAATATAACTAAATAATAATTGACGCTGTGTGTAATTAAACCCGTGATTTATAATGGTGTCCAATAACTTTTGGATTAAAAATAAAAGAAGTGTACTATATTTATGACTAGCTGTCCGCGCCTGGGTGTAATTTTTTGTCATTCAAACCTTATGACATATCGCACCTTCGGTAGGACAAGGTCATAATTGCCCCTAAGATCATTTAGTAGATTATGCCCTTGTTTTACCGAAGGTGCGATATATTTTACGTCCTATTCTCAGAAATACTGATTACACACACAAAATTTCATAATAATCGTTCAAGCAGTTTTGGAGAAGTTTAGATACAAACACAAGACTTGTATATATCAGAAAGTATGGATTATTATGAATGGATAGTATGGATGATGAAAATTCTACTTAATAGGGGTTATTGTATTTAATAATTGAAAAAAATGACCTTCTGCTGTAGTTTCTTGCGGCGCTTCTTCTCCGCAATGATGGTCTTGTCCGAAGCGCTGGTAAATTCACTCCATATTACCGACGTGTAAAAAAGCCCTCATGTTGCCAATTTACTGAATCAATATTTAGAATTTAGAATTTTTGAGTATTAACTTCACTAAAATCATTTTTAACTTCAGCCGCGAAAGCATATCAAGTTGACAAAATAAATGCATACATACATACATAAATACATACATACCTTCACGCCTACCGGCTGAGAACCCATACAATTACATCTACATACATTAGATTGGAATCTCCAGAACACAATCACTTGAGTAGCGCCGGCAGCTGTCATTATCATGTGCCTGTAGATAGCAGCTCGCGTACCAAAAATGTAAGAAATTTCAAATGCCACAATTAAAAATAGCTATAATAAAATCACCGATTGCAAAGTTTTTAATATTTATTATTGTATAAGAGTCAAGCATTAAATTTAATATATTAAAACAATATAGTTTATAAAATTAAAAGTTAAAACTAAACTTATTTAAATTAAAAAAAAACGTAGCTACTCAAATATTAAAGACGTAAATAATAATCACCACTATAAAAAGAACACCCCCTCTAGCAGGTCCGCTCGCGGCATGGTCCGCTGACACTGGCATTACCTCTCTATTGCAAAGTTGTATTTTTTTTTATCTCTTCTCCTGCTATTTACTGCAAATTAAAAAAACCTTCAATAATTTAGCGAGATATGAACCGTTTATCTCAAAACAGTACGGCTAGCACAAGTTGTATTTTCTCCCTTGTCGCTCATTGCGTCTCTATTTGGCGAGGCTTCAGAGGTTGTGCGTTGTTATAATGTCAGTCACGGAAGTGTTCTATAATGTATACATCAACGAAAATGTTACTTATTTAGTGGTTTGTGCAAAGTAATCCCTATACAATGTGGGTCAAGAGTCAGAATTTAAATATGTTAGAATAGAAATGCATTCTTTTCTAAAACCGTTTAATGTAAACCTAAACCTAAACTTTACCTAATATACAGGGTTATTGGTAAGTCGACCTATTCCCCTCTAGGTATTATTGGGGAGATCATTTGCAATCATTTTGGTCCCATAACATAATACCCTACGCAAAAGTTAGTAATTTTTTCGGTTTTTGTGTCATTTTTGTTAGATAAACTGATAAAAAACTTTTTTTTTTTTACTTTTTGGTCTCGAGTTTAAACGTGTTCAGATAATTCTACTTTTAATATTGCATAAAAACAGCAATTTTATCTTTTACAAAAGCTATTAACAAAACCGATTTAAAGAGCTAATTTTTTTTTGGAAATTACTGAAGACTCGTTAAGCAATAAAAAAAAAAAAAAAACTCAGAAATTGCAAATGACCTCTCCCATAACCCCTAGAGGGGAATAGGTCGACTAACCAACAACCCTGTATAAGTTTTATATAATATATCTCAACGGGATAAAAAACTTGGGATATGCGATAACATTTCACCATTTCAATGAAATATATTGTTAAAATTGAGAGCTTGACGAAATTAATTCCATGAATTCGTCCGTAGAATAATTTTCGCATGAAATGCATCCAAATTGTACATTTCGCTTAATCAACGCTGGCTGAGTGAAAGGTTTTCGCTTCGTTCGCTCGAATATTTCACAAAATGAAACGAAATGATTTATTGCGTATAAAATAAATAAACTCCACGGCTTGTTTATTTAACTCTCGACGCAACAGAAGGATATGCACTTATTAGACAAAAAGAGCATATGTCTCGCAGAACTGCGAATGTATTAGTGACCTTATTTCTTATGTTAGGTGGTTCTATTTGCTTTAACTATCAAATTGAACCTGCGACCTTTTTATTTAGAAGCAAGTATACATATACCGTGTATTTGTCTGTAGGTTTCATTAAAATTGGTTGGACCGTTTTGATTGCGTAGGGGTTGCAATCGCAATTCTATGTTGGATGTTATATTTTATTCAATAAGTAGTTATTGAAATATTGCCGTGTGGTTGCCGGCTTAGAATTGTGCCACTCCATGTCTTCCCGTGGATGTCGTAACAGGTGACTAAGGGAAAAAGGCTTGTAGTACTGTTAGGCGATGGGCTTGCAACCTGTCACTATACACTGTTAAACATCTTAGCCTAATTGTGCAAATTGTGGGTACAGAATTATAAACAAGTTTTTAAAGTTGTAGGTAATTCTGTAGCTCTGCCTACCCCTCTCTGGGATTACAGGCGTGAAGGTATGTATGTATGTATGTAGTTATTGAAATGTGTTATCTGCAAATGCCTTTGGAATTAGAAATGATATTTGCTAATGATGGTGATCTTATCCAGCCGATTTTGACCGAAGCGACTGCTTTAACTCCGTGAAAAGTGTCGATGGTGTGCTAGCATGTAGATAACGTAACCGACCTTTTCTGAAAACCGGGCAAGTGCATGTGTGCTCAGCGTAGGGTTCCGAAGCCATTACTTCACAAAAACTATCAAAAAAAAAGATGTATGAACTACATATTTCTCTATTTAAAGTTAGTTCGTGCTGTCTTAGGTGATTTTAGTAGGTATAGACACTTTTGGTCGCCCTGTATCTCCAGAATAAATCAAGTGTACGGAGGTTAAAACGTTTCTTTTTTTTATTAACACTTGCCACATGTGTGGCTTGGACCACTTTGTTCATTTCTACTTACACACACAAGGTAGCTTGCAATTTTTCCTGTATGAAAATACCATGTTAACTGATATTATTGGTGTAGATAACTCATTTTAGACCAAGTTGTGGATTTGTTCAAATCTAAAATGAGTTTTTTGATAATTAACGTCTATTATTTCCCGTCGTCTCTTGGGCTATGTATGAATGACGCCTCTAGTCCCAGTAGTTCGGTTGATTAGTCCGGGGCCGAACTACTGCCACACTTTTCTTCCCATTAGTTCGGTTATGACGTCAAGCCGAACTATTGGGAAGTGGTGTGTAGTTCGGTTAATGATGTGCTAACAACTTTTATTATAAAAAAAACCGGCCAAATGCGAATCGGATACGACAAAAAATCTGTATTTTAGATTGAGGGACAAACTTAACTTCGCCATTGAAAAAATATTGTCCCTATACCTACAATATACATCGATGTAGGTCATGGTTAGTTTATAAAGTGCAATTTAGTTTGTAATTACAAACCAAACTACTTTTATTGTGATGTAACTACAAAATAACCATTTTCGGATTTTTTACTTTACTTGTGCTATAAGACATTGCTTCTTGTCAAATTTCATGATTCTAGGTTCAAATATAATTATATCAACGGTGGAAATTAAGGGTAAGTCCGTACTTCATTACCAAATTATTATGATAGGAACGTGGCAAAATCAATTATTTCTGAATTAGGGTAACATCACTAATAATAATAACCAGAAAACTCATGATTACTTATCTATTATTATTGGTGCATTGAGTGACTGTAGATTTTTATCAATCAGGCAAAACAGTAAAAAACGTATTAACCTGTCTGCCCTCCTACCAAAGAAGAAGTTAGTCAACTGCATTGTAATTTGAATTGAATGTGATTACCAATAGAGTACAAAATGCTTTGACTACTACATTGCAGTTAGCCGCTTTCTTAGGTAGGACGGCAGCTGTGTACTCACTACTTACAGATAATATTGGAGAATGCCTAGTTTACAAAAGTATGCCAGAAACAAACCTGCGCAAACTTCTACAAATACTCCGTAACATGCATATATGGAATTCTGGCAAAAAATATTACTGCTGTAAATAAATAAAATTGGCTAGCCATAGTAGCCATTAAGAAAATACTGAATAAGTATTTATAAAACGAAGAAGTTAAACATAATATATTTTTACGGTTCACTTGCGTTTTAAAAGTCGACAGCACCACATGGTTCGTTCATGTTTCAACTTTTAAAGCGTGAGCGATCTAATACGAAGAAGATACTTTACATTTTGTTTTTTTTTTATTTAAAAAATGTAATGAAATAAATGCCTACTTGATTTTTTATTTAGCTGCATGTTTAACCGTACTTTTGAGTCGTTTTAATTCTCAGTAGATCGGTTTGACGTCATAACCGAACTAATGGGAAGAAAAGTGTGGCAGTAGTTCGGCCCCGGACTAATCAACCGAACTACTGGGACTAGAGGGAATGACGTCATCAGTGTTACGTGACCGAGTTTAAACGCTCCTAGCTCTATAGTGATTTGACGTTTTGAACAACTCTCATGTATGGAACGTTTTTTAGGGTTCCGTAAAAAAAAAAAACTGAACCCTTATAGGATCCCTCGTGCGTCTGTCTGTCTGTCCGTTTGATTGTCACAGCCAATTTGCTCCTAATCTACTGGACAAAATCAGATGAAATTTGATAGGATGGTGTAATCTTATGAGTTAGGTATGTTATGACACAAACTCAGACGACCAAGTATTTTTTTAAAAGAAGTGTAATTTTCGGGGGACAAATTATGAAATTAATAAAAAAGTTTGGCAAACCTTACTGTGTCCAATATCAAATGAAAGGACTTATTGTGAGGATCTCAATTTTTGTTATTATGGTAAAATAAATAGTTTTGGAATGTATACGAAAATTGACCATTGACTAAGCATAACATTTTGAAAAAAAAACAAAATATAGTTAATTGCTTCTATAGATTACAGGAAAAACTATAAGAATTCAAAAAAAAAACCGGCCAAGTGCGAGTCGGACTCGCGCACGTAGGGTTCCGTACAACTATACATCTAAATAAATGTTTTTCTTAATTCTTTATTATATTTGAGTTGATTGAATGAAAGGTAAAATGCGGTTTACGATTTATAACGTATTAAAAAAAAACTAATTATTAGATCTCGTTCAAACCTTTCAAATTTTCGGTGGAAGTTTGCATGGTAATGTACATCATATATTATTTTTACATTTATCATTCCCTTATTTTAGAAGTTACGGGGGGGGGGGGACACACATTTTTCCACTTTGGAAGCGTCTCTCGCGCAAACTATTCAGTTTAGAAAAAAATTATAATAGAAACCTCAATATCATTTTTGAATACCTATCCATAGATACCCCACACGTATGAGTTTGATGAAAAAAAAATTTTTGAGTTTCAGTTCTAAGTATGGGGAACCCCAAAAATTTATTGTTTTTTTTCTATTTTTGTATGAAAATCTTAATGCGGTTCACCGAATACATCTACTTACCAAGTTTCCACAGTATAGCTCTTATAGTTACGGAATAAAGTGGCTGTGACATACGGACGGACAGACGGACAGACATGACGAATCTATAAGGGTTCCGTTTTTTGCCATTTGGCTACGGAACCCTAAAAATACGTCTGTGCGGAACCCTCGTCACGCGAGTTCAATTCGCACATGGCCGGTTTTTTACCAAAAAAATAGAACTTTATCTTTGAGATTATGAAAACCAATTTTAAATAACACGATTTAATATTTTGTTGCCGAATATGTCACATGGCACTGGAACAGGGTCAGATCGGATATGAGACCTGGTACATACATACATAAACTCACGCCTTCATTCGCAGAGTGGGGTAGGCAGAGCTAAAGAATTACCAACAAGCTTAAAACTTGTTAATAATTCTGTAACCACATTTTGCCAAGTAGGCTAAGATGTTTCCCAGTGTATTAGTGGCAGGTGGCAAGCCCATCGCCTAACAGTACTACAAGCCTTTATTCCCTTAGTCGCCTCTTACGACATCCACGGGAAGACATGGAGTGGCACTATTCTAACCCGGCAACCACACGGCAATTAAAAAAAAAAAAACCGCATAACAATCAGTTCAGCCGTTTTGGAGCTTCGATGCCGCAGACATACACACAGACGCACAGACACCATAGCTATTTAGATATACGCAGGGTAAACTATAACTCATCTCTTTTTTGTTCAGGGATTAAAAGGGAGCTTTCTTTAAAATACATACATACATGCATACATAAACTGACGCCTCCATTCCCAGAGTGGGGTAGGCAGAGCTAAAGAATTACCAACAAGTCCTAAAACTTCTTTATAATTCTGTAACCACATGTTGCTCAAGTAGGCTAAGATGTTTCCCAGTGTATTAGTGACAGGTTATGTTTCTAATAAACCGGTTTTCAGCTGAGTCAGATATAGTTTAAAAATATGGTGTTTAGGATTGTACATTTAAAAAAAACGCATTGGATTTATAGTTCAGACAAACGACGCAACAGGACAAATGACGACTAGGCATTTCCAATACTTAAAGCCATATTGACTATTATCTAATTGAAAACCTCTACTACTGATATTTCAACTTAGTTATGCATATAATTATATCATATCCCCATTTGATTGCTTTTGAAGTGCTCGTAGCCCGTGTGGGCGCACGCCCACAGCCTCCCTTGTCCATGCGAAGCCACGCGTCGATACATAGTATAGTGACATTTATTAGGCTTATGGTTCGCCCAGCTAAATAGAATTGAATATCGTTTTTTAGGGTTACGTACCCAAAGGGTAAAAACGGGATCCTATTACTATGACTCCACTGTCTGTCTGTCTGTCACCAGGTTTTCACAGATGATGTATTTCTGTTGCCGCTATGACAACAAATACTAAATATTTAAATGGGGCTCTCATAAAACAAACGTGAATTATTTGCCGTTTTTGCTCGATATTAATAACGGTAACAATATGTTGTATCTATACTGTGGATAGATACTATAGATAGTGGTACGGAACCCTTCATGTGCGAATCAAACTCGCACTTGGCCTGTTTTTTTATTAACTACGATTATCCGTCGCTGGCGTTAAAAAGGTTCCAATGTTTTTATTTTTTTTATAAGCTTTGTTCAACCTTGAACATGAGGTTCCAATCTGAAACTAGACTAAAAAAAAAAATATTTTACTGAGTTTTATGATACAAAAACATTTTTCACTATTTTTCCAGTCTAATAAAACCTAATAAAATTCATAACACGCTATATATAAGCTCCGTGGAATCAAATCAAGCATAACATCAACTATCTTTTTAACCTAACTCTTAACTCCAACATGGCACTAAACACAACTATATTGTGATTGAAATAAGGTTTAATTTTCATTTCAACTTCTAGCACTTAAGACTTTAAGGAGTGTTTGGTTTTCATAACCGTTGATTGGTTGGCAACTCGTCAGCTGGTAGGTAATTAAATACTGTGGATCGATTTTATCAATTTCCGCAATTTGATAGAATTAAAACGCATAGGTACTGACGGTAGGACTATTCATCATAAATTCAAGTAATATAATTTCCACTCACAAAATATGTCTAATTTCAACCCAGTTACACCAAATCCATATTGGAAAAAGCAACGAACCGTTTATAATTCGCCCAAATAGCATACATTTTTGGGAACTATGTAATTGTTTGACGTACCATCGCCTAATTCCAATTATCGGTGAATTTAATGTCAATCGGAATTGTGGCAGTTTGCATTAAATGATGTCGAAATCTAATGCATTGGCCCTAATGCATATTGCACGATGTTGATCAAAGGGTTATGGGCAAATTGGGTGTGCCACCAACAGATTTGAAACCTATATCAAAAAGGTTTTAGTTAAAGCATCATTTCTTAATATTGCCGCAAATATCCAGCTCACCGGAGAACAAAAATATGGCCACTTGAAAACAATATATCGTCCGTAGAAACTTCGGCTAATTAATGTACCTATAATTGTTACAGTTTAGTTAATGGGCGGACGACGGATGCAATTTCCGTCAAAATAATGTCGAACGATATCCGTGATATGGATATGACTACAATTGATTTAAAAAAAGAGAACACTGCAAAAAAAGTTATAGAATTTTATTGTTGAAGTATTTTTTCTTTTCTTTATTAGGTATTTTCAGAACATTCCTTTTATATTTAACTATCTACTTATATGGGAAAAATCACCTCTGCACATCGTGATATTTCAGTACTTTTTTGAACTCTTCTCTTCGTAAAATATGAACTGATTTATAACAAAAAAAACTGCATATTTAGTACCTACTCACATAAATAGTACTCGAAATTTAATAAAAGTCTTATCCATCTTGTGCTTTCGTCACCATATTGCATCCGTCGTCCGCCCATTATCTTCTAAATATATAAAAGGAGAAACTGACTGACTGACTGACTGACTGACATATCAACGCACAGCCTAAACGGCTAAACGTAGGCACTTGAAATTTGGAAGGGACGTAGCTTAGGTACCGTAGAGGTGCACTAAGAAAGGATTTTGATAAATTCTACCCCCAAGGGGATAAAATAGGGGATGAAACTTTGTATGAAACTTTGTCAATTTTAAACCGATCGGGCTGAGACTTTGCATGCATATAGCTACTATGATATAGGCATCCTTTAAGAAAGGATTTTGATAAATTCCACTCCTAAGGGGATAAAAAGGGGATGAAAGTTTGTATAAATTTTCTTAGATTTTCGACTGATTGAACTGAAATTAAAGATTGGAGCTACTATGGTGAAGACGTCCGCTTAAATAGGATTTTGATAAATTCCACCCCTAAGGGGATAAAAAGGGGATGAGTATAAATCTTCTTAGATTTTCGACTGATTGAACTGAAATTAAAGATTGGAGCTACTATGGTGAAGACGTCCGCTTAGACAGGATTTTGATAAATTCTACCCCCAAGGGGATAAAATAGGGGATGAAAGTTTGTATGAAACTTTGTCAATTTTAAACCGATCGGGCTGAGGCTTTGCATGCATATAGCTACTATGATATAGGCATCCTCTAAGAAAAGATTTTGATAAATTCCACCCCTAAGGGGATAAAAAGGGGATGAAAGTTTGTATAAATCTTCTTAGATTTTTGACTGATTGAACTGAAATTAAAGATTGGAGCGACTTTTGTGAAGACGTCCGCTTAAATAGGATTTTTATAAATTCAACCCCCATGGGGATAAAATAAGGGATGATGGAGGATGTAAATGTATTAATTTGAACCTATCAGTACCTAATGGAACGAAAAGGAAGAGAGGAGTGAATGTTAAAGGATGGTCAGGGGTCAAAAAAGAACACGTTCTAGGTAGGGTTTATACTGTTCATCCAAACAATACAGAATGCTACCACCTTCGAATGCTTCTACATGAGATCAGAGGCCCAATTTCATTTGAAGCGTTGAAAGCTGTAGATGGTCACTTACATCCCACTTTCCAATCCGCGTGCAAGGCTCTAAGGTCTACTCGAAGATGATCGTCATTTGGAGTCAGCTCTTGAAGAGGCAGCACTTTGTCAAACACCGCATATGATTCGAGAGCTATTTGCTATAATTTTATTGTTCTGCCAGGTTTCCGACCCCTTATGTCTTTGGGAAAAATACAAAGAATACCTTTCTGAGGATTTTAAAAAACAACTGGAAAGGCAAGGTGACGTGGATGCAGAGCACTCATCGGACCTGATATTCAACAAATGCCTGTCGGTATTAGAGGATGCCGTATTATCATTAGGCGGCCGTCCTCTTAAAGAGTATGGATTACCTCAGCCAATTCCATCAATACAATTTGGAAATAGAGAGTACATGAAGGAGACCAGTTACGATACAGTGGCCTTAGAAGACGCAGTAAGACAAAATGAAGCATCCTTGAATGAATGACGAGCAACAGGAAGTTTACAGTAAAATTATCACAAGTGTAGACGCAAATGACGGTCGAATATTCTTCTTAGACGCACCAGGTGGAACTGGTAAAACCTTCCTTATTAATTTACTTTGGCGAAAGTAAGAAGTACTCACGGCATTGCTCTGGCTGTGGCGTCGTCCGGCATAGCTGCTACATTACTCGAAGGTGATCGAAATGCTCATGCTACTTTTAAGTTACCACTCAATTTAATCACTGCAGAGACTCCCATTTGCAACATCTCCAAACAAAGTAATTTTACAAAAATAATCGAGTGGGACGAAATAACGATGGCTCATAAAGGTGGTATTGAAGCCTTAAACAGATCACTAAGAGATATAAGGGGTGATACAAAATTAATGGGTGGAGTAACACAGTTTTGCTGGCCGGAGACTTTCGGCAGACTCTACCAGAGGTGCCAAAAGGAACCCGAACTGACGAAGTAAAGTCGTGCATTAACTAATTTGTGGCCCCAGGTTAATATTCTTAAGCTCTCTAAAACTATGAGAGCACATTTGGGCGGGGATGAGTCTGCTGGTAGATTTTCAGATCTCCTTCTTAACATCGGTAATGGTGATTTTCCATCGTTTGAGGGAATGATAACCATCCCGGAAGAATTGTGCACAGTTGTTACTACGATTCAAGAATTACTGTCTAAAGTTTATCCAGACATTATTCATATACATGACAAGCCTATTGAATGGTTATGTGAGCGTGCCGTTCTTACTCCAAAGAACGATCAAGCAGCAGCTATCAACGATATACTGCTCATGTCGTTTGAGGGCGAAGAAAAGGTCTATACTTCGATTGATACTGTGGTTAATACAGATGACGCTACTAATTACCCTGTAGAATTTTTAAATTCATTGCAACCGCCAGGTTTGCCTTATCATAAGCTTATTCTGTTCTGCATGTGGGCACTCCAATTATGTTGTTGAGAAATTTAAAACCACCAAAACTTTGTAACGGTACGAGACTGCAAGTGAAAGCGTTACATCGCAATATAGTGGAAGCCACTATATTAACTGGGTGAATTTAAACGATTACAGTTTCCCCTAAAAGTCTGCTTTGCCATGACAATAAACAAGTCTCAGAGAGAACATTGCTTCTCTCATGGACAGTTTTATGTTGCTTGCTCTCGAGTAAGTTCACCCAGTAGCTTGATTGTTTTAGCGCCTTATGACAGATTAGTTAAGAATATTGTGTACAAAGAAGATTTGAAGGCCCTATTTTTTTACACACGCTAAAAAAAGTAAAGCCGCAAAAACTATACATAATTAATAATAATACTTCTTAACGCGAGCGAAGCCGCGGGCAAAAGCTATGTCGATATAATTCTGGCCAGGGAGGACGTCTAACTATTAAATTACTTTAAACTATGAATGTACTTAACTGCGATAAACGAGTTCTACGCGGACGAAGTCGCGGGCAAAAGCTAGTTTATTATATAACTGCGTGTAGGGTATTTGATGTACAAAAATATGTAAACTGTAGTGTTCGTGCTTCTCCAGAACTAGTCTAAAGGCCCTCTACACGTCAGCGGATCATGCGCGTGCGTAAGGGACGCATTTACACCTTGTGAGCAACATATTCTTGCATATCACTCTTACGTATTGCTCCATCCCTTACGCACGCCCATGATCCGCTGACATGTAGAGGGGCCATAAGAAAGTATATATAAAAAGTATATTTTATGTATCGTCGTACGGCCCAGTGTGCAATAGCATGTACATAATCAAGGCAATTTACTTTGAACTCTGTTGCAATCAGAATAAGGTTTATTTTCCTATGTGCATAAACTGAAAATGGCATTTTCGGCCAACCGCAATTGAACTTTATTCCCTTGATTGTAGATTCAAAGTCCCAGTTACAAAAAAACTCCCATTTTGCAGTATGTATGGTGGGCCTTACGGGGGTATATAGATACTTTTAAATAATTTTCGCAATCGTTTTTATTACATACTTAGCTTCTGCCAGCGAGTCCTGCAACTTCGTCGGCGTAGATTTCGATTATCTCTATTTCCCTGTGAACTTTTGATTTTTCCGTGATGAAAAGTAGCCTATGTTTTAATTCAAGTTATAAGCTATATCCATGTCAATTTTCATTCAAATTCGTCCAAACGTTGCGTCAAGGAGTAACAAACAACTTACTTTTACTTGTGGGAGGACCTTGTGCAGGGTCCGTCCGGGTTGGTACCACCATCTTATCCATTAACCTACCGCCAAGCAGCAGTGTTCGCATCGTTGTGTTCCGGTTCGGGGATAAGAGAGCCGGTGAAATGACTAGCATAGAGGCATTCCATCTTAGTCCTCAGGGTTGGCAGTGCATTTGCAGTCTTGTGAATGCGAATGTCTATGGGTCACAGTTTCCACTTACCATCAGGTGGTCTGTGTGCTCGCTTGCCTTCCTATGTCATACACAAATAAAAACAAACACATAATCTTTATTTTTTATAATATTATTATACTAGCCTCTGCCAACGACATCGTCCGCTTAGAATTCGTATTTTTGTCCGCCCAAGGGAACCGTTCGTTTTTTCCGGGATAAAAGTAACCTATGTTACTCAGGGATAATGTAGCATTCTAATGGAGAAAGAATTTTTAAAATCGGTTCTGTAGTTTTTGGGTTTATTCGTTACAAACAGAAAAATACAAATCGGTCCTCTTTGTAATATTATGAATGTAGATTAAGTAGGACTATTTTTTTTTTTTTTTTATGGCATGGGAAGGCAAACGAGCACACAGGCCACCTGATGTTAAGTGGAAACTGTGACCCATAGACATTCGCATTCACAAGACTGCAAATGCGTTGCCAACCCTGAGGACTAAGATGGAATGCCTCTATGCTAGTCATTTCACCGGCTGTCTTATCCCCAAACCGGAACACAGCAATGCGAACACTGCTGCTTGGCGGTAGGTTAATGGATAAGATGGTGGTACCAACCCGGACGGACCCTGCACAAGGTCCTCCCACAAGTGAACAAGGTCCTATATTATAGAATTCATCCGGATACAAGTCGTTTTAGTAGGAGATCCGGATCTATGTGATCCCTTTCCTCTTTTAGCATCCGTCACACTCGTACTTATACAGGGTTACTTGTAACTCGACGTATATCTGGTAGGTGGTGATAGAGGAGCTAAAATGCAATAAATTTAATCCACATATGTATGGTCGGAAATCAATAGTTCTTGAGATATTGATTTATTTAAGTATTTTGAAGAAATTCCCAGAATAATGCATTAAAAAAATTATTAAAAAAACAAGTATTTAGCATTTTTTTTTTAATTTAAATTACAAACTATTATTTTATTATACCAAGTATAAAAACCCCAAATAAAACAAGCAAACTTATTAAAATCAGCGGAAACGAAATTTTTATTTTTTTACCTTAGTGCTTATTACTAGAAAACTTATGCTCTAGTCCAAAAAAACAACATGACATCAAGCGTACAAATTACTAGAAAAACATCTTCGGTTCATCAGCTTTCGGAAAAGGTATCATGATCCATATTAAAGTCACTATGTTTAATGTAAACGCATCTTAACTCATTGACAGATGTTAAAGAACAAGCCTAAATAAGAATGTGGTTAGATTCGTTAAAGGTAAGTAGAATAAAACTGGTGCTGTGCCCTAACAGGGTACTGGGACATTATTATGGTTTTATTAAAATATATTCATTTAAACTTATAGCTGCAACAAATAAATAAATTACTCCCCAAGATAATTTCACTCTGATGTATGAGCAGAATAACACTGAAACCCCATAAAACACTGTTTAATACTCGTCTAATTGAACAAACGTGCAATTAACTTCGTCCTCTAATTGATGTATGAACATCAATTAACAAAGTTGTTTACGCATCCATTCTAACACGATTAATGGCAATTTCTCGGGAAAAATACACCCCGCAACTGTCAGCCAAGGACAAACATCATGCCAATCGACTATGACTTTTATGTGTTTACATTAAAGTCCAGCAGAACGCACAGTATACAAAGTACTTCTTTTAATTAAGATAAATGACATTTTCACAGAAAAATACACTCTTCAAATGTCAAATGAGGATAAATTCTTCGCTGTATTTTTTGAAAATAGGTTTTATTACTAGGGGTTAACGTCAGTCATTTGAAAATTATCACACTTTCCATGCATATTTGGATGCTTGCCAGTGAAATGAGCTCAAATCGCTTAAAGTTACAAACTGGAGTGTAAAACACGATGGGGACTAAGGTATTTTTATCTGTGATATACAGGGTGTATTACAAGTCGTGTGCCAAATGAATAGGGTGGGTAGCTAAGGTCACTTGCAACACGTTTTGGGCCAATTAACACTTATCCCACCCACGGTGTTTTTTTAATATTTTTTTTTTAAAAATCTCGGAATCTTCCATAAGTTAACCATTGTTCACCTATCTTTTTTTTTTTATGTGACAGCACAAAAGTATTTGTAGTTTTTTTATCTCTAATGTTTGCGCATTCTAATGAAATGTAATTTTTATTCATATAGTAAACAAATAAAAAAATATTAGCCAACAAAGTGTGAAGGACAGAAAAATAAAATCTTCACGGTCAACTTTACGGCACAATTAAAAAAAAAGTAGAAGCTCCTCAGATCTCCCAACATCATAAAAACTTCTCCAGTTCCTGACAATTCTTACGGTATACCACATGTCTAGAATCACGTTCAGTTTTTCGTCAAAATATGGTTTCAATCTAAAATGGTGGTTTTATTCGGTCAGTAGATCCAGTCAGTTAAATGGGCTAAATGCACAATACAAAACGCAATATGGTTAAAAATCATCTTTATTTTAATAATTACTTCAAATTTTGTTTAAATTGTCTTCCTCCACAATTGATACATTCGCGACACCTTTTTCGTATTTCTACAGTAGTTGTTGTACGAAGTGTCATTTCTTGCCGCATTATTGCGAACGCGTCATTAATTTTTGCGATCAGATGCTCTCTGCTCTCTACCTGTGTTGCGTACACTAGCTCTTTGGCCCTTCCCCAGACGTAAAAGTCAAATACACTTCGTACAATACAACAACTGTAGAAATACGAAAAAGGTGTCGCGAATGTATCAATTGTGGGGGAAGACAATTTAAACAAAATTTGAAGTAATTATTAAAATAAAGATGATTTTTAACCATATTGCGTTTTGTATTGTGCATTTAGCCCATTTAACTGACTGGATCTACTGACCGAATAAAACCACCATTTTAGATTGAAACCATATTTTGACGAAAAACTGAACGTGATTCTAGACATGTGGTATACCGTAAGAATTGTCAGGAACTGGAGAAGTTTTTATGATGTTGGGAGATCTGAGGAGCTTCTACTTTTTTTTTAATTGTGCCGTAAAGTTGACCGTGAAGATTTTATTTTTCTGTCCTTCACACTTTGTTGGCTAATATTTTTTTATTTGTTTACTATATGAATAAAAATTACATTTCATTAGAATGCGCAAACATTAGAGATAAAAAAACTACAAATACTTTTGTGCTGTCACATAAAAAAAAAAAAGATAGGTGAACAATGGTTAACTTATGGAAGATTCCGAGATTTTTTAAAAAAAAATATTAAAAAAACACCGTGGGTGGGATAAGTGTTAATTGGCCCAAAACGTGTTGCAAGTGACCTTAGCTACCCACCCTATTCATTTGGCACACGACTTGCAATACACCCTGTATATGAAAATTAGCAGCGCGTCTGGAAACTTTAAACCGGTACCTTGAGCATGAATTGTTACCTTCTTTCGATAAAGTATAGGTTAAGACTGCGCCGAGCGTACGCCGGATGTACAGTGGCGCCCTCACTACTGTAATTGAGTTTTTCAATAAACTAATGTATTTTCTTAAAAACGGACGGTGCATTTTTGTACTACAAATGAAATCACAACTTTTAGGATATATCACATTGTTTAATAACAATTTGACCTTCGATCTATCAACTTAATGGAAAAAAGAGGCCACATTTTCCCGTTAAGCTGACTTCTCAAACGGTAAGTGTTATTAAAGTTTATCAGAAAACACAATTATAGTATTGGGGGCGCCACTGGACGCTCGACGTTTGCTCGATGCAGCCTTAACGTTGTCTTAATTTAATCTAGGCAACATGATGTATTTTTATTTTACTATGATGACGATCGCTCTATGTCTGGGGTTTTCTTGGGAAATCATAATGGTATCGAATGGAATTTGTAAATAAACTCGATTTTGCGTTGCTTGCTATTGAAAGTTTTTTTTATAAAAAGCCCTTTCGGGTATGCAACTAAAATAGGTTTCTTTTATTTTTTGGGTCCTAATGAATGTACCTAAATTTATCAAAAAATACATTGCGTAAAACGTACAACGTACGCAACTGTAAGTGAATTTTTCGTGTGGGTAGACCCTAAACTAATAGAAATCTTTTGTGTGACATTTTCTCGGGTACGAAGGAATTTATTACGTAAGGAATTGGGTCAGGAGTTACGTCGTGTCACGGTCCGTAATGAAAATGACGTGCCCTTTTTAAAGGTTATTTATTGTCTTTACTTTAATTTTCGCGGGTGGTAGGACCTTGTGCAGGGTCCGTCCGGGTCGCTACCATCCATCTGTGGGTGGTAGGACCTTCTGCAGGGCTCGTCCGGATCGCTACCATCCATCTGTGGGTGGTAGGACCTGTTGCGGGGTCCGTCCAGATCGCTACCACCATCTTATCCATTAACTTACCGTTTGGGGATAAGACAGCCGGTGAAATGACTAGCATAGAGGCATTCCATCTTAGTCCTCCGGGTTGGCAGTGCATTTGCAGTCTTAGCATTGCAGTCTTGTAAATGCGAATGTCTATGGGTCACAGTTTCTCTTACCATCAGGTAGCCTGTCTGCGTTTGCTTTCTCTATGCCAGAAAAGTACCCTTTGCTGTTCATACATCTTGCGTACATTTGCGTAGTAATATTAATAAATTGATACTGTATTTGAGCGCAATACATCTTTAGGTAACTCTTTGATCAAAAGCTGGCAACACACTTGTGATTTACGCTGATGTTGCGAGAGTTCATAGGCCACGATGAGCACTCATTGGCGCCAGTAGGTGAGCCTTAAGCCAGGTTTAGACGAAGCCAGTAACGCTGGCGCCAGTCCTCAGACCAGCCAGCGCTGGCCTGGCCCGTGTTGTTTAGATGAGGCCAACTGGGTTCATTTCATTCCTGGATAATTCTACGCGTATACAGTCTACGGATATGCGCCAGCGACTGGCGCGATGTATCTACACGCGACCTGTCACTGGCGTGGGGGTTGCGGGGCACGCGGGCGGGTGTGACTGCTGCACTGGCTTGAAAAATAGGCCGGCGCTCTATTCCCGCCAGTGCTGGCAGCCAGCGCTGGCAGCCAGCGCTGGCTTGTCTTAAAAACTGTTTATACGAGGCCAATAACAATCCAGCACTGGCTGCCAGTTTCACTGACAGCCAGACTGGATTCGTCTAAACCTGGCTTTACCTACCGGTTTGTCCATAAAATTATTACTATCAGGCGGCCTATTATGGTCGCGTTTATCGCCGTAGACAAAACGTGCGTCACTTTCTGACAAGTATGTAAGTGCGAGAGTGACAGATGCTTTATCCACAGCGGTAAACGCGTCCACGCGACGTATTTGGTGTATGAAATCATAAAAACCGGGCAAGTGCATGTGTGACCATGCTCAGTGTAGGGTTCCGAAACCATTACTTCACAAAAACTTTAAAAAAAAAGTATGTACAAAAAGTACAACAAGTATGTACTAATTCTCTATTTAAAGTTATTTGGTGCTGTTTTAGGCTATTTTAGTAGGTATAAACACTTTAGTTGCCTGTATCTCAGAAACAAATCATGTCTCAGCCTTGATAGTTACATACATACATACATAAACTCACGCCTTCATTCCCAGAGTGGGGTAGGCACAGCTACAGAATTACCAACAAGTCTTAAAACTTCTTGATAATTCTGTAACCACATTTTGCACAAGTAGGCTAAGATGTTTCCCAGTGTATTAGTGACAGGTGGCAAGCCCATCGCCTAACAGTACTACAAGCCTTTATTCCCTTAGTCGCCTCTTACGACATCTACGGGAAGACATGGAGTGGCACTATTCTAAGCCGGCAACCACACGGCATTGATAGTTTTCCTTTAAAATTCGTTATATGCGCTTTCGTTGACGATATTTTTTCGATTTTTAGTATTTGTAGTTTTGCTTTAAGGGGGGGGGGGGGGGAGAGGGGTTCACAAACAACGATACCCCACTTTATGGGGTGGACTAGAAAAAAAATGTTTTGTAGGGGAAAAACGAAAAAAAAAACTTTTTTAAGAATTTTTTACCACTTTGTTTCTGCTGCTGTTCCGGTGCTGTCCTAGTTTGACTACGGAACCCTAAAAATATAAATAAAGTCGATGAATTATGACTATATACGAATAGGTATTTAAAAATAATATCAAGGTTTCTTTCATCATTTTTCAATTTAAACTATAATTGAGTCTTTATAACGATGTCAAGTTGGTTAGCAACGTTCTGAAAATCAAATAAATAAAGGTCAAATAATAAAAAAAATAAGTAATAAAATAAGTGTAATAACAGTTGAAGTTGCCGCAATCTCAGCTGATTATCATTGGATTTCGGTCTGTAATTTACTGTTGACTACATTATGATGAGTGGTTTTGTGCGTGCAAAAAAAAATATTCGTTCATCGACTGAGATTACAGTAATAATGGGAAATTAGCATTGCTGGATAGGCCGTTGGGACGGACAAGTTCTAGAGCAGGCAGGTAGAGGATTTACTTGTGGGAGGACCTTGTGCAGGGTCCGTCCGGGTTGGTACCACCATCTTATCCATTAACCTACCGCCAAGCAGCAGTAGCATTGTTGTGTTCCGGTTTTGGGATAAGACAGCCGGTGAAATGACTAGCATAGAGGCATTCCATCTTAGTCCTCAGGGTTGGCAACGCATTGGCAGTCTTAGGATTGCTTGTGAATGCGAATGTCTATGGGTCACAGTTTCCACTTACCATCAGGTGGCCTGTGTGCTCGTTTGCCTTCCTATGCGATAAAAAAAAGGCACACGCTGCGAGCAGAAGCCAGGATGTATGTATGTACAGATGAGGTCCTTTCCCATAGTTTTTTGTCGTATACGTTTGTATTTATCCTGCTTTCTCAGTTGGCTTATTGATGAATACTAATTAAAGCTAATTGAGAAAGCAAGATAAATACGAACTTATCCAACGAAAAACGATGGGAAAGGATTATTCACTACATCTGTACGTATGTATGTTAACACTTTACTGTACATTAGAAAGAGAAAAAGA
Organism: Acleris emargana; assembly: GCA_927399475.2. Lineage (NCBI taxonomy): Eukaryota > Metazoa > Arthropoda > Insecta > Lepidoptera > Tortricidae > Acleris > Acleris emargana. The sequence goes on from OV656854.1 coordinate 15,599,202, forward strand.
ATATAATGAAGATTTTAGTAAAAATGTGGATGTGTTATGCGTTTAAGGATAAAAAGCTTAAATACTGGAGATTGAAGCGCTAAATTTGAACAAGGGCTTCAAAATGTAACTTTGAATAAGAACGGTGGCCTAGTGGCTTAGGGGGTCGACTCGTGATCGTAAGTCCCGAGTTCGAACCCCCGCGGTCACTATGTACCAATGAGGTTGTTCCAACTGAAGTGCATTTATTAGTGCTCCTACGGTGCAGGAAAAACATCGTGAGGAATCTTGCACATTCGAACAGCTGAGTGTGTAAGAGGGGTTGCACAAATGATCCAAAATTTACTTTAGTGATTAAGGACCATTTTTGTTTTGTTTATTTTTTTTTATTTGAAGTGTGTCCGAATGTGCCCATCTGTAAGATAAGATTAGATAAGATAACGTTGAACAACTTTAGGTACAGAGCCTCTATTTTACGGGGTCAAACTATAACCATTATTTTTTATTTAATTAACCTTTATTGCACGAAAAATCGTCTATAAAATTCTTCGTCGAAATTGTCTTCTTTTTAATTTGGCCGCCATTACTGTCAAGTAAATAAGAGCGATCATTATTTGAAAATACGATAACGTCGGTAGCGATAACAGATCAAAGACGATATGACTTTTTCATCACACTTGCACGTAAACAGTATCTAAACATACAGGTTAACTTGGCCGCAATGCCCCATATAAAACCCTCGACCTTTCTTTTTACCATGAAACCCAAGGTCGGTAAGTAATTTTTTTTTAATTTATGGCACAGCACACAGGTCATGCAAGTTCAAGCAAAGAGTTTACACGCAATTGTAAAATTGTCTTAAAATGTTATTTAAACAGGAATTTAATTGCAATCTCGCAACATGTTACTTAAATACTCAATTAATGTTCTTAATAACCGATTTTAATAGTTTTATGTATCAAAATGTCGTTTTTTTTTTACACTCCTTCAGGGCTGTATGTATAACTTTGTAAGTATTTGCCCTTGACGTTTCTGAACGAAACATTTGTATAATCTGTGGAGTCCGCCAGCCATTCGCTTAAAAAAAGTTCAAGTAATTCGTAATAATAGTTGAGCTGACTTGTGTATTTATTTACTCGCAAATGTGATGAAAAACATTGTATGTTTCACGGGCGGTACGGGAATTACGAACCTCGACTCAGAAAGCCCTCAGTCTTCGACTTCGGGCTTCTACTAGAGCCTCGATCGAAATTCCTTACTTACCGACCTTAATACACAATGTACTATTACCTTCCTATGACAACGTGTCAAATCCGATATAGTTTTTATCCAGTAGAATCGAAGCCCTGTATTTTTTGTTCTCATCTCCATTTTTAGGGTTCCGTAGCCAATCGGGAACCCTTATGGATTCGTCATGTCTGTCCGTCTGTCTGTCCGTCGGTATGTCAAAGCCACTTTTTTCCGAAATTATAAGAACTATTCTGTTGAAACTTGGTAACTAAGTAGATGTATTCTGTGAACTGCATTAAGATTTTCACACAAAAATAGAAAAAAAAAACAATAAATTTTGGGGGTTCCCCATACTTAGAACTGAAGCTCAATTTTTTTTTCATCAATCTCATACGGGTGGGTTATCTATGGATAGGTCTTCAAACAGTATATTGAGGTTTCTCATATATATTTTTTTGCGCGAGTGACACTTCCAAAGTGGTAAAAATGTGTGTTTTATCATTCTCTTATTTTAGAAGTTTCAGGGGGGGCCCTGAAACTTCTAAAATAAGAGAATGATAAAACTAAAAAAAATATATGATGTACATTACCATGCAAACTTCCGCCAAAAATTGGTTTGAACGAGATCTAGTAAGTAGTCTTTTTAATACGTCGATTAAGGTAGAATAAATTTGCTGCTACGGAACCCCTCATGGGTGAGTCCGACTCGAACTTGGCCGCTTTTTTATGAATGTAGACGACAGATGCAATAATAGACTTCCTCGAGAAATAAGCGTTAGGCTGTAGCTCCATTGAGGCAGTGACGAGGGGAGCGGAGCGGAGCGGATCTGTGCCAATATTAACCAATGGAAGGGCCATGCGATCACGTCGAGCACGCCTTGGGTACGTTAGTTTAGATTCCAGTTTAGGTTAATATTGGCACAGCTTTGCTCCACTCCGCTCATCTCCGCTTCAGTGGAGCCGCAGCCTTAGGTAGGTATTTTTTCAAAGCTGGTAAATTTTTGTTACAAAACTAACCTATACTATCAGCAAAATTAGGTGGCGAGTCAGGCAATAAACGTCAGTTACCTTCCTTGAAGTGGCAGTGGGCGGGGCACATCGCTCGCAGGACTGATGGCCGATGGGGCCAGAAGGTTCTTGAGTGGCGTCCGCGGACCGGGAGACGAGCTGTAGGTAGGCCTCCAACAAGATGGAGTGACGACCTTGTAAGGATCGCGGGTACGCGGTGGATGCGAAAAGCGCAAGACCGGTCTGAGTGGAGAGCCTTGGGAGAGGCCTATGTCCAGCAGTGGACGTCTTTCGGCTGACATGATGATGATGACCTTCCTTTTTGTGTCTACCGCTAGCTGCACTATTGTTGCTCGGCCCGCTCCATAAGGCCGTACAGGTGCGAAAGAGATAGCACGATTCCGATGATTTATGACCCGACGCCACTTGATTTTGCGGATAGTATAACATAACCTAGATTTAGCTACACGTCAGATGATTAAGGCGTTGGTAGGGAAATTAACGGTTTGCGATATAAAAAAATACTTTCGACAATTTATGGTGCAGAAAAAATTATAGGTAAATGAAATAAATGAATTTGATTTGATTAATATTTATATTACGACGAACAAAACTGTGTAAATAACGGCTCCGAAAATTCCTACTTTAGTGATAAAGGACGATATTTGTTTTGTTTTATTTGTCATTGTTATATCCACATCATCCCCGAAGCACTATAAAAGTTTTACAGCTTTATTTAATACAAAATACATTTTAAAGGAAATGCAATTAATTTACTCCAGTAATCATATTAGAGCTGGTTCTCCCAGTATTACGAGTATTTCAGCGAATCCCCGTTATTTCCTCTCTGGACCTAATTAAGTATTTTTAATACTCTTTATTATTCGAGGAAAACTCTTTGTGCATTAATAAAATAGCTTAATATTGTAGTGATTTAAATTTTTTTCGTAAATTAACTTCAAATCGGGGAAGATAAAAGCATTTATTGAGCAAAAATATTTTTATTTATTTTATTAAAAGACGTTTAAAAAAGTTTTCCATAAAAAGGGATGCATAGAATAGACTTGCAGTTTCCTTAATTAAATTAGGTGACTATTATGTGTTTTATTCTAAAATTTTGTTAGTGTTATTACAAAAATCCTAAACACTTGTTTAGTAAATGTCAATTATATACTATATAATTTAATTATATAAATTTAGGCTTGCGTAAGGCGTGTCTAAATTTTTGTAATATACCCGTTAGTGCAAGGCTCGTCAAACTAAGGCCCAAGGGCCAAGTCCGGCGCGCAAGCCGTTCTTATCTGGCCCGCGGTAAGAAAGCGTTAGAGCTTCGTTTTTTAATTAATCACAAATGACATCGCCTCACTGGGATTTAATTAAATGGGCTTATTAAGAGGCAATGGAAAAATTTGCATCAGTGCGATGAATGTAATTATGATGTACATGATCAATATCTCGGAAACTAATAATAATTGCTGAACATACATGGGGGTTGAATCGATAGCTCGGGAGTTGCTCTATCATCCCCTTTAAGCTTTGCACTTAGCTACCAAACACCCTGTATAGGTGCAGTGTGACCCTTCAGTCAAAAAGATTGAGTGAGAGAGTTAGTATTTCATATTTGTAATAACATAACCGTTTTATAAGTATATTTTAGCAACAAACGAGGTTTTTTCATAATGCATTTAAGTAGAGATAAGAATATGTAGATTTATTTATTAATTTATTTTATGGCATAGGAAGGCAATCGAGCACACAGGCCACCTGCTGGTAAGTGGAAACTGTGACCCATAGACATTCGCATTCACAAGACTGCAAATGCGTTGCCAACCCTGAAGACTAAGATGGAATGCCTCTATGCTAGTCATTTCACCGGCTGTCTTATCCCCAAACCGGAACACAACGATGCGAACACTGCTGCTTGGCGGTAGGTTAATGGATATAGATATTAGATATAGACAATATAAATTCACGGCTGAAAATATATGCAAAGAAATAACAAAAGAAGGGGAGATATTCACGCGATTTTTCTTTTGATGTGTCTTCATAAAACTGTACCGAAAAGGTTTTCTCAAGATTTCCCCTATTCGCAAAGTCGTCGAGAGGTACCAGGCACTCAGAGGCGCGTTGGAGCTTAAGATGTAGCAAAGGGGTAGCCTATTCAGTTCACAAGCTAAGAGGTGCTTGTTTTTCGATCGATCCGTCTACGTGTTATGCTGTTTAACCGACTTCAAAGAAGGAGGTTGTACGTTCCACTGTGTTTTGTTTAATGTATGTTTCCCAACTTCTCCGTCAATTGTGGATCGACATTTTTTTTTTTTGGTGTGATAGAGTATACTTTCTAGGTAGTCCCAGTATCACCAAATCTGAATCTGATGAAGGGATCAGTGAGGAAAGGTGGGAACTCCTCAAATATTATAGTTTGAGTAACTTTCATATTATCAACTAAGAAGTGGGACTTCATAAGATTATTATGATCACTAAAAAGTATAAAATAAAATAATTGTTTCAAAATACAAAAACCTCCTTCAAAAACGCATAAAATTACTTCTTCTAAAACTGTAGCTATCTACCATTTTAGGTCAGTCCAACTGAAGTCCGCGTCCCACATATTTAAAAAAAAACCGACTTCAGTTGGACTAAGCTCTTAACCATTGTAAAAGAAGTAATTTCTTGCGATTTTTAAGGCGGTTTTTTTGTTTTTTATTAAGCACAAATTTTGTGCTACCATGTCATGTGTGCATTTTCCATACAGTCTCTGATATTTTGGGGTTTGAATTAAAGTTTAACAAAAAAAAAAACATTTTTTAACACTATTGCTGCTTCCGGGTATACGTTGTGCCAATATTTAACCGCGAATCGTGTTTATTTAGCGCCCAGAGAGAAATCAAACGTCAGGACTTTTTCCGACTTCAACTATCATCTCCATCGGAACAAGAACAGTATGACCGGCGAACCCGATCGTACTGTAACTAACATGGACCTACGTGGGCCGACTGGCAACTCTCCCGTAATCCTATTTGTCACCCGGCCGTAAATTTCGGGAGGCATAATTTATGAAATAACTCGAGAAATCTCCGAATATTTCACCCTCGCAGCATTCATGTTTGCCTGGTACCTCTGTAAAAAGATGACGCCAATTCCCGCAAAGTTTTGTAGGTGGTTATTTTTTTAAATCAGATTATATTCTTAGAGAACTTTTACTTATAACTTTTTACTTTTATTATAACTTTTTATTCAAACGTAGATTGTAATGGTGGACATTCCCTTTTTTTTCTGAAAACGCCTTAGATGTTTTCATAAAAAGGGTTTGGGTGAACATAATTATCGTCGATGAATTTGCAAAACCACGTAAGTAACATTTTAAATAAGGAGCAAAATGTACCTTTTTCATCAGTCGGTAAGGTTTATTTTGCTCTATCATAAATTTGTTATTTACGCCGTTTTCGTACAAAAAAAAACTGCCTGTTAGTTTCATACAAATAAAATAATGTAAACAGTTAAAAAAAATACTAGTGGCTTTATTTCTTCGTAGAACTTGAGAAAAGCACTATGTCTGCCTCTTGAGATCGTGCAATTTGTCTCTAGTGGACTCGTCAGGACTCGTGCACTAGTCGGCAACAATGTAGTAAATAAAATAAATAAATATCAGGGGACTATGTCACACCAATTTACCTAGTCCCAAACTAAGCTCTAGGCTTGTACTATGGGTGTTAGACAACGATATAAATACTTAAATAGAGAAACATATACTTAAATATATAGAAAACATCCATGACTCAGAAACAAATATTCGCGCTCATCACACAAATATCTGCGCTTACCGGGATTTGAACCCAGGACCGCTAGCTTCGTAGGCAGGGTCACTACCAACTAGGCCAGCGCGTCGTCGAAGTGTTACTATATTAACCTCTTAAAATAAAGGTTTACATTAACAATCACCCTATTAATTCGTTTCAGAGTAGAAATGAAACTTTTGCCTCCATTTTGTGCCCAAAACCCCCCCATAAATACCTTCTCCTCTGCTCAAGCTACATGCAAATAAATTAATCAAAATATTTGGCAATTTGCCTGACAGTACACTGATTGTGTTGTATGTATAGATGAGCATTAGGCCTACTGTCCACGTAGCCGTACGTCATACATGCTATCAATAATTTTACGCTTGCGTGCCGATTGCTAGCATCTTGCGTAGAAAAGAGTGAAACTGTATCCATGGAGCTATAAAAATAAAGCACCAAGGTGAGCCTAGTAATTGGTAGAAACCCTGCTTCCGAAGCTAGCGGCCCCGGATTCGAATCCCAGTTAGGCTAGATATTTGTGTGAAGAGCGCTGGTATTTTTTCTGAGTCTAGGATGTTTTCTATACTTACCTAGTCGGTCCTAAAGTTCTGTCACAAATAAGAATAATGATAAAAACAAAAGTACCAATCAGTTTTTAATAATTTATATACCAATTTAAAGTACATTACATAGAGAAATAATATAACTTAAAATTATTCAAAATTACTTCCCTTGTTTTTAATACAGGCCAATAAACGCCGCGGCCAGTCGTCTATCGCAGCACGCACCATATTCATGTCTATTTCAGCGACTGCTTTTCTAATAGATGACTTCAGGCTCTCCAAATTTGTATATGGTTTAGCACAGACCTTCTCCTCTAAGACCTGCCAAATTTTGTAGTCCAAAGGATTAAGGTTTGGACTGGAGGAAGGCCAATCTTCGTGTCTTATAAAGTCGATTTTTTGACGCTCAAACCAGGCTTGAGTGGTCTTGGCTTTGTGTGCAGGTGCAGAATCCTGCTGGAACACAAAATGATGTCCTGAAAATAGTCTCTAATCTTTGACAACCTGATCCAAAACCGTCTCTTGGTACACTTTTGCACTGATTTTGACCCCTTTTTCGCAAAAATGAACCTGAGGTCCGTAATAAGATACTCCCAACCAAACCATCACTGATGATGGATGATGCCCATGTTGCACCCGCGGAGCGGTTTTTTTTTGCTTCTTCAGAGCTCTTAGAGTACACTCTATCATACTGTTTATTATACTTTTCTTCAATATCGAAAAATTTTTCTTCTGTAAATAGGATATCGCGGTGTCGATTTTTCGCGTACTGTTTTAACAACTTTCGGGATCTTTTAAGCCTGATTGTTTATAGACGGGCATTAAGCATGTGTCCACACTTTTTTTTGTATGCTCGTAGACTAAGATCTTCGTTTAAAATCTTTTTGACGGTATTCCTACTGACACCCATCTGCAAAGCCATCAACTTCTGTTTTCGGACAGGATTTCTTGCTATACGGGCCTTGATCGCTTTGATCACTGCTGGTGTTCTTACGGAGCGTGGACGGCCAGTTCTTTTTTTGTCCTCAACACTAGAGACTTCATTGTACCTATCAATAGTACGGTACACAAACCTAAGCGTTATATTTAATTTTTTGAGCAACTTGAAAACGGTACTTGGCGAGTGCCCACAGCGGTGCAACGCTAAAACAGCTATTCGGTTTTCTTTCAATGTCCACTCCATCGTGAGAAATCGCAGCAAATGACTGTTTTTTGTTTTAACAAAATTGTTAAACATTCAAAAATGGAATACAAAAACATTTTCTTAAAATTATGTTCTAAATTAAAAAATAATGTGCCAGTGACAGAACTTTAGGACCGACTAAGTATAAGTAATTTTATCGTTGTTTAGTACCAATAGTAAAAGTACCGTTTTTGGCCACTGTACCTTTTTGACCACTGAAGGTTGAGAGGAGTATCAAAACTGCTGTAATATTCAAAATGATATTCAAATATAGTTAAGAATAAATATTAATATAAAGGTAAAATGTAACCCTACCCCCGTGTGGTTTCCGGGTTAGAATAGTGCCACTCCATGTCTTCTCATGGATGTCGTAAGAGGTGACTAGGAACATAGGCTTGTTGAACTTCGCGGCGATGGGCTCGCCACCTGTCACTAATACACTGGTATCTTAGCCAATATGTGCAAAATGTGATTACTGAATTATCAACAAGTTTTAAAAGGTTGTAAGAAAAACTGTAGCTCTGCCTACCCCACTCTGGGATTACAGGCGTGAAGGTGTGTATGTATGTATATAATAAAACATTGTAATTTCATAATGCTCTACATGATGTACTGCCTTTTCGCCGAATTATGTTTCGTCAAATTTCATTTGGCAATCAATTTTCGCCGAAGTTTTATTTGGCAAATGAATCCTTGGCATAATTTTACATCGTAATTTTTTTATTTCGCTACATTTTTATATTGCAAAATTTTATTACGTCAAATTTTATGTGGTAAATAATTGTATAGCAAATGATTTGCTAAGGCAAATAACATATTGTCAAATTTTATGCGGTAAATAATTGTGTTATCTGAAACAAATATAAATTGGATTAAAAACGAAACTGCTCCCAGAGATAGGTAGGTTAGTGTATTTTTTTTATGACCCTAAAAACGAAACTGCTCCCAGAGATAGGTAGGTTAGTGTATTTTTTTTATGACCCTAAAAACGAAACTGCTCCCAGAGATAGGTAGGTTAGGGTTATTTTTTTTTATGACCCCAAGAATGAAACTGCTCTCAGATATAGATAGGTTATGGTTAATTTTTATTCCAATCAATACATTTGACGAAAACATAATTGACATCTTAAAAGAATCCTAGGTAATAATTTGTCTAACAATAAATTATCAAGTCATTCGTTGGGAAATGATATCAGTGCGAAACGTTGAATTGGGAAATGAAAATTTGACCAAATGAAAATATGGGATACGTAGTTTGGGGAGTTAAGAATTTCCTAAATAATTTTCGGCGAAACAAGGGTAAACCGCTCTACATTTTAGTTAAAATTCAGAGTGGCCAAAAACGGTGCAAATATGACCAAAACCGGTACCTCTAACCTACACTACGAGAGCTTAATTTGGTACGATCAGCGTCAAAAGAAACGGATCACTTAAATACCTTGTCGCTTTACTGTCACATAAGCAATGTCAAACAAGACCAGTTACTTATGACGCTTAGTCAATTTATGTAAGAATGTTCCATAGATAATAATTATTAGGTATAACCAAAATATTCGGCTGCGATCAAAACTATTTGGCAGAAGTCAGCCCGGTCTTCGAAATCACTCGTACTTTCAGATCGTTCGCATAATAAAACGACGCTTCAATGTTAATTTACTTTTGTATACTCAGCGACGATAATATACTATCCAACATTGGGCTCGGAATACCTAAAATTTCGCCTTCGTACTTGTTTTTTTTGTTCGATTGCCTGTGGTTTTTTTATTCTTGTACAATAAACAGTATACACTATACATACTTACATACTTCTTAAGGCGTCGTTCTTGTAGCTGATATTAAATACATAAAAACCGCTGGTATATCTTTTAAACGGATATAATAATATCATGTTGCACATATGCTTAATATCTATACCATGATTATTTTATGCTTCTTTAAATATAACTTATCAGAGTAGTCATCGAGTTCTTTTTTATCTACTTACTGTGGTTGACATGGAGAACCGTCCATATCTCTGCTTCTCCAAAGGCCAGGCCTATAATTTTTATACTGAAAATTTCCTGCATAGTGATCTACAAAACGGCCTAAAAATCATTAGTGTAATGGTTGGGCACAAGACTCTATGGATGTTCGCCGATCTCCTTTACCTAGTAAAAAAGCCTAGTAATTTGACTTAACTCAAAATAAAAAAGGGTATATACATTATTATACATAAAAGGTGTATACAAGACGTAATCCCTTTTTCACAGAGATTAAATAAGAGTTAGTTTATTGAAAAATCGTTATAAAACCCCTGTTTTTATATATATGTATACATATACACCCAGTAAAAGGGCATAAGTCTTTTGAAGATCAAGTTACAAAAGATTTACTCCGTTCATGTATCCTTTTTTATTACGAGATAACTCGACTTGTATCCTTTTTCACTAGGACCACGGGAATGTGTCAACTTTACGAAATGAAAATGAATATTTGCCCGAAACCTTATGAATAATGTACGTACCTATGAATGTTACGGTAATTTGATGTCAAGCATTCGACCGAAAACCATCGACATCGAAATGTTAGGAGAGCACAAACACTTTAGTAACAAAAATATGAAGTTATCGATGGTGCTATTTTTGCTAGTTTCAAGATTTTATTGTTTATTACTTTATCACCTTATTATTTCTTAATGTAACTTACTTTTAAGTATAATTATGTTTTTATGATTGAAAAAATGACCTTCTGCTGGAGTTTATTGCGGTGCTTCTTCTCCGCAATGATGGTCTTGTCCAAAGCGCTGGTAGATTTACAGAAAAGAGCCCGCGTATGGCCGATTTACTGGTTTTTTTTCCCGTTTCTTGAAACCCTTTCACACTATAAATAGCAATGTTCAAACAACAATGTATTAAGTTTCTTCTTGAATTCTACGCCCTCTGACAATTTTATTTCGTCTGGAAGACAGTTGAACATGAATGTAGGCATTTTTTCTATAAATTGCATTGCAAGGAGGTCAATGTAAGAGGTTTTTGTACTGCGCCCTCACACAATGCATTAAGGCACTGGTCCCACCGCCGGCTACAGACTATAAGCTACTAGAACTATAAACTACAAAAGAGTGGGCGAGAGGCGAGAAGCGAGCAAAGTTTTGATAGTTTTGACGCTCAGCTATAAAGCTGAGTACCGCTGAGCTAGTTTTATAGTCGATAGCTTTTATCGCTGCGGTCAACTAGTAAACAGCGGTCCCACCGCCAGATATTGGCGAGCTCGGCGAGCAACTAGTAAAATTATGTACTAGAAACAGTTGACAATCGGCGGGAGGCTAGTAAAAATTCTATGGAATTATAGCTTACTCGCCGGGTGTTGGGAGAGTGTCCTCGCCGGCAGTGTGAACAGCGAGCGATGAACTATAAATATATATCTCTCTCTTTTGTTTACACGGATGCGATTATCTTTTGTTCGTTTCTTGGGCTAGAAAAAAGTCGATAGTTCATATCTCACTCGCCGGCGGTGGGACCAGTGCCTATAGCTGCTTTTTCGCCAGCAAGGCGAAGCGACGATGCGCGGTACAATGTTTTGTTTATGTGCTAAATAAATATATCGTTCCTTCTTTCTAATTTGTATTAACAATTCGATTCCCACCGAAGATGTGCAGACAATCAATACAAATTTCAATTCTCGCTTCACATCGTCTCGCTTCGCCTCTATGGGGGAAAAGCACCTTGAGGCTTGTATTTATATTATAGACACGTTTACTATGTTTAAGTGGTGTACTTTAGCTTGGCTGTCACTGAGAATATAGATACTTTTCTCCTGTGCAGGCCTTTCTATATTCTCATGCCAGGTTTGGTGACAATCAGTTGTGCTCTTAACAGATATTAATTCTGAAAATATGTATCTTAATTATTATGTCAGGGGTTTGTAGTCGTATGTAATAATGTTTTTTCAACCTTTATTACGACGATGCGGTCAGTCAAGCAAGTTACAGGTGTAGTGAATAATCCTTTCCCATCGTTTTTCGTCGGATAAGTTCGTATTTAGCTTGCTTTCTCAATTAGCTTTAATATACATCAATAAGCCAACTGAGAAAGAAAGATAATACGAACTTATACGACAAAAAACGGTGGGAAAGGATTATCCACTACATCTGTAGACAGTTTGATTCGCAGTCAAAAGTGACGGTATTTTGCTCGCTTTACCTCTGTTGTTGAGGTATTGTTGACGTTATGACTGCTCGTTTCAACCTGACAGCAAAAGCTGCAGTGTTCAACGATATGGTTGCAATAGGATTAAAAACAATGTAGAATAGAGAAACCGATGCGCATTTTAAGCAGTGGAAAAGACTGGCTTTTAGCAAGTTTTCTTTCCGCCAACAAACTGCAACAATAACTAATTTTCACGAACTGTTCTCAACTACTCGGGCAGCAGAAGTTCCAAGGCACAACTTTGAACGCTTCAGCTCCAACGCAAAACAACTAACGCGTGATTTAATAGATTTTGCATAATCAATTCTCTTTAGCTAAAAATAAGATTGTGAATGCAGTAACAATTCGATCACACATGCGTTTAGATCGTCACTATAACATTCAGCTTGCGATTCTATATTTATGCTACTGGAAGTACGTCGTATAACGCCATTCCTAAAACATCGTAACTACATTAGCGTCCTGCTATCCTGGTACTTGGTTTATGACTTTGTTTACGACTTGCCTAGTTGGGGCCGGTCGGAGCGTTCTTATTCCAGAGCTGTCGTAGAAAATTCTACTCATTGTGTGTGATATTCAGATTGTCATAAAAAAAACGTCTTTTAAAACCTAAATACGTGTGTATATTAATATTTTAATTGTTTATTTGAACTGTAGTATTTTAATTATTTTAGAATCATTTTTATGCTGTTTTTTTTAAATGTTTTATTTCTTTTCTTGTATTTGCCATCTATCTCATGCGGGTCCAGCTGAAAATCAGCGCTGCGGCTCCGTGCCACAGCACCACGCTGAGCTGGTACACCGTTTCGGCTATTTCATTTTAATCAGTTAAATAGGTTAGATATGTACTTTTATTTTTTGTTTTCTCAAATGTTTGTGATTTTTGTGTTTATTTAATAGCCGAATAAATGATTCTATTCTATTCTATTCTATTCTATTCATGTAACTATTTATGTCAATAATCCGTGCTTGGGAACGGTTCGAGAAATACCGGTTAATTATGGATTTTTACCAAATTTTTCATAAACGCTCGCTCAGAGCGGAATCGATTTGCGATCGTTATAATGGCTGGATTTTAAGCTGAGCAAGTGAAAATGTAACTAAAGAGCTAGTTAATAGGGTAGGAAAAACGTGACAACGACGGCGGTGGGGTCAAATTAGCGAGTGACATTAACCGTTATTTCGAGCACGAGCTTTGTTATTTAGCTCTGTCCATACAAAGTTTTTTTAACTTTGTATGAATGCCAAAAAATATTTTTCAATAGCATCGTAGCTTCCAAGCTAAGATCTTGATAACGCGGTCTTGATAAATATAAATGTGGTTCTGAAGATTGATGAAAATCGGTAGGGATTTTTTAAACATTGCAAGCAAAATGGGGCCCAAACGATTTGAGGCAAGTTTTTTGATTACTTGTTGTTGTGTAGATAAAAATCATTAACATCGGTAAAATAAGTCAAACTTTCCATTCGATTTTGGCATTGTAACTGTTAGTTAAGTTAATTATTATATTGTAACTATCAAGAAACACACTTTGCTATTAAAAAAAAAAAATAGGATTAAAAATCAAATCAAATCAAATCAAATCAAAATTTATTCACTTGATTATTATTAGTTTACAAACGCATATCAAATAACCGTCCCTTAGGTACCTAACCTAGTCAGGCCCCGTGTACAAAAAAATATTACATAATACAGTCATTAGACTAAAAATCCATTGCTAAGGAATTACAATAGATTTTCCTCCGTTATGACTAACAATCGAATTGGAAAATTGACTCTATAATATTCACAATAGGCTCATATTCCATTGACAAATTTCGTTGTATGCTGGGCCTGTAGAGGCTATACTCGTAGCTACTATTATTTCTGTAATAGTTGACCTCATAGCCCCGATAATGGCATTTATTTTTAACTGGTTGTGACTTGATTCCCTTCGCTGGGGAGCAATTTACACTTTTAATACACACTAGGGAATAAATTAAAAATCTTAATCTTCGCAGAGTATAGAGTCGGGAATATTAATAATAAATAAGGGTGACTTCAATTATAGGTAATAAAACACAATTGTGTCTAAGACACAATGACAAATAGTGTACATTAAACTCAGTTGTTTAAACTAGCCATCTTTGAGTATTTTCATTATGCATTTTCTAATAAAACTTTTTTTTAAAGTCCTAAAGCGTGGTTACCCTACATTTATTACCTAACTGTCATAACATAACTGTCACCTTGTTTTATAAATCTTATTAAAAACTTGTAGGGTCTGCATTAAGTCAAAAAAATGGGATAAATTTAAACTTACAAAAAAAAACTTATTAAAATTAGCAGCAAGATGTGTGTAAAGCATTGATTTTGTATTAACTACTAATTTGAAGTCACTAAGGTTTAAATACTTTTGTGACTGACTGAGAGACAACGAGCAGCCTAAACTTCTGAACCTAGAGACTCGTAGGAATTAGGAACGAAGATTCCTTGTGTATTTATTTGAGTTTTTTTTTCTAAAATCGTCCCCCAAAGAAACGGAAAATTAATCACACGTGTAACGTGAAAAATATGCCAAGTTCTAATGTACCCAAAAAGGGTGGCTAGTTTGGCACTGAATTTTTAAGTCTGACTAATTTTGACTAAATGTATTTTGACTCTTAACTTGTCAGTTTTCTTAAATGCCCAACAGATTAAACAATGATATTGTCAATATACTGTATCAATAACTCTTTAAAGGGTTGAACTAGAGATAGAGAATTAGAGGATTGAACATTCATTTTCGTACTGGGCTGTAAGATCATTGACCTTAGTAATCTGTTAATACATTATCGAACTTGGCCGTACCTACTCGCTATTGTTTGTCTTGATAAAACAGTAACGCGACTGAGTGGCTGACTGAAAGAGAATACACAGCCTAAACCGCTTGGCCTAGGGACTTGAAATTTGAAGGGAGTATTCCTAGGTTACCCTGCGGGGGCACTAGGAAAGGATTTTCCGAAAATCAACCCCCCAACGGGAAGAAACAGGGAGAGTAGCGGAAAACTAATTCTACTCGTGTCGCCGGTGTCCATTAGTAAGAAATAAAGAAAAGCTAACCAACCAATTCAGAGTTATACATCAAGTGCCCAGCGTTGTGGTTATTCTTACAAAATGAGGCACACAATCAACATTTTGGGCACCGAATGCTTAGATAACACGCAGAGACGGCGCCGCATCTTGTCAGAAACACCGCTATACTGAAATCATTCGTGAAAGATCTGATAACATTTGAACAGAGTCGATTTTTGCCTGATTGGACTGATACGAGATTAATGTAAGCGTGTACAAAGGACTTTAATTACCTTTAGGCAGTCGTCTTAAGCAATTCAGTGCCATAGGCCTTTATGTTCATATAAAATAGTCTCCGTATGAAGTTTTTGGCATTAGATCTGTTTTGTGGAAACAATAGATGCGCTCACAAAGGCATCCGGAAAATGGCAGTTGCGTCTGAATTGTAGGCTGGTGCATTTCGGTGACATTGATATAGTACGGTGCATTCATTAAATACCCAAACGCTGCTAGAGGTGTCATATTTTACTAATCACTTCGTTTTATTGCAATTCTTTTAGGCAATTCACGGGTACCTATTATTCTGTCGCAACACCTTTTTAACAAACGTATTATTTTCACAGAATTTTCATTTAATCGAAAGACATTTCTCACCGCATTAGTTTCTATGTAACTAATGTTAACGATATCCTGAAAACATCATGGTTTCAGCAGAAAATAGCGTTCGATAAAATTAAATACGATGAAATGATACTATCGATTAAGTGAAATTCTATGAAATGATAACATCGATGAAGTTAAATTCGATGAAATGATATCATCGATGAAGTGAAATTCGATAAAATAATGTCACCCCGAGATGTCAAAAGTAATAGATAGTTAATAAGTACATTAAAACAATATTCTAACAAGAGGTCAAAGTAACAAATCGATGACAATGATAATTAACGTAAATAATGACAATACTATTTAACTTATGGATGATTGTATAAACCTATAATTCAAAAACTCGTCAACAGAATAATAACAACTTTCTTTTCTGCTGAATAATAATTCTTCTACTGACTGACTGCCTGAGTGTTTGTTCCAGTCTTGGAAGTATTTAAGAATTTCTTATATAAAGTATGTTTATCGTTCTAGTGCCAATCTATCTATTTTCTATATAAATAAAAATGAATAACCGAAATGTATGTACGTGCATAACTTGTAACGACTGCACCAAATTGTTTTTTTTGTTGTGTACGTAATTTTTAGTACAAAGTTTTTATGAAAGAAAAATAATTAAAAATCCACCGGAAAAGTCGTCAATTTTCAGCAGGAGCGAAGTTAGTTCTCCGATATTTATTTAATAAACATCGAGTGGTCGATCACTGTTGATCTTTACAAATTCAACGGAACAAAATAAGAGTGCATTTTGATGCAAGTGCGGAAAGTATGTCATTTAACCAGGGACCGGAAAACCCCTTTATTTGATTAAGTCTATCGATCGGGTAACTACATCATATACTCTCCCAAACGTTAGCGTATCCCCACCGATAGGCTTACCTTTGATGATATGGAAACTGCTTCGAACTAGATCACTACAACCATTGAGGTTACCAGTTTCGTAAGGGTTTCAAATTTAACCACTTAGCGTTACATTAGTGATACCATATCCATTCTCCCTCTCAACGGAGCAGCAGATTTTTTTGATTGGTTGGTTTCAAGCCTGTGCGTGGATAGCTAATCAATTGCTAAGTAGTGCAAAAATATTTTGTATAGACTGCGCGTAGAGATTAAATAAGCTTGAAGCCGTTTAATAAACACTTCATAGAGAAAGCCTAACGAGGGTTTTAAGGAATAGGGAATATGCATGGATTTTAAAAATCGCATTTCTCATCAAAATATGAAAATACCGTAAAAGAGATCACCAAAACGGAAATTAAAATTAAAATCGGTCAAGAAATACGGAAGTTATAAGCATTTCAAACTTCTAATTGGACAGAGAGATCCGATGTGCACCGTGACGTCATTGTGCACTGCGGCCATATAAACTCCATGTAAAATTCCGTTTTTCTAGAAAGAGATAGGAACAAATCTTTGTTGGCTTATATCTTGGTTATTTTTATAGTTATTCAAAAAATGATTTTTGTGATCTGTTTGTTACATGAATCAGCTTCAATTGAAGCTGTAAAAAAAAAACATGCATATTCCTTATTGGTAAACGCTTAGTCGAATTAATTGTATCGTATGGGATAACTTTTCATTGGGGTAAGTCGAAGATATCCTTATCGCATCGTTAGGGTTTGTAAAAACCCGTCAATTATTAACCCTAAAGAAAACCCTTTATAGGGTAACCGGTTCCGGTCCCTGCATTTAACACGTGTCTCCTTGGACAAGAGTCGGGACGGGTAAAAAATGATTGTTCCTTACGTGTCGACGTATTTAATATATTTGCTAAAATTGGTCAATGAAACAAAAACAAAACAGTAATTAAAAGAGACAATTGTACTTGATTCCTATACTCTAACTGTTTAGGTACTAAAATAAATGTAAACAAACCGAACCACGTGGCTCTGATCATCAGCCAATCCAAACTGTTCCGTCGAGCTTTGACGTATCAATGTTTGGCTCCTATTGGCCGACCAACTATGTCACGTGATTTTTTGTTTTAGTAGTATAGTATATTAAAAAAACACCATGCATAAAGGGTAAAAAAAACACTAGTGCGAAAAATCCTACTTTCCGTTAAAAAACGACTTTTGGGGCAACTGTATTAAACGATGTTTTAATTCCAAAAGCTGAACCTTTCGAACCCAATATTGCACAGAATAAAAGTAAATTTAACTTACAAAGTTCTCCCATAAACCTTAAATTCAATCACCAACCCCTTTTCCGCGAATATCCTCAATTTATTTCTGCTCGATTAAATTCCTAATAGAAGCTTCCTCTCACATTTCCTTTACAAAAGAAATGGGACAACATTAATCACTTTAATGAGACTTGGAAACACACGTTTGATTGTTTAATTAGAACGGTCCAGTTTCTAGAGCAGAAAATTACTTTGTGTGTACCAGGGTATCAGAACTCGCGTGAAGGTTTACACAAGTCGATGTGGTTCAGATGAAGAAGATCAACTGAAGCTGAATAATTACATACATACCTACATACATAAACTCACGCCTTTATTCCCAGAGTGGGGTAGGCAGAGCTACATTATTACCAACCACCCTTAAAATTTGTTGATAATTCTGTAACCACATTTTGCACAAGTAGGCTAAGATGTTTCCCAGTGTATTATAGTGACAGGGTGCAAGCCCATCGCCTAACAGTACTACCAGCCTCTATTCCCTTAGTCGCCTCTTACGACATCCACGGGAAGACATGGAGTGGCACTATTCTATCCCGGTAACCACACGGGACTGAATAATTACATACATACATACATACACTCACGCCTCATTCCCAGAGTGGGGTAGGCAGAGCTAAAGAATTACCAACAAGTCTTAAAACTTCTTGATAATTCTGTAACCACATTTTGCACAAGTAGGCTAAGATGTTTCCCAGTGTATTAGTGACAGGTGGCAAGCCCATCGCCTAACAGTACTACAAGCCTTATTCCCTTAGTCGCCTCTTACGACATCCACGGGAAGACATGGAGTGGCACTATTCTATCCCGGTAACCACACGGGACTGAATAATTACATACATACATACATACACTCACGCCTCATTCCCAGAGTGGGGTAGGCAGAGCTAAAGAATTACCAACAAGTCTTAAAACTTCTTGATAATTCTGTAACCACATTTTGCACAAGTAGGCTAAGATGTTTCCCAGTGTATCAGTGACAGGTGGCAAGCCCATCGCCTAACAGTACTACAAGCCTTATTCCCTTAGTCGCCTCTTACGACATCCACGGGAAGACATGGAGTGGCACTATTCTAACCCGGCAACCACACGGGACTGAATAATTATGTTCATAAAATTTATTTCTGCGAAATTCTCTTTATTACTTTGCAAGTGTGCTTTTATAATATTTGAGTCTGCCCGCGCTTTCCTAGAAGAGAACTGTGTAAAAAGGAATCCAGCGAAAATAAAGAGTACGTAGAGTACATACATACATACATACCTTCACGCCTGTAATCCCAGAGAGTGGGGTAGGCAGAGCTACAGAATTACAACTTCATAAAGTTGTTGACAATTCAGTAACCACAATTTACACAAATAGGCTAAGATGTTTACCAGCGTATTAGTGACAGGTTGCAAGCCCATCGCCTAACAGTACTACAAGCCTATATTCCCTTAGTCGCCTCTTACGACATCCACGGGAAGACATAGTGTGGCACTATTCTAACCCGGCAACCACACGGATACGGAGTACGTAGAGTCTTTTCAAATTAATCATTTATTAAAAACTAAAATAGGTATTCACTTCACGGTTCAGTGAATTGGAGCTTGCTTTCTCCGATACTTAACTTACTGAAACCTCTCAACGTGGAAGGCACGCGATATTACTTCCACCTCGCAAGCCATGCGCTCCTGGTAGTAAAACTAGATGGAATTGAAAAATACTTGCAATTTATGGAAAACGGACTCGTGGGGCTTCAATTGGTTTTTAAACGAGTTTGATAAAATAATAGTAGTTTTTCTTTTCGCTTACTATAAACCGGTAAAATGGATGTCATTAATGATATTAAAGTACCACCTATAGCGTAACCGAAACGTGAAAACAATTCTATAATAAGTATTGCCATGGTAATATCAGTTCTATTAATTATTATTATAGCATTGTTGTTGCCATGTTAAATGAACACTTGACATCTTGTTTTGTATAATAAACGATTTAAAATATTTTAATACCAATTAAAATTACACATATTAAAAACAAAATTTTGTTTTTAATATATTCGTTCAATATGGATATCGCTCGCAAGCTCGCGCTCTAGTATCGGAATTTGTACCTTAAGAAGCTGCATTATGTACCAGTTACATAAATAACTATTATATGACAGGTGCATTATGCAAAATGCCTAATTACGTGTACAGTCGCAAACATAACTTTATCTACATGCATTTCATAAGTTTTCAACGATATGTGAGAAATCTGTATCTGTGGTTCCCGGTATCTTAATGTTTACATTAAAGTATCGGTCACCGATACTTGCTGCTGCAGGCTTGGTTATAGTCAGAGTTAAATAATTAACACAAAATTGTTAAGAGGCTGTTTAGTTACCAATAAAATTTGTTTAGGTCTCTTTAATGGACTATTTCTCAGGTGGCTGAATCTCTCGTATCCCTTAATAAGTAATCTACTATTTTTCCCAATCGAAGTGAAAGGAGTGTTTAAATCAAGACTAATAAGCCATAATGAAACTCGAACTACACCCACTAAATAACATTTTGGATAAAAGGATAGTGGGCAAAATACACCCAGCTCCGCCAGCCATATATTGAATATGACTCGAAACATGTAACAAAAATAATAATAATAGATCGTCATGATAATTAAACAATGTTATTTTTTTTAGTTTATAACGTTATTACATTTATACACACATACATAAACTCACGCCTTCATTCCCAGAGTGGGGTAAAAAGAGCTACAGAATTACCAAGCACTCTTAAATAAGTTGTTGATAATTCTGTAACCACGTTTTGCACAATCAGGCTAAGATAACGTTATTATTGAGTTAATTTTGTTAAAAAAAGGGTTTAATATGTTATGGTTGTTTCAATAATGCTCGTAAGTTAAACCCATTCGACTTGAAATAAATAGAGAACCCATGGACAGAATTTGATGCATTGGTACGGAAGTGCATAGCTTTGATACCTTCCAACAAAAGTAGTCTAAGCTGTGGCGGACTTGGGTGTGCCGTCCAAACATTTTTGCCCACTATCCTTTATAATTTTTTTTTTTTTTTTTTTTTTATATCATAGGAAGGCAAACGAGCACACAGGCCACCTGATGGTAAGTGGAAACTGTGACCCATAGACATTCGCATTCACAAGACCGCAATCCTAAGACTGCAAATGCGTTGCCAACCCTGAGGACGAAGATGGAATGCCTCTATGCTAGTAATTTCACCGGCTGTGTGACTTTTGAGTGGGTTTTTATAGACGAACATTTCATAAACACTATCACTTCACAGAATTTTCATTTCATAGAAAACTATTTTCTGCGCGTTAATGTCAGTTACCTTGTGATGGTTACAAATCTAACCTAACCTACGTGAATCATATTTAAGATAAACTGAAATCAACACAGATTCAGCAGAAAATAAGTTATAGCCCAAACACGTTCAATTAGCCGAATATTTTGGCAATTTGGTGATTTCATTGTTTATGGTATAAAATTGACTTTTTTTTGCCATCGGGCCAAATACAACCGGGACACTGTTTTTTCTAATCATGGGCAGTTTGTTGGTTGAGGTATTCCTTTACATAGAGAACATTGTAGAGGAAGTAAAAAATGGACTCGATTTTAGGCCACTTTCACAGATCGTCTGCCGTATCATGATTTTCTTGCCAAAATTTTCAGTTGACCTTTGAGATCAATTAACGTCTGATCCGCCTGTTTATTGCTTCTTTTCGGCTGCAATGGTTGGACCAGTCCGACAGAAGTACCTAACCGTACAAATGATTTCAACTTTGTATGAACGCTGGAGAGTTTTCTTCTTAAGTCCTTACAAAATGAGAGCTCTATTATCAACATTGATATTGAGCTCTATTATAATTTAAAGTTAAAAATTAACTTATGTTATTTGGACAGACTTTTAAAAGTAAACTAAGCTACTCAAATATTAAAGATGTAAATAAATAATAGTCACCACTATAAAAAGAACACCCCCTCTAGCAGGTCCGCTCGCGGCATGGTCTCTATGACATTAGCTGCATTACCTCTCTACCTCATCAGATCTATTTGTTCTAAAACATGCGGTCGAATTTTCAGTTTGCTTTCTGTTTCACTTGTTAAAATTCCGAAGTACTTGAAAATTCTCCTTTGAATAATACACTCCAACTACAAATCTACTACTGTTTACTCAAACAGTATGTAGGAGGCCAAATTTGTCCTCCCTGCTTTCTTAGGGTCTCCCCAAACCAGTCGACGCCGTTTCGGCAAATCGCGTACGGAAAAAGCTTTATATCAACGCAATAAGAGCGAAAAGGACGTCGCTCCGCTCGGCTCGTCTCGGCTCGGCGTTGCGAACGGAACGACGACGTTTTCGCTCTTATTGCATGGACATAAAACTTTTTCTTACCGGCTCAAGCCGATTCGGCGTCGATAGGTCTGGGGAGACCCTTAGACTCCTATCCTCCTCATGCAATATCTCCCAAGTACCAAGGCATCATATCATAAACCGAAGTAGGCGCAAACTGCCTCATAACAATGAATCTGAGCCAGGGTTGTCATATTACATGAACACGGTTTATTAATGGGTTTTGTACCTAAACTTGGGTAATACTCGTAGACAAGTATTCATTACTTGCGAATTCAAAGGTCAAAATTGGGTGTATCAATCTTATTCCCCAACTAGGTTATCCCGCGTAGCAATTTTTCTTGTCGCCATTTTTTGGAGTCGTGATTTTACCGAATCACATTTTTTCGAATTCTGGAAATTATCCAGTCGAAAATTTTCCCATTGTAATTACGCCGAAAAATTTAGGTAGGTTTAGGTTATGTTAGTTTTGCAGTAGGCCCGAAAGGTCAAACCACCCATTTTCACAGAGTCGACGGAGCTCCACCGTCCACTCTGTGAAAATGATATAAACGTTCAGATAAATAATACACATTGTTAAATTACGATGGTGAAATTATTTATACTGAGAAAAAAAAACAGCGAAATAAACTACTGAAAAAAAAAGATCGGTAAATTTGGCAAATGGAATGCATTCTAAAAACCATACCTGTGAAACCAGAAAAAAAAGATTAGTTTATCTTATCAATCAACACTGATAAAAAATTACATTTGGCAGTGAAATAAATACCTTTTCTCACAATCATAGTGCAAAGTACCTAACCCATTTACCAGGATACCATAAACTGAAGTAGACGCAAACGGTCTTGTAACATGATTCCAGGCTGTCGTTTTTGATACCGCGTCCTAATTAGATAGTCGAGACGTAAGCGGCTTTTCACGTTGGCCCGCTATTCAATTCGCTCGACAAAGGTACCAGGGGCGCAAAGAGCTACAGCTATATTATTACGATCACGATAGTTGAGATCGCCGTTCAATCTATTTTTATAATTGCGCACGAAAAGGGATAATACTATTACGAAACCAACACGTCAATCTATGTGCGCCTCTAGTGGTTTATTAGACAGTAGGTACTGGAACCCAATGGAACCCTGACCCACCATAGAACTATATCACTGTAACGTAATGATTCAACTCGTAAGAAGTGTCAAACAAATTGTTTTTATAATGTCACTGACACTGTTCTATGGTGGGTCAGGATTCCATTGGGCTGATAGTACTTTCTAGCCGAAGTAAAATATTTTTTCTCATTGTACTTCCTTCTAAAAAAGTCCTATACAGCCTCAAGCGACAGTGGACGCCTGTGGGTGGCGGCTCGCGGGGCGGTTCGTTACGCGTGATATCACAATTTCATTTAACCAACTTCAAAATCAGGAGGACGTTCTCATTTCATAGATATTTTTTAAAAATATATCTGAATCATTTCCTCTTATCGTTTGCGAAAAGCATTCTATATGCCTTGGTGGAAACGGGGATTACCTGTCATATTATTTTGTGTGTGATTAGATTATACATACAGAAGGACATATCTGGGGCGAAACTATAAGGGTGTGGTTCCCCGTGTGGTTGCCGGGTTAGAATAGTGCCACTCCATGTCTTCCCGTGGATGTCGTAAGAGGCGACTAAAGGAATATAGGCTTGTAGTACTGTTAGGCGATGGGCTTGCAACCTGTCACTAATACACTGGGAAACATCTTAGCCTACTTGTGCAAAATGTGGTTACAGAATTATCAAGAAGTTTTAAGACTTGTTGGTAATTCTTTAGCTCTGCCTACCCCACTCTGGGAATGAAGGCGTGAGTTTATGTATGTATGTATGTAACTATAAGGGTTCCAGTTTACTATAGTATTAATAGTAGGTACTCAGCTGTCATCTGTCAGTGTGCCTAGTATGGTTGTGTTTATCGCGAGACAAATTGTGGATAAGCATCCGTCCCTCTCGTACTTATTTCAGAAAGTGACATATGTTTTATTCACTTTTTGACACGCGATAAACGCGACCATATTGGGCCCCCAGTAGGGTTGTTATTCGAGTGAAAAGGTGATAGGTGTAGACGTTCAAGTACTATAGTGTATTTCTATGGAACTTGCTAACTATGTAAACAAAAGACTTAACTTTGTTTTGTCACTGTTTCTCCTTGAATTTTCACACCACCTCATCAAACACCATTGAAACCATAAACTATTGAAACGGTCGTTACTTTAAAATACAAAATCACCAAATATATCGACGCTAAAAAGCGTAAACGCTGTAACCCGCAATGTACCTAAAATATTTTTTTTACATATTCGGAATCAGATTTTTTTTCTGCGTCGAATGGTCCGGGTCCCGTGGCGCTACGATGATTAGAAAATTTTGTACAGCGTTGGAATTGTATGTACTTTTTTAACACATAGCAAAACTAATTGCAGTAAATAGCCAATAAGTAGGTCATTATTTTCCATTTGCACTTACACCA
Organism: Acleris emargana; assembly: GCA_927399475.2. Classification (NCBI taxonomy): domain Eukaryota; kingdom Metazoa; phylum Arthropoda; class Insecta; order Lepidoptera; family Tortricidae; genus Acleris; species Acleris emargana. Next base: position 15,623,862 of record OV656854.1, read on the forward strand.
ATTAAGGTTTTACAAAAGTTTGAAGTCCGGTAGGTTACAGCGTGCATAAAACTATTTCTACCGTCGTTTACAGCGTTTACGCTTATTGGAACAAAATGTGGAACTACTCTTACTACGTTTTTTGTAAAATATATTCAGATGACAGTGACTTACTACGTTATAATGAGTCGCCGTAATATTAATACTTACCAGTTACACCATTTATGAAGTGATACATTTAATTACTATTTGCCTTTACTTCATTTCTATAAAGATGACTTATTAGGGGTCGCTTGGAGTTACCGCTATTTTAAACACGCGCGTACTAGGTGTGGATAACGGCTTACAGCCTTGATCAGTCGGTCAGTCGCACCATCGGGACAAAGTAAAAATGTAAGAATTAATATTTTACAGTCTTATAGTGCAAATAAAGTGGCTAGTTATTATGATTGTAATTAATTCTTACTTTATTAAATTGTGTCGAATTATGTAGAGTTTAGTGTTTCCTGAAGGTACATAGAATTAAAAGGACATTTACGAATTATTAAATTCGTGAAAGGTTGTATGATTATAATTTTTAAATATCATATTTTCGAAAGTGGTATAAGGTAGCTTTTTTACACAAATATAGATCGATGTTTCATTTTGTTACACATTGATGTTTTTCTGTTTATAGTAGTTTTTCAGACTTGATAAAAATAAGGTTCTGCGTCTGATCTATATGTATGTAAGTATGTTGTATGTATGTATGTTGTATGTATGTATGTTGTTTGGTTTGTATATTTGTACGTACGTCTATATGAATTAATGAATGTATATTTGTATCATCACGATTATCTCAAAAAGTACTGCGCCGATTTGCAAAATTCTTTCAGATATCTAATCCTTCTTTTTCTACAATACTTTTTAAATTTTATGACTTTGACTTTCAGACGGCGTTCATGTCAGTCGAAAAACGTCCACTGCTGGACATAGGCCTCCCCCAAGGCTCTCCACTCAGACCGGTCTAGTGCTTTTCGCATCCACTGCATTCCCGCGATCTTTACAAGGTCGTCACTTCATCTTGTTGAAGGCCTACCTACAGCTCGTCTCCCGGTCCGCCAACGACGCCACTCAAGATCCTTCTGACCCCATTGGCCATCAGTCCTGTGAGCGATGTGACCCACCCACTGCCACTTAACTTTAGCTATTCTTCGGGCTATGTCAGTAACCTTAGTTCTACTGCGGATATCATCATTTCTGTTTCTATCACGCAGAGAAACCCCAAGCATAGGTTTTTCCATAGCCCTCTGAGTGACTTTGAGCTTCCTTATGAGGCCCATTGTTAGCGCTCACGTCTCAGATCCGTAAGTCATCACTGGCAACACACACTGGTCAAAGATTTTTGACTCCAAACACTGCGGTAATTTGGACGAAAAGATGCTGCGAAGCTTCCCGAATGCTGCCCAGCTAAGTCAGATTCGACGAGTGTAAATATAGTCGTCAATAACTTTGAGCGTAGAGCCTCCGACTATTACGGGAGTTGGCTCTACATGGACATAGGACATGACTTTCGTCTTGTCCATGTTCATTCTCAAGCCAACTCAGTCGGAAACTCTATTGAGGTCAGCGAGCATTGCACTGAGGTCTCAGCCATGACTACGATATCGTCAGCGAATCGAAGGTGTGATATACTCACCATTTATGTTGATGCCTCGTCTTTTCTAGTCCAGAACCTTAAAAGCATCCTCCAATGCAGCGGTGAACAGCTTCGGAGAGATCACATCTAATTGTCTGACTCCCCGCTGCAGAGGAATTAGGCCTCGTGCTGCGGTCCTGTAGTCGGACGGATATAGTGGCGTTTTCGTACAGACACTTCAACACTTCGATATATCGGTAGTCAACTTGGCACTTAGACTGCAGCACAGCCCATGTCTCGATCGAATCGAAGGCTTTCTCGTAGTCCACAAATGCAAGGCATTCGTTCTTCTGTATAACCTGCCGCAACGCATGTATATGGTACTATAGCCTTTTCGGAAATCGGCTTTTTCGGGAGGCTGGAAATCGTCAAACCTACGCGTGAGACGATTTGTGATGACCCTCGAAAACAGCTTGTAAACATGGCTCTATAATTCTTCAGCACAGTTTTATTCACCACACCTCTCCCTTCGTGGAGGACGGAGCTGAACAGCGTCTGAAGGCCCCTAAGGATGAGTTTTCCACCCGTTTTCAGGAGTTTGGCTGTAATTCCATCCTCACCTGGGGTTTTGTCATTCTTAAGCTGTTTGAGGGCCATACTTATCTCGTACAGGCTGACGTCGGGGAGATCTTCGGTATAGTGTCGAGTTAATTTAGCCCTCGGGTCTTTAGCTACATTTTCGACGGGTGTTCGGGTTGTCGTTGTAATCGTCCACGTTGCTGCCAAGGCACTCGAAACGGTTTTGAAGTTCGAACTGAAAGCTCTCGGGGTTTTGGAGCTGAGCGGATGCCTTCATCAGTCGAGACCTTTCAAGCTTGAACTGGATATTCAATCAGCCTCGTACCATACGGTGATCAATCCCGGTTTTAACCGCACTAATGACAGAGACATCATTGAATATGTGCTTTTTCGTCGATATGATAAAGTCTATCTCATTCCTCGTTACACCATCAGGGCTCATCCAAGTCAACTTTCTATGCTCACATTATCTGGAGAAGGAGTTAATCATATAGAGTCCCTCCTTCTCCATGAAACTGGCTAGGAGGTGGCCCTGTGATTCATATCCCCACTCAAAAATTCCCCACTTTCTGCTCTTTACCGTCTCGTTTGCCCAACTTTGCGTTGAAGTCCCCCATAACAACCGTGAAGTGAGTTTTGGAGCTATGCAATGGCTCTGGAAACATTCTCATACGTAGCCTCCACCTCATCGTCGGAGTGTGTCGAGGTCGGAGCATATACCTGTATGACCTTCAACAAATATCGTTGGGTCATTCTGAGTACAAGGTACGCTACCCTGCTCGACACGCTCTCAATATTAACCACGTTGTTCACAGGGAAATTGTGGACGATAAACCCGACACCTCCCTGGGACTGGTAGTCGCCCTCCCGGAAATAGAGTAAGTTACCGGGTTATCATGACCTCCCTCTCTCTACGGACTTCTGACAACCCTATGATTCCCCATCGTAACCTGCTCAATTCCTCCTCCAGTAACAGCAACTTTTCGTCGGTCCGCAATGTTGGCAGTATGTATGTCGTCGTTTCTGCTAGCCGGATCTCTGTCGGAGATTACCTAAAGCACCCCCTGACGGTGTTTGCTTGCGCAAAATTAAAAAATCCTCGATTACGCGTGATTTTGCTTATACCTACATTAAGTTCCTACTAGCAAAATAGTGTTATTTTTATTTGTTCATCATAAGGCTGATTGTTATAAGCTAAAAAAATACTATTTAAAGAACGAATTATGTTGAGAACTTTGAATGTAAAGAAAATTGTTAATACTTTTTTAATAATATACATACATACATACATTAAATCACGCCTGTTTCCCAGAGGGGTGGGCAGAGACCACTTCTTTCCACTTAATAATATACTTTTTTATATTTCCTGGTTTTATTATTGAAACATGATTGAAAGAATCATTAAAGATCTTGGATTTAAGTTCAAGATGTTTAATGATTACTTAAGGTGACATTTTAAAATAATGATAAATAAATGTGATCACAAACTTACTTCATTTTAATATTAGTATTCGTTTTTCGTATCTATCATTTAATACATTTATGACATTTTAAAGAGACAAATAACACAATGTTACCTCAATTTAGGCACTCCAAAACATTTAAAGAGTGGAGGTTACAGCGTTTACGTTTATTGGAAATAACACTGATTTTCATCTGTCCATACATTTCACGCAATCATTAACAGCGTTTTATCGTATTAAAAAAAAATGTCGGATTGCTGTAACCGACATTAAAAAGAAACACAGTCACTTGTAATACATAGCAGGTAAATGATCTGATAGAGAATTATAAAATAGGTTTGTGGTATAAAAATCGCACCGATCGGTGGAATATAAAGAGAGTTATGATTTTTTTTCTAAAATCTCAAAAGTTTTTTGGCTCTGGTGTAAAGTTTGCTTTTTGCGGGTTACAGCGTTTACGCTTTTTAGCGTCGATATAACTCTAACTTGGATATTTCATTATAAGTTTAAATGGTTTCATAAGTTAGGTTATTAGGACCTGATCGGATGACGTTTTTGTTTCTTTTAAAATCTACAATTGTCTATGATGGGTAGTGTTGTGGCTAAAGTTGGCGATATATTAAGGCCCCTACACATTACCCAACTCACGCTGATCACACTCACAGATGATATAACGGCACCTTTTGTAATAAATACTGGTGATATATCATCTTCAAGTACCGATTTTTCTTCAGATCGTCATTAAACAAATTAGAAATAAGTAACTACTTGTTTTTTACTTTCGGTTTAATATTCGATTATGGTTTGACATTTAAGTAAAGGAGTATTGCCCATCACTAGTAAATTCATCATTCAGAGACAATTTCAATATGGCGGTTTGTTTACATAGTTAGCAAGTTCCATAGAATTAGACCTTAGTTGTTACTCTAGTTTTCCTGTAAAATGACAATAAACTTAAAGTAAATTAACCGTTATCCGTCTATTAATAAAGAACATTTCATAAAATATAGGCTTGACATTCTGGAGCACTTTAAAGGCCTTCAGGCTCGGAGTCTAAATGAAACATTACTTTGCCACGTGACTCGCCCCTGGGGGCGAACGCGATCGTGTCGGTCACGCGTTACTCTCCTCGTAACATATGTTTTCCTAGTACTTACTTTAAATGTTTCTGTGCGTTGAATTAATGTGAGCGATGAAGAAAATTAAAAAGAAAAAGTTAACGTGTAACAAAAAGTATGTATGTTATACACGCCCAAAAAAAAAAAACAGTGGACATTGTCACAACAATTGACCTAGTCCCAAACTAAGCTCTAGGCTTGCACTATGGGTACTAGACAACGATATAAATACTTATATAGAGAAATATATACTTAAATATATAGAAAACATCCATGACACAGGAACAAATATTTGCGGTCATCACACAAATATCTGCCCTTACCGGGATTTGAACCCAGGACCGCTAGCTTCGTAGGCAGGGTCACTACCAACTAGGCCAGCGCGTCGTCAAAGGCATAAAAGATAAAGATAGTTGTGTATGTACCTGTACGACACATTTAAGAACTTTGTTTTGGTCAAGTCTGTATTGGAAGAGTTAGGTACCAATTGCTATAATTCATTGATAGTTATCTCCCAATACCCTAATACTGTATTTGTCTTGTTTAAGAGGCTTCCTATCCACGCGGAGTTCGCTGTAAACTAATTTAAAATTCAAATTAAAACGGATACAGGCACCCCGATCAACAGAGCAACGAGCAAATAGAGCACTGTTATGCAAGCTTTCATTTAAATTATACGTTGGTTCGTCAGGAAGTTTCATTTGAATATATCAAATAGTTTTTGACCCAGATCCTGTTTTTGGAATGCTGAAAGTTAAATGGAAAAAAATGTAAACCCAATCGCAATGCAATTTTATTGTGCGATTGGAAACACAAAAATTCAGTTTTTTCTCCGAATATTAATCTTTCTGAAAGGTCTGTTATGCTGGAGCTATATTACATTAAATCTACACTTATTAATATTATAAAAATAAATATTTGTAAAAATAAATTTTGTACGTTACATACATACCTTCACGCCTTCATTCCCAGAGCGGGGTAGGCAGAGCTTCAGAATTACCAACAACTCTAAAAACTTGTTGATAACTCTGTAACCACAATTTGCACAATAGGCTAAGATGTTTAACAGTGTATATTAGTGACAGGTAGCAAGCCATCAAGTACTAAACCGATTTCAAAAAATCTTTTTCAATCCCTGAGTATCAAATACTACTTTTTATCCCGGAAAAATAACGTTCCCGTAGGATGACAAGATACAAACTCTACACGGACGAAGTCACTCACTAATTATTGCTAGGTTCTAGGTTCTAGGTTTAGGTTAGGTAAGGTTTGATTATTAAACAAAATCAAAAAATAAAGGCTTCTATCAAAACATTTCAATTCGGAATTGGGACTCTTCGGAATTGTGTAGTGCACTTAGAAATGATATTGTTGATGGAGTAAGTGGCATCAGGGGGCATAGCATGGTTGCGTTCGCGTGACAATATGTGGATAAAGCATCTGTCACTCTCATACTCTTACGTGTCAGAAAGTGACGGATATTTAATCCACATTTTATCACGCAATAAACGCCACATTAGGCCTGAAAACATGGCTGCGATTATCGCGTGACAAAATTTGGACAAGGCATTCGTCACCTTTTGACATGTAAATAAGTACGACAGTGACAGCCACATTAGGGCCCCCAGTATTAAGGATCTAGATAAGGATAGCAGATGTAGTGACGTTCGTGACTTGCATGGACCCCGTCCAGAATCTTACCGCGGAAATAAATGTGTGTAGTGGTAACAGAACCGTGTGCAGGGTACCGGATCGCTACCGCCATCTTTTTCTTTAACCTACCGCCAAAGAGCAGTAAATTTGGTGAAATTACTACCACAGAGACATTCCATCTTACCTACTTTCTTCTTCACTTTTTAGGTTGGCAACGCATTTGAAGTCCTATTATTGCAGTGTTTGAGATGGTATAGACTTGAGAATGCACATGTCTATGACTATGAGTCTTATTTCCCAGGCAAACGAGCACACAGGCCACCTGATGGTAAGTGAAAACTGTGACCCATAGACATTCGCATTCACAAGACTGCAAATGCACTGCCAACCCTGAGGGCAAAGATGGAATGCCTCAATGCTAGTCATTTCACCGGCTGCCTTATCCCCAAACCGGAACACAGCAATGCAAACACTGCTGCTTGGCGGTATGTTAATGGATATGATGGTGGTACGAACCTGGACGTACCCTGCCCAAGGTCCTCCCACAAATAAATAAGATGAACTGTGTTGTCGATTGCCTTCTCCAAGCCATAAAAACATAGTATGGAAATGATGTCAAAAAGCAAGCTTGGCTTCTTGTTTTCTTTATTAAAGCCCATCTTGTTAGAGCATCGTAAATCGTAATCTTGTGATCTGTTCACTTCAAAGCACCTTTACAGGCTGCTATTAAGTCCTGGGTTTCTACCACTTAAACCATTAGGCATGCCCTTTCAAATAAACTCCCTCGACCGTCCGAGACAGATTTCATAAATAAAATGGAGCATCTAAATATAGAAATACACGGAAATTACTTGGGACATTTTCTCAAATGCGACTTGATACGAAGTGGACTTGAAAATGGGAAGATTTATTTTATATTCCTTTAAGTGAACTTCGAGAAGTATTTATGCGTGACCTACTTCGCCTACAGGAGAGATATGAGTAACCATCGGCAGAATAATAAGCAGTTATACGTTTCCTGTCCATTGACTTTTGATAAATCCGAGTAAACTTTTAGAAACCATGTTTTTTTTATAGATGCGTGTTAATTTTAAAGCTTTATCAGGGGTGTTGTAACGGGTGTGCTTCAATCCGTATAAAAACATTTTGTATGATTAAATTTAACTAATTACGAAAAGCATAATTAACGCTTAGCATAAAAACCAATTGCATAATTTTATCTGGCATACGATCGAATAACATAACACTAATTTAGTATCTATCGTTTTCTTGTTATTATGCATTTTAAGTCAAATTCTTCTAACTAGGTTAGGTTAGGTTAGAACTGTGACCACGTATAGAAATGAAAGCCGTTAGAAGTATTTATTTTTTAATTTATAAACATAGTTTTTGAAATTATGCATTTCGTTTTATGCATCTTGTCATGACTATTAATATTATGCAGATCGAAATTATGCAATTCGTGTTATGTAAAATGATCATTAGACCAGTTGTTTTTATGCTAAATATTATACACCCGTGCAAACATGACGTGTCCTTGTGGCAAGCCTCGGGATGTATGTATGTGAGTGGATGTCTTTCGGCAAAAGTGATGATGGTGATGATGATGATAATTAGATAATAATTTGAACTTGATCGCACGTATTTTACAAGCTTTTAATTAACCTGCATTGCATTTATATATATATGTACGGGAAAAATTGCATACATGTGTAAATTGGATGATAATGCAATGCTATTATGAAATGCAGCTGATCTAATGATGTAGTGGGATGGTTGCGATAGGATCTTTGCTATATTTAACGTAAATCCGCCATGTTGGGACTCGTTAGTTTAGCCTCAAAAAGTATATAACAACTTAGCAAAAAAAAGTAAAGTCGATGGCAAAAACTTGTCCCAAAAAATCGACAGAAACTTTTTTAGTTAATCGTCACTACTTTAAATCTGTATTTCTGATATTGCCTGCGGCCTACCTCTGTTTAGGTGGTATTCATAACGTCAACTTTGAGATTAATAATCAGAAATACTGTAAATAAATATCATGACAATCTCACATAAAATACAAGACAAAAATTACCGACGTAAGAGCATGAATGACAAACGTGCATGAATTAGAAACAAATCTTGTGCTCAACATGCACACATAGCATTATACTAAAAACTAACGTCTCAAATTGTGAAAGTTTCTTATGACAAATTCTCGAAAATTTATAAGAATATTCTTAAATTCTGTAAGGAAGGAGAACATCCCTATGGTCTCAAATGTTTCCGATAATATTCTCAGTAATTTATTAAGAAGATTTCTTAACTTTTGAGAATGTTCTGAAATATGCACTCACCATACGCCCTGACGTCAGGTCACATCAATCAAAGGACCGCTAACTTTGTTGGCATTCGCTACCAACTAGGCTAAGGTTGATTAATTTGATCATCCGCCAGAGTTGTGCAAGGCAGCGGATTGGTGCGAGGAAAAAAACCACCAATAGGAGAGCGGCGCTGAGCGAAGCTATCAAAATCAAGTATTCCTATTGTTGGATATCAACCTAATTGCGTAGTGACTGCCTAAACAAGATTTGAATGTTTACAACCTCAACGCAAAAAGAGAAAGTTACCTCCAATTCGGTTTTTTACTTTTACTTTGCAAAATGGTTTAACGGGTGCTTTTTAGCTAGATTTGATTTATAAGATCATCATCATCATCATCATCAGTCCATTTTAGTCCACTGCTGAACAAAGGCTTCTCCCTATACATGCCACTACTCCCGATTTTAAGCTTCTCTCATCCAACCTACACTGGCCCATCTTCGCATATCATAGCTCCGCTCCGGCTTGCTCTAAGCTAACTGGTGTTTCTATTAATTTCGATTTTTTACCAATCACGTCACTGGTAGATGACGTGATAAGTAAAATCACGTGATCTACCAGTGACATGATTGGTTTAGAACGAATTGCATATAAACTTAAGTTAGCGTAATGCATCTTGGCAAGGGCCTCCAGGGCGTCCCGGAATACGATGTTTGCCGAGACGCGGTCTCCACTCAAGAACACGAAAAGAAAGAAAGAAAGAAAGAAAGAAAATCATTTATTCGTGACATGCATAACAAAGAACAGATTAACAAATACAAGAAGAAAGTAGCCACGAAATGGTCCCAACTCAGCGTAATGCTGGCATTAAAGTCAGCGCTGGTCTTCCGTTGGAAACATCGGGTGAAACCACGGAAGGTTACACACACGATGGCTTCAAAGGTTTAAAAGTTACCAGCTCTGAACGTAGGAATGCACGAGTATTCAGTCGCACCTTTAGAACAATAGTGATCTACATACATACATACATAAACTCACGCCTTCATTCCCAGAGTGGGGTAGGCAGAGCTACAGAATTACCAACAACTCTAAAAACTTGTTGATAATTCTATAACAACATTTTGCAAAATCAGGCTAAGATGTTTACCACCGTATTAGTGACAGGTTGCAAGCCCATCGCATAACAGTACTACAAGCCTATATTCCCTTAGTCGCCTCTTACGACATCCATGGGAAGAAATGGAGTGGCACTATTCTATCCCGGTAACCACACGGGCAATGGTGATCTAATTCAGAAATTTTAAATTTCGAATTTGGCCTTTATCATAATAAATTTATGACTTGAAGTTTGAAAGCAGAAAATTTGAATTACGTCACTATTGTTCTGAAGATGCGAAATATTGTCTTTGTTTCATTATTTCTCTTAGCTTAAAGTCGACATTAGTAATGGGCGATTTCTGAAACATTACAAAACTTTCCTTAACTGCGAAAATTACAGCTTCTGAAAGTTACATAATTAGATGGAAATTAATGATTCTGGCACAAGTAAATTTCATTTAAATTTCATTAAAAGTTTCCGTTACTTACGTTGCATTACAAAATTTTAGTAATTTTATTTTGGTGAATTTCAAAATATTACATGAAATTTTAGGTGAAACTTTCACTTTTGAAACTTTCAGAATATTTCAGAAATTTAAGTGAAAGTTTCACTTTTGAAACTTACAAGCTGCCCATCACTAGTCGACATTAGGCCCCGCTGTTTTTATATCTGCAACAACCCTTCTCAAACTTGGTAATTGTAACTCCGTGCGTCGACTGGTCGATATTGGAACTTTCCCTACTTAAACACTTCAGGCCAGGCTTCTTGTTGTCCAAACAAAATGGCTGCCTATTGGAGTTCGAGACACCGATGGCTAACACTTTGACCAAGCTGAATAAGAGAGTTAAGTGATGTTGTTTTGCACTCTCTTATAAGTAAAGTACTTTTGGTTTAACTTTCTTACGTCAATGTTTTTTTTTGGAAAAGGTGATTGTAGAAGATATTAGTGAGTGACGGCTCAGTAGCTCCGTGGTATGGAAAACTGGTTAACTTAACTTAGATATTGCTATTAACTCTACCAGTGTCTTCAAAGGAAATATTGAGTATATTGTCTCGACATTCATCATCAGCATCTTCCGCCCCATCTCCCTCCATCCCAATTAATTGCTGCTACAATTTGGGTATAGTTTTACGGCTGCCTGCCTGATGCCAACTCTCCTTGGACTCGCCGCGATGAGGGATGCTATGTCATAAAAGATACTTAGTGGCTTGTACTACATCCTATATGGGACCAAATGATTGCAAATGACCTCTCCCATAACCCCTAGAGGGGAATAGGTGGACTTACCAATAACCCTGTATATTTTCCGGAGCAGACCATTTTCCATTACTGGCCGACTGTGACGAGACGTGGAACTACAATATTGTTAAATAGCAACATTTCATTTCTGGAACATAGGTCAGGGCCTATAGTCTCTTCTATCGTGTTTTGTATGTTTGAACAATAAACTTAAAACTGTTTACTTTTGTACAAACCTTTTGCGTTTCTATCTATTTTGTTGGTAATTTCCATGTTTGTATAACAAAGTTCACAAAGCAGCAGCAATTTCATGGTAAACAACAGCTTTATTATTTCCAAACTCTTGTTTGCCAAGCTTCGTGAAAATGCAGCAGTTTCTAAAGTCCTCTCTATACCTGTGTTGAGTAGTTTAATTACTTAGATCTCGTATAAACGCTTATCTCACTCGCACTCACGCGTTGCTCCGTTAAACATTCGTCGCACGTGTCGGTAGTAAAGTTACCTGTGAACTTTATGAGTCTTTTGTTCAAGTGCTAGTCGTTGTTTCGTTTCAGAAATTAACTTACGAGTTTTAGTGAATATTTGTGAAGACTGTACACATTTCAATGCTTGTATGTTACCGTTTTTTGTTTGAATCAGAGCCAAATCAAAAGCACCTGAAACCAACGTACGTTCATGAAGTTTGTTAATTTCGTTTAGACTGGTGTATCTGTCGTTCCATTGTACCTATCTGCTTACCCCATTGGGAGATAGGCGTGAAGATATAATGTAATTGTTTGAAGACGTGGTTAGTAGCAGACTTGTCTATAAAGGGTGATGAGCAATTTTGTATGGACCCTGTCCTCAACCTCCAAAAGTCTCGGGATGTATAAGGTAAAGTCACCAGTGGTCAGCCAGAGACGTGAAGTCGGCCTCTGCCTATACTTTGTATGAGTTGGAAGAGTACGACACATATATTTTTCACTCTTCACACTCATATAAGGTCGACTACTGGTCTCTGGCTGACCACTGGTGACTTTACCCTATCTACAACACTAGACAAAATACCTACTTTTGTAGCTAAATTGATGGGATTTTTTTAATGGAAAAAAACCATTCAAGAGCCATGCAGATTATGATTTTCCAGCAAATCCCCATACATATGGAGATCGTCGCCTTACTAAAAATACACCCTACCCTATGCATTGTCCTAACTCATTAACTTCAGGGTTAGCTGGAAGAGATCCCATTTAGGGATAAGTTCGCCTTTGTTCATTACTTTAATATTTATATTGCAATATTTATATTTTTGTGCAATAAAGAGTTTACATACATACATATGTACATACATACATCATGTTGCCAAGATCTATAAACTGGGACATGTTTCATCTCTGTTGGTGGGTGGGGACATTTTTGTTCATCGTTCTTTAACGGATTTTGATCATGAACACGAGTGAGTTATACTTTTTCGATTAAGAGCGATTTGTGCCGTAGATATCAGAAAATAATATTAGCAGAGAATATTTGTGAAGACTGTACACGTTTGAATGTTCGTATTTTATTAAATCGGTTGACGACGTGGTAAGAAGTGCCTTGTCTACATATTGAGCGGTTCTGGGTTCAAACCTTTGTATAAACGAATAGATTTGTAATGAGTAAGTATCTATTTAATATCTGCTTCTTGGATGTCCTTCAAGTAATATAAGTAGTTCTTTCTTTTAATAAAGTTATCAGTCTGTGCTTACCAAATAAGAAGCCTTAGTTTGGGACTAGGTCAATTTTATTAGTGTGTACCCAAATATTACCTTGTCCGTAAATTTTACAGCCTCATTTAAATGTTATTTTAGATAGTCACTAGGGTATTTCTCCAGACCGAGCCATTTTGCGTGACTTCGGTGGCTGTTTTTTTTTTTGAAAATTCTTATTTAACTTAATACTTTTTTTGAACTAGCTTAAATTTAATAATTTTAGGTGGCAATTTGCCTCGGATCGGCCTTGTGCAGCCCGAGATATTAAATATTTAAAATAAAACTGCCACCGAAATCAAAAAAGGACCCACTGAGATCAATATCTCAATAAATTCCACCACCGAATTCAATACTGCGTCCACCGAGATAAACATTTTCAATAAAAACCAAATAAATTTGACAGATCTTCTTTATTTTTTGATATTTAGGATTAATAGAATGATTAATACTTTAATTATTTAGTTGGACCCATGTCTGATCACCAGGGATCGGAAATTCGGATCGATATTTACCTATACTTTCGCACCGGCTTTGTTGTTCAGTTGTATGGAGGCGGACTCAATCGTAGAATTCACATACATACATAAACTCACGCCTTCATTCCCAAAGTGGGGTAGGCAGAGCTAAAGAATTACCAACAACTTTTGAAACTTGTTGATAATTCTGTAACCACATTTTGCACAAGTAGGCTAAGATGTTTCCCAGTGTATTAGTGACAGGTGGCAAACCCATCGCCTAACAGTACTACACGCCTTTATTCCCTTAGTCGCCTCTTATGACATCCACGGGAATACATGGTGTAGAATTCATTACTAAAATTTCTGGGATTTCAAAATAAATAAATTGCACCGGCATTAATTCATAATCAATTATTTATATTAACTGTTTGAAGTTATTTTTCATGTATAGATTTACCAAATGTTATTTAATTTTACCTGTAACTCATTAACCTAACAAATTTATAGGAACAAAAATGAATGTTTTATCCTACATGTAAAGTAATTATTATTTTATAATTTTGTAGAATCCCAGAATCCCGGAACTTATATTATTAAAATAATATTTGACGCCATGTTTGCTTATCTTTTTCCGGGATTTTGCCAACTTTAGGTAAATATCGATCCGAATTTCCGATCCCTGCTGATCACAGATAATAGGTAATTTAATTTAATTTTTTTTTTTTTTTAAATCTTCTCCTGATACATATTTTTCTATAAGTAGTAATTTATTTGGTTAGAGTTTCGAGACCAGAATACATCTCGAAACTCTAACCAAATAAATAACTTCTGATTAACAACGCACATGATCAAATATTAATAATCACAATAAAATAATGTAACTAACAATAAATATTTACTAACCTACATTTAATAACTATTTATTTTGGTTTATTACAATGAGATCAACAATCAACGTAAGTGGTTTTTTAGGTGGCAAGTTTAAAGCAAGTGGTGGTTAGTTTAAAGCGAAATTAATTGCAGTTCTCGATTTAGTAAAATATTTCATTATAGTGCAAACAAAACATTGTTTTACTATTGGGAATGTTAAATGTAACACTGTTTGTTTACACACAATAAATTGAAAACTGTAAGAAAATGCTTAGGGTGGACATTGCCTATCCTTTTCTTTAAGCAGTTCGTAAAGCGTGGGGTCACTTTTTATTCTTGCTTTCCGAGCTCGTTCGCAATTTTTTTTTTTTCAAGTTTTTGTTCTTTTGTGAGCTTACCCATTTTTATATCTAAAACAAATGTCGTAGGCGTTAGGTTGGCGTAAAAATCAACAAATTATTTTCTTGTATTTCGTAAATAATTGATTTCCATGGATGTAATTTGAATTCGGTGGTCAAAAAGACCAATGAATCCACGGAGATCACACCCACCGAGATCAATATATAACGATTTTTAACAATTATGAGAAGAAGAAAAATAATAGAATATTGAGGTTTTTAATTATAAAACTCATCCCTTTGGGGGTATTTCTCATCTGGTTCACTTTTCACAAAAACTAGAAATTCTACAAATAAATCGCTCCACCGAATTCAACAATCACCCTATTCGAAAACCACCGAGCGACGAACTTACCTCGGTAAAATCTGCCCAAATGCCGCGAGACACGTGGGCTCCCTCCAGCAATGGCGGCGTGACTAAATGCTTCCCGACAAGCGGGCAGCGTAGTTCCTAACATTTTTCGGAAGAGGTGTGCGTATCGTTTTGTAAATGCCACTGTAATCAAGCACTACTCTCGGACGTATCGAAGTATACGATACTGCTCTTAAACTGTTCTCATTTATTTATTTTGATATATATAATGTGAATTGTTAACTATATATACACATGTGAAATAATATTAGATATTATTATTTTAGCTTAGATGTTGCTTTTCGAATTATTTTGCGAAGAAATCTGCATTGCGGACTCTCCACCGATGTCAAGTTTCAGCACTTCATTTTTTTTTTCCTCAATTTCATAAATAGTTACAACAAGATTTATGTATTATGCTCCATTTAGCTTAAAGTTTATAGCATATGCATATTTTTTTGTGAAAAGGTACGGTTTTAAATTCAAGCACTTTTTGCCCCGAACTCGAAAAAATGATGATCTGGAGAAATACCCACTAGCGGACCCGACAGACGTTGTCCTGCATGATATCTGCCATGCAGGACAATGCCATCTGCCGGGTTTGTTTGTCAATCTTAACCATCCTCGAATCCACTTGAACACACACAAAAAAAAACATTCAAATCGGTCCAGCCCTTTAGGAGGAGTTCACTGTCAACACACGTACAGAAGAATTATCTATTTAAAGATAAGTTATCTACCTTGCTTGTCTGAAAGCGTTAAATTTGTGATATAGTTGCCTATACGTGAAAAACGACAAAGTAAACCTGCTAAAAATAAGTAGCAACTATATATCTCCAAGGTTGTGGCTGGTCGATACAGTAGGCTTTGAGTATGCGAATTTGAACGCTTAGCAACATGCAAGGAGTGCACGCAATGCATACAGTTGTTAGCTAGTCATAATTACTACACGATTAGTGAGCCAGATAATGCAGCAAGCTTTTGATAGGGGAGGTTTACGTTCGACTGCGAGGCTGCAATTGCATAAGCAGATTAGTCGAGAGATTGGATATCCGGGAACTAATCTGTGTTACTGTTTATTTATGTTTAATGTTTATTTGGGCATAAACGGTACAAGTAAAGAAAAAATATTACAGAAGAACTTTTTTTTTTATAGCATGGGAAGGCAAACGAGCACACAGGCCACCTGATGGTAAGTGGAAACTGTGACCCATGGACATTCGCATTCACAAGACTGCAAATGCGTTGCCAACCCTGAGGACTAAGATGGAATGCCTCTATGCTAGTCATTTCACCGGCTGTCTTATCCCCAAACCGGAACACAACGATGCGAACACTGCTGCTTGGCGGTAGGTTAATGGATAAGATGGTGGTACCAACCCGGACGGACCCTGCACAAGGTCCTCCCACAAGTAAACTTACATAACACATTGACCAGTGAAGTTGCCACAATTTACTAATACAGTTCAGAGTAACACGTCAAAAATGTGTGCTTACATAATATTAAATTTAATTACAGACAACACTTATGCCCTTATTAATAAACGTGGAGTAACCGTCGAGTAGCTAAACCATGCTTTGTCCTTATCTGTCATTGTGACATTTGAATATGACAGATAAGGACAAAGCATGGTTTAGCTACTCGACGGTTACTCCACGTTTATTAATAAGGGCACTAATGTTTAGACAGTGCAATTTTAAATCTAAAAAGGGAAAGACTAAATATATCTAATTGAGAAAATGAGCTGTTATAGTTTTTAAAAGTTCTACAGAAAAATGAATTCGACGCATATTTTTTTCATTTTAGTACTGCGTTTTAAACTTAGCTTCTTAAAAAGAACACCTCCCTAGCAAGTTCGCCCCGCTGCGTGGTTCTCTATGACACTGGCTGCGTTACCTCTCTGGATTTCTAGCCCAATCCTTTGAAAGAGGTAAGCAAGCACCAGCTCTAGGATCTCCCGAAGAGTTTCTGAATTGGCATGACAGGGCCTTATGGAAACTTTTTGTATCTGTTAACCGCGGTCCCATGATCTCCAGTTGAATATTTGCGGGGCTTGAGGGTTTGGGCCTGATCCGTCGCAGCGACGGCCTGATTACGGGTCGACTGGATGTGGGATAGGGCGAATGTCTTAACAAAGGTCGCGTCCCACATCAGTGCCCTACCCAGTTTCCACGGCACCAATGTAGCTCTATCTGGTCGCTTGCCGTCGTCTCTAAGCATACCTGCGGGCTCCAGTACAGCTGGTACAGAGGACGGGGCTAGCGGACGATGGATCAGATCATTAATTGTGCCGTGACGGTACAAACAACCCGGCACTTCTAAAACATGAAAGGCCATATCGACCCAGCTCACTCACCTCTTTGCCGCAGGCGTAAGGATATGGTTCGCAAATCCCAACTCCACTTATGCAATAAATTATTTGAATTTGAATTTTATGTCTCTTATGTATGTTTATAATTATATTATAACCGGCATGATTTTAACGACATATTTTTTAAGGTGAAATAAAAAGCTTTTATGCCGCTCCCATAAATATAAATCACACGGGAAGTCGGCATTTTAGAAAACGAATGTAAAATCTCCATAATTTCACATAGCTAAATCGCTTAAAATTAATAAATGTAATAAATAGTCCGCTTTAACAAAAACTAATCGACACGGTATTACTACTGTCAAGTCAGTAAGAGCTATCAAAACGTTGGCGTTGTCAATACGATAACAGTTCAAAAACGATATGATTTTCACCGTTTTGAATTGAGGCGTAGATGACCTGCCAGTCCCAAGCTGTTTAGGCCGCCTGTCAGTACAAAATCAATGGAAGGCACACATTAAACTATTAATGCCGGCCAGCAATATTCATGTGACTGACTGAGGCTGCCTGTCCATTGGAGCGAGGCATTGGAGCGGTGACTCCACCAATAGGAATACTTTATTTTCCTAGCCTCGCTCAGCTCAGCTCTAGTGGATAGATAGCCTAAAGGTTCCACGTAATCAGTTTCAAATGACGAGGTGTATCACAACTTCAATCATCATAATTGCTGCCATAAGTAATTGGAGCGAAGAGCGAAGCTCCATTGTTCCCCGATTCTGATTTCCGTTTGTCCGCATACGCCTCCCAAACTATTAGAGATATCAGGATTTAGCTCACAATACGAAATCTGGCCATAGTTGGTTTAGATAAAATAACATTGCAAATCGCACATACCATGGAGGAATAATCACCGAAATTCTGTTCCCATAGACTTTCATTGGAAAAAATGGAAAAAGTGCCGAAACTTCAATTTTAAGTGGCGCTCTTCGTTCGTTACCTTTTTGGAGCTGGATTTGCACTGCTAGATTAAGACAGCATCAACTCAAAATCATTGTTAGTTTTGTTTCAAGCTCATGGACGTTGTATTAAAGTTGATTTAAAAATACAGTTGTATTTTGAGTTACTACACTTTTGATCTGGCAGTGCGATATTTGTGTGATGAGCGCGGGTATTTGTTCCTGAGTCTTGAGTGTTTTCTATGTATTAAAGTATATATATTTATAAAATTAAGTTTATCGTTGCCTAGTACCCAAAGTACACAAGCCTAGAGTTTAGTTTGGGGCTAGATCAATTTGTGTGAGATTGTCCCAAGATATTTATTTGCACTTTTTTTCTTTATTTTACAAATATATGACTGTCAACACTAATTATAGCAAAGCAGACAGACCCAATTTACTTAGTTAAGTGAGAGTTTTACACCAAAAATGATACTAACAAACAGATAAGTTGTCCTTTTACACTTTTAATGAAGGGTTAGGAATGAAAGGGATACCACTCGAGGTAAAAATGGCGTATTGAGATTGTAATAAAAGGAAAACCATACCGCCCTAGGGCACGTGAATGCGAGCCGCGGCGGGCCGATGACACTGAAAGGCCCGTGGGCATAATTAAGGCCATTCGGCAGATGGTTCAAACTAATGAAAGTATTTACACAGTGCGATCAAATAATAGAAGTTTATGTCACTGGTGCATAATGCCTTATTAAGTTTACAGCCGCATACTTAACTTTATCTACATGCATATCATAAGTTTTCTACCATATGTCAGAAACCTGTATCTGTGGTTGCCCTGTATCTTAATGTTCACATTAAAGTATCGGTGACCGATACTTTAATGCGACCACATCGATAACGGATACTTTAATGACATGCAATACTTTAACGTTAACATTAAAATACAATCACAGATAGAGGTTTCTGAACATATTGCAGGGAAGAGTTATGACTTGTGATATGGATGTAAGTAGATAAATCATTTTAAGGTTTTTGGATATAGTTTCGAAAAGAAACAACAAAACTGCTCCATAAAATATCACTTAAAAACAAAATTGAAGGCTTCTAACAAGAATATGAGTGATACAAATAAATAAATAAATTATTAATTATTAAGGCTTGTAGTACTGTTAGGCGATGGGCTTGCTACCTGTCACTAATACACTGTTAAACATCTTAGCCTAATTGTGCAAGTTATGGTTACAGAGTTATCAACAAGTTTTTAGAGTTGTTGGTAATTCTGTAGCTCTGCCTACACCTCTGGGAATGAAGGCGTGAAGGTGTGTATGTGTATGTGTATATAATCCCAGATCAGCCTTAAAATACATAAATAACAAACATCAGCTAAGGTGTTAGTTGAACCATAAAATAACTTGCTGTTAATTGTTTCTAACAGCTTTTATCATAGATATTTTCTTCAATATATGTCAGCCGGTAGAAAACCTAATTCCTACTTAAATCTAAGGTTTCTACGATGGTTTGGTTTAGGAGGTAGACGTCTGAAATGATGATGATTATGGTGATGGTGATGATGAATATGATGATGATGAGTGGCGTTTTTTTATGAAAGTTTATTAAATCATGCTCCTAGCTAGGCTTAATGGAATTGGGTTATGCTGTTGTTTAAGAAACTTACATCAGCTCTGAAAGATGGGGCAGCCTGTAAATATTTCAAAGTTATTATTTTTGTACTGTTAGGCGATGGGCTTGCAACCTGTCACTAATATGCTGGTAAAAATCTTAGCCTATTTGAGCAAAATGTGGTGACTGAATTATCAACAACTTTTTAAAGTTGTTATTCAGTAGCTCTGCCTAGCCCACTCTGGGATTACAGGCGTGAAGGTATGTATGTATTATTGTTGTATTTGTGAGGTATAATAACGCCTTCAGGATGCTGATGGGGTTGCCGCGTCACTGTAGTGCGTCGCTTATGTTCGCGGAGGAACAGGTTGACGGTTTTACCGCTATCATGCGTAAGCGCTGTGCCTCTCTGCTAAGTAGATGGCGGGTCAGCACCAACAGCGTCTTGATGGCGTTAGTTGATAGGTGGGACTCCCCACTGCTCCAGCGGTGGACTCAGCTCCACACTTATTATAAAACTAACATTAGAGTATAAGGTTTTTAATATAAGTAACTAACACCTATGGATTTTATGTCCGAAATAAATGATTATTATTATTATTATTATTATAAAAGCGACACATGCTGCTTATTATTTGCTACTGACTGTACGATCCTATTACTCCTTTATCCACATATTCATCTCGGTAATGCGTTCCTTTTGAGAAATACAATCTCACTGGGTTTTGATCTCGACTACATTTGCGTACAAATAGATCATCGCTATAATGCCCCCTCGGGCATTGTGCTATATTCCGAGATAACAAGTAATACTACCATCTTCTCCTACCTACCGCCAAGCAACAGTGTTTGCATAGTTGTGATTCGATCTGGGGTTAAGATAACCGATGAAATTACACGCATAGGAGCATTCTACATTATTCTTAATGGTTGGCAACGCATTTGTAGATCACAGATCTCGCTGACCGACTGACCATCAGTGGCCTGTTTTATAAAGCCACAAATCAAAATTTACAGGTTACAAGTTTCCATTTGACACAACCTCGACCAATGACGACCAGCCATTCGAGCAGTATTGCCCGTTTAGACATGCAAAATTGTTACTTGTAGCTTTATAAAACGTGCCCTAGGTGGTCTGTGAGCTGTTTTGCCTTCCCCTTGCCATAAAAAAAACACGTTAAATAGATGAACCGTAAAAACAGAACAAATAAATACACATTCGTATTCGAAATAAGTTTCTTTCAAAATTTTCATTTTTGGGACATGCTTTTGTTTCAGACTGTACTTTTTTTTGCACAGTCGTCATCTACTTGTTCAAGACAATTCTAACAGGCCCTAACATGACAGGTTCATCATGTGTTATTTAGGAGGTCCTATGGCCACCCTGAGTCTCCATCATCACACCAGCTCGACGGTACTATATCATTGTATTGTCATCAAAACAGGTGTATGCAAATTTTCAGCTTCATCGGAAACCGGGAAGTGGGTCAACTTTAACATACATACATACATACCTACACGCCTGTAATCCCAGAGTGGGGTAGGCAGAGCTACAGAATTACCTACAACTTTAAAAACTCGTTGATAAATCTGTAACTACATTTTGCACAAATAGGCTAAGATCAAATTTAACTTGACAGATTTGACCCGTACATACCATACATACTTACATACATTGCAAGTTAAGTAAACGGAATAGAAAAAAACGCACACGTCGCTCAAAATACACTCGTTATCATTGAAATATTGATACTCAATTACCAGGCGCCCAAAACTACACAGGTAGTATACGGACACGTGTCAAATGTCTTATTTATAGCGTTGCTATTAAAGTCAACACACTATGCTATCGATCGGGTGCGCGGTTGGATTACTAATTCAAAACCACCTGGCGTGCTCTAACCGCCTGGTACTTTGTGTTAAATTACCGTTATTACGCGTACATAATTTGGGGTTTAAAAGGCTTTTAGGGCATTTTTCATGCTGTTTTTTTGCGATTGCACATTTTAAGCATCTACAAAAATTAACTAAGCATCTACAAAGATTGTTATCAACGAAACTGACAGAAAAATGTGATAAATGAAAGCACAGAGCAGATACCCCGAAGCTGAAATTTGAAAACACTTGATATTGTAAAGGTTGATTTTAGGTAATTCCCACAGACAACATTCTAATTATAATCTATTCGGTTAGTTTTACGTTACATTATAAAAATCCGATGACAATGCAAATATTCTTATGGGGTTTTTAAAAACTTCTCAGTACTTAATTCAACGCATATATTTTTCAATAATGAATATTTCCACAAAAACTCATTTCCATACCCTTTTTTGCGAGCTGTACTGGTTTATTAATTTATTCCGTGCATATAATTCCATTAACACGCTTCCTGAAAGTTATGTTGAACAAATTGAAAACCGAGAGAAAAAAAACGACAAAAGTGCTCTATAGTGCTATCCATTTTATTCCCAATAGATGCAATACATTTTCGTTTCCCTCCACTTGATCCGTTCATCCCTACCCTTTTTAAGGTTAGAATGGAGGACTTTATGTGGTAGTGTTAAGAACTGTTTTCTTTTAGCTGGAAAGTTTAAGGTCGTCGTGTGAAAGTAAGAGAGCTCTTAGGGGATACTGTCTGGTTAGTTATGGCATCCTAGTACGCGGAAGGTAATCTCACTAAACTTACGCCTTAACCCGTATTTGCACTAGTAATTTATACCTCCGTAGCATTTACTGTCAAATTAATACGAGCTATTTATAGCGTTAACGATACAGCCTGGTCCGGACAGACGAACAGTGAAGTATCAGGGTCCCGTTTTTTAACCTTTGGGTACTAAAAACCAACTGCATGTTTAAATATGTTAAATATCCCACTACGGTTAAGTTTGATACGTAATGTACTTTTAAATATGTTATTAATTAATAGATACAGTCACCACACGGGATTGTTGAGCCGCTTGCCACTTTTCATAATTTAGCCGTGTAATACAAATCGGGCATACTCGTGTGATATCGTCGTGAACGACTGATAACGAATGATGACATATTCGTGTAACAGAATGAGTAGATATTCTTTGTCATTCGGTGTTTCCATCAAATCAGCTGTCAAAAGTAATCTGACTCAACATCGGTAATTTATTAAATTCCCCGTATGGTTGCCGGGGTAGAATAGTGCCACTCCATGTCTTCCCGTGGATGTCGTACGAAGCGACTAACGGCCGAACCCTATATTCAAACCACGGATAGATAAGGCTTACTACAGGTTAAAATTTGACATTTGCCCATACAAAATGTGTCAAATATTAATCCGAAGTAAGCCTATCTGTCCGTGGATTGAATAAAGGGTTCGGCCGTAAGGGAATAAGGGCTTGTAGTACTGTTAGGCGATGGGCTTGCTACCTGTCACTAATATACACTGTTAAACATCTTAGCCTAATTGTGCAAATTGTGGTTACAGAGTTATCAACAAGTTTTTGGAGTTGTTGGTAATTCTCTAGCTCTGCCTACCCCACTCTGGGAATAAAGGCGTGAAGGTATGTATGTATGTATGTATGTATTTATTAAATTATTAGACTCGTAAACAAACTTTGGATAAAGTCGTGGATTCGGAGTTTTCCCGATGTCGTATAGCTATCGCTAGTTTACTGTTTCTAGACCGTTAATTAGTTGGCTTTGGTTTTCAGGTTAGCCAACAGTTAAATTGCATGAAAATATAACATTAATCAAGTGATTCTAACCCAAATGACACTTCTCGCCTGTCAAACACGATGACAAAGATGGAATACTTTCCTGTGACTTTCCTTTTCTGGATATACGGGTGTAACCGACAAAACCCGATTGGTAAAACACGGCGAAAATACGTAGGTAGTCGTACAGTGGCACTTGCCACAATCCCGTGTTGCGACAGTCATGACGCCAAAACTAATCTCACGACACCTCGTACGAGTATATCAAAATCGGGTCATCATCAGCCTATCTGGGGACAAAGAACCAGACATCCATACAGCAGTATTCTCATTGTTTTGTATCCGAAGTGGAGATAAGATAACCAATAAACATATTCATTCGACGACGACGATGACGCGCTAGCCTAGGGGCAGATATTTGTGTGATGAGCGCGAATATTTGTTTCTGAGTCATGGATGTTTTCTATTTATTTAAGTATATATTTCCCTATATAAGTATTTATATCGTTGTCTAGAACCCATAGTACAAGCCTAGAGCTTAGTTTGGAACTAGGTCAATTGGTGTGACATAGTCCCCAGATATGTATTATTTCATACTCCATCAGTCCTCAGGATTGGCAACGGATTTCCAGTCTTTAGGATTGCAGTCTAAGATTCTCTATCCCACCTACCAGTAGCGAAGCGTCCATACAACCCGATTCCCAGCGGCTTCCCTAAATATTCCTATGCATAGAGTAGGTACCTACTAGGTATACAAACAACAAAACGTAAAACCGAAAGTAACCCGGTGTACTATAGCTTTACCTTGCTTCATAATACGATGAATGAACACTCACTAACGCCGCAATTCAAATTTATTTATTTACCAAGCCGAAATCTATCACTCGCTCGCACCCATTCACTAACCTTTATTACTAGAAAGAAACAAGAACAATATTTTCGTATACACGCACACATGCTCAGTTACCTTTCACTACGCGCGCTCGAACTTACACCCACAATTAAAACCGCCATACAAGCCGGTGACTCGGCGCCGGACCTCACTAACACATTCAAACCAAATGGTATAAAATTATAGCGCTACATTAGCTTTAAACTCGCACACAGACACAGCGGCACCTGTGTGAGCACGCAAGAGGGAGAAGCACGAAAGTCCGGCCGGCGAACTACGGCTTATTGCATCCAATTTTGAACTTAAAGTGCATGCGTTAACTTTCTTTTCCCAAGGACACTCAACTCAACTCAACCGTCTCTCTCCCCCCTGTCCTCACGACCTTCAACTACTTTTTTCATTACGCCATTACTTTCGCGTCCTCGCGCTAAAATACACGGGGTTTTGTTTTGATTTATAGTTTAATTTGTGTTATTACTTAACTTATTGTGTTTTATGAGACTCAACTAGTGAAACTTAGCTTGCTTAGTGTTCTGTGAATGTTTTTCTGTTTGGATTGTGTTATTTGCAGATTCGTGGCGACAACGGAGGTTTGTTTATATTTCGTTAAGTACCTAAATATTGTTATTTTTGCTTCGATCTATCTAGGTTATATT
Organism: Acleris emargana; assembly: GCA_927399475.2. Taxonomy (NCBI): domain Eukaryota; kingdom Metazoa; phylum Arthropoda; class Insecta; order Lepidoptera; family Tortricidae; genus Acleris; species Acleris emargana. The sequence continues at coordinate 15,648,842 of OV656854.1, forward strand.
CGTGGTTTGGTTTTTAAATATTTTTGCCTGTACTCAAAGTACAAATGGCCGCATTGGTGCAAATTGAGTGTTGTCTTACAGATTACCTACTTAATGAACAAACATGTTTTTCAAAGTTATCCTTTGGAAATAAGAAACATGTCATTAAGTTAGGACGCGCTCGCCCAGACATAAAAATTGATTATAGGCGTAGAGATGGATTCTTCAAACATTTCCACAGCGAATTACAAATACAATTGGCTGACTGGCAGCTGCAAATTAAACAAATTATTTTGCTATTCATCTTTGCTGTTTTCCGATTCTAGCAGTGTTTGGAATCGAACAGGTTTTGCAGATATTCACAATTTATATAATTCAGTTAGGGGACGCAGGACTTGGAAAAAATTTCGCCAAAATTGTATCATTATGACACCTAATTTAAATGATTTTATCGTATAGAACACGTTAAAATAAGCATGTTTTACTTGAAAAACTTTTCTCTAAAATCAAAATTGGCCGAGTTATAGGGGTTCAAATGTTGGTCATTTTCAAGGCGTCAGGGACTTAAAAAATTTTGATGCTTGAAAATTATGTCAATATAAGGTCTATTTATGATGATTTAATTATTTAGAATATACTAAAACAAGCATATTTTTTTTAACAAACTTTTCTCTAAAATCAATTATTACTGAAACATTACGGTTTGAATTAAAGTATGTAAAAAAAATAGGTTATGTTAGGTTAGTTTTTATATATTCCCGAAGGGCAAACCGCCCAGAAATAGGGAAATAAATTTGTATTTTTTCTAAGATTCAATCATAATAAGCACGAAAAAGGCAAGAAAAAAAAACTTATTCTATTTTCTATATATTATTTTCTATAAGTAATTCAGCTACAAAACATGCTCAAAGCGAGAAACATATACGGAGTTGTATATTATTACATGAGTTTGGTAACAGTAGAATTTAAACTTTTTTTGGTAATAATTTTGAGGCCCACAATCGTAAAGTGGAACGTAATCGAAATTTATTGAAACGTTTAATTGATACGGTCGTACTACTTGGAAAGCAAGAATTGCCTTTCCGCGCACTTTTAACGCACGCGACACTTCAGCACTGCTTTTTGAGAACTAGAAAGACGACATCCATTTTTTAAGGTATGTTTTTTTTATGTCACGGAAGGGGCAAACAAGCACACACGCCATACACCTTTTTTTTGCTCCGGCTTGCCTATTTATTTACGTGACGCTTCGCCACTGCCACCTACCTTTAGGTGGCTATGGTTAATGGTCCTGTATGCCTTATCTCCTATGGCAGTTCCTGTGTTACCACAAAAAATTCCGATGTCACTCTACTTTAAACTCGTATGGAACAACGTCCTAAATCTAGGACATTTGTCAAAGTGACTTTTGACTTTAGTCGACTGACACATGATTCTTTTTCGGACTAAGGAAATTTGACGTGGGTCTTACGAGAATAAAGCTACCTTGTTTACTAGAACCATATATCTAGTAAAGGGCTTGGTAAATAACAAACAGTAAATGAGTGCAACACGCCACGGTGTGCTCGTTAATGTCACCTAGGTGACGTATCGAGGTAATTGTGCTGAGGCGTTATTCCCATAAAGAACACCTCAGGAGTGTTATTCTCTTAAAAACAATTCGGTCGGTCGAGCGAGTGAACGAATGAACGCGGCGCAGCTTATATAAACCGGCGAGTTTATGTTGTGTTGATGACTCGTTGGCCTAATTGGTAGTGACCCTGCCTTCTGAGTTAGCGGTCCCAGGTTCAAATCCCGGTAAAGGCACATTTGAGTGATGAGTGCGAATATTTGATCCTCTTTCTTGGATGTTTTTTTATGTATTTAAGCATGTATTTATCAAGTAAGTTAATCGATATCTTGTACCCATAGTACAGGCCTAGAGCTTAGTTTGTAACTTAGACAATTTGTGTGAAATTGTCCCCTGATATTTATCATTATAACAGCGATCAAACGGTCGATCGAGCTAGTCAAGCCATACGAGCGAGCTCACTTGACATGTTAAACGGGTAAGTTTAAATGTACGCCTTCTAATAGATTTTTTACACTTTTCCGCTTCACTGTATAAATGGGCCGGTATTCTAAGAGGTAAAACGATATCGTAATTGACCTGTTATGGTATTTTTGGTTGTGCAAAATGGGGTTACAGTATTAACGACAAGTTTTTAGAGTTATTGGTAATTTTGTAGCTCTGCCCACCCTGCTCTGGGAATGAAAGCGTGAGTGTATGTATATGTATGTATGTGTATTTAAAAAAAGTAGCTCCCCATACAAGAAACCTTTATTTCCGACGTATTTTTATTTTAGTTGTATCATAAAAACGGTATTTATTTAGAGGTACGGAACCCAGAACGTAAATAAAAGTTTTATTTTTGAGACAGGAAAAGATTCCGCTATAAAAGGGTTTATTTTTCAACTGAGCTTCGCTTTATTCTTTCGTAATGGAATGGTTTCCATGAAATTTAAATATACTCAGGGACAAATTTAAAGGCACGTCAAAGTACAATTTTATTTACAAAGAAATATGGAGTGACGTTATTTAATTAATTTAAACGGTTTTTTTGTAAGGTAAATAAAAATGATAATTACATCATGAGGTCCCTTGTACTAAAAATAATACGGTTATTTAAATGAAGATCTAGCGCAAAGGAAGTAAAGTGGAATTTCTTTTGTTTTAATGCCTAAAAATCAAATTAGAATATTAACTTAATATCGTTCATAATACATTAATTTTTCACTGACAAATTTAGATGTTTATAGAATTCTTATAGGTTATCCTGTAATCTACAAGCAATGAACTATATTTATTTAGTATACTTATTTTAAAAAAAATAGTCACAGTAGTTTCGGAGAAAGGAATGGTCAATTTTCGTCTTCTTTCATGAATAAAATAAAAACTATATTTGAGATCCTCATAACGAGAGTGTGTTTTAGGAATTCGTGCTACAGATAAATTCAGACACTTTATTTTCAATTGAATAAATTTTCTTTAATATCTGCATAATTTCGATCGAAAAAGTTTATATATAAAATTAGGTACACAAACTCTTATTGTGGCTACTACGTACACCGCAAAGATATTCTAATTATAGTCAGCTGTTTTTTTCGCCTTCCTCTAAACTTGTCCCCAAGTGTATATGTAAAGCACCGTACTAGTTAAAAATGCACCTTAATACTACCGCATTTCCTTCATGAGCCACCCAAAATACCAGGGCAACAAGAACCACAGCGACCTTTTCAACCGCGGAACGAGGTAGTCTATTTCCTCAATCGAAAGAGTGATTGGAAAAGTTATTTTCGTTACAGCTCTGTTGTGTCTCTAGAGAACTGTTTGAAGTCTAAAAAGTTTGCGCTTAAGTGAATTTGTGGCGGGGCGTATCGATACTGATCGATAGTGTCGCGAGATTCGGGAGTTAGAACTTTGGTCCATAGGGTGGTAGGTGGTAGGAGGTGAGTAGTATGTTAGCACTGCAGTTGGTACAGATATTTTGTTATACACTTGTAACTTTTATTCAAAATTCATAATTTATTCATTAAATTGGCTACATCTTTTACATGTCGGTAGTATGAAATGAATCTACTAAAGCTTCGGAAATAAACACCATTGTGGAGAAACAGCGCTACAAAAAACCAACAGAATAAAGTCAGACAGGATATCCACAGATAACATACAATAATACTTAAAAGTAAGTTACATTTAATGTATAGTAAGTGAGCTAAGTGATAACTCACTCGATGTAGTAAAGCTAAAATAAAAAAACGAGTTGGGCTACCTAAAAAAAAATTTTTCATGGTTTTGTTTTACCACTTTGTCGGTGTAGTTAAACTAATACTATGCCAAATTACAGTTTTGTAACACCGAGAGTCTTTTTATTAAATTGCGGACACAAGGACGCACAGACAGACAGACATGGCGAAACTATAAGGGATCCTTGTTGTTTCATGGGAGTGGTTGGGCCATTAAAGTAATATCAAATTTTCCCATTTATTGTGTTTTTTTTCTATTTATCCTCTTAAATTTGCTTGTAACATTATTTTTCTTGTAAATAGCGGAATAGGACGTCAAAACATCGGCATACAAACTGTTTCGGCCCACGAAACTAAGTTGAAAGTGTTGAAACAAAGGAAATTCGAAACTGCTACACAGACGGTTGTTTGACTTCTTTGGATTCCCAATTTCAGGAGAAATTGTTTCTTTAACCAGTCATCGAATATAACAGATCAAAAGAAAGCAATTCAATGTTTTGATTGTACTACTTTCGTTTTAAAATATGGAAGGAACCCCTTCAAAAGAAATAAACTAAATAATGTTGATGTAATGGTTAATATAAGATGCGCCTTACCAATAAATATGAAAAATATAAAAATAACAATCATAATTAAACTAAAATGACAATGCATTATGTACAAAACGAGTAGTTACTAAGTTTTTTATTTATTCTAAATTTTCTTTGTTATTGTAATAAATGAGAATAGGTACATTATTTATTTATTTTATTTCAACGCATTTTAATATCCACTTATAGATAGACAAATACATTTCTACATCTACTGAAGTGAGTGGAATGAAGTTGTACATTAAAATACCATCCAAATCTGTCCCTAAAAAGCTTGCTATAAAATTCATTTATTTTGATTGCGACGTAAAAATCGTAGCAGAAAGGTAGCCTAAACAAAATAATTTCGTTAGTGTTTAAATTACATCACATCTACCATTGAATGACAAGATATTATGTCCATGTTATGCAAACTCTGAAAACAGCTCTTCCTTGCCGAGCTCTGGTACTTACTTTGTAAGTTTTAGGAAACTCAACCTTTCGATGCGATTACGATGGCTTATATCGGTCAATTTTTGTTTTTAATTGGGTCATATACTTGTTTGTAAATGATTGTGTAGTCTTCATTAAAGTTTTTGAGAACTCTTAATTCACTTATTCATTAATCTATTTTAGTTAAAATATGCTGCTTTAAATTCAAAAGTCACAATAGAATACTGATAAGGAAAGTATATAATTTTTATAGCTATTGAGCATGTTAATGGATGAACATGGAATTCTCATCTTTCACGGCGTCGCCGTGTCGAAAAAGAAACGTTCATTTAAGATCGAATTTCTTGACATATGTCATAAGTATATTTGCGAAGTATCAATATACGTAAATACTATAAAGCGTTTTTTAGGATTCCGTAACTCTAAAGGAAAAAACGGAAACCTTATAGGGTCACTTTTTTGTCCGTCTGTCTGTCTGTCAAGACCGTAAGCTGCGAAATAATCAAACTTCTACATTAACGTAAAAAAAGATACGGCCGTTTATGCGGTAAAAAACGTGTATTTCGACACTCGCGGGGGAATCAATATAGGGTATTTTTCGTTGACCTAGAACTGTGAAATTTGGCAAGAAACACTATCTTTTACTAGAAGTATAGGGGAAAATCAGAAATCTTTAAATTTACATCTACGTTAAATCACAATAAACCGATCTTTATGCAAGGATCGGAGGTCCAAATTTTTTATTGAGTTAACCGTACCTATCATGTGCGGAGCCCTCTGTGAGGACCCCGACTCGCACTTGTCCTAAGTGGGCTAGCGAGCTATCGGGTCACCTGAAGTAAACCCGAGACTGCGACACGTTGCGACTGAAGAGGGTCATGTTTTTCGAGCGTATGTATGTATACAAATATGTCCATTTCTGGGTACGCTCTGCAGCCTAAACAGCTTGACGGATTTTAACATGCGAGGTGTCATTCGATTTGTCTTAATTGTCCAAGTGACAAAGGGTATTTTTATGTGTGATTGCACTGAATATCTAATATAAATATCACAAATAAATCAATATCACGAGACAATGTCACACCAATTGACCTAGCCCCAAACTAAGCTCTAGGCTTGTACAGTCAACAGCATAAATAAGTGATCATTTATGTACCTTGTCGCTTTCATTCGTTCACTATTTTGTATAGCTTTTCAAACATAACGTTAAAGTGACAAGGTATATAAATGATCACTTATTTATGCTGTTGATTGTACTATGGGTACTAGACAACGATATAAATACTTACTTGTATAGAGAAATATGTACTTAAATACATAGAAAACATCCATGACTCAGAAACAAATATTTGCGTTTATCACGCAAAATCTGCCATTACCGGGATTTGAACCCAGGACCGCTAGCTTCGTAGGCAGGGTCACTACCAACTAGGCCAACGCGCCGATATAATTATATTCCCAATCCCCTGACAGAGACATTTGCCCACTGTTCTGACTCCACCCAGCTGCTGGTGCATCATTTGCATCGTTATTGTTCGGCGAATTTCTGGCTACTACTGCGGAATGCATGTGGTCGTAAGGAAATTAGAACTACATACGGAAAATGGAAATGAGAATATGGAACTGAAATAATATTCCACGAACCAAGGCCTGCTGTAATGCGTGTAAATGAAAATGGAATTAAAATAAAAATAAAAAATTTAAGGCGAGGAAGACAGCGGTTAACTGCATAGTAATATTAAAAGCATTTTTTATTAAATGTTGGTTCGAATAGAGTTTTTAATGCTTTGACTTCAACATTGCACTTAGCTTTCTTTGGTATTATGGCAGAATATATGCACTAACTTAGACGGACAAATTATTATCTCGTTTAGATCTTGTTTTAATGAATATTTTGATACATTGATTAATTCATTTGCTTTACTGACTTCATGACCCACTTTCACAAAAAAATTACACCGTTTAAACTATCAATTATTCTTTTTTTTTTTTTTATATCATAGGAAGGCAAACGAGCACACAGGCCACCTGATGGTAAGTGGAAACTGTGACCCATAGACATTCGCATTCACAAGACCGCAATCTTAAGACTGCAAATGCGTTGCCAACCCTGAGGACGAAGGTGGAATGCCTCTATGCTAGTAATTTCACCGGCTGTCTTATCCCCAACCCGGAACACAACAATGCGAACACTGCTGCTTGGCGGTATTTTTATGGTTCCATACCTCAAGATAAAAAAATTGAACCCTTTTAAGATCACTTTGTTGTCCGTCTGTCTCTCTGACAAGACCCTTTATCTCCGGAACGCGTAAAGGTATCGAGTTGAAATTAAAACTAGAAATAATGAAACTTCTAAGTTAACGTAAAAAAAAAGATACGGCCGTTTTTGTCGCAAAAAACGTGTATTTTGACACTCTCAAGGGAATAAAATTGTAAAGGGTATTTTCCGATGACGTAGAAATAAGAAATTTAGCAAGTATTACCGTCTTATAATTTATAATACCAATATAGAAAAAAAAACTGAAACTATTACATTTTTTATTAAATCACAAAAAAACAGGGTCCAAATTCTGGATTGAGTTAACCGTGTCATGTGCGGAATCCTCGGTGGGCGATTCCGACTCGCACTTGTCCGTTTTTTCTTCATAGGTAAACAGGTGACAGACAGACAAATTAGATTAAGGAATTAATTCCTTAAGGATCTAGGAAGGAATACTTATTAGAAAACGGCTCACGTTTATGCGGCCCTCCTAAGGAGAAAAGGCGTAAGTATCTACTTTATGAATTGTATTGAAAATCCAACCTTATTATAAACCCTTGAGAGTTTAATATGCTTCTATGAATTAATTGCACATGCGGCTTTTCTCCGTGGGGGGGGGGGCATGATGCCCTGAAAAAAAAAGACCGCGTCGTATTGCGTGCAAAATCACGCGAATATATTTTTACTCAAACCCCGTAATTAAATAGAGTTGATATTTCACACACGTACCACGCAGTGGCGTTCCAAAGGAATATTCAGATGTATTATCCGAGAAACAATTTATTTGTATAAATTACTTTGCTTCTCGGAACATTGTAAATGAATTTGAGTTAAGCTCACTCTGCTTTGGAAACCATTTCGAGGAATAGGGCTTTAAAGCCGTTCTGCGTTATTAAGTTTTGAAATATTTATATTTCGGACATTTCGACAAAAGAATATTTGACCTTTGTTTGACTTTCGTTTTTGGGTTGAAGTCCTCCTAGGTGTATCTTACGGGTTAGGCAAAAACCGCTTGAAATAGTATATTATTACACTATGACAATAACTTGTTATCTTTAAATATTATTTAATTTTTCTAATTTATTAGAAAATGCCAACCCAAATTTAAAATAATCATGTCACCCATAAAATGTCTGCAAAATAAATCAAGATATTAAAACAAAATTATTGGGTCAAATAGTTTTATGAGTTTTGACACATTTTCCTGCTCAAGTACGCATGAATATATTAATTTTTGGTTTTATGTTAGGTTCATTGTTTTATAATGCTAGGTTAAGTTTATTATTGTATAATATCATAAGCAATTTTTAAATAACGACTGACAGTTGAGTTTCTTGCGGCGTTTCTTCTCAGCAGTGGTCTCTTGCGAACATTTGTGCTAGTAGATTTTGGACGTGTAAAAGTGCCCGTGCAGCCTACTTACTGAATAAACATCTATTTAACGAAATAAGTCTCTTAAATATACTTATTCTTTTGAATTAGAATGTAAAAACTGTGAGTTATTATTTTTGGTCTATCCCAATTACCAAGAAATCATGAACAGCCAGGAGCTATTAAACAAATGAAGGGAATTTGAAACTTTTGTTGCAGGAATCGCGTCGAGAGGACCTCGTCAAAGCGATGGCGCGGCTCTGTGCGGCGGGTCTTCGCCGCGGCCGCCTGTAAGCTCGTTATTTTAATGAGGCTCCTTTGAGTAATTCCCTAATTAGGAATATCTATGAAAATATTTTCATCTAAGGTACTTTTCTCAAAAATTACCGGAAAAGTTGACATTACTAACTCCATACTGAGACGCGAAGTACATAGTTTACAGACAAATCCCAAATTAAAAAAAATTACGTTGCGTGCTCGCTACACAAGCCCGCAATGTATCATACAAATTTCATTGTTATCTAGTTTGTAACTTTTTAAAAAGTGAAAACGGCCATAATAAAATGAGGGCACAACTACACATCCATATCTCATACATCCATATTTTATTCGAAACGTTACCTTTTTATCTGTGTCTGGAAAAGCTTGAGTTTTTTTTTCTAAAAAAGCTTGCGTTTCTCCTTGTCATAAACATAAAGGCGGTAAAGAGTGATGTTATTTCACGTAAAGTTTCTGTTTATATGCAATTTGTATCCTGCTATTTTTGAGAAAAGCACTATATATGCCTCGGCAGGAACTGCAATTGCCTGCTTCACTGCCTAGGCAATAATGTACTATTAATAACAACTATTGCTGTTGACAACGTTGTGTTCGTCAGTTACTTTAAAATTTCCCTTTTAATATGCTCCGGGATTCCGGGATTTAAGTCGTAGAAGGAAATCAATGTTCCTGATTCCAGTCCAGGGCCCGATTTTTGACTTTCGAGAGCTCGAAAGTTTCTCTCGGATGTAGGCAAACTCTGTGAAACCGTATTTTTGAAATTACGAGCGGTAGAAAATTTAAACACCATTCCTTTTTAATTCTACCGCTCGTATTTCGAAAAACGGTTTCACAGATTTTGCTTAGTTCCGAGTGAAATTTTCGAGCTCTCGAAAGTCAAAAATCGGCCCCGAGTCCGAGTAAGCCACAGTTGTTGTAGGAGATAATCAAATGAACAATAAGATGTTTTTAAAAGGTGTTCTGATAAAAATGGTGCTTATGGGTAAGCTAAGGACCCAAAAAGTTGGCCACGCTAACTCACTCAATTAAAATTGAAACCTTTCCGTTGTGACACGATAGTTAGCCATACAATTGTAGGGATAATTTTCGTCGCACAACGGAACTTTTTTCGCCTTCGTTTTTTGTATGGTTAACTGCGCCTAACTGTGGTCCAACTTTTTGGTCCTTGCCCTTATAGAGGTTGGTCTGCAATAAGGTCCTTGCATACAAAATAAAGTTCATATCAAAATTATTATTTCCAACCATATTATAATACAGAACCGTCAGTGCGCCAGTCCGATTCGCACTTGACCGTTTTTTTTTTATCCGTAGACAACCTGTCGTGCTTCACGCACGGCTGCAGCACCGGCTGGGTGTCCGGGGTACTAGGGCGCGAGGCGCTGGCAGGAGGCGCGTGGCTGGCGGCCTTGCCGAGCCTGGTGGCGCTGCCAGCCGCTCCCTTCTTCGCGGTGCTGGCCGAAGCCAAGGGCCGCAGAGCCGGCGCGCTGTGCATATGCATCAGTTTTATTGTAAGTCGTTTTTTGAACAATTTTAAGAGGCTATTATTGTGCTCCCTCCCCCCCCACAAGAATGAAAAGGGAAAAAATGTGAGATGGAGATAGTTCGCGCGCGCCTTGATGGCAGCGTCAAATTCAATTAGTTTCTGTTTGCTTTACAACCACAAACATTTATTAAAAATAATGGTAATGGTAATTCAACCAAAAACATTTAAAAATGGTGTCATGTTTGAAAAATAAAACAATCGAGGATTTTATTTCTTCATAAATAACTTCAGATTTATCAACAAGTTTTTAAAGTAAGTAGGTAATTCTGTAGCTCTACCTACCCCATTCTGGGATTACAGGCGTGAAGATATGTATGTATGTATGTATGTATAAATATAACTTCTCTGTGACACTATTCTATAGTCAGGGTTCCATTGGACGGATTAACCTAGGAATCCCCAAATAACATGGTTTTTATCCACTAAATTTTGAAAGCGGGTACCAGGGCTGCATAAATCAATAATGGTATATATTGTTCCAGTTAAGCTGGTCACTAGCGGCGTGGTGCGGGTCCCGCGGAGTGTGGGCGGCCAGGATTGCGGCTGGCGCGGGCGGCGCCGGGGCGCTGGCTCTGGCTCCGTTGTACGGCGTTGAGATATCGCCCAAGACAAAGGGGCTGGCAGCCATGCCGGCGTTAGCTTGCAGGTTACTCATAACAAGCATATTACTAACTATTGCCCTAGACTCCGTCTGCGCAGAAAAATAAAATATAGCCTACATTCATTCATCAGGAATAATGTAGGATTCTAATGGTGAAAGAATTTTTCAAATCGATCCAGTAGTTTCGTAGCCTATTTGACGACGCGCTGGCCTAGTTGGTAGTGAGCCTGCCTATGAAGCTAGCGGTATTGGGCTCAAATCCCAGTAAGGGCAGATATTTGTGTGATGAGCGCGAATATTTGTTCCTGAGTCATGGATGTTTTCAATGTATTTTCAGTATATATTTCTCTATATAAGTATTTATAGCGTTGTCTAGTACCCATAGTACAAGCCTAGATCTTAGTTTGGGGCTAGGTCAATTGATGTGACATTGTCCCCTGATATTTATTTATTTATTTATTCAATGCAAACAAACAAACAAATATTTCTCCTTCATTATTATTATTAGTATAGATTAGATACACAAATACCCCCAATATAATAGTGATAGTGACTCCTACTTTCAGAGCTGATATATTGTCTGTGATTCTGCAAAACCGCGTAACGTAACTAACAAACTTGTGATAGAGCAAAATAAATCTTATGATCTTATAAAAAGGTGCATTTTGCTCTTTATTAAAAATGTTACTTACGCGATTTTGCAGTTTCACCGACGATATCTTAAACAGCCTAACGGAATTTCATGAAACCTAGCTAAAAAAAAACCACCGCTAGAGCATTGCCTGGTCGCAAATAACCAGAGATCGGACAAATGGATGTCATTGTTGGCAATAATATAGACATTACTCCTAAGATCAATTATTTTTTTTTACCTGTAATTTAATTTGTAAACTTCGTAAAATATTAATCAATAAATGAAACGCAGACCTATTGTATATAGATTTACTAACGTTTTTTTTTTTAATTTTCAGGGTAAATTTTGTTCATTTTCCTTTTTATTTTATTTGTTATATGATATGTTTCGTGATACACATACCATAAGAATGAAAGAATCACAAAGTAAATTTAATGAATGACAGCATATTAATGTCAAGGTCATAACAATGATTGTATTTTTAAGAAGGAAATCAAAAGAGGTATGATATATTTCTTTCATTATCCCATTGAAGTCTTAGCAATTATCACTAAGAAATCAATTAATTCATTAATTAATCTTTGGAGTCATGTCCACGTTATTGCGAGTAATGACACCCATTTGTCCGGTCTCTGCAAATAACACAGTAAGTATTCAAAACGATTCACACATTTAAGAGATCCGGTGCCACAGATGCATAGACAATAGCTGACTTTCCACTTGCCGGCACGGCACCGGCACGGCGACGAATGAGAGGGATGCCGCAATACGCAGATACGTATGGAGATAATCTCCATCTCATTCCAACGTATTGCGGCGTCCCTTTCGTTCGTCGCCGTGCCGTTAAGTGGAAAACCGCCCAATAGCTGCAATAGCTCCCGGCTCAACAATGTTAAAACAACTCGTCAATGGATGCTTCTTGTTTTCAGTTGTGGCGTCCTCTTCGCCTTCGTGGGGGGTGGCTTGCTATCAGCCCACACCCTGTCTCTCTGCATGGTTGCACCACCGGCGTTGCTCCTCGTGCTGCTAGCCTGGCTGCCGGAGTCTCCCTCGTTTCTCATCAGCGTCGGTCGGATGCAGGTACTTTTCATTTATTATACATACATACATTAAATCACGCCTGTTTCCCAGAGGGGTCGGCAGAGACCACTTCTTTCCACTTGCTACGATCTTGACAAAATTCTGTATTATAATTGTAATTTACAGGCTTTTTGTTTACTGTCCCCTTTTTTTGGACGGCAAAATTATTATAATAAGCATACCTGTGCTATGTCACGGCATACTAAAGTGGTGTAGCAAAATATTTTATCGACAAAAAAGTATATCGATGTCACTGTCAACATCTAAATGTTATTCAACATCAGATTCAGTCAGTATCAGATTTGACGTGACGCTTGACATTATATTTTTTCGGGTGTATGCAAAAAATAGCGTGGCCCCTATTTTGTTTTTATACTTGTATACTACTCTTAAGAATATAACCCTTTCAAGAACGGAAACAGGTACAGGTAAGAGAAGTTTCCACTTTTGGAGCTTATGATAATGCAATAAGGTGAAAAAATGGTCTCATGTCTTTGTAATCCACAGTACAATATTGCATTTCAAGATTTTGAATAATGCGTTGTGTACCAACACAACAAATCTATTCTGCGATTCCTCTCCTTGTGTTAAGGGACTGCACGCGTTGATTATTTTGTCCACTGCCACCAAAAAAAACATACATACATACACATACCTTCACGCCTGTAATCCCAGAGTGGGCTAGGCAGAGCTACAGAGTTACAACTTTGAAAAGTTGTTGATAATTCAGTAACCACAATTTACATAAATAGGCTAAGATGTTTACCAGCGTATTAGTGACAGGTTGCAAGCCCATCGCCTAACAGTACTACAAGCCTATATTCCCTTAGTCGCCTCTTACGACATCCACGGGAAGACATGGAGTGGTACAATTCTAAGCCGGCAACCACTCGGCACTCAAGATATATTTAGATATTCGATACAGTAACCTCTAAACCATAACCTCTGTACAAAACCGATCGTATATACCCATTAGGTCGCGTTTGGGGGGCGTTTGTGACAGTCTCACACCTTATCCGCATGTGATCTGCCAGTTTACGAGCTTTCAAATAAACTTGCTCATCGATCGAAGCACTTTGTCTACCTCGGAATGACACGCGGTTGGAACCATTTATTTTTATGTAGAAGATTCTTTTGTTTTTTACTTGCAAATTTTTGCTAGCTAGTGATTTTTTCGTTTGTTTTCAGTGACTCGTTGACTTCCAGGGTAGAAAAAACAAATGCCACATGAATAAGAACAACATTCATTTAACATTTTATACATTTACATAATAAATATATTCATTAGAAGTAAAAAATGCGTTTATTACATACACATACTACATACATAAACTCACTCCTTCATTCCCAGAGTGGAGTAGGCAGAGCTATAGAATTACCAACAGGCCAAAAAAAAGTTAATAATTCTGTAACCACATTTTGCACTATAGGCTTAGTTGTTTAGCATTGTATTAGTGACAGCTTGCAAGCCCATCGCCTAACAGTACTACCAGCCTTTATTCCCTTAGTCGCCTCTTACGACATCCACGGGAAGACAAGTAGTAGCACCATTCTAACCCGGCAACCACACGGGTTTGCGTTTATTAAGAAGGTCTATTGGTAGATTTTTAGGTCTATTTCTCTGTCATGTTAACCTGGTGCTTCATGATCTCTTGCATTGATTCCAGGATGCAGCTAAAGTGATTTGCTGGCTAGACGGCTCAGATTTTCGCGAGGACCTGACGGAAGCCATCGAGCAGCAGGAGGTGATGATCCGCACGGAGCCGCCGCGCCGCGGTTCCGACGCGCTGCAGCCCATGCTGCGCCGGAGCCGCAGTGAGGGCACCAGCGAGGGCCGCGAGATCTCCATGTGCCGAGACCTATGTAAGTTTGTGGGTGGGAGGACCTTGTGCAGAGTCCGTCCGGGCTGGTACCACCATTTTATACATTAACCTACCGCCAAACAGCAGTGTTGACATTGTTGTGATCCGGTTTGAGGATAATACAGCCGGTGAAATGACTATCATAGAGGCATTCCATCTTAGTCCTCAGGGTTGGCAGTGCATTTGCAGTCTTGTGAATGCAAATGTCTATGGGTCACAGTTTCCACTTGCCATCAGGTGGCCTGTGTGCTCTTTTGCCATACTATATAAAAAAAAAGTTCAGCTGGCATAGATGCTAAGACTAGAGCACCAGCAACAGCAGGAGTGATGGTCCACACGGAGCCGCCGCGCTGCGGTTCCGAAGCGCTACAGCCCATGCTGCGCTGGATTTGCAGCAAGAGCACCAGCGAGAGCCACGAGACCTATGTAAATTCAGCTGGCCTAGATGCAAATACCAGGGCACCAGCGAGCAGCAGAAGTGATGCTCAGCACGGCGCCGCCGCGCCGCGGTTCCGACGCGCTGCCCATGCTGCGTCGGAATCACAACGGCGGTAACAGCGAACAACAGGATTGATGATCGGTTCAAAGCGCGAGAGCCGCAGCGAGGGTACCAGTGAAAGCCGCCAAAACTCCATCTGTTGCGACCTTTTAAGTTCAGCTGGCCTGGATAGCTACCAGGACACCAAAAGTAGCAGAAGGTGATAATCCTAACGTCTGCCACTCATATTGTGGAGCCGTTTTCCGGACGTTGGCCGGTGCCCTTCGTGTTCCGCGACCTATGACAGTAAGTACCAGCTGATGTGGAAATAAAGACCAGGATATCATCAAGCAGCAGAAGGTGATAAAGCCGATGCACTGTAGGCTATTCTCTGGAATTGAAACGAGGGTATTAGCGCCGTCCCTACACCCTCAGTAAGCCACGCGTGTGTAAGTACAGCTGAATAGACATCATCAGCATGCAATACCAAAGTCATAAAGAGTGAAAAAGGTAACTTTCGATACTAAAATAAGTCAAATAATGTATCAAAAAGCATATTCAATTGTTTTTGTTGCAAATGATACTGATATTTCGTAGTCAACATGACCATAAAGTAAGGTGAATAGGCTAGCAAACATTTTGCTCGGCTATGAAATTTTTATTGATGTTCTGCCACGATTGTCGCTGCGTTGGGTAGTTCTTTGTAAAATTATAACAACATAAAAATATATCAAATATGATGCCGTGAGCTGTAAAAAAACATTACAAGCCTCGATAAAAATAACTTTAAAGTACGAAGTCGCTAGTACGAAGTCATCCTTATTAATGAAAGCCCTGAAATCAAGACAATCCAGTTGAGATCATGGGACCTTGGTCAGCTGATATGAAAAGCTTTATTAAGGCCCTGTCATCCCGGCTCATAGACCTCCGGAGATCCTAGAGCTGGTGCTTACATCTCCCAAAGGATTGGGCTCGCTCTCTAGAGAGGTAATGTAGCCAGTGTCTTAGGGAGGTACCATGCCACGAGCGGACCTGCTTCAAGGGTGTTCTTTTTATAGTGGTAATTATTATTTATATCTTTAATATATGTATGAGTAGCTTAGTTTTATTTTAATTTAAATAAGTTTAGTGTTACTTTGAATAGTATTATTGTTGAATTCAGTATTGGACATAAATGTAAATATTGGTCTTAGTTGAATATAAACATAAAGTAGGGACCCATATTTATTTCAGTTAATTTTTACATTAATTTAGAATCTATATTGTTAGAAGACAGACAGTTAAATTATTGTGATGCGAAAATGGTACCCACTCAGCAATGTGTCGTACCACCTGTTGGTAGTACGCTGGTTTTCTGTGGACCCACAGACTGGTCAAATTAGACTCTATTCGCTTCTGCCTTCTTGTTAAACAACAAACGACGACCTAGAACGCGCTGGCCTAGTTGGTAGTGACCCTGCCTACGAAGCTAGCGGTCCTGGGTTCAAATTCCGGTAAGGGCAGATATTTGTGTGATGAGCTCGAATATTTGTTCCTGAGTCATGGATGTTTACTTTGTATTTAAGTATATATTTCTCTATATAAGTATTTATATCGTTGTGTAGTACCCATAGTGCAAGCCTAGAGCTTAGTTTGGGGCTAGGTAAATTGGTGTGAGATTGTCCCCTGATATTTATTTATTTAAAGGAAAAATACATTCATAAACACGTTTGCATTAGACTCTAATTGCATTAACCCTAGGGTGTCGTTTTCAGTTCGCCATCGGCGCTCCCGGCGCGCGCTCATCTCGTGCTGCCTGCTGGTCACCGCTGCGGCGGGCAGCGGCGCCGGGGCCGTCAACAGCTTCGCCGCTGCCTTGCTGACCCACTCCGGCCACGCGCTGCCTACGCTCAACCTGACTGTGTACAACATGTCTGTGTATGACGGGTAAGTCTTTTCATTTCACAGAGAAACCAGAGTGTGCCGTGTGGTTGCCGGCTTAGAATAGTGCCACCCCGTAAGAGGCGACTAAGGGAATAATAAAGGCTTCTAGTACTCTTAGGCGATGGCTTGCAACCTGTCACTAAAACACTGGTAAACATCTTAGAGAATTATCAACAACTTATTTAAGAGTGCTTGGTAATTCTGTAGCTCTGCCTACCCCACTCTGGGAATGAAGGCGTGAGTTTGTGTATGTATGTAAACATCTTAGCCTAATTGTGCAAATTGTGGTTACAGAGTTATCAACAAGTTTTTGAAGTTGTTGGTAATTCTGTAGCTCTGCCTACCCCACTCTGGGAATGAAGGCGTGAAGGTATATATGTATGTAACCAGAGTTAAAATTATGAATTTACTTTGTAAACCACGGGCTCATAAAATTATCTACAGGAAAAATGTTTGTAATATGTGCATAGACAAATACAATAACCTACCTGAGGACATAAACTTACTCGAGGGAAATAGTTTTAAGTATAAATTGACTACCTGGCTCTTAGACCGTTGTTTTTATACCATTCTGAAATATTAAAATCGTGACTGACATTTTTAATTTAATTGAATGTTTATTGATTGTGTTACTGTTATTCTATTCTTTATATTTTGTAATGATTGTCTTTTGTCTTTAATTTGATATTATTTTAATTGTATCGCTCCGACAAATGTTTTGCACACCTGCATGCAGGCTGAATACACTGGACATAATTTAAAAATTAATGTAACATCTAAACAACTGTATTCTGAGCAAATACATTCTTTGAATCTTTGAATTTCTGACATGCCAGTCGTCTTAGCACGCTAGGCTTCTAATGTTTTTTTTTCGTTGTACCGCGCCCTTTAGAGACAGTTTCCGTCTATAATATTTTTATTAAAAATTTACACTTTACTATGCCAAGGAATCCACGAATATTAAACTATTTGACTAGAGTGCGGTGGGATTTCCAGACAGCTTGACTTAGGAACTTTCAAAAGAACAGCATACTCTTTTCTCAAAGGCTGGTAACGCATCTGTGATTCCTCTCCAGGGGTTTAACAGGGGTTACTGGGCGGTGGTGATCACTTTTAAACACGTGATTCACTAGCATTTTACCTTCCAGGTGTACATCGACATAAACATAACAAAGAATAGTAAAAGCCAATAGCTGGTATTGTATTCAGAGAAGTCTATCTTGTTGAGTGAAACACCGCAAAGAAGCTTGTCTGTTATTCATATTCATATTCATTAATCATTGTCATCACATGTTTTATATGCAGAAAATATAGTCGCAAGGGATACCGAATTCATTTTATATTTGAATAGTCGAATTGGCATCTTGATAGGAGAATGTCCAGATGACCTTACGCATACATAGAAAAATGAAAAAAGTACTGTTCAAGGACGTACTTCTGCAGATATTTCGATTATGGTTAAAATCTTACATAGAAAAATGAAAAAAGTTCTGTTCAAGGACCTTGATTGCGTTTAAGTAATTTAACCCTTTAAAAGGCCTTGTTAAATTAAGGACACAACTCACAAGCAAGAAATGGAATAGAGCCATGAAGTCATATTTAAAGAAAGTTCAATTAAATTTGTGTCATAAAATGTAGGTGATTAAATTCAATTTTGAGCGACATGAATGTGGTCGATGAAATGTACTATGCCTAGAAAAGGGTTATAAAGAAATTATCTACAAACTTAGTAGGTATCCCTAACATGTGAAAAATAACAGTTTTGATAGAACAAGGCTTAATTCTGACATTGTTGTCACAAAGAAAATAATACAGCTATATAGCTATAGTTTTAATAATTATTGTTTATTACTTTATTACCTTGTAATAGTTAATGTAACTTTTTTTTTTTGTTGAATTTTGTCCAAATATACAGGGTCATTGGAAAGTCGACCTATTCCCCTCTGGAGATTATGAGGGAGATCATTTGCAATCATTTGGTCCCATAATACCCTACGCAAAAGTTAGTATTTTTTTCTGTTTTTGTGTCATTTATGTTGGATAAACTGATAAAAAAATATGTTTTGTTTTACTTTTTGGACTCGCATTCTTAAACGTGTACCTACAGATAATTCTACTTTTAATATTGCATTAGAACAGCAATTTTACCTTGTACAAAAGCTATTAAAATAATAATAATTAAAAACCTAATATATTTTTTGGATATTTTCGAAGTTACGTTCCTGAATTTTTTAGCAATAAACTTCAATTCAAATTATCTCAGAAATGGTTCACTTTTGCAGAGGGTATTATGCGACCAAAATGATTGCAAATGACTCTCCCATAACCCCTAGAGGGGAATAGGTTGACTTATAAATAACCCTGTGGAATGTCGAACTGTCTATACAGATGTGTTACAACTACATGCGAGAGGTCATTTGCTTAAGTTTTTAACTGATAGTTCAGTTAATTATTCTAGCTACTAATGACTTTTGACGTAGATACCTCGTCGTGGTGTTCTTCTGGTCATTATTTTTAATTGAATGTTATTGACCTTACATTTTATAATGATTTCATTTGTGCTAGTTTTTTAATCATATTTATTAAGATCCGGAGATCCTAGAGCTGGTGCTTACCTCTCCCAAAGGATTGGGCTAGCTATCCGGAGAGGTAATGCAGCCAGTGTCATAGGGACCATGCCGCGAGCGGACCTGCTAGAGGGGGTGTTCGTTTTATAGTGTTGATTATTATTTACATCTTTAATATTTGAGTAGCTTAGTTTAATTTTAATTTAAATAAGTTTAGTTTTAACTTTTATTTGTTAATTATTATTACTTTAATCCGTTCAAATGTAACTGACTTTTCTAATGGAGATTTTTGCGGCGCTTCTTCCACAATAATGGTCTCGTCCCAAGCGCTAGTACATTCACATTTATCGACGTGATAGAGTCCTCGTGATGCCAATTAACTGAATAAATATGTTTAATGACTCGATGTATGAATGTTGAAGAAGCGAAAGAAATTTGTCAAGATCGTAGCAAGTGGAACTAAAGAAGTGGTCTCTGCCTACCCCTCTGGGAAACAGGCGTGATTTAATATATGTGTATATGTTTAATATGAATTTTAATTTTCTGGATGGTGTTTCAGCACGGCCACCCGCGAGTGGCGAGCCTCCTCGGAGACGGGTCCTGTGCTGTGCGGTGCCGCTCTGGTGCTGGGAGCGGCGGTGGCCATCGCCACCGTCGACAAAGTCGGACGGAAGGTATACATCCACTATCATACATGATTACAGATTTACAAAAAACCTTAATAGGAAAACATGTGTACAATCTACCTCTGCTGACCGTAGATTCAACGTTCGTAAGTAGATTTGGAACGTTTATGTGAGCAATAGTTCTTAATATTGTGCAGTTTTTTTTTTCTTGGCCTGTTAGAGGCTTAAGATAAAATAATCTAGTGGCTTGACTTCTTATTGTAGCCTATAAGGAAACAGAGAATTTGTTTTGATAAAATAATTTCATTGGAACCCTTGTTCTTAATTATTTTCACTGCTTTCCAAATATTAAATGAACTTTTTATCATTATTTTTCGGGTAGGGACCAAAAAGTTGGCCACACTAACTGCCGCACTCAGAGACGTCAATTAAATTTAACGTTTGATTAAAGTTGCTGCTGTCACTTTCTTTGCTATAGCAATAGAATAAGACAACACGTCACTAAACAAGCATTAAATTTAATTGATGTCTCTGAGTGCGGCAGTAACTCACTTAATTTAATTTTCACACGAAAATTAGCCATAAAATTGTAGGGATACTTTTCGTCGCACAACGGAACTTTTTTCGACTGCGTTCGTTGTAAGGCTAACTGCACTTAACTATGGTCCAACTTTTTGGTCCTTACCCATTCATTAACAGTGATGGGAAATAGGTGAGCTAAAATACCTATTCTTCGCGAGAGGACATAATATAGAGTGGTTACAACCGGATTAAAATAATTATTTTTTTCTGTTCCGGGTATTCGATATTTATTCGGGTAATTATCGTAATGTAAAACATGACATGTTTTGTTTAAAGTACGGCATGTTTAATGTTAGTTTTTAGTAAAAAGGGCTAGAGAAAAGAAGGAATGTACAAGATTTCTAAAAAGTAGTAGCAGGACTAATAATATGGGTTTTTCCACGCATTGTTTGTTTATGACTTGCAAATGGGCGTTCACATTTTTGGATTACTTATAATTTTAACTTTATGGCAGGAATGTTACCATTTTTACTACAAACTTTACAAACATTCTATAAGGAAAAGAATGTATGTTCAACATTACGGCTAGTATTCGCAGTGCCCGGATAAATATCAAATACCCGGAATCCAAAAAATATATACTTTTATCCGGTTGTAACCACTCCATATTATGTCCTCTCGCAAAGAATAGGTATTTTAGCTCACCTATTTCCCATCACTGTTCATTATACTTACTGACTATTTGGACGCAACAACCCAAAGTATGTCTTGCTCACAGATACGTTGTTAAGACTGCGCCGAGCGTACGCCGGATGTACAGTGGCGCCCTCGTTACTGTTATTGAGTTTTCTAATAAACTAAAGTATTTTCTTGAAATCGGACGGTGCTTTTTTGTACTACTAATATAAACACAACTTTTAGGATATATCACATAGTTTACTAACAATTGACCTTCGAGTTATCAACTTAACGGAAAAAATCGGCCACCTTTTCCCGTTAAGCTGACTTCCCAAAGGGTAACTGTTATTAAAGTTTGTTACGTTTTCCATAACCTGTGGTTTTACTTGCGCTACAAAAAAGCATCGTCAGATTCTAAGTAAATTGTTTAGTTAATCATAAAACATAATAATAGTAATGAGGGCGCCACTCGACCCTCGACGTTTGCTCGGTCCTGTCTTAAGCTGGGTCCGTCCGGATCATTACAGAAGAGTAAACTTTTAATTTTAACACTCACATGTGTTTATTTCTACTTCAAGGTGCTACTGCTGACATCCGGTTTTGGCATCGCGTTCTGCCTCACTTTCCTGGGCGTTTACTGCGACCCCCATTTCGGCACGAGCTCCTGGTACCAGCACCGACTGTGGCCTTTTAGAAAAACTACTGTCATCAAAGAGAAAACCGTTCTATACAACATTACCACCAGCATCAATAATTCCCTGAGCAGATACACAAATGACAGTTCCAAGATTTACAAAATGCAAAACGACACTTTACAATATGTCACTTTAAGTCGCAATGTCACTGAGAGGATTGACGTGGAATCAATATGGCCGCCGGTGATACTATTCTCTGTGGTAGTTTTCTTATACAACGTGGGATTGGGATCTGTGCCTTATGTGCTGGTATCGGAACTTTTTTCAATTAATGTAAGTATATCGTTTGCTCTTAAATTTGAATTTTGACAATTTGAAATTTTGAACTTTTTGATGGGTGGTCAAGTTCAATAAGGATTCTAAGGCATGAACATCAGTTGCTGAAAAGCCTTCTATGACAAACATTTAAATATCTGTCAAACATTCAACTTTTTGAATACACTTTTGTTGCTGGCTGTCTTTTCTTTTGCCCAATTTTATTATCAACTACTACTCGTCAAGACAATTCTAACGAGCCCTTACCCGATTTACATCTTTTATTTTTTGAAGTTTTCAAAAATTTATTTAATTTCCAAATGTGTCCCCTGCAAATGACGCTTATTAAAAAAAAACTTTGCACATCACTTTGTCATAGGATTACACCATCCTACCAAATTTCACTTGATTTGGTCCAGTATATTCGGAGCAAAATTAACTGTGACAGACGGACAGACGCAAGGGTGATCTTATAAGGGCTCCAAATTTAATTTTTTCGTACGGAACCTTAAAAAAGTTTGAATTTAAATCATTTTCTTTAATCCTCCTACCAGGTTCGCAGCCTCGCGTCAAGCTTACTCATAGCCTGGATGTGGCTAAACAGTTTCTTCACCCTCCGCTACTTCAACTCGCTCGCAGTGGCCATCGGCCTCCACAGCACCTTCTACATAGGAGCCTCTATCACCCTCATGGTCTCCGGGTACACTTTCCTCGTGCTGCCAGAAACGAAGGGAAAAAACCAGAAGCAAATTGATGATCTCTTAGATGGGCCAATCCTGATACACTTAAAAAAGAAAAGGAAGGTAGATGAACCGTGAGTGTCAAATTAATACGTGTTGGAAAATTCTTAAACAAAGGGATTATAATCCCCTATTTACATAAACTCACAATTTTATTGGCACAAGCATACTTCATGTATGCCAAAGCCTTTGTGAGAGTGAATGTTTTAAAACGACGACAGATAATTGGAATCACGTCTTGATGATCGATGATCTCTTGGTAATTATAGTCATTAATCTAGTTTTTTTTAGGAAAAAGTCATATCAAAACTTACATAAATTGATATTTTTATAAAAACATATTGATTTTAAATTTAAAGGACGTGCTCAAGGTTTAAAATTTGAGAAATTTGTAAATGTTGAAACAACATTAAAGAATATATCTAAAGTCTAGTCCGGAATTAGGCGAACTAACTTGACAGCCGAAAATGTTGCCAGACATAGGAAAAAATAAATAGTGATAGGTTTATGTCGACACAAATATGTCGATATAACCTTGTGCCTTTTATAAATCTGATTATATTTATATTTTATCAAGTAATTGTCGTCGAAACTTTCACACTCATACATACTTGCCCAATAGGGAAAAACTACAGCAATTTTTACGATATAATATGATCTGAAGGATGTACGGTTTAAAGAAGATATTTACGATACTTACTCCTCAAATTAGGAATAAAATACAAAAATAATGCTGACATTACAACAGGCCATTGTGATCCTTTTAGGTGGCTTCCAAATTATTAGTTAGATTCCAAACACAATAATAATGATAAACTAGACTTTTTAAATATCGATATTAACAGCACTAGCCAAACTGTGGCAACATTAGTGTACAATGAACTGTCAAGTTAGTTCGCCTAATTCCGGACTCGACTATAGGGAGTTAATTATCCGCACAAATAAACTGAATTAGGTCAAACCTTGAAGAACATACCGCACCTTCATCGCAATAGTGACCTAATTCGAAGTTTCAGCTTTCCAACTTCAAGTCATAAATTTATTATTATACAGACCTAACTCGAAATTTAAAATTTCTGACTTAAGTCACTTTTGTTTTAAAGGTGCGATACATTGTACTTAGTCATTCACACTAGTAAGATGCGTACGAATACAAGCTGTTATTGTAAACGAAGCATTATTTACTATGTATTTAACACATACTAGCATAAAATGTGTGTCAGTGTTTCTGCAATTTAAACATACGACAAATAAAAGAACCGATACCAAAGCAAGTCTTTGTTTACCAAATTGAAATGATCGTTTATTAGAATTGGTATGAAACCAAGAGCCAAAATTGAATAAATTTAATTATATAATCAGGTCTGATCGTTCTATATATTTTGTATTAAACCAAGCTTTTGATGTTTCAAATTTTAGTAGATAGGTATAATTACTGATATTATGATGCAAATGTTTCCCTAAAATAATGACAATAATAAATTAGTCTGTTGTGTCTCCAATATAAAATAGGTAAAGTAACACGCATTGATTAGAAATAAAAACGAACAATTAATCATGCCAGTGTAAAAGAGACGTTTTTGCTACTTTAAAAATGTGCACCAACTTAGATTATAAGAAATAGGTAATTCTTTATTTTACTATTCTCTATTTTTTCAGCAATGCGTTCATATAATTGTGTTTAAGGAAGTGTTTTTAAATCGGATATTACTTATTATTAAGTATGTGTGGACACTACTATTTAGTTATTAAACTATTATTATTTGCTGAGCATTTATAATATTAATAATTAGGATGTAGTGCATAATTGTATTTCATCATATTTCCACGGAAATGTACGAACGTGTCTTGCTATTTCAGTCGGTCACAGTCCAAAACGTACTGAGGTTGAATGAAGTGAAATAGAGCGAAACCAGGATACCTAGCAAATGTTGTCCGCGTCTTGTTTGTCGCTCGGATCTCCCTTTCTATCCTTTTCTTTCTATCTGTAACTATGGAGACGCCACTAAGCGACAAGCGAGAAAATACTTGTGCTATCCGAGCAGTGCTTCCGACAACGATGAAGAAGCGACACAAAGGACTGGAAAATTTAACTTTTTCAAATTCTTGAAATACAACAATACAAGGCCGATATTCTAGGCGGCCTCTATCGTTATAGATTAGATAGAAAGGGAGATCCGAGTGACAAAAGTCGCGGAAAACATGTTCTTTTCACTGACTGTCTCCTAAATTCTAAACTAAGTCATACATTGTATTATAGTCATTGAATCGATCTTTATCACAACTGGCATGTAGCATTTCATATTCCTAATCAATACGTCTTGCTCTATCCCTACAACCACATTCAGCTCTTTTCCCCCCTAAATGATCTCTGAGATCTCTCCTATTTTAGAAGTCACAACTGTCTCTATCTCTTTTGCGCGTGTTTGGCCGTGTATCTCTTCTAAACTACGCAACGGATGCGGTTTCTACTATCTTAGAAAACTTCTTACGGAAACTTTTAATGTACAATACATTTTGGTTTTGAGAAAGTATCTACTACACTGGCCAAGGGCGTCTCTCTAGTTGTAGACGTATCTCTTTTTTCCTTAGACTACAAAATAAAATGACCTAGAATTATTGCATCTACGAAGTTATCTTGTCTCTTCTTTCTTCTTTGTGGTGCCCATCGCAGACTAAGTTTACTGTACGTGTGCTGATAATGGCCTCTCTGTTCATCGTAATGAAACCAGGGCTCTTTTTTTTTAACCGGCTCGTGAGAAGCTCCATCCGTTTCAAATAGTGCATTTTAAATTCGATTCCGCTCGAACAGAATCGATGTTATTTTGGTTCTGATCAATAAGCAAAAAAAAACAGCTTCTGCTCGAAATAATGGATAATTGCCGTCGTTTTCTCGTATTTTTTATTATTTCCTACTCTATTAGCAAGGTCGTTAGTTACATTTTCACTTGCTCAGCTTGAAGACAAACCGGCTTTATCATTTTAGTGGCCACGCCATCCAGCTTCAGGAAGTGTAGCTACTCCCACTATTTCCCTCTGCTCCCTCTATTTCTTCCTTTTGGGCGTTGACTTTTTAATTCTTCTTTAGTGCGTATCCAAAGAATACTCCCTCCACATTTCAAGTCCATAGGTCCAGTACAGGCTGTATGTTCTCTCAGTCACTCAATCACATTACTGTTTTATATAATATTTAGATGTTTGACTCCACTACTCGTACGATAAGCCCACCTCACTGGCTACTCGTATCCATTATAATGCATCTGTATGTGTATGTAGTTAGACTAATTAATATTGCTCAGTGCATTAGCCTCAAATTAAGTCAATTTTCAGAATATTTAATGCATACATTTGCTAACTCGGGGCACGTTTTAGGGATTTGATATCGATAAAAAGATGTCGATATACATGTGGTCGTTAAAAATTCTGGATAAGTATGAAAACGTTCGATATTATATTTGATATCGAACCTCTTAAGATAATTAAAGTATGCGAGTGTCATTTCAATCAACATGGAAATTGCAATAACCTAAATGTCATTATAAATATTTTAAGAATGTCTTGACTTGACTTCTGTCAACTGTGAACGTTGAGAGAACGTTCAATAATTTAAAGTGGACGAGACGGCAATCCTTAATACCGACAAATATGGAAACAATATTAATTGTATATTATGAAACCTATTTTAACCCTTAAATTGGCAACGTATCTAATAATGCACATACCATAATGTTCACTTTTTGTATTTTTTGGTTACTATATTTTTTATGCTGATTTCAAATTAAATAGGGTTTGAATTCACGACTTTTTTTATTTTTGCCAATTTAAGGGTTAAAATAAAATAAAAAATGCATGTTTTAATTTGTTTATTGTTTTTATTTCAAAACGATAAAAATAATGTTGAATAACATTTAGATGTTGACAGAAACATCTACTTATAAAAAAATGGTCGATATTTTTTTTGTTACATGACTTTATTATAGTTGCCCCGAGTTAGCACAGGGATGTTTTTGTGTAACTTGTAACTTAAATAAAAGTTGGTCGCCATTGTACGAATAAGTAAATACAAGTTGGAGTTCTGTAATTACTTGTTCATGTCGCTCGTCAAGCTCAAATAGGTTAGATGAAAGAGCGTGAAAGATATATATTCGCGCGAGCATAAAGACAAAATGTGACGTTATTTTGTGGTTAGTCAGTCTATCAGATCCCCGATAAGGGCAAATGTATTCTACTCCTGAATATATAATATTTAATAATATCTATTAAATAATGTATATCGTTGCATAGTGCTAATCTTCTATATATAGTATAAAACAAAGGCGCTTCCCGTCGCCTGTCCGTCTGTATGTCAGCTTAGATCTTCCACAATACGCAACGGAATTTCATACGGTTTGCAGAGAAAGGTTTCTACGTGTAATAAATTCTGATTTTTGTACGAGTGTAACAGAAAACTCACACAAACCAAGGCAAAGTTAGGGCGGGTCGATAGTATTACTTACGTTACGTTACGCTTAATGCATTTAGTTTAATCCACACATGTATCAATTAACTGATTAATTATAAATGGGCGTGATTAGATAATATATCGTCGGTGTAACTCCGAGTCAGACGTGGCTGCGGCCCGGTCCGGTTGCGGCAGACAGTAAGCCGAACACTGTACTTCAAAGAAGAAAACTGTGCAATATGGGGGGGCAGCGAATAAACCTGACATTGTATTATATGGGAGGGCAGAGTATCAACTCCACACTGTAAAATAAGAGAGGCAGACAGTAAGCCGCATATTGTACAATATGAGAGGGTAAAAAGGGTACACAGAAAGCTGAAAATTTAACAACATAGGAAGTCAGAGAGTACGCTGCAAAGTGTGCAATATGGGAGGGCAGACGGTAAGACGCAAACCATACAATATGGGAGGGCAGACGGTAAGCCGCAAACCATGCAATATGGGAGGGCAGACGGTAAGGCGCAAACCATACAATATGGGATGAGAGAGAGTAAGCCGCAAACTGTACAATATGAGAGGGTAAAGAGTAAGCCGCAAACTATACAATGTAGGAGGGCAGAGAGTAAGCCGCAAACCATACAATATGGGAGGGCAGACGGTAAGCCGCAAACCATACAATATGGGAGGGCAGACGGTAAGCCGCAAACTATACAATATGGGAGGGCAGACGGTAAGCCGCAAACCATACAATATGGGAGGGCAGACGGTAAGCCGCAAACCATACAATATGGGAGGGCAGACAGTAAGCCGCAAACCATACAATATTGGGGGACAGACGGTAAGCCGCAAACCATACAATATGGGAGGGCAGACGGTAAGCCGCAAACCATACAATATGGGAGGGCAGACGGTAAGGCGCAAACCATACAATATGTGGGGGCTAATAATGGGACCGTATCCTTAAAGTTAAAGTAATATAGTAATACCTACATTTTAAGAGTCTGGTAAAGATCATTGCATTACTATAAAGCCCTAATCATAAATGTGGATATTTGCTTTGCTTTTTGTTAAATTTTATTAGATTAAATTTTAGTTTTGTAATGTGCCGAATGAGACAACGGCAATGTCAACTGTAAATAAATGAAAATAAGTGTGATTTCTGGGTTTTTGTATATAATGAAAGGTGGATGTAACCTTAAATAAATATCATGAAGTGTTCAAATATTTGTTGTGTTTTATTTCCTTAAGTAATTATTCGTAACATTAATTAGATAATTACCTCAAAAATAATTGGAATACTAATTTAGCTGATAACTTGTAAACGGCGTGACCAATTTTCATCAAACTTGGCTAAAAAGTACCCTAAATAGTAAGTACCAAGGTTGAATGATCATTTCGAATTTTCATACTTATACTAACTGACCCGGCAAATGTTGTTTTGCCATGTATGTAAAATTTAGGGGTGGACCACCCTTAACATTTAGGGGGATGAAAAATAGATGTTGTCCGATTCGCAGACATAACCGATATGCACACAAAATTTCACGAAAATCGGTCGAGCCATTTCGGAGGAGTTTAATTACAAACACCGTGACACGAGAATTTTATACAGGGTGTCCCAGAAATAGCACGTCACAGTGACACTGGAGATTCCCCAGCCTCAGACGAACCAAACCAGCCTAACATGACCTCAGTAAAAGTTGCACCGTTTTCGAGTTATACCAATTTAAAGGTTTTTCCAATTGTTCACCTCTTTTGACATTGTAAGTGCTCGCATTTACTGGGATAGCTTTAGAATTTAGTTTTTTTTATTTGTGCGCGTTAATGAATAGTTTATTAAGATGATAGAAGCATTATTATGTCAATAACTAATGTAAAAGTTGGAAAAATACTGTAATGAACTTGACTTAAATTATCATCAACATAGTAATTTAAACTTTGAGCACCTGCCATAACTTTTTTTTACTATAAACAAAATGAGCAAATAACTTTAAAAACATGCGTATTTTATGCCAATTCTAAAATAGTATGACACATGATATCTGAATGCATAAAAGTAGGAATTCGTATGACATTTGCCAATATGGATCCTCGGAAATCAATGCTAATCATCTAAAAAATTATCTTGTACTCTACGATATCTCATTTGCTTGTGCTCCTTTGAAGAATATGATTGATTTTTGGTTGACCTTGGTTCAAAGATAATAAAAAACGGGTTTAATTTTCATTAGTTTTTAGTGGTCTCTGCCTACCCCTCTGGGAAACAGGCGTGATTTAATGTATGTATGTAGTTTTTACAGTAAATGTTCGAATTGTTTCCCTCCGACTCTAAGGCACAAATGGCATCTTCGAATAAAATTTCGGTTTAATTTTCGTAAACTTGTTTCCGATATGTCTCGGGCTGGATTGAAGACACGTCGCCGTAGTTCCTCTTCGTTACTTATTGGTTTTGAATAAATATTGTCTTTCAAACATCACCAAAAAAAAAAAAACATTTTACAAAGCGAAATCAATTTCCGTTAAGAGTGCCTTACTTTTTTGCATTAAGATACTTATCATTTGTCACTCTGATTTTGTTTTTGGAACTGAAACGACTACTCGACACTCTTAATGGAAGTTGATTTCACCATCATGAAATGGTGAAATCAACTTCCACCATTTTGATGATAATTTAAGTCAAGTTCATTACAGTATTTTTCCAACTTTTACATTATTTATTGACATAATAATGCTTCTATCATCTTAATAAACTATTCATTAACGCGCACAAATAAAAAAAACTAAATTCTAAAGCTATCCCAGTAAATGCGAGCACTTACAATGTCAAAAGAGGTGAAAAATTGGAAAAATCTTTAAATTGGTATAACTCGAAAACGGTGCAACTTTTACTGAGGTCATGTTAGGCTGGTTTGGTTCGTCTGAGGCTGGGAAATCTCCAGTGTCACTGTGACGTGCTATTTCTGGGACACCCTGTATATGTATGTCATAGTCAGGCGTATGCGGGGAAGCCGCAACGAGATTCTGCATATGGTAGCGGACAGAATGGACTGTGCCGTCCTGAGCCGATTCATGGTCTTGCACGTGATACGTGGGAGTTCATGATGCCAGGCCTTTATCTATTCATCATCATCATCATGTCAGCCGAAAGACGTCCACTGCTGGACATAGGCCTCCCCCAAGGCTCTCCAAACAAGTAAGGCTCTGAGTGGAGAGCCTTTATCTATTAAGAGCATTTAATTGTACTAACATAGTTCTTAAGTACGCTTGTGACTAACAAATTATGGATTGATTTATCTGAATTAAATGTTTTTTTTTTTTATTTATTATTTATGTTTGTATTAGAGAGATATATATATAAGAAAAGATAGATTCAAAGTTGGATAGCAACAGTAGTTTTTTAAAGCTTGCATTTCGTTAGACTTGCTACTTCTTAATTTTATTTTATTACCTTACTAATTATATACATACATACATACATACCTTCACGCCTTCATTCCCAGAGTGGGGTAGGCAGAGCTACAGAATTACCAACAACTCTAAAAACTTGTTGATAACTCTAATTATATTTGTACCTTTATATATACACTCATGGACAAATTTAGAGGAACGCAAAAATACAACTAGACTAATAAATCGTATTGTATACGTTGTAAGTCAGATTATGAAAAAAGGTTGGGTCATGTAAATAAAAGGGTTATTATGATTACCTTAAAATTGATGTTTTTAATTGTTTTTTAATACTTCATTTGTTTTTCTTTTGCATTAACTTTATGCGATTTTTCGGAAAATTTGAGTTTGTGCAACATAATTTGTATGTTTTTTAAATAAACGAGTATTTTTTGTTATAATTGTTATAAATGCACATTTTAAAGAAAATAAAACAAAAAATATTGTCGCAGAAAACGACAACAATAATCCAAAAAAAATACAGCATACTTAAACGGATAGTCATTTGTTTATGTTCATTTTATGTTTACTGTAACGAAACAAAATAATCTTCTGAATTAATTAAAAAATAAAAATAAATAAAAATCATGCTTTATTGTTATAAAATTATTACTTCTTCCCGTTCCTCTAATTTTGTCCGTGAGTGTATTTTTCGCTCATGAAGGGTTCCGTACCATTCACCAGAGTTGTTGTATGGGAGCTCCCTTAAATATTTATTTTATTTTAACTTAATTATAACAACTAAATATTCTGGCCTATATTAGTAAACCTATATGGTTGCATCTTGATGCTTAAATTACAGTATAGGTAGCCAAAACATTAATCACATTCAAATTTCGAATAAGTATCTTTTTAAAAATCAGGAATCATATTTGGTTGTGATTATCGAATAATACTGGTAGGTAATGCTATATTTTTTTCAGTTACAAATGGGTAAAATGTAAAAGAAAAAAAAAACTGCCTTTATGGATCTTTGAATTTTCTCCCTAAACCGGGAATCGAACTGCGGTGGAAATGGTGGAATATGACTAAAACTATAGAGTCTGCTTAGCGTTCGTTTTTTCACACTGTATACCTGCCATTTACCGTACTAAAAATATCAATATTAAAATCAACTAATGTGGTTACAGAATTATCAAGAAGTTTTAAGACTTGTTGGTAATTCTTTAGCTCTGTCTACCCCACTCTGGGAATGAAGGCGTGAGTTTATGTACCTATGTATGTAAAATCAACTAATCATGCAAAACAATAAAAAAAGGTCAGCATGAAAGGCAACATTATAACGACATGTGTTACGATTTTGATAAATTATACACTGTTTCGGTTGAGCTTGTAACTTTTCAAAATTTAAAAGACCTATGTCGCACGTGTAAAGTTAACTGATACGCCGTTTAAGATTCAATGCCAGCTTATTTTCAGACGATGCGATTTAATCAAAAACATAAACGTGCCATTAATTCTGCCCTCCTACGGAAAAAAAGGCACATCTACTAAACGAATCGTATTGCACTTCCAACCTTATTATAACCTATGAGAGTTTAATTTGCTTGTGTGAATTAATTGAACTTGTGACTTTTTTCCGTACGAGGGCAGAATAGTGCTTGTCAAGGAGTTCTGCTACAACGCCGGCTGCCACACAAACGGTTTCATTAATACCGCTGTTTTGCGACTACGATCATAGCTAACTATAGCCTGACCAGAAAAATAAAGAAACCTTGCCATATTGCGGAAATTATATGAATTGTCATTTCTATTGTAATTCACGAAACACATAAAAAAAGTATTAGAAGACCCCATTAGAGGTTTTTTATTTTCCTGGTCAGGCTTTATGCACATACCCATAAATTTGCACTGTCATTATCTTTAAATTGGACAGAAGCGGACGAAGAATACTCTGACTAAATTTGGCTTATTATACTCGAAAAATTATGATTCCGGTGTTTCAATATTTACACCCTTTCAATTCCGAAATTGTAATATCAGAAAAATAGGAACGAGATTCCGGAATTTGTAATTACCGGTATTTCGGTATGCACTCCATAGTATGTAGGTGATTACGGATATTAATGAAAGCAGATATCACCACATCATCCTTGTTCCTTGTATGTACTCGGTATTTGACGATTGCCATCAACATTATATTGTGTTAATATCGCTACTATTCGCACGACATGGACATGGTCGGGGGGGGTGCGTAACGATCGATATAAAAATATTTTCTACAATATCAGTCGATATAACGCTCATTTGATATAATTATTGAATCATAATATAACAACATTTAATATATTTAAATATGATATAATTATCATTTTATGTAACGATCATTTGTTCTAAAAATATTTTATATAACATACATTAAGTATAATTTACTATAATCAACTTATGATATAAAGTTAATTACATATAAAGTACAGTTGGTATAAAAAATACTGTCTATATACTAACTCCAAACACAAGGGTCGGTTTATTAGTTGCCTATTGTGACCCTACAGAGCGGTAACTCCTAAGTCTCAACTAATATATAGGTTAGGTTAGGTTAGAAATGTGTCAAGGCGCGAAGCTCCAAAACTAAGCAGAATAGGAGCTCACGGTCACTTTGCCTCACGGTCAGCGTTGTACCAAAAAATCATTCGACAAAAAAAGTTATTCCAAGCAAATATACTTAACAACTACCAGAAAAGTAGTTTAAGTTAGGTAAATAAAACGCGTTACAATTATTTTAAATATGTGGCAATAAAAAATAATATACCACATGATAGTTATACAATATGATTTTTATATAAAATGATGATTATACCAAATGATGTTTATAATAAATAAATGATATACCAAATGATAATTATACATACATACATAAACTCACGCCTTCATTCCCAAAGTGGGGTAGGCAGAGCTAACGAATTACCAACAACTTTTTAAACCTGTTGATAATTCTGTAACCACACTTTGATAATTATAGTAAATAAAAATAGATATTTTGATAATATACCAATCGTTTATTATATTAAATGAGTGATCCTTTAAAATTATATAAAATATTATTTTTATTATTATTTTATACCGATCATTACACAAAAATATTCGAATAATCGAAACGATCGAACTCTGCCACTGACACTTTAGTGGACCAGATTGATTTGAACTAAGCATATTAACAAACAAACAAACAAATGAACATGTGGATTTAAAGAAAGGCCCAAAAAAAATACATGACCGTGACAACTAATTCTACTTAGTAATAATTATACATCGGTATCAACGTTCAAATTTCATGGCACTCGGTAAGGGTAGTAAAATAAGTAAATACATTTGAATATTTGAATAATACCGTTTACATTTTTTTTTGTTTTTACACTCATACACTGCGGTAAACTGTAAATATACTAAAAGAGGTTGGTATTCTAAATACGTCATAAAACCTCAATACTCATTTCGCATTCGAAAAATAAAACAATATGTTAAATTTCCCAACGAATGTCAATTTAACTGTCATGCAAAATAATCTGTAAAGTATTATTTAATACTTTATCGAAACATTCATAATTCATAAGTTTCATAACTGAAAATTAGCTTTAATGACAAATGCCCAATCAAACTCCGTGTTAGACTGAGATAATGGACTCAACACAATATCCTGATTTTATATTTATTGACATTTTTAGTTCTTTTTTACTTATACAAAATAAACGTTTAAAATACTAAGTGTATTTGTTTGTATTTGTTTTTCTGCCGACCATACATTGCCATGAAATTTGAACGTTGATACCGATGTCTAGTAATAATAGTACACTAAATAAAAACATTTATTTGTATGAGGCAGCGGTCTGAACCAAACATAGAAACTAGCAAGTTGCAATAATGGCTCCTTTTGGTGTCACCTTACCATATTAAATTCATACGCAGGCATTGAATGACTTGCTAAGAATAACTTTACGTGACGCCATAAACCTAAATAAAGTCGTAGGTCGTGGTTACAAGTTTTCATTTTAAACTAGACCTTAAGTTTAAAGATGGATAGTGGATTTTCAAGATCGGTTCTATTTACAATCAATAAAATTTACACGTGCAGAAAACCTTTGGAAATAATTGCACTACGAAAACGTTCAATTAAGTAGTTTATACTTTCAATAAAACAATGCTGGTTGAATGGTTGGTTGATGGAGACAGTGGGATTCAGTTTACGCTGATAGAAAAAGACAGATCTATATAACTGTCATAGCTCTGTCCTCTACGCTCGCTGTAAAATATACTACATAGCTATCTCATAACCCCACAGATGCCCAAAGACCAAGCATTAGTAGGACTGTCTGCTAGAGGGTCGAGAGAAACTACGATAAGAAGTTGCTTAAACATGACATTTCTAAATATTGATAATGTCAACAGCAGGATAAAATGCTGTTATTACTATTTATTGAATGCCATAAGGTAAAGTCACCAGTTGTCAGACAGAGACCAGTAGTCGACCTTTTATGAGTGGGAAGAGTAGGAAATATAGATAGAGAGTGATTACTGCAACCCATGAAAACTTGCAACACCAGGATTGGAGCACATGCGTTACTTGCCTTTGAAGAAAGAGTATGTTTGTTTCTCAGTGGAATAAAGCCTCGGTAAAGGCCGCAGAAAATTGCTAGGACCTTTGGGATAACCAGCCAGGATTTTTCCAGCAATCTTCCAGTTAGTCTACATCTACACTAATATTTGTATATATGGAAAGATTTGTATGTTTGTATTTTTGGAACGAATGTTCTTAAAAACTACTGAACCGATTTCAAAAGTTTTTTTGCCATTATCCTTGAATAACCATACATAAATACATAAACTCACGCCTTCATTCCCAGAGTGGGCTAGGCAGAGCTAAAGAATTACCAACAAGTCTTAAAACTTCTTGATAATTCTGTAATCACATTTTGCACAAGTAGTCTAAGATGTTTCCCAGTGTATTAGTGACAGGTGGCAAGCCTATCGCCTAACAGTACTACAAGCCTATATTCCCTTAGTTGCCTCTTACGACATCCACGGGAAGACATGGAGTGGCACTATTCTAACCTGGCAACCACACGGCAATAACCATATGCTACTTTTTATCCCGAAAAATGCACGGTTTCCGTGAAATTACAAAAAATACGAATTCTACACGGACGAAGTCACTGGTAGAAGCTGACATAATTTTGATTAAAATGTTAAGATGATCATGAGAGAACGGTACCGTCAAATACCTTGGAGTACAAAATTGCTCATAAATATCTGAACACATCCTAACACCGCCGTCAAAACGAGAGTCAAGTTCTGATATTTTTGCAATAAATTTCAACAGACCAAATTTACCTTGTCCACAACTAATCTTGTACAAGGCTTGTACTCTGGCTATTAGATTCCGATAAACATACTCACATAGATAAATAAATACATGTCATAAATACATAGAAAACAGCCACGACACGACATTAGCCCTAACGGGGAAACAACCTCAATTTACGATTTGATTATTTTATTTTTTTATTTTTTATTTACTTAAAGCATTACATGGTTTCTTATTGTATAATCGTGCCAAACTACAGAGCAGTTTGTCGGCACTTACTCCTGGAAATAATTTTATCAATAACGCTCACAAGTAACACTTAACAGAAAACTTGTAATCCACGCACTTGTTAATTTAACCTAATTTAGTTTGACATATAAAACTTTTTTAATGTAGACTTAAATACATTTGGCTTTATTCCGTCTAAGTCATTAATGAGTTCGCTCGGTAGCTCATTGAATATTTGATTAAATAATGACTTGTTCTACAACCATAATTAAGTGAATTTAGGCAAGATATACGTTTTAACCTTTTTAGGTCAACTTGAGAAGCTTTTTGTTGGTTCTGATATTATATTTACTTATATTAACGGCAAATTTCTGTTTTTTTTTAAATGTTGACACTTCCGCATTGACTGAATAATAAAGACCGGCAGATAGCCTAATAAATAATACACTAAAGCAGAGAAACATCGAAGCAATAGCGGTTTGGCTTGAGTTGCAAGCCGAGCTCGGAGCTACACGCGTCGCACCACAAATGCAGGCGCAGACTCAACATTTTTGAGCGGAATTTTAAAGCGCGCGCCGTGTAGTATTACTTGACTCTTGTGCTTCTGAGAACCTTTGTTGCGGTTATGTTCTCCTGGTAGGATCATGGTGGTTATAGTTTTTATTTAGTTTTTATTGTGTGGCGGTAATTACAATTTGGAACAAAATGAGGCTGAAATGTTTTTTTCATCAATTTGTCGGATCGACTATAAGTAAGTATATTTGTGATAATTATTTGTATTGTTTATTAGGAATTTAGCAAAAGTTGTTTTCTTATTTTAAGTCGTTTTTAACTAAAATATACCCCCATCGATACACAACGTATGAGTACTTGAACATTTTAAATCAGGGGACAATGTCACACCATTTGACCTAGTCCCAATTTAAGCTCTAGGCTTGTATTATGGGTACTTGACAACGATATAAATACTTATATATAGAATACTTAAATACATACATAGTAAACATCCATGACTCAGGAACAAATATTCGCGCTCAACACACAAATATCTGCCCTTACCGGGATTTGAACCCAGGACCGCTAGCTTCGTAGGCAGGGTGACTACCAACTAGGCCAGCGCGTTGTATATAAATGTCTTCTTAAATATTATCCAACAATTTTTTGTAGATATAGGGTGTGTCCTGTAACAGGAACAATAAATTTAAATGATGATTCCTTAGATAATTAGTTATAATTAAAATATCTTAATGTCAAATGTCCTTAAATTTAGAGAAAATAGCCATTTAAATAAAACTATAAAATACAGTCAATGGATATTAACATCACGATATGATCGCCCGTCTTTTTTTTGGTGACTGGGTACCGGGGATTCTTCAGAGATTATTTTTCTTAAAACGATCGAAATTATTTTTTATCCAGATGCACTAGGAACTATCTTTATTCGTAAGAGATACTATGATTTTATTATACGGGGAAGCAAGAGGTAATGCTGTTATTTGTATTTACTTTTCTATGACTGTTTTGCAGTTTTCCGCCAGTGCGATTGAAATAAAAAAAAAACAATCCGATTATTGTTCATCAACCTCTTGGTTGGTATAAAAAAGCCCTTACAAACCACGCAATCCCGAATGCAATCTTTTTGATCAGGTGACGATTCAAGGTTTTGCTTATTTACAAATACGGTACCTACGGGTTATCTTATCGGGTTACCTATCTTCGGCCTCAGGGTTGGCAACGCATTTGCAGTCTTAGGATTGCGGTCTTGTGAATGCGAATGTCTATGGGTCACAGTTTCCACTTACCATCAGGTGGCCTGTGTGCTCGTTTGCCTTCCTATAATATAAAAAAAAAAAAAAAAAAAAAAACATTGACAATGTCAAGTTGTCAAGTCAAAAGTCTTGAACAAATCACAATATTACAATGGGTAGAATAAGGGTTGGATTCCGGTAACCTCCGGGGAGGGAAGATGGCCGATTGAATAATGCCCAGCTTTTACTTTAGTTCATTTTGATTTACTGTTCTATATCAGTATAGAACAGAAAATCAAACTTAACTAAAGTCAATCATTTTATTTACGTAGTTTTCGTTTTTAAAAGTGGTTGTCTGAACGTTTACATAAACGTGGGTTTATTTAAGTGTTTAATAATTTCATTCTTATCAATACCAAGTATTAGGTGTAATTACTTTAACGTGATCTTTGAAGAACACAAACGTCTTCGTTTATGGACGTGAGACATTCGTTCGGGTTCGTATTCAACGAAGTACCTATTCCGACTAGACACGATCGTGAATTAATGGTTGCCATGAGGGGTTTACGTACATTGCTGGGGCAATTAACTTTGTTAGAATATAACATATTTTATTTTTATTTTAATTTAACTGAATCCACTTGGACACGTTTACTGGATAAGCAAGGACCGTACCTTTCATGCCGTTAACGCGAAAATTACGTCACGCTACATAAAGTATGATTCCAAATGATTTAATTGTTATTGTTGGTATTAACAATTAGTCGTCAGTCATTTATTTAATCATGTGCAAATGAGTTAAAAATAAAATAAGTACTTCATACCCAAAACGTACCTAAATGAAACTATTTGATTGAGGACAGTGGCAAAAAACATTATCATTTCAAAAAAAGAGTGTTTTTGTGTAGTAATATAAAGTAAAATAATTAAATAGACATAAATACAATTATCTGACCGGTCTGAGTGGAGAGCCTTGGGGGAGGCCTATGTCCAGCAGTGGACGTCTTTCGGCTGACATGATGAAATACAATTATGGCATTGACATTCATTTATTGACCCTATATAAATCTAATGCATATTGTTTAAAGTTCCGTATTTAAAGTGTTCAAACTAGAAACTGACTGTCTGTATTTCTTTCCTTATGCTACTTTGCAGTATTGTCTTAATTTAACCTTATCCTAACCAACCGTAGACTATCTTTAAACCTAAAAATTGGTCTGGCTAAACTGGAAACGTGTTAAGAACAAAATGATAATTCGGACCCCCATTACATAAATACGAATCAACAACCCAACAAGCCGAACTCACACTTGACCATTTTTTAGTATTACTTGTTTTTCTTCAGTTTTTGTACTACCTTTTTTAACATACTTTACAATACAACTATACATCATTTAATTTAGAATGAGAAACCACAACAACATTATATTGCGGCTCGTGAACTGTAATCTCTTTACAATTTGTACTAGAGTAACAATTGACGACACGCAAATAAAGTGACATTAAAACAATTTTATTTTGCGGCTCCCAGACTATTGTACTGTACTATTTGCTAGGTAATAAATAGTTGACTAAACGCAATATAATGTTATTGTGGTTTCTCATCCTAAAATAAATGAACTATAAAATTAAACAACGTTGAAAAAAACCTTCCCATATTATGGGACCCTTTTTAAATATTTTTATTAGTAAATTTGCTTATTTATTAGTAAAAATAATTATTCTTGAAAAAAATTAACCTGCTATCTACGATTCAAAAGATACATGTCTTTAAAGTTACGACGGACGGACAACGCAGGCATATTAATAGGATTGCGTTGGGCAACCATTCGGATACGGAAACCTAAAAGGTAAATAATAAGCTATCACCAAAAAAAATTTTAAGCTGAGAGAAAAGGACAGAGCTATACAACTGCTATAGCTCTGTCCTCTTCTCTCAGCGTTAGCAGAACTGCATTGCTGTGTCATAATAACTCCCCTGTAGCTCATTTGGCGAATAACATTTTTTTCTCAAACATGCAATGAAATACCTATTGATGTTAGGTATGTTCCTTATAACAGGCTGCGACGTATGACGTTTCTGGCGCGGCTAGGAGAAGAGGTCGTTAATGGAATTTCATACAAATCTTGCAGGCCTAGGCCGGCAAAGTCCTCTTTTTTAATTTCCATTCCACATAAATTTGTGGCACAGGCATCATGACATTCTGCCATTATACGTATTAAAAAAATCAATAAACGATTTGGTATGTACTTATAGTTCATTTATTTTAGGATGAGAAAAAAAAAAGAAAAAGAACCAGTAGTCGTCAACTCTAATACTCGCTGGCAGAATAAATAAGAATCTATGCACTCAATATATTGTAACTGTGCATGTGTCATTAATGTTTTTGTGTTGGACAAAACATTGGGTCTCGATATTATATAAAAAATTAACTATAAAACTATTTGAATATGTATAAATTGGTTTCTAACTGCTATACTTAATTGATTTACCTAATTTAAGACTGACTGTTCCGGATGAAGTGTCATCGTTTCTCCGCTAAAAAGTGTGGTAGTAGTGTAGAGATTAAAGATGTAGACTAAACGAGCAGCTGCCAACTTTAACAAGGAAATGAACAACAAACAATTCACAACAAAAACAACTATGGAACAATATCAACGCTCACGCTCTCGAACTCTGGAGAAAATGACATAACATAACATGGGACATATCACATAAGGGCGTTGTGACGTTCAATCTGTCAAAAAATGCAAACTGTGGCGTTATTAATGATCAATTTAAAATTCACTAGGTTCGCTATATTTGACAGGTGACAGGATAGTATTTGATTTAGTCGAGTTATATGCTAAGACGTTTCGTTATTTTGTTAACACAGGTTTGTAACCCCTGCTTCTTTAGGTCTTTTAAAGACCACGTTTCTAATTGAAGTAAATTTAATCAACACAAATAAAAAACGCAATGTAAATATTAACGAATATGACTTAAAGTACTACTGCAATAGATTATAACGTTCATTTAAATATTTACTGTGAAATAATAGCAGTCAAAAAAGACGTTTTGGAGCAATATTTTTGTATAACTATTATTTTGCGTGTAACGTGCCCCATAAAATACCTTTATTACGTTCTGTATCATGCTAAAATAAATGAACTATAGTGCAATTTATTTACATAATAAATCCACATGAACATAAAAAATAACACATTTTTTTTTTCTCAACTATACATATACACATTGAAATATTAACATTTCATCTAAATATTAGGTAGCGGTAAAAATGTCTACTCAAACGTGACTCTAACCGTACCTATCGAAAAAAAAGGTTTGGCGGGAAACTTGCTAATGATAATAAATATAAATGTATGAAGTATTTGTTTCCTATTAAAACCGAGTTAAAATAAAGCAAAACGTTAGTTTTAGTTTTTGTCTTGTTTACTTATAATTTATTTTAAAATGTTTTTTTTTTTTTTTTTATGGCGTAGAGTATACAAACGAGCACACAGGCCACCTGATGGTAAGTGGAAACTGTGACCCATAGCCATTCGCATTCACAAGACTGCAATGCAATCCTAAGACTGCAAATGCGTTGCCAACCCTGAAGACTAAGATGGAATGCCTCTAGGCTAGTCATAAACTTACTTAACGTAACGTAACTTTAATTGTTTTGTTGTTTATTTCATTGCATGTTTGAAAAAAGCACTATACATACCTCGGCGGGAAATATGGGGTTGCCCGCCTCAGACCTATCCTCAGGTCTATGTCTTCGGCCGGCAACCCCTTTTGTCCCGGCCTCTGTAGTAATGTACTTATTAGCTCTTACATAACCATATTTCATTTGCAGTGTCGTTCCCAAAGTTCCTCCTGGGTTCTGGCTTCGTGTGGCCCTCGTACGCGCTGCTGATTCTACAGAGTCCCCGCTCGCCCCTCCCTGAGCCTATCACCCTCATGGAGAAGGCTCTCATCGGCAGCCTCCCCCTCATCTCCAGCATCGTGATGTCCCCGTTTGGGGGGGTAATCGTGGATAAGATTGGGAGAAGGTACAGCGGGATGCTGACTAACATAGTTATTGCAGTAAGTGTAGTTTTTAACCTCTCACGCAAAATGAGTGAGGATGTAAGTTTGACTGTTATGTGTGTGCGCGTGTGTCTGTCTGTGGCACTGTGTAGCTCTTACACGAATGAATTGATTAGGATGCGGTTTTTTTTATTTGAAAGCTGGTTTTCTAGCAGTGGTTCCTAGGTAGGTTTCATGATAATTGGTTAGGCCATTTTTTTTTTTTTTTTTTTTTTTTCATGGGAAGGCAAACGAGCACACAGGCCACCTGATGGTAAGTGGAAACTGTGACCCATAGACATTCGCATTCACAAGACTGCAAATGCGTTGCCAACCCTGAGGACTAAGATGGAATGCCTCTATGCTGGTCATTTCACCGGCTGTCCTATCCCCAAACCGGAACACAACAATGCGAACACTGCTGCTTGGCGGAAGGTTAATGGATAAGATGGTGGTACCAACCCGGACGGACCCTGCACAAGGTCCTCCCACAAGTAAACACAGAGATAACAGCTCTGAGAGAAAGTATCACCATTAAAGCGGAGATTTCACAGATCAAAAGTGAGTGGAAGGGTCGGAAGGGGCCGCAGGCGTACTTTTTCGAATCAAATCGGAGAAATACTGGAAAAGGGCCGAATCTTAAGTACCCGAAACCGACGTGCGTGCATGACTCGATGTATGAATGTGGAAGAAGCGAAAGAAATTTGTCAAGATCGTAGCAAGTGGAAAGAAGTGGTCTCTGCCTACCCCTATGGGAAACAGGCGTGATTTAATGTAGGTATATATGTATGTTATATAATCATACCAAATTAGACACCTGTCTGTTTTACCGTTTTTACGATAAAACAAAAATAAAAATTTCGTTGTTTTTTTGTTATTTTATTGTAACACCCTTTATTATTACAGTTTATGTAAAAAAATCACTGAGTCCGTCTTAATAATTGATACTCTTAAAAAAACAGCCTGCTCTTTATTACAGTTCAAAAGAGAGTTCTTTTAAGTGAAGACGAACAGACAACGTAAGCATATTTATAGGGACAGTGGGACTCTCACCAATATCCCACGTGGGTAAGGACCAAAAAGTTGGACCACAGTTAAGCGCAGTTAACCATACAAACAACGAAGTCGAAAAGTATCCCAACAATTGTCACACATTTTACTAAAGAAGCCATTGCTGTCTAAATAACACGTCTTAGAACTAAAATTTGGATGTATATTCATAACTTCACTCCAGCTCCAGCAGCATTGCAGATAATTGAGTGACAATCTCCGAGCATTCCATATACCGGGTGTACAATCCAAATGGGTCAGTATGGAGAAGTCGGAAACTATGAGAGATAGCGAGATCTGTTCTTAGGAACCATGACGTCGATTTTAGATTTAATAATAATTACATTCAAACTTTTTTATTAACTCTCATACATAACTGGGAATCGAACCTGGTCAAAATCAATGTGTATAAATTCTGCAAGTCGCAAGAAGC
This sequence comes from Acleris emargana, assembly GCA_927399475.2. Lineage (NCBI taxonomy): Eukaryota > Metazoa > Arthropoda > Insecta > Lepidoptera > Tortricidae > Acleris > Acleris emargana. The sequence continues at coordinate 15,692,446 of OV656854.1, forward strand.
ACAACACTAATGGAATCTTGTTAAAATAATTGAAAGAAAAACCCACCAATAAGATCATTATTTTATTTCAGTAAATGTTCAAAATGCATTCTGTTGAATGCAAAGATTAATTCTTTTGGGTAACGATCGCAAGATTGCATTTCGTATTATTCTAATTTTAAATAAACGTTATTTGTAATGCATAATACCGATCTCTTCAGATAATTGATGATCGATTCATATTATTCACGACTTTTTGCAAATTAATAAAACTGTGGGCATTTTAGTCTAATTTACTGTCAGTTGTGTTTACACAAGAAGACGGTTACAAAAATATTGACCAGGTTCGATTCCCGGTTATGTATGAGAGTTAATAAAAAAGTTTGAATGTAATTATTATTTAATCTATAATCGACGTCATGGTTCCTAAGAACAGATCTCGCTATCTCTCATAGTTTCCGACTTCTCCATACTGACCCATTTGGATTGTACACCCTGTATACTGTAGCTATCGAGTTCTCGGCACTGGACATGCCTAATTTTCGTGTCACATCGGAAAAGTTTCATATAAAAGTTTAGTGAGTGAGTTAGGGTTGGCTACTTTTTTATCCTTACGCACGTAGTCTTGACTCAAAGTTTTTGTATGTTACAGATATCATGGATATGCATCGGTGTAGGTGACACCATGGCTATACTTCTAGCCGGAAGGTTCATATTTGGAGTGAGCGGCGGTTTGCTCATGCAGGTCAGCATTCGGTGCCAAAGTATCAAAAAGAAACGGTTTTTTTTGTGATCATAATAAGCTATTATGTAGTCGCACTTCTTACGGCCGAACCCTATATTCAAACCGAGGATAGGTAAGGCTTATTTACTTCGGGTTAAAATTTGACATTTGCCCATACAAAATGTGTCAAATTTTAATCCGAAGTAAGCCTATCTGTCCGCGGATTGAATATAGGGTTTGGCCGTTAGTTGACATGAAGCTCAACTATATTAATCGAGATATCTTATCGCCCATAGAAATTTATTTAACGCAATTCATCGTTTTATCATGTTTATATCGTATGCATAGATCGTTTTATTATTTTATGTCTTTATAGTCCAAGGTAAAGTTGTTTAAGGTGAGTTTGTAACGAAAATGACACTATTAACGGATTTGAAATTATACATTATAATATGTTCCAAAGTGACACATTAGCCATTTGTATTTTTTTTTATTGAAATAAATCGTGAGGCAGTGATTTCAAAGGCTTAAGGGTGCGGCTCCACAGAGGCGGAGACGAGCGGAGCGGAGCTCTGCCTATATCAACCAATAGAATCCAAATTATCGTGCGCAAGGCGCGCTCGACGTGACCGCATGCGCCTTCTATTGGTTATTATTGGCACAGCTCCGCTCGTCTCCGCCTCAGTAGAGCCGCACCCTAAGTGAGTTATTTTTTATAAAAGTATATTTAAATTTAAAAAAAAGTGATACGATTGAACCTCTTGAAACTCCTCACTTTTGGCTCGTTTCATAAAACCAAACTCTTGTTTTGAGGACTCATTATGTATCAGTTACATAAACTACTATTATCGCCAACAGCACCCTCATGATGCCACCTCCTCGACTTCTAGGTAGCCTGGTCCTTCACCGCAGAGATATCTTCTGACGCCGTCCGAGGCTTCATGTCCTCGCTCCCCTCCGTCATGTACGCCCTGGGTGCCCTGGTCTCCATCCTCCTGGGCTGGTTTACCAGCTACCACTCCACCATCTGGACCAACGTGGGGCTGGCAGTGGCTAACGCTCTCACGATGTGGGTGCTGCCAGAAAGTCCCGTTTATCTGGCGATGGTGGGGAAAGATGAGGTAAGCAAGAGAAGATTTTATATTTCTATGGGTATTTGATGCGGGTCATCCCAAAAAAAAAACGATATAATACATTGGCGGCGCAGAGGGGTTATTAGGACATAACAATACAGTTTACGTTGCGAGAAAAGGACAGAGCTATATAACTGCTATAGCTCTGTCCTTTACACTCAACGTAAAATTAACTGCATAGCTACTTATGTCATCATAACGCCCCAGTTGGCGTTTGAAGCTAGCGTTTTCGGATTTGAATCCTGATAAGGTCAAGCGGGGCTATTCCGACAGAGGGTTAAATGCGTCACTTCATTTTTTTAAGGGAATTCAACGTTTTGAATCTATTTACGCTTGCTTTTATAGAAATTAAGATACTTAAACTACTATAGCTACTGCGTGATAGAATTGAAAATGATGATATCCGCAGGACAACTAAGGTTGCCGCCATAGCCCGAAGAATAGCTAAACTGAAGTGGCAGTGAGCAGGGCACATCGCACGCAGGATTGATGGCCGATGGGGTCAGAAGGTTCTTGAGTGGCGTCCGCGGACCGGGAGACGAGCTGTAGGTAGGCCTCCAACAAGATGGAGTGACGACCTTGTAAGGATCGCGGGAACACGGTGGATGCGAAAAGCACAAGACCGGTCTGAGTGGAGAGCCTTGGGGGAGGCCTATGTCCAGCAGTTGACGTCTTTCGGCTGACATGATGATGATGAAACTACTATAAAAGGACGCAAAAATTGTATAAAAACGTAGAATTCCCTTGAAAATTATTAAGTGACGCATTTACCCCTCTGTCGGAATAGCCCCGCTTGACTTTAAGGCAAATATTTGTGTGTAATAAATAAATATATTTCAATAAAGAATCAGTGAAAGTATTATTTCTGAGAAGAGTCTTGGATGTTTTCTTTGTATTTCTCTCTAATTTAGTAATTGTTATCATCGTCTAGTACTATACTAGTTCTATTAGGAAGCTTAGATTTCTGTTTGGACTAGGTCAATATGTGTGATAATTTGCTCTGTTTTTAACCGACTGCCGAAGGAGGAGGGTAATGTTTTATCAGCCTATTTATGTATGTTTGGTTGCTTGGTTACCCGTGTGGTTGCCGGGTTAGAATAGTTCCACTCCATGTCTTCCCGTGGATGTCGTAAGAGGCGACTAAGGGAATGGAGGCTTGTAGTACTGTTAGGCGATGGGCTTGCAACCTGTCACTAATATGCTGGTATACATCTTAGCCTACTTGTGCAAATTGTGGTTACTGAATTATCAACAACTTTTTAAATTTGTAATTCTGTAGCTCTGCCTAGCCCACTCTGGGATTACAGGCGTGAAGGTATGTATGTATGTATGTTTGTTCCTTTGTGGTGCTCTAGAAACTAAACACGAGGACGGATTTTAATGATTCCAATGACAATCGATTTGTCTTAATCTTGCGAGTGCCACTAAACATTTATGATAGTAATTAAAATTCAAAATGGTGGCAACCCGACACCATATTGTAAAAATGAAAAATAAAAGTCGACGAATTATGACAAGTTAGGTATCTTTCACTATTTTTTATTTCGAATGATCATTTAGGATTTATAACGATTTAAAGTTGGTTAGCAACAGTCGTCCGTTTGTCAGTCTGTCCGCGGTTTGACTTTTTTTTAATAATTTGCTAATTATCTTTAACCTCGTATTTTAGCAGTCGGATGAAAAGTATCGAATCGAATTATATTACCAGCGAAATGACAAAAAATACTAACTATTTAGTTAACAACGTTCCAACGCCATTACCGTCATTAAAATCAAGGTTTCATAAATAAGTGATTTGAACCACTCAAATTATTTGTGGCGAGAGGAAATTACTCTATTTAGTCTGTGTGATGAAAAATCGGATGTTGCAATTTAGTCCTATAGGACCGATTTAAAATAAATATATCAGGCGGTGATTAATTGACTGTCATATAGAAATACATCACACATATCCGGTGCGTGGTTAAGGAGGAGTTTAAGCGGGTATACCGACTGACATGGTATCCCGCCATTTCCCATAAATTCATTTGTACTAATTTAATTTGCCGTAATGGTCACTGGCTATAATCTTCCTTTGTCCTAATATGTATCATATACTATAATTTTCGAGTTCTATAATACTCAAGTGTCACAATGTTCTACCTCCCTAACACAAAATATTTACCATAATAACACTTTTTGAGCCGTAACAATCATTTGTTATAATTGCGGAAAAAGCAGATCCAGACTGTTTCAGCGTGTTCAGTGGGTATAATCTGGAATACGTAAGTACTATTATTAAAATAACCTACCTATTCTACAATTAGGAATGTCTCCTATAGGTACGACGACGAGCGAAGCGGGAGGAGTGTTAGGTCAAACTGCGACCTTACAGCCAGAACCGATTTTTTTATAAAACTATACTTACGACACAACAAAAACTATTCTGTTTTATGGCAAAAAAATATTATGGCATTTGAATTTTCAGATACACGATTTTAGTACACTTGACAATAGGGAAAATGATATGTGTGACAAACGTTTTGTTGCGGCACTTAAAATTATGGCAAATGAAAAAATGGCAAATGATTATTATGGCATATGAATCTTTATGGAATATAAAATTATGGCAAATGACATTCGGGCAAATGAGACTATTGCATATGAAATTCGGGGAAACGGTAGAGAACCGACATAAATAAATAAAGACGGACGGTTTCTTGCTATGTAATAAAAAAAGAAGATTATAAAAATCTACGGGTGCGTCGTACTTAACTAGTCGCCAGTCAAGTTTTGATAAAAATCTTTTCAGATTTGATTTCTAAAACGATCCTACCTTTTTCATTTGTTTTAAAAAAACAGTTTTTTCCTTTTTAGGAAGCGCTAAAATCTCTCTCTTTCTACCGCGCGTTGACTCCTCAAGACAAAGCGGTGATAGAGGAGATGTCAGACATAAAACGCAACCAGGCGGACAAACATAACTCTGCGGTGTTGGTGGTCACGGAAGGTAAGGACACTTGCTATATTATTATATATATATATATTGAGGCCCATCAATTGCCATCCCAAAACTGCAATCCTAAGACTTCAAATGCGCCAACCTGGAATGCTTTAAATGTATGTATGAATGGAAATTCTTTATTTGGGGTGTGTAATGTTTAGCATAAAACAAATGGTCTCATGATCATTTTACATAACAAAAATTTGCATAATTTTTCGATCTGTACAATAAACCATCGATGTAATAGGCATAATTCCAAAACCTATAATGTTTATAAATTATAAAATAAATATTTCTAATGGCTTTCATTAATTACTATTATTGTGGTCACAGTTCTAACCTAACCTAACCTAGTTAGAAGACATTGACTTAAAATGCATAATAACAAGAAAATGATAGTTATACTAAATGAGTCTTATGTAATTTGATCGTATGCCAGATAAAATTAGTTTTATGCTAAACGTTAATTATGCTTTTCGTGATTAGTTAAACGAAATTATACAAAATAATTGTATCCTGATTGAAGCGCACCCCTTTATTTCACATAATTAATTACAAGACATTTTTACATAAATATAGATAATGTAACTTATCCCATATAAAATAATTGAAACGGCGACTATATCCCTGTCGGGGTTTCAACTTATGTCATATTGTCGTGTGTCCTACAGTCATTTGTCATTACAATGGGTTAGTCATAATTAGGGTTAAGATTTTGGTGTCATATCGTGGTTTTAGAATCCATGGAGTCGCTTTTTCCTAATTATTATTATACATGACACTTTGACTTTGCCTTTCAGTATGGTCATGTTTCAAAATGAACTAAATACATTTTTGGTTCGGTTACTCAATACCTACTCATATTTGCTTGTTTGTAATTCTTTCACAGCAGAGATATCCTCCATACTAAAATTGATTTAAATTGGTTTATAGCGTTTAATTAATAAATTAATTTTAAATTATTAAAATACTGAAGGTCAAAATCAAAGTGGTATGTATTACAATAAATAGGAAATAGCGACTCCATAGATTCTAGAACCACGAATTGCCACCAAAAGTCCTAACTCTAGCATAATGCTAAGTACCCATAATATTTCATTATCATAATAATTCTACTACAACCTTTATTAGGTTGCAGTAATTTTCCAAATCATTTTTTTTTTTGTAATAAACATGGTTTATTTCTTTGAATAAGTAAAATAGTCCCACAATATTTTTAACCAATCGCCGACTTCAGTTGGACTGACCTATTTTGTTGAGAGATTTTTTTTTGCTTTTCTGAATGCGGTTAATTGTTAATTTAATATTTTTACTTGTAGTCACGTATAACATTCCTCGTATCTCTGTTACAGTGTCTCAAAAACGTGATTAACTAATCACTGAAGTCATTAAAACCGGCCATGTAACGTCTGTGAAGACGTGGTTATGTTTGAGTATGTTTTTTTTTTTTCAGAACCAACAGTTCTCAATCTCGAAAAGGAAAACCTGTCGGGCCCGATGTTTGTGCCAGCTGCGAAAGTGACGGCAATGCAGTACTTCCGTAAGAATATAGCGTCGGTAATACTGCAAAACTGGAACTAATTTTATGATAGAGCAAAATAAACCTTACTGTCTTATTAAAAAGGTGCATTTTGCTCTTTATTTAAAATGTTACTTACGCGGCTTTGCAGTTACACCGACGATAGTTAAATCTATTTAATACTTGCTCATCAGATGACCATGGGCCAGAAGTCTCATCCAAACATAATGCTGGAGTAAGATGTATCAGTAGGTAGTAGCATTTTTTTTTTTAAACTGGAAAAGGGCTGAATCTTAAGTACCTACCCGAAACCGACGTGCATGCATGACTCGATTTATGAATTTGGATTTTTTTTGCCAGGATCGTAGAAGGTGGAAAGAAGTGGTCTCTGCCTCCCCCTCTAGGGAACAGGCTGAGTGATTTAATGTATGTATGTATGTATGTAATTTTATTGCTGACTGTACATCTAACACTGATAATAATAATCATCTGAAGACAAGTTAATTGACTTTAAGCCATTAGGATTTCTATAACCACCTTCCGTCTCCATCATCATATTTCTCGACCCTACCATATTATTGTAATCTAATGATTAAAAGTAGGTTAAAAAATAAAAAATAAAATCAAGAGACAATGTCACACCAATTGCCCTAGTCCCAAACTAAGCTCTAGGCTTATACTATGGGTACAAGGCAACGATATAAATACTTATACATATAGAGAAATATACATATAAATACATAGAAAACATCTAAGACTCAGGAAAAAACATTTGCGCTCATCACACAATTATTTGCCTTTCCCGGGATTTGGCCAGTATGTTGAGTTATAGTTTTGGATCTTGTTGCATGGTCATCCATCATATTAGCCGAATAACATCCACTGCTAAGCTTGCTTGCATCTATCGGTTTCCCTTCATCATTAGTTATAAAAAATGTACTAGGACACCATAGCATAACGGAAACTTACTTCACAGGCATATCACCCGCAGCGCGCTGGTCTTTCTTCGTGGTAGCAGTCCTTATGACGCAGTCTATCCTCACGGGGGTCATCGCAGTGCAGGTATACGGCGGCCCGCTTTTCGTGAAGGCCACGCCATCGTTGTCGCCGGACTTGTGCGCTGTCCTGTTGGCTTCTATTCTCCTGGTAGGAAGCATCTGCGGAGCGGCTTTCACGGACCTGTTTGGACGAAGGGTAACTCAAATTTTACTGTTTTAAATTGTAATGAAAATAAAGTAGTTACAACAGCAGCTGACAACGTTTTACTAAGTTGGAAATACGTACCTACTTAACATAATGTGTGAGAAAAAGACAATTCGTAAAATGATCAGCAGAAAGGCATTGCATCTAAGTCACCAAGGATGACAGAATGCTTATTCCTATGGGTCTCAGAATCCACTTACCACTATAAATTATCATCATCATCAAGTTCTCATTTGCCTATCCTTGTCATACAAAAAAACAACTCAAATTAAAGGACACCGCACGGAAAGTATGGAAAAAAAAACATCGGTGAATTTTGATAAAAAAAATATATGTCACGCGCCTTGATCAATATATAAAAATACTTGGAGGGCAATACAATCCTATGACTAGTTTTTGACAAAAAAAATATTTAGTGAAAAATCAAGGGGATTTGGTTCCATAGAAAAATGTATGAAAGAAAAAAAAAAGTGTTCTGTTTTGGACGAAAAAAATATATGTTTTAGAAACTATTAAATTGATCAACTTCATCAAAAAACTTATTTAAAAAAGAGTTTGGTTTTTAAGTTATAGCGTTTCATAAAATTAAGTAAAAAAGGTATTTAATTTTTTGTTTTTTTTTTAATTCGTTAATATTTCCGTTTATGGCGATAGTAAAAATAACTAGAAAGATACTGTGTGCATCTTTTTTACTTACATAAGTTTTGTATCACATTCACCTATTCTTCAGTATTTAGATTTGAAATGAATTTTAAGGAAAAAACTTGGTTTTTCGTGTTTTTTTTTAAACCGATCGGTGAAAAATTGTGCATTTTGAATATTTTATAAGTTGTGTTATTGTTAACATAAATCATTAAAATTCAAACATATTCTATGAACGGATTAAAAAAAAAACATTTTTTAAGTCTTATTATTATTAACTTTACACTCACTATAGCCCCAGCTTATCTATATACAGTATTTTTATTCTATAATACACTCTACTCATGTTCGTTCGGATCTCTTCGACGAATTGGTCGTTGCCCATCGTCAATATAACATTTTCGAGAAATGCGGTATCGGGGTACCAAACATTTTCGACGTGTCTTGCGTAGCCCAAGAGTACGTGCTAGGTACGGAAGAGTGTGAAACGGTACCCAAAACTCTCATATACACTTAATAATATCTGGAGCACGTACTCTTGGATGTTGCTCTCATGTAGCAAGCGTTCTGTGGTTTTTGGGCTACGCAAGACACGTCGAAATTGTTTGGTACCCCGATACCGCATTTCTCGAAAATGTTATTGACGCTGGGCAACGACCACTTCGTCGACGAGATCCGAACGAACATGAGTAGAGTGTATTATAGAATAAAAATACTGTATATAGATAAGCTGGGGCTATAGTGAGTGTAAAGTTAATAATAATAAGACTTAAAAAATGTTTTTTTTTTAATCCGTTCATAGAATATGTTTGAATTTTAATGATTTATGTTAACAATAACACAACTTATAAAATATTCAAAATGCACAATTTTTCACCGATCGGTTTAAAAAAAAAACACGAAAAACCAAGTTTTTTTCCTTAAAATTCATTTCAAATCTAAATACTGAAGAATAGGTGAATGTGATACAAAACTTATGTAAGTAAAAAAGATGCACACAGTATCTTTCTAGTTATTTTTACTATCGCCATAAACGGAAATATTAACGAATTAAAAAAAAACAAAAAATTAAAGACCTTTTTTACTTATTTTTATGAAACGCTATAACTTAAAAACCAAACTCTTTTTTAAATAAGTTTTTTGATGAAGTTGATCAATTTAATGGTTTCTAAAACATATATTTTTTTCGTCCAAAACAGAAAACTTTTTTTTTTCCTTCATACATTTTTCTATGGATCCAAATCCCCTTGATTTTTCACTAAATATTTTTTTTGTCAAAAACTAGTCATAGGATTTTATTGCCCTCCAAGTATTTTTATATATTGATCAAGGCGCGTAACATATATTTTTTTTATCAAAATTCACCGATGTTTTTTTTTCCATACTTTCCGTGCGGTGTCCTTTGTGTTACCAATCGTGAAGTACCTACAAGTTTTACAAATTGTAGTTTCTTTTTAAGTAGGTAGGTTAAGTATCTTTAGATGCCCGAAGGGCAAATCGCTCAGAAATAGGAGCCCTGCCTCAGGCAGGGCTCCGTCAAATAGTACTGGGGTGACAACCTGGGGTAACCACGAGTCTGCACCCGTTATTATGAACGTAAACTATTGTTATTAAGCTTCATTTAATTTAATCACATCAAGATAAAGATTGGTTTGTCAAACCACGTCAAGGTAAGAGATGACCGAAAGTGATCCCTTTCTAACTTCTATTTTCATATACTGATTTAAAGAAAATAGTCTTCTTTGTAACCATAGTTTCTCATCATCATCATCATCATCATTATCAGCCGCAAGACGTTCACCGCTGGACAAAGGCCTTCCCCAAGGTTTTCCCCAAAGATCGGTCCTCATGTATTTAAGTTTAGTCTCACGCTACTGTTATTAAAATTTCCAAAAAATTACCTTCATTTTTGGGGTCATTATTCGGGCGTTTGTTCCGAATCACTTTCGTGGTCTCATTTTTGTAGATAATGTTTCTGCTTAGGTATCTTAATTTACGGGATATCTAACAAATATCCAAAAACGTCATCAAAATATACGCCCAATTCTTCAAAAAAAATGTCCACAAAAGTGAGGCGTTTGAAACGCTCGAATTTATAACACTTTCAGATCCTTCTGATGTCAGCAGCGGCTATCAACGGCGTATGCATGCTGGCTCTTGGTACCCTGGTCCGCTGGGCCTGGGGCCCGCAGTGGCTGGTGCCAGTTTTCATCCTGGTCTTCAGTTTTGTCTTCAACCTGGGAGGCGGCATGATTCCCTATGTCCTTCTGGCTGAAGTTTTCGTGCCTGAGGTAAACAATTTAAAATTGGAGGTTGTATGTACGAAAAGTGTTATTTTCACTTTTTCTGATGTTTCTTTTGAATTATTCTTATTTAAAACATAATATACAGGGTGTCCCAAAAATAGCACGTCACAGTGACACCGGAGATTCCCCAGCCTCAGAGTAACCAAACCAGCCTAACATGACCTCAGTAAAAGTTGCAGCGTTTTCGAGTTATACTAATTTAAAGATTTTTCCAATTTCTCACCTATTTTGACATTGCAAGTGCCCGCATTTACTGAGATAGCTTTAGAATTTAGTTTTTTTTATTTGTACGCCTTCATGAATAGTTGATTAAGATAATAGAAGCCTTATTATGCCAATAACTAATGTAAATGTTGGAAAAATACTGTAATGAACTTGACTTAAATTATCATCAACATAATAATTTCAACTTTGAACACCTGCCATGACTTTTTTTACTAGAAACGAAATAGGCAAATAACTTTAAAAACATGCGTATGTTATGTCAATTCTAAAATGGTATGACACATGATATCTTAATGCCAAAAATTAGGTATTGTAAAGGCATAAATGCCGTAAACGGTGTCAGTTTTTTTTTTAATTTACCGTGTTTTGATTAGCAGAATGTATACTGAGTCATGTCAATGCCACTTTTGCCTATGATGTATTTCTATTAGTGTCTTTACGCGCGTCATTCATTCTACACGATCATCTTTACGTCATTAGTAGTCAATCAATGGTTCTAAAACATACTAATAAAATTATTTAAATCCAAAATGAAGATGCTTAATAACATTTTAAACACGGCAACTTAAATTGAGATAGAAATATAAACATAAAATAAGTAGACATTTGACAAAAACTATACTTAGTCGGTCCAAAAGGTCTGTCACTGGCACATTATTTTTTAATTTAGAACATATTTTTAAGAAAATGTTTTTGTATTCCATTTTTGAATGTTTAACAATTTTGTTAAAACAAAAAACAGTCATTTGCTGCGATTTCTCACGATGGAGTGGACATTGAAAGAAAACCGAATAGCTGTTTTAGCGTTGCACCGTTGTGTTTTCAAGTTGCTCAAAAAATTAAATATAACGCTTAGGTTTGTGTACCGTACTATTGATAGGTACAATGAAGTCTCTAGTGTTGAGGACAAAAAAAGAACTGGCCGTCCACGCTCCGTAAGAACACCAGCAGTGATCAAAGCGATCAAGGCCCGTATAGCAAGAAATCCTGTCCGAAAACAGAAGTTGATGGCTTTGCAGATGGGTGTCAGTAGGAATACCGTCAAAAAGATTTTAAACGAAGATCTTAGTCTACGAGCATACAAAAAAAAGTGTGGAAACATGCTTAATGCCCGTCTAAAAACAATCCGGCTTAAAAGATCCCGAAAGTTGTTAAAACAGTACGCGAAAAATCGACACCGCAATATCCTATTTACAGAAGAAAAAAATTTCGATATTGAAGAAAAGTATAATAAACAAAATGATAGAGTGTACGCTAAGAGCTCTGAAGAAGCAAAAAAAACCGCTCCGCGGGTGCAACATGGGCATCATCCATCATCAGTGATGGTTTGGTTGGGAGTATCTTATTACGGGCCAACTGAGGTTCATTTTTGCAAAAACGGGGTCAAAATCAGTGCAAAAGTGTACCAAGAGACGGTTTTGGATCAGGTTGTCAAAGATCTGCCCAACACGCTATTTTCAGGACATCATTTTGTGTTCCAGCAGGATTCTGCACCTGCACACAAAGCCAAGACCACTCAAGCCTGGTTTGAGCGTCAAAAAATCGACTTCACGATTGGCCTTCCTCCAGTCCGGACCTTAATCCTTTGGACTACAAAATTTGGCAGGTCTTAGAGGAGAAAGTCTGTGCTAAACCACATACAAATTTGGAGAGCCTGAAGTCATCTATTAGAAAAGCAGTCGCTGAAATAGACATGAATATGGTGCGTGCTGCGATAGACGACTGGCCGCGGCGTTTATTGGCCTGTATTAAAAACAAGGGAAGTAATTTTGAATAATTTTAAGTTATATTATTTCTCTATGTAATGTACTTTAAATTGGTATATAAATTATTAAAAACTGATTGGTACTTTTGTTTTTATCATTATTCTTATTTGTGACAGAACTTTTGGACCGACTAGGTAAGGATATAAAATATGCCTAAGTATACATGTTATATAACTATTAATGACATCTTCATCGTTGTAGTGCTGGTTTGGTACTAATTCATTAGCTTAAGGAAGAGGCAATAGAAGATCTCTGTAGGCGGATGTTATGCCTGGGGACCGAGACCCTTTAGAATGAAGTTGAAAGTAGCGTGCAACAAACTCCGAAAACTTTAATAGTGCGATCCAGCGCATTGTCAGATTTAGTTACGCTGTACTTCTAAGAACTACTAGGAGCACAAGATGTTGTTAGATGTCACTAGTGTCGCTACAGATTCATTCTTACCCACTCTCTAGTGTTCACGTCTACAAGTATTAACTCTACAATTTTGACTGACTTAATCCCTGTCTTCCAGGTAAAAGGCTTCGCCCAATCCATCATCATGTTGTGGCTGTACATCGTCAACTTCTTCCTGCTCCTCGCCTTCGTGCCAGCCGTCGAGCTGGTCGGCCTAGACGCTGTGTTCTTCGTCTTCGCCATCTGCGCTGTCTCCACAACCGTCCTCACTTACTACTTGTTACCCGAGACCAAGGGTCTGAGCCCTTATGCCATCGAGCAGGCTTTTGGGACAAGGATCAGAGAGGGACGGCGGTGGGCGGCTCCAAAAAGACAATAGATTCAATGGTTGGGTTATTTTATAGTGTCATTTATTCACCTGCGCGCCTTGCACGGTCATGTATATAGCAGCGCAGCTGCCCCATTCTGACCAGTATGTAAGTGCGAGAGTACCAGATGCTCAAGCCATGTTGGTTCACCATGATAAAGGCGACCTTAATAACTGGACCTCAGAGCCAACTGGTTGGATGTCCAAAGTACCTTAGAAGTAAAACATCTGATGTTTAAATATGATTTTTTGCCTCTAGTAATCCTAATATATGGCTTTAAAAGTAGGTCTGATGTTCACATAAGACATATTGGTTTTATATTTTTCTTAGAATGGAGCGTCGGATGTTTATTATCAGACCTAACATAGGATTGAATTTGATATGTATGATCAAATATCCCCGGACCAAAATGTGTGATGTTCACATAAGATTGAATATATTTCCATTTCATTTCGGGTCATATAGTCTGTTTTACACATAAGTCCTAAACTTATTGCGTGCTTACAAATTTTCTTAGAGCCCAAATATCGGATGTTAATATCCGACCACAGCATAGCATTTGACTTGTCAATTTTAGGTCGGATGTCACACCCTTTTCATAATCAAATTTGAATTGCAATGTTATTGATAGCGTAAGAAAGAACTTGGATGTCAGAAAATACTTGCAATTATATGTTCCTTCAATATTCATTACTAGTTTTCTTTACTTTAATTCAGTTACATACATAAACTCACGCCTTCGTTCCCAGAGAGGGGTAGGCAGGGATACAGAATTACCTACAACTCTAAAAACTTGTTAATAATTCTGTAACCACATTTTGCACAATTAGACTAAGATGTTTACCAGCGTACTAGTGACAGGTGGCAAGCCCATCGCCTAGCAGTACTTCAAGCCTTTATTCCCTTAGTCGCCTCTTACGACATCCACGGGAAGACATGGAATGGCACTATTCTAACCCGGCAACCACACGGGGGAGATACATAATACAGTTAGTCGGTGTTAAACGTTTTAAAGTTACTTTTACTTGTCCTGAAAACTTGTTCATTTTATATATATCTACTTTATACCTAAGAGTGTCTTGCTAAATTTAGAGCCACGTGGACAAACCAAATAAAAAAAAGACGTGTGGCACTCGGGGACTGCCGCGGTAAAGCTATTGCATGTCGTACAAACGCACACAACGCCGTGTCGAAGACTGCCGAACTGAAACGACGTTAGACGATGCACGGCCTTCAAGCCACACCTCCTTGCCCGTCGGAGTGGGGAGCGTGAGGTTTTTTCGTTACGGAATTTCTGGATTCGGTCCCCGCGCTCAAGGCCCGCGATAGAAGCTATGCAATAGCTTAAAACTTTTCCAAAAAAAATGTTATTATTATCAAAAATGAAATGGCGCATGGTGTAGAGACCGATATCGCGTCGCGGGCGCAGTGGCGGGTACCGCCATTATTGATGCGTGCGTCGCTGAATGCAACGCGACGATGCCATCCGCGGGCTCCGCCGCAAGCAACGCTGTATTTGAAGCAACCGCGTGTAAAAACGCTTCTCCATAAACGCTTTCATACAACGCCATATGTTTGTATTTAGTGCAGACCGCGCCGCCCAACGCTGTGCGTGACGCCCCGCGTCTGCGTAAACCAGCCCACACCGGGGCTTAACGTGGCGTCAATCACGGCTCGTGAAATCTGGCGCCATATAATTACTATGACCCATTCTTTGTTTATGCAGCGTCACTGTATTTTACGCGTCGGTGTGGGCGCTCCTTTCTTTCCACCGCACCGCCACCGTCCAAACTGGGCCGAGATTAGAAATGTGTTTTCTCGTGGTCTCATTGCACAAAAAGTGTAAAACGTGCACCTAGATTTGATCACCAAATACGCATTATGATTGTAAAAGTAGGTAGGTTAAGTTCGCTAGGTATCTACAGATGCCCGAAGGGCAAAACTACCCAGAAACAGGAGCCCCGCCCCGGGCGGAGCTACGTCAAAAGTCAATTAGACAAATATAATGGGACCACGAAAAAAACAGCCGATTAGAATCTCGTCACGGCCTCTATTCTAGGCGGTAAGAACCGGTTCGACACTTTACATTTTAAACCTACTGACTAAGAGGGTAGGGTTGATAATTCAATGTACATTCAATGTAGTTCTAACTTTTTTGTATGTAATCGGCTTGGTGTTACGGACACAAAGAAAGACAATGGTATTGTTTACAAACAATGGCCTTTGTGTAGAAGATCGGCTCGCTAGAAATAATAAAGACTATACTACTAACCAATGATTTCTATTTGAATATCAAATTAACAGGGTCGACGGAGCTCCGCTACCGCGGAGCTCCTTTTTCTGGGTGGTTTGGCCCTCCGGGTCTGCAAAACTAACATAACCTAAACCTACCTCATATTTATGATGTTGATGATATTATTATGAGACGATAGAATATGATATGGTTTTTACCGCCTAGATAGATGCCCTGACGTAACATAGCACCGCTTGCATTCTGCTGAGCTTGTGTTGACTGACTTACACCAATTTCCGGCATATCGTCGGTGACACTGCTAAACCGCGTAAACAAATTTGTGAGAGCAAAATAAACCTTAATGACTTTTTAAAAAGGTGCATTTTGCTTCTTATTAAAAATGTTACTTACGCGGCTTTGCTGTTCCACCGACGATATGTATTATTATCTTTAGCGTATTGTTACCAGAGTATGATTTTATAGAAGCGAAGTTAATGAAACGAGCTCAATCCTTTATATATACAGTTTATTTAAAATAAATCAAGATTTTACTTATAAAATAACATCATTTGAGATTTCTTACAGTTGCCATTTTCTTTTGCAATATTACTTTTGGTATAAATAATCACATCACATTATATCACAAATTATATTTTAATTGTAAAAGAGACCATGACCTACCAGAGACTGTATGAAAACTTGCCAAATTCCAGTCACCAAAAGAACTGAAAACACAAACTCAATAGCCAAAGCAAAGTTTATCCTCTCCCGTTAATTCACGATTCCCGATTGCATTTGCCATGAAATTTCGGTGTGACATACCACGATTTGACTTTCCAAGGCAGAACAATACAGACTCATTCACTCTTTAGCAGCGGAACATTTGGCTTCAGGACGAATAAAATATGAGATTCTCGAAAAACTAATTCTTAGTGCCAGGCCAAAAGTTGTCTTATAACATGAACCTTTTGAATGGCACGTTCGTCGATGAATCCTTCGCGCCTTCGGTCACTAAGACCTCACAAATGCATACGCAGAGTCCGTGTAAAGAGTAGAAAAAATAATTTAAACTTTGGCATTCGCGAAAATAGGACATTTAGAAGATTTTGGCGAGGACTTTAACAGATAAAAACATTACACAACAAGTGTATAGGTTGCATTTTTATTCGTATAATTAAAATTTTAACACAAGGCCAAACTCAACCAAGAAAATCCCTACCAATCCTAAAGATTATCTAAAATAACTGAATAACGCTAACAACTACTTACAATGAGTAACAGAACCACCTAACACCGAAAGGTTAAAATTACGTAACACATTCAAAAAACTCCAATATGTTTGGAATGCAAATAAACTTGAATGTCTTTTGCTTAATGATACGTCATAATCATAAGAAATGCAGCTCTATATCCTTTATACAAAAGGTTCATACATCATCATGATGTCAACCAGCTGAACACCTCCGATACTGGACGCAAACTCCTCAAAAATCTCTATTGACATATTTCATTGGGAGCCTTACAAAATAATTTTAATCTAACAATTTTATTTTTAGTGGCGATATCAATTGAAACCTAAAAATATGGCAAGAATCACAGTCTCACAACACCGTTAACAATATCTTCATGTAACTTCTTCGTCAGAGGAACATATTCACCAAGTTTCTGGTCCATGAAGTACATTGGGTCTTCATGCAAGCCTAGAGCGTACCCTTGTTCTATCAGGTCTTTCTTGCGGAGTTTGAAGGTTGCTGTGAGTGGGGGTTCGGGAAGTATCCTAAGGAAGAGAGGTCTGGAGTAGACAGGGAGGAAGGAACGAAGACCTTTTGTGAGGTGAGTGAGGTCCAGCTTCCGTTCGGGATCTGCTATGGCTGCCATGCCAGCTTTCCCTTCTACGTTTGGAATCTGTGGATGTAAGTAATCATTATTGACCTGATGGCTTGTTGGTACCTTTACCATGACAAGTTTTTGGTAATCTTTTTTTTATTTTACTTCATTAATTATAGTATTCAACCTTGGTCTTGACGGATTATCAAAATTTCGAGCTTAGAGTTTGCTAACATGCAAATTGTAGAATTTTAGGTACCAATTCAATTGCAAGCCTGAGTTCCGAACACGACTAATTACTCCAGAACAACGATCTTATTAATATTAAGACCATAATCTACAAACAGAATGCAAACAATTCTATATACTTGTATTTGCCACTTTAATTTGAGCATTTTCGTAGAATTAATGTAGCCTTTCTTACAATAATAACACAATGCTCCAACTAAAATTGAAAGTTATAATTTCCTAAGTTAAATGGTAGCATTATAACTAGGTAGTTTATCTTGTAATTACCCTGCGGCCAAAACATGACTGGCACAAGAACGAGTTAGGTATATGTGCGGTTTTTTCTAACTAGTGGCATAGGAAAGGGGTGAACTGAGCTAATTTAAACTTGTGCCAGTAAGGTAAGGACTGCTGGTTTAAAAGCTTGTATTACCGCAACTCCGTAGACGATGGCGTCCTTAAGTCCTACGAGGTTGCTGATCACTCCCTCGACTTCAGCTGTCGATACGTTCTCTCCACGCCATCTGAAAGCACGTTTAGTCAGCTCATTACTCAACTCTTGGTGCTCTTATCCCCTGGTCAAGAATCCAACCATGCACCTACAAAAGTAAGCAAAATTCACTCGACCTCTTCCTATCAATGTTGTAAGAGGCGACTAAGGGAATAAAGCCTTGTAGTACACTGGTAAACATCTTAGTCTAGTTAAGGGTCTCGCCAGACCTATCGACGCCGAATCGGCTTGAGCGTGTAAGAAAAAGTTTTATGTCCATGCAATAAGAGCGAAAACGTCGTCGTTCCGTTAGCAACGCTGAGCCGAGTCGAGTCGAGCGGAGCGACGTCGTTTTCGCTCTTATTGCGTTGACATAAAGCTTTTTCCGTACGCAATTTGCCGAAACGGCGTCGACTGGTTTGGGGAGACCCTAAGACTTCGCCGAGCGTACGCCGGATGTACAGTGGCGCCCTGATGACTATTATTGAGTTTTATAATGAAGTAAAGTATTTTCTTGAAATTGGTTGGTGCTTTTTTGTACTACAAATCAAGACTAAACTAATTAGCAAACTAAGTTTATAAATAGGTGCTTTTTTCTTTTATTTCCGTGCATGCAGTGACCTTCCGTAATAAATAAGGCCCTTAGCTTGTAAGTGTACATGTACAATATTTATGTAACAGTGTGCTTATTGTTGAAGGTCCTAATAAATAAATACATAAATAAATAAAACACAACTTATAGGATAAATCACATAGTTTACTAACAATTGACCTTCAAGTTATCAACTAAACGGAAAAAAGTGGCCTAATTTTCCCGTTAAGCTGACTACTCGAAGGATAATTGTTATCAAAGTTTGCTACGTATCCCATAAATTGCGTTTTTACTTGCACTACAAAAAAGCATCGTCCAATTTCATGGAAATTCTTTAGTTTATCAGAAAGCACCATAATAGTGTTGAGGACGCCACCGGTGCAGTCTTAATTGTACAAAATGTAGTAACAGAATTATCAACAAGTTTTAAGAGTCACTCTGGGAATGAAGGCGTGAGTTTAACTCACAAATACACAGCTATAGAGAAGTACAAACTACAAACTAGAGATTAGATGTAACTTAAATATGTACCTAAAGGTATCCCCAGTCCGGTCTTTAAAGTAGAAGTACCCGAAGTGGTCCATGACGAGGATATCCCCAGTATTGAAGTAACAGTCCTCTTCCTTCTTCACACCACGAACCATCTTCTTTTCTGAGGCAGTCTTATCGGCGTACCCAGCAAACGTCAGGATGGCCTTTTTTGGGTCTATCTTACCCAGGAGTAGACCTGGAATTAGGTGATAGAAACTTTCAGTGGAGAATGCAAATTAACTTGTCAGTAATTGGAAAGATAACCCCCAAGTCAGTTCAGATGGCATCAAACTGCGAAGACAAAAATATTTTCAAAACCTAAGGACTGAGATGGTATACTCGTACGTAAGAATACCTCTACAGCCACAACAAACTAACACAGCTCTTTTGATTTTCATCTAAGATGATGGGTAGATGGGTGGGTGGATGATGGAAAGGGAGTGAATACCGAGATGACGACTAATAGAGAAGTATGGAAGAAAATAACATGTTGCGCCGACCCCAAATAAGTTGGGAAAAGGGCAGGAGAATGATGATGATGATGGGCAGCAATATTGTACCCACATGCTTTAATCTGCTCAAATAAATTAAATCCAGTGTTGAGTTATAAAATGAATAATTTTATGTACGTCACATGTGTATCAAAGTTCTCTAGCCCTAGACAAGATGCATTGCGAGAACGTTATCGTTATCGAAATTGGAACGTAAGTGTAGATTGACGAAAATAATGTCAGTTATCGAAAATCGTTTCGTTGTGTTGGGACCCCTATTTTGGCCCCCAAATTCTTGTAGCTAATTTAAACATTTCGCCCCCAAATTCTTGTAGCTAATTTAAACATTTGGCCCCCAAATTCTTGTAGCTAATTTAAACATTTGGCCCCCAAATTCTTGTAGCTAATTTAAACATTTGGCCCCCAAATTCTTGTAGCTAATTTAAACAACACAGACTATGAATGATACGTCTTATACATATACGCACTGCTAAATCAAAACAGTAGTAACTCAAAATAAAACTGTATTTTAAAATCAACTTTAATACAACTTCTATGAACTTGAAATAAAACTACCTAGAATTTCGAGTTGATACTGTTTTGAACAGTGCGTAAGATGACACAACCACAAATAAGTGAAATAAATTAGATTCATTCGTAATCTCTTTGCTACAATGTTCAACGGTGGTAAGATCAGGTCTTACTTTGTTTTATGTAGCTGCACACTTTAGTGCTTTGTCATTTTAACGTCATGTTTGAACTGCTGTATTAATTTGTCAAATGAAGCGACACGGTATAAAAGTGGGCAGCTTCTAATAAAGCCTGTACGCGACATTTTGTTGACTGTAATAATTTACAAACGCGTGTGAAAACGTGACGGTTGATTTCTGGAGCGAGCGTCAGTGTTGTCACTGACGCTGCACTACGCAAATGTAGAATGTCATTCGTGACGCTTGCTCCGAAAATCTACCTCAACGGTATTTCCAAGTGCCTTATAATATTATAACGATATCTGTGCAAACTCGGTGCACGTTTTAGGGATTTAATATCGATAAGTACAAAAGATGTCGATATACATGAGCTTATTAAAAAGGTTTGATATCATCTGATATTGAGCCTCTAAGATAATACAAGTATGCGGATGTCATTTCAATCAAAATTACAATTTACTTTCAGTGCCATTCATTACAATTAATTAATAAATATTGATTCTCTTGGGGTTTTTGACAAGATGGCGTCGCTTTCTTAATTGTTTTTATTTTTTTGCATATTTTGTTGTTTAATGGATAATAATGATAAATAAATGATGGATAATAATGATAAATGATAAATAAATAATAATGATAAATAAAGATAAATAAAAATAATAATGATAAATATGCAGTAATTTTACATTCAAATGTGCAGTATAATGAAGAATTCACGTTTGAACACGTATCGCCTTTGGAAGGATTGCTCCAATAAAATCACACCTGGTATTCATAAAGTTCTACCTACATCCTTTCACGGAGGCTAGAGGATCACCGTACAACGTTGCCTTATGAATGTTTTGATATGTAAATGTAAAATATAAACTTGACATTGGCAGGAATGGTTGCTCGCCGGTTGCCATTAAATAAATAAAAAAATGAGACGGAGGGATTTGGTAGTAATATTACCTGGTTCGTGGGGTCCACAGTTGATGCATCTGCCGTCTCTGTTTCGGAGAATCTCTCCGGTTATTTCATCGCATCTGTAAATCAAAACGATCACAATCATTTTGGTGGTCATATTTAAAAGAGACTGTTAAAATTTGTGCGACTAGTTGTACTGTACTTTATATTTAGAAAACATTAACAAATGCGTGGAATAAAACAATTTGAGGGAGTAATCAGGTCTATCAAATTCTGCGTTAAGGTATTTTTGACTAAGTATTGGAATGGTAATAAAACTTACTTGACTAGGGTAAGTGGATAGATTGAGGATACGAGTCTGCTCAGAAATCCAATAGCGCCCACTTTTGAGTCCAGATTGACTGCAACAAAACAATGTAATAAGTAAAAAAGTTTCTGTAAAAAATGTATCAAAACTGGGGGCCGATTTTTGACTTTCGAGCGCTCGAAAGTGACAAAAAACAATGAAATGGTATCTCTCTATCTTTCTCATCTATCAAAAGAAAGTATCATTTGTCATCTTTCAAACCTGTTGGGTATGTATGCCGGGAAGTACACGAAGCATAAACAAACCTAGCACAATGCCATAGACATCCACAGACGAGAAAGCGTTTCATTTTTCCTACATTTATAACCGGTCAAGAATTAGTAAAATAAGCGTCAAAAAATCTTATTCGCACTGAAATATTAAATTGCTTGTTATGATTTCAACTTTTAGCTTCACACATTTATCCTCAATTAAAATATGAATAAAAAAAACGGTAAAACATCTACTTTCTGCGTATAATAAAACAAGTTCCAACTTAACAATACTATTTAGTCAATCCCTCACTTTCGAGTGAAAATCTCAAATTCATTCGAAAATAAATCGTGAAAGATTTTCGCATTCGAATATTTTCTACCGCTCGGTTTTGAAATCGAACACTCGAATGTCAAAAATCGGTCCCCTGTATCGTTACTTTTATATTTAAAACTCTCACTTAGATTGCTGTTCCCCTCCGTAGCGCCATAGAACTCCAGTACTCGCTCAACCCCAAATCGCTGAACGAACTCCTCCCAGATCTGCGGCCTTAGTCCGTTGCCCACGATGACGCGCACTTGGTGCGCCTGGTCACTGGGCGACGGTGGGACCGCCAGGAGGTAGCGGCAGATCTCGCCGATGTACTGGGCGACCTGGTGAAAATTATATGGGTCTTAGTCGGACACAATGATTAGGCGGTAGAGCTTAATAATGAAGTCAAATAATTTAACCCAGGGCAAATCTACTACTGAATATCATGTCACGTCTATTGGCTGTGGATAAATGTGGAAGAAAAATCATCATCTATCTGACAAGAATTCAAATTATTCAATCATCATATAGCCTCTTAGGTGGACCAGCATAATAAATAGTTACGAAACGCTTCAATCTGTATTCAAAAATTACACTGTACTACCAGGAGAACAGAAACACCAGGCTATTAGCATTCTTACCGTGCATCCGTGGTGTGCCACGTCGCTCCAGTAGTTGGACGCGGAGAACTTCTTTCTGAGTACAACAGTACTGCCCAGAACGAGTGCCATGCCCGCCCCCAACACGCCCCCCGCCGTGTGATGCAGGGGGAGGGGGTCGTAGATCACGTCGTCTGAAGAGAGACGCGCCGATGTATGCACTCCTAGTGGAATCAGCAGGTATCTGAAACGGTTTTCAAATTTACCTTAGTAGTTTTGACACGAAGATCAATCTGAAGTGGCCAAAAAAGGGAGCTGCATCAGAAAGACCGACCAAGCAAAACCGTCCGTGCGACCATACAAGATTAGAAATAATAACATAATAGTTACTTATGTAACTGCTCGTCGAATCCGACTCGGCTGGGCAGCGTTCGGGAAGCTACGCAGCATCTTTTCGTCCAAATTACCGCAGTGTTTGAAGTCAAAAGTCTTTGACCAGTGTGTGTTGCCAGTGATGACTTACGGATCTGAGACGTGGGCGCTATCAATGGGCCTCATAAGGAAGCTCAAAGTCACTCAGAGGGCTATGGAGAGGGCTATGCTCGGGGTTTCTCTGCGTGATAGAATCAGAAATGATGATATCGCGAAGCCGTGAACAAAAAAAACTAGCTCCGGGGCGGTAGCGTTTCTCATCCCCGAAACCAAGTCCGAATTCTACGATTTGTGAACATGTCATAGCCAGAGGTCGGAATAGGCAGTGCCTATTTGCCTTAACTTCGCGGGAGGACGTAACTAAGAGTGGTTACAACCACCAAAAATAATGATTTATTTTTATTGAATGCGGGACTTCCGGGATTATTTAATAATACATAAATGTGGAAATTAATACTAAAACTCAATATCACATGTTAAAAACATTTTCTTATGGAGCGTCCCCATTATCAGCAGGGTCGCATAATGCAGGTAGTAAGTACACGGCTAAAGGAGTCTCGATAAAATAAACAAGGTATGTAAAACTAAGTAATGAGGTAAAATATTGTACCTATACTACGAAATACTTTGTTAGTTTATTTATTTACATTACAAATAAATCAGAATGTATGTCATTTAATCATGTAAAATTGTATTTTCGCATTTATGTATAATAAAAAAAAACGTCAATCCCGCATTCAATTAAAAGAAATCATTTTTTTTGATGGTTGTAACCACTCTTACGTACGTCCTCCCGCGAAGTTTAGGCAAATAGGCACTGCCTATTCCGACCTCTGGTCATAGCCTATGACCGTGCATATAAGATATGACATAGCTATGACATAGCATATAAGATTGTAAGGCGAGACGCTTAAATCGCGAAGCCGCACATGCAATATTTTCTTTATTTCTAAGAAATATATTCTTGATGATAAAAACGTACAGACCTAATTTTTCCTAAAATCCACAACAATAAAATCGGACACTTGTACTAGTTTGCCATCCTAAGCCATAAAAAAAAACGTCCACACCTACCAAGGCTGCATATCTCTGAGGAGCCTCACCTTATGTTGGTGATCACAGCAGCCTTCGGGAACCCGGTGGTACCGCTAGTGTAGATATACATGAGCGTGTCTCTTGGCTTGGCGGGTTCCACTTCTGTGAAGGGTTTTGAACTCATCTCGTTAAGTTCAGAGGCCAGAGGAGAGGTGTCCTGAAGAATAGTTGCCTCACTCCTCTCCGGTGCGTTGAATTGAAAGAGCGGGATGTCACGGATCTCACTCTGGATCTCTTTCACAGCTGAAAATAAGAGAGGATGGGGTAAGCGGAAAAAATACCCCCACAACGGCTAATCACACAACAACATACAAAATGTTTACTGACATAACTAATAATAAACTTTACAAACTCTTCAATGGAGGTCTTTGTTGCTTTCTGTATTTTTTTGTATACTTAATCTTTGTCTGTTTATCCGATTAAATTTACGAGTCCCAACTAGGTTGGTCTACATTAACTTTGGCGGAGATTCTGTTGCCACTTTCCTATCCGTCTTTATTATAAGCAGACATAGGAATATACGGGGCAAAATTAAATGACAGCTAGGGATTGCTTATATCGATAAACTCTACTATCGATGCTTTTCCCATAAACGTGTGGGATCAGTGATCGCTTCAAGTTTTGTTTGTAAAACTATTTTTTTATTGAAAGCATGAAAATAAAACAAAATAACAAAATAATCTAGTTATTTTCTTTTTAAAAGGGTTTTTGAACCTTTTGTGTATTTCAGAATTACTGTCCCATTTACTATTGTTAAAGTAAACGGGCGTTAATTTTCTCGGTCTCGACTGATGAAGCCATTTCAGGTGGCTAAAAGACTATCATTATCTGTGGAAGTGGTAGGGGCAAAACAAAAAAAAAACACACTTACAAAAAATGCTGGGGGCGATGGCAACGACTAGTATATGGAAAAAGAATCATTGCATAATTGAGTTTATCTATATAGGCAATCCCTAGCTGTCATTTAATTTTGCCCCGTATATTCCTAGAGCTGATTATAAGATTAGGTATACCTACAATGAAACCTGATGACAATCGTATTGTCATCAGGTTTACATAATGTACTGTTAAAATAAAATCAAAGAACATTTTAGAGGTTTACTCGACATTTTTATTTCGACATATATATTATTCAAGTTACCATAGCAATCAGCAACTATCTAACTTTTCATAAACCATATAACTAAAGAGTTCATATTCTAACATCTTCTCTTTATGATAAGTTAGTCTTTTCCTAGGCCCATTTTATTACAAAGCATGATAAGCCTTGGTTTGAATAGTGGCTTGGTCATCATATCCGCCAGCTGGAACTCTGTTGCCACTTTATTGATCAGCAACGCACCTTCTGATACTGCTTCTCTAACAAAGAAGTTTCGTATCCTTATGTGTTTAGTCCTCTGGTGGAACTCAAACGGTGGGTTGTGTGCCAGTTTTATCGCTGATTCGTTGTCAACGTGCAGCACTGGTACCTCAATAGCTCCTTCAATGCTATCTAGCAGTCTTTTCAACCAAATAATTTCTCTTGTAGTTTCACTGGCTGCAACTACTTCTGCCTCAGTGCTAGAAATTGATACCGAAGCCTGTCTTTGGCTTTTCCATGATATTAGCCCACCAGCATATATGCAAATCATTCCTGTTGTAGAGCGTCCTGTTTCCAAATCTCCACCATGATCCGCATCGCTGTAGCAGGACAATATTTTTTCATACTTTCTCTCATAGATTATGCCCCAGTCCAAGGTACCTTGAAGATATCGTAAAATACGTTTCACCTTAACAACATCTTCATTGCAAGGGTTCTCTAGTTTTCTAGAAGCAACACCTACAGCAAAAGCGATGTCGGGTCTTGTCCCTACCATCAGATATGCTAATGCTCCCACCACTTGCCTGTACGGATATTTGTGGGACACATTTTCATCTTTTATGTCAGTGCATTCTGTGCTATCTTTTAGTATCGGAGTGCCCACAGATTTGCATCCTTCCATACCAAACTTTTCTAGCAGTTTCTTGGTATATGCGGCTTGATTAAGCTTTATTGAACCATTTTCTCTTCTTTCTATCTCTAATCCTAGAAAGTAACTGGCTGGCTTTGTCTTAATCTTGAATCGCCCCTTTAACTCTTTCAGGAAACATTCTGATTCTTCTTCATGAGTGGAAGCCAATAAGCCATCATCTACATAAAGACATAGAATAAGCCTTCTCTCCCCCCTCTGTCTTATGAAGAGACATGGATCAGCTTCATTTTCTGTAAATCCAACCTTTAGAAGAAACTCTTTCATACAGTTGTTCCAACACCTTGGAGCCTGTTTAAGTCCATATAAGCTTCTTTTTAATTTGCAGACCAAACTTGGATTTTCATTGTACCCTTCAGGTGGTATCATGTAAATCTCCTCATTCAGGTTTCCATAGAGAAAAGCTGTAGATACGTCAAACTGTGTTAGTATCATGTCATCTCGTGCAGCAATGCTCAATACGGCTCGAATTGTGCTCATTTTAGCTACTGGACTGAAAGTTTCATAAAAGTCTACTCCTTCTTTTTGAGAGTAACCTTTGATGACTAGTCGAGCCTTAAATCGCTCGACACTTCCATCTGGATTAGTCTTCACTTTAAAAATCCATTTGCATGGTATGGCTCTTCTTTTTTCCGGTAAAGGCACCATTTCCCATGTCTGGTTTTCTTTCAATGATTTGATCTCATCATCCATGGCAAGTTTCCATTTATCACTCTCTTGACATTGGATTGCTTCTTTGAATGACTGAGGTTCCTTAATTTCATTCAACTCAGCTACTGTACTCATCACAAAATCATCAAACCTTTGAGGAGGATTAAGAGCGGAACGATCTCTTAGTGTCATTCTTTGCTCAATTTCTAGTTCCTCTGATTGTTCAGATTCTTCTCTACTATCTGACCTTTGTTCTACTACTTCGTCACTGCAGTCTTCGAATTGATCATCCTCTATGCAAGTCGGATTTTCTTCCGGAAGTGGAATTTCTATTATATTTGGTGTAGAAGAGTCTCCAGAAGAACTTGGAATAACAGCAAAAGGTATTTTTATTTCTTTCTCTTTGTTATTTTGCAATGTCTTCTCTTCAAATATAACGTCTCTGGACCGAATTAATTTGTTCTTCTCTAACGACCAAATTCTATAGCCTTCATCGTTGTCGTAGCCTACTAGGACGCCTTTTATTGCCTTTTTGTCCAATTTCTTCCTAGTTATCTTTGGAACGTGTGCATAGCAAGTGCAACCAATTATCCGCAAGTGCTTTATTCTTGGCTTCTTATCATACCAGATCTCATATGGTGACTTGTCCAAAGGAGTTGGGCCTGTTCTGTTTAAAACATATACTGTAGCACCAACCAATTCTGCCCAAAGAGCCTGTGGTAGATCATTTGCATGCATAATTGTTCTCATGGCTTCAACTACTGTCCGGTTGTCTCTTTCAACGCATCCGTTTTGCATTGGTGTATGTGGCATAGTCAATCTTTGCCTAATTCCGTTCTTTTGTAAAGTTCTTCGTACGACTTCATTATCAAATTCTCCGCCGTTATCACTTAAAAGCTCTTTTACTGTATACCCTGATGCTCTTACTTCAGCAAGCATAAGTTCAAGCTTATTGTGAACTTCCGATTTCCTCTGTAAAAAGTAAACGAAGCGGAATTTGCTGAAATCATCCTTGAAGAGTAGGAAGTACTTGTTTCTTCCAAAAGAATCTGTGAACGGCCCACATACGTCGGCATGTATGAGTTCTGCAGGTTCAGTCGCTCTTTTTCGCGTACCAAATTTCAGTCGATGTGCTTTGCCATATATACAACCTTCACATGTTTCATCATCTGACTTCAGTTTTATACCAAGTTCTCTATCAACTACTTTCTTCACATGAGCTTTATTCTGGTGTGCCAGTCTTTCGTGGTATAACTGAAGCAAATTCTCATCTGAAATGCAATTTATTTCAATTGGCGTTACAGGCTTTACATTTATTAGTCTAAGTTTGTAAAGACCTCCATGTTTCTGTCTGTCTCCAATAAGTATTACATCTCCATCTTTTATGAGTTTGCATTCTGTTGTTGTTGACATGAAGAGACTGTTTGATAGTCGGTCCTGAGCAGATAATACTGAAAATAGATTTTTATTTATGGTAGGTACATACCATACATCTGCCAACAATGTCTGAACCTTTTTTTTATTTATAATAGCCTCTATAAGAATAGTTCCCTTACCGACAGCCTTGATTACCTCACCATTTGCTGTGGTTACAGTGTGTGGCGCCTTAAAATTTTCGAATGACTGGAAAAAATCCTCTCTATTTGTCACGTGGCTTGTAGCTCCGTTATCGACAAACCAATTGTTTCTCTCCTCTGCATCATACGTATTTTGTTCGGCCAAAACATTCATGTTATTCACACTGGTTGTAGGTTTTTCTTTAGGTGGTCTTCCGTTAGATATCCACTTAGAACATTGTTTAATCCTGTGCCCAATTATTCCACAGTAGTGGCATCTATCTGACTTCTTCTTTGTCTTTAATTTAGAATTAGAGCTCTCCTTTACCACGAGTGCTTCTACTTTTTCCCCAGTTCTATTGCTCAAGGCTCTTTCATATGAGCATAACTGACTCGTAATATTTTCCACAGTTCTTTCATTTTTAGCCATTAGTAACCAGCTAGACTTGAATGAGAAATATTCTTCTGGCAATGTTTCTAAAATCTTACAAATAAGAAATAGCTCGGGCAAATCACTCTTAGAGTGTTCCTTTTGAAGTTCTCTTGTTAATTCTACCCATATATTCTTTAATTTGCTGAGATGAGTTGCCATATTGTCACCAGCTTGCATGCTATAGCTGAAGAATTTCATACAAAGGTCGTAGGCTTTGTCTTCTGAAACACCATCAAATAAGCGATGCAGTTCTAGCCATACCTCTCTTGCAGTGGAAAATCTTATTACTTTTTCTAAATTGTCTTCAGATAGATTAGTGGTAATGACAAGAAGGGCAGTACTGTCAGCAGTCGAGTAACTGTGCAACGCGGTCTTGTACTGTGAAAGCTGCTCTTTAGTTGCGTCTGGAGGAGGTTGGTCAGGATCTTTGATCTTGCCTTCAACTATATCCAAAACTCTTAAACCTTTCAAAGCGATTATAATTTTATACTTCCATGTAATCCAATTTGAGTCCGTTAACATTCCAAGTTGCATTTTTGAAGCATCCAAAATACACTTCTCCATCTTGGCAAAATACGACTTAAAATCCTTTACGTGAAGTTATTAATTATATCTCGCGGAACCACGCTCTGCTACCATGTTAAAATAAAATCAAAGAACATTTTAGAGGTTTACTCGACATTTTTATTTCGACATATATATTATTCAAGTTACCATAGCAATCAGCAACTATCTAACTTTTCATAAACCATATAACTAAAGAGTTCATATTCTAACATGTACTCCCAATTTCAGCTCATATTACTAACCGGTTCCCAAGTCCAAGAATAACTGGCAAGATTTTGATCCAAACATTCAGTTCAGGTACACAGTTCAAGAAGAATGTGACGCTAAAACTTTCCATAAAAACTGAAAAAACGTTTTTCTACCCCTAAACCTAGTCCTATTTTTACGATTTTTGAACATGTTGTAGACATCATGAAAAACTATGTGCGTAAGTTTTCCTTTCCACGAAAATACTTCTTAGAATGAAACAAATTTAAAAAACAAAAACAGAAACGTACAGCCCTAGTTCTTTATAATAACTACAACGTATTAAAAAATCGTGGAAATCGGACTTGATTTAGGGGGGGGGAAAAGTTAACGGCCGGAGCAAAATTTGTATGGATTTTTTGATACATACATACATACCTTCACGCCTGTAATCCTAGAGTGGGGTGGGTGTCAGGGCTACAGAATTACCTACAACTTTAAAAACTTGTTGATAATTTCAGTTATCACATTTTGCAAAAATAGGCTAAGATGTTTACCATCGTATTAATGACAGGTTACAAGCCCGTCGCCTAACAGTACTACAAGCCTATATTCCCTTAGTCGCCTCTAACGACATCCATGGGAAGACATGGAGTGGCACTATTCTAACCCGGCAACCACACGGGGAAAAATTAATAGGTCAACCAATTGTAAATCTCTAGCTTACACAATTTTTTATCATGTTTTTATCTACATTTGTTATGAGTTATGATAGAGTGCAATCATCGAACAGAAGCCACGTGCCAAAGGTCACGACTGCCAAATTACCCAATTGAGCGGCCCTTTGTCGACGGCGGGCCCACTTAAGCGTTTGTAAAATGTTATGTGATAGCTTCCGCTTGATGTCAAATAAACATTCAAATATTCCGCATCAAATTGGTCGTTTGATTATTTTTGTATGAACTTTTTTTAACGTTTAACTTTACATTTCTTATTTTCTTTGTGATACTTTTAATACTTAATTATTACGTATAACTTTATTACAAAGAGAGATTTTTCAGGATGGTAGCAATAGGAAAGAAGTGGCCTAGGTCCCAACAGGCGTGATTTAATGTATGTATGTATGTACAGATGTAGTGCATGATTATTTAGCATCGTGTTTTTTTTTAGAAACGTCAGTCAACCTCAGTTCTTATTGTACTGTGACCGACTGAAATAGCAAGACACGTTCGTACGTTTCCGTGAAAATACGATGGAAAACAATTATGCACTACATCTGTATGTACTTTATTGCATATGTATTTATGCCTTTATACAATATTTTTTATTCTTCACTGTGTTAACCCGAATTTCACTTCATAGAATTTAATTTCATCGAATGCTATTTGCTGCTGAAACCATGATGCTTAGGACTTATGACTACAAAAAATAAACTCATACGGTGAAATGCTTTTCGATGAAACTAAAATTCTGCGTAATGTGCGTTTGTTGAGAAGTGATTCGATAAAATAATAGTATTTCCCTTCCCTTCATTGTATCTTTTTTCTTTTTGTACAATAAAGTGAGATTAAAGATTAAAAAGAACCTCACCATCAGCCATCTCGTCCCCGAACACCAGCGCCTTGCAGCCGGCGACTTGGAGGCAGTGCGTCAACTGGGCGCCGCGCAGGTTCGAGTTGACCAGCGCGGTGGTCACGCGCAGCTTGGCCAGGCCGAGCCACACGAACACGTACTCCGGCCGCGTCTCCATGAACAGGGCCACCACCTCGCCGCTCTTGAAGCCCTGGTGCTTGAAGTACCAGGCTATGCGGTTGCTGAAGTCGTCTCCCTGGAAACAGGCTTAGATTAGGTTTTGGATTTAAGACTGTTGTTTGAGGCTCAGTTTCGTTGGTCGATAGCCCGCTTGCTGTTAGTGGTACATTGCATCGCTGCTATAGCTCCCAGCTCAACAATGTTAACACAACTCGTCAATGGATTGCTACACTCAAGTCCGCCTGTCTGTCACAGCCAATTTGGTCCGAATCGAATGGACCAAATCAGGTGAAATTTGGTAAAATGGTGAATTCCTATGACCCAAATACAGATGTGCAAAGTATTTTTTTTTTACATAAGTGTCATTTTCGGGAGTCACATTAGGAAATAAAATAATAATTGCAAACCTTACAGTCACATAACATATCAAATAAAAAGGCTCGTTATGAGAATCTCAAATATATTTTTATTATTATTGTAAAAAATAGTTTTGATTTTATTCATGAAAGAAGACGAAAATTGACCATACCCCCCTAATCTCTGATACGACAGAGCCTAAAATAAAAATAAAACAAAATACATACTAATATATAATTGTATTTATAGACTTTTTTTTTCACTTAACGAGACATTGCAAAATACACCAAATCTTGTCAAAAATCTACCATTTATTAATAATTTAATATAAGGAGTGTCTTTTACTACTTCCATTTTTTTTGTCTATAAGAGGCGACTAAGGGAATAAAGGCTTGTAGTACTGTTAGGCGATGGGCTTTGCTACCTGTCACTAATACGCTGGTAAACATCTTAACCTGTTTGTGCAAAATGTGGTTACAGAATTATCAACAAGTTTTTAGAGTTGAGGAAATTCTGTAGCTCTGCCTACCCCACTCTGGGAATAAAGTGTGTTTATTTATGAATGTTTTTTTTTGGAGTAGGTTTATAATTTCTGGCTTTAATACTTAAAAATGCAAAAGGAAACGGTGCTTTTCTGTTAAAAAATTAAAATGTATGACGGAAAATATACTGCCTTGTGATAAACACAAAAGGGTTAAGGTAACTAATATTATAATCTCAATCTCGGAAACGGCTCCAACGATTTTTCATGAAATTTAGTATGAAAGGAGTTTTGGGGGGCGATAAATCGATCTAGCTAGGTTTAGTTTTTAGAAAACATACGAAAAAAATCCTGCAGGTACTAACTGCAAAACCGCGTAACTCACAAATTTATGATAGAGCAAAATAAACCTTACAATCTTATTAAAAAGGTGCATTTTACTCCTTATTTAAAATGTCACTTACGCGGTTTTGCAGTTTCACTGACGAATTATGTTAACATAGGTTATGCACGGTGATTTTTTATCGGTGATCAGGAGTTGAAAATTATTAATAAGCAACAAAAATGGAATTTAATGGTTAATGTCTCAAACAATTAACTCACTATTTAATTTATTTAAGTTAATGATATTGTAAAATTAAAACCAATCACCATTGGATTCATGGACATCATACATTAATTATTGAAGTGAAGTAGATCAAGTGCCATCGCTTTGGCGGGAAATTTGACAGATATTAATTACTAATTACAGATATCAAGAAGTTTTAAGACTTGTTGGTAATTCTTTTCTTTAGCTCTGCCTACCCCACTCTGGGAATGAAGGCGTGAGTTTATGTTATGTATGTATGTATGTATTAATTACTTTTTTTTTTTTTTATAGCTTGGGAAGGCAAACGAGCACACAGGCCACCTGATGGTAAGTGGAAACTGTGACCCATAGACATTCGCATTCACAATTCTGCAAATGCGTTGCCAACCCTGAGGACTAAGATGGAATGCCTCTATGCTAGTCATTTCACCGGCTGTCTTATCCCCAAACCGGAACACAACGATGCGAACACTGCTGCTTGGCGGTAGGTTAATGGATAAGATGGTGGTACCAACCCGGACGGACCCTGCACAAGGTCCTCCCACAAGTAAACATACTAACAATTTTTTACTAATAATTTTTTCACTGTCATTAAATTTACTGTCTTTTGAAAAAGGTTGTAAACTCATAGACTAAACAATTAGTAGGGTGACAATTAATTTCAACAAAAAATATTTTCAAAATAAAAAAATTAAGTACATTTAAAAAAAAGTTTTGTTTCATGTAACTGCGACTTAAACGTGATCGCCATTAAAAAATGAATTAGAAAAACTAGTTCCTGATCACCAAATATAAATCACAGTGTATATGTGTACTGTTTTTGCCTGTTTGTTTCCCAATAAAGAAAAAAAAGTTATTGCTCGATTGCTACTAGACTATACGGTTGTACGTACTTTCTAGTTAAACCTGTTGCCGATGCGCCTGCGCGACCTTGGCTGCTCGATACTTGAGTCACCAAACTCAGGTAGGTATCACGGTGCAGGTTGACCAAGGTTGTATTAGCGTTGACTTACAAGGTAACTTGTTATTCGTAAATAAGATGAAATGCCGTTATTGACAATGTCACCAATAATAAAAAACCGATCAAGTGCGATGGACTGGCGCACTGGGGATTCGGTATTTAAGATAACATAACATGCTTGGTAATGACAAAAGATTTTTTTATTTTATTATTTTGAACTTCATTATCTATGACATAAGGTCCATTTTGACTAGTCTAAATTTTAACACAGATTTTCTTTTTTTTTGTTATTTCTCGAAAACTGTAAATAAATAATACTTCATTTTATTTTTCCCATTTAATATAATCGACTATTTTTGTTAATTTTTGGCTATAAATTCAAAAGTACAAAATAAATTATAAAAAAAAAAAAATGTGCAGGCATCACGGTGAGGCAGGTTTAACAAGGTTGAATTAGCGTTGACTTACAAGGTAACTTGTTATTAGTAAATAAGATGAAATGCCGTTTTTGACAATATCACAAATAATAACAAACCGGTCGAGTGCTCAGGGACTCACTTTTTTTTATGTCATAGGAAGGCAAACGAGCACACAGGCCACCTGATGGTAAGTGGAAACTGTGACCCACAAACATTCGCATTCACAAGACTGCAAATGCACTGCCAACCCTGAGGACTAAGATGGAATGCCTCTATGCTAGTCATTTCACCGGCTGTCTTATCCTCAAACCGGAACACAACAATGCAAACACTGCTGCTTGGCGGTAGGTTAATGGATAAGATGGTGGTACCAACCCGGACGGACCCTGCACAAGGTCCTCCCACAAGTACTTTTATTTTCATACTCTTTTAATAAATAAATAGTTTTAGCAACAAAACTTGGAGCGCTCACTGATCCCACACGTATATGGGAAAAGCATCGATAATTGAGTTTATCGATATAGGCAATCTCTAGCTGTCATTTAATTTTGCCCCGTATATTCCTAGAATAATAAAGACGGATAGGAACAAGGTTAATTCCAAGTGCGAGTCGGAATCGCGCACCGGAGATTCCTTATTTAAGATAACATGCTTGGTAATCAGAAAAGAAAATATTCATTTGTTATATACTTTATTTTCTATACGGTAAGGTCCATTTTGACAGATGGCCTAAGTGTTGTCATCTCCATGTTACGAAAAAAGTACTCAATCCGACGTAGTAGTAGCAAACTTGAGCAGCATCCCACTTACCATCAGTACCCTTACCATGAGTTACAAGTCCGCGGACCGGGAGACAAGCTGTAGGTAGGCCTCCAACAAGATGGAGTGACGACCTTGTAAGGATCGCGGGAACGCGGTGGATGCAAAAAGCACAAGACCGGTCTGAGTGGAGAGCCCTGGGGGAGGCCTATGTCCAGCAGTGGACGTCTTTCGGCTGACATGATGAGTAACAATTACCGTACTCGTTTGCGAGTCAAATGCTCTATCCCTCGCACTCTATAAGAACACTGCAAGGTCTGGTCCCTTACCATTAGTGGGCAAGGGACCTATCACAAAATACTGACCTGCCGGAAGGTGAGGAACCGGTCCCCCATGACGAAGGCCTTCTTGTCCGGCGCCCACTCCACCACGTCGGCCCAGCGCTTCACCACCGTCGTGCCACGCCGCTCCCACATCCAGATCTTAAACATGGTGATGAGGAGAACCCTCAGGCCCCTGAAATAAAACCCCTGGATTTAAATAATAGTTGAGAGGTACTGGCCACCCAAGCAGCAAAACCAAGTCGTATAAAAGTCGAGAGCACGTTCCTATTTTTACCTAAAGCTGAAAAAAGGGTCTTTAAATTGTCGAGTAACAGATCTGTAAACGTTTACTCGACCCGATTTTGGCACAAATTACTCAGCTTCAAGTGCTTTATTATAATTGTCGTAAAATAGTCGAGTATAGAGCCAAATGCTGCTATAAAAGTCGAGACAAAGCGACATACAGCATCATTAATGCTATAATTGCAATCATTTCACCATTAGTGTGTGCTTTAATTCGAATTAATAGTGCTGTGACAGTTACTTTACATATTGATTTATAGCAACATGGCGAGCTTTACAGCACTGTGTTCGAAGTATTCAGCTTAATGAATATGCGTGTTACTGTGTCAGAGAACAATTAAGAAAACAATGGAAGTAAGAATATTATTTTTTTCTACTTCACAACTAATGGTAGCCATGTGCTTTCAGATAATATATTTTCATTAGCTAGCTAGTTTCTTAGCTAATCGGTGTATTTCAGTGTAACATACTGTGAAGGGGTGTGCAGGTAAGGTTTATTTTTGATTACAAATCATCACTAATATTATAAAATTAAACATATTGCGGGTATGTTTGAACGATTGTTCGATGAAGGTGTCCGTTTATGAAATATTAAGCTTTAAAGCACAAATTTTTGTTAGAGTCAAGTGTCCCCCTTCCCACAGCCAAAACTACAAATACAAAAAATCTGAAAAAAATCGAAAGCACATAATGAATTTAATAGGAAAACTATCACTTCTAAGTAGATTTCAGTAGTTCTTGAGTTACAAACGGTTTAAATGTTTTTACCTACCGAAAACTTATTTGCGGTGTTGGTAAACTGACCGCGACCTCAGTCGATGTATGGGGATAACAGTTTTCCAACAGCAAAGTTAAGTTCGCGAGGTCTAATTTGTTTATAGTAAAGGCTTCGGGACCCTACACTGAGCATGGTGCGACATGCTCTTGCCCGGTTTTTATTAGATTCTATATCAATCATCTTTAAAAACATCCGTTACACCTGGATTTTATCAATTTATCATTTATTCACTCAGCTTCATACCAGGCTATCAGGATCGGCCAAGGTCCACTGGGCAATCGGGACACCTTGTGCGTGAACCAACGAGGTAATGGGGCGCGTCCGGCGAGATTGTTGACGCGGGATGAATGGAGTACTAGAGAACTACGCATCGAGGACGTTCAAGGTGGAAACAATTTGGTTGTCTTAGGTTCTGTGGTCCTGGTGGGATATGCTTAGAGCATTATTAATAATCTGTTGTGAGATATCCGTCTCAAGAAACGTCGAAGTAATAATGAAAAGCGCAATAAGTATTAGGTAATAATATAATATCTAATATAATATACATAATTATTATACTATATTATTAAATATAATAGAAATATTTATGTATATTTGAAGGGTCCACGGAAAGAACATGTCTAGTCACTTTTTTTTGAAAATGAGTTTTGAATCTCAAAATGTAGAGGACGAAATGAACCTACCACTCAGATTCAGATATAAATCTTCATATAACTTGTACCTTTTCACTCTTAAAAAAACCTCTACACGAAAATTACGTATAAAATGAGATGGTTCCTAACTTTCAAATCGCGATATCTCAAAAAGATACTAATGTGACTAGACATTGTTATTTCCGTGGACCCTTCATTTGCAATCACGATCTCAAAAACAGCTCTAACGATTTTCATGAAATTTGCAGTAAACTGGGCTTACGGGAGCGAAAAATCGATCTGTCAAGTTGTCTGATCTTCGGGAAAATTCGTTTTAAACCCAAGCGACGCTTGGTCTTCCGGTTAATTATGCATAATGAGTAAATTTGACTTGCAGTTCAAAATAAGTAGTACTAAGTAGAAACAGTAGCTAATGTGACATGTCAATGTTTCGTTGATTTTTATTTGATATTTTTTCGTTTTTGCTTCATCAATATTCAAAATCGTACTTTTTAAAGATTACATAGGTATTATTCCGTGTTTGCTGACCATTTTTGGTTTACATATCGTATCATATCGTACACTCAGAAATATGACCAATTGTATATACGACCTACCTGAAATATGAACAATTTATATATATCTATATGGGTTTCATTCATATTAGAATACATTCACTTGTGCGTATTTTATTTTGCTCATAATTTATAATGGACCAAATTCCATTCGGACTTTTAATTTACAACGAAAATAAATCTGGTAATAAATACTTTTCAGCACAATTACATTTTGACTAAATTCTAAATTACTTTTGACCCAACTTCAGAATGGTTATTTCACGTGGACGATTTTCCATATCGCACTGCTAGATCAAAACAGTAGCAACTCAAAATACAACTGTATTTCAAAATCAACTTTAATACAATGTCTTTGAGCTTGAAACAAAACTAACAATGATTTTGAGTTGACACTGTTTTGATCTAGCAGTGCAAATTATGTAGGTACCTAATGACACTAAATCCTCGATATGTGTGTATCAAGAAACTTGTAACATTCGTGCTTGCGGTCGCAAGGGTAAGGCAATATTTTCCTAGCAATAATCTTCCCATTCGCAAAAATTAAAAGTAGTTTTTTTTTCAGCAGCTTATTTTGCCAAAGTTTTTTTTTCGGCAGAAATAATTTAATTACTACCGTTTCTTATTCTGTATATATAATTTCCATAGAGTCGACGGAGCTCCGCTGGTAAGAAGTTCCTACTTCTGGGTAGTCTGGCCTTATTTCGGCCTAATGAAAATGGGAAAATTTTCGATTGGGATAATTCCATAGTAAAAATATGCGACCAGAAAAATTTAAGAATGGGTAAAAATACGATAAGGTAAAATCGCGAATGGGTAAAATTGTTACGCTGAATAAAAACGTTTGGGAAAAATATTGATACACCCCTTAAAAAGCATAGAATACGCCCTTCAAACCTCTTTGACTGGTTTAAGTGATAGGTTTACTACCCAGGGCATCTAGTCTAGGTCATTCGGGTCCGGTTGCTACTGTGAGATTGTCACGCTAGCATCCATTAACGCCGTGCTAACTCGACACAGCAGCGAGCGTGATTCCACTAGACTGATCCAGTTTCTAAACGATTCATTAACTGAAACAGTTACGTTGCACGCAAAGTATCAAATAATATTCGATTTAGAAATACAAAAGCAGAGCGAAATACACCATGTTTTTTTTTGATTTACGATAACTTTAAGGGAACGTTCTTTAGGTCGAATAATATTTCCCGAAGACAGACAAATGATAACTCTTAAACAATAGCATTATCAAAGGTAATATGGTTGTACCCATCAGGACCAGGCTCTATCGGTGTCCCGATTACATTATTCTACAGGACCTTGTACGAGTTAAGACCGGAGTTGCCCTGTGGGTCGAGAGGTTGGAGCCCCACCACAAGGTTAATTTAAATTCCTATGTGGTGAGAGTACCGACTAAAGATCTACCGACCTTTTTAAAGGAGGAATTCTGGCTGATTTCGTGGCT
This sequence comes from Acleris emargana, assembly GCA_927399475.2. Classification (NCBI taxonomy): domain Eukaryota; kingdom Metazoa; phylum Arthropoda; class Insecta; order Lepidoptera; family Tortricidae; genus Acleris; species Acleris emargana. The sequence continues at coordinate 15,731,482 of OV656854.1, forward strand.
GCCGGCTAGCTGGCACCGCGAAAGTGTTTTATTACTTAAGTTCATACCTGAGGGGTTATTATGACATAGCTTTGCAGTTCCTTTTACGGTGATGGTGAAGGACAGAACTATAGCAGCTATATAGCTCTGTCCTTTTCTCTCAGAGTAAACAGAACTGCGCTAACGGTGCTAACTCTGGATACGTTTTATGGATTGCATATCGATAAAAAAAAGATGTCGCTATGCATGTGCTAATTGAAAATTCTCGATTATTATAAAAAGGTTCGATGACATATCTGATATCGAGCGAGACTCTTAAGATAATAAAATATACGGATGTCTTTTCAATCAAAATGTTAATTTTCTGTCAGTGTCATTACATAGAAAACATCAATGCCTGAGAAACAAATATTCGCGCTCATCACACAAATATTTGCACTTACCGGGATTTGAACTCAGAACGCCTAGCTTCGTAGGCAGGGTCACTACCAACTAGGCCAGCGCGTCGTCACTACTATATTATTGTATTGTTTTTACCTACGGTCAACACATAAACAATTTGAATTTGAATTTGAACTAGGTGTATGCAAATATTCAACTTCAACGGAAACCGCGAAGTGGGTTAAATTTAACTTGCAAGATTTGACCCGTGCATACATACATATTTACATACATACATACATTGAAAGTAAAATAAGTTTAAAAAAATGGCTTCTTTTCCCCGGCCCACTGTGGAACGAAAATGGCCTCTCCATAGAAATAGGGACTTAATTTTCTAAGTGCCTATTTTTTTATTGAAATCGAATCTACTCCTCATAATTAGGTAAAACAATGAATATGGGTCAATTTCGCTGGAAAACGGCCGAGTAATAATTTTTTTACGAAAATTTTGTATGGAGCGTATGTGAAAAAATGGAATATCTCAGAAAGTGCACAATTTCCCGTAATATCCTTCCGCACGAATTTAGTACTAATTATTTATGATTTTTCGGCGTACTCAAAATTTCCCGGGAAGGTGCACTTTTTTTTTTTTAAATCAAAAATGTTTTATATAGGGAAAACTTGGTTTTTAGTAGGTATTTAAGCTTGCAAGACACGTTTAATCATGGAATAAAATGGAATAAAATCATGAAAAAAAAAGGTGGCAATGTTGGCATTAAGTAAAAGTATACATTAAATATTATTTTACTATCATTACGGATGATAATTACGCTGATTTCAATGGGGTCACATTAGTAATGTGCAATAAATAGGTTGCAGTTTAATTTTATTGTTTATTCCTTCTGGAACATCTCAACTACTAACATCAAGCAAACTGCAAGCAATGGAGGGTTTTACGACCAACTTAGATTTGTACGTGATTTTGAGAAATCAGGAGCCTTCCTTTAACCACGAAGCCTTGATGGAAGAAGTGGTTACTAAAATCAATGGACGACTATCTGAAGAAGACTATGATACCCTCAAGGGATTTTGCCAAAGATTTTCAAGAGCTGCTTTGGAAAGATGGCAGAAGTGCCGAAGAGATACAAAAAAGTTTAGAAGTAATTATGAACATTGGCTTATGGAAAATGTTAATTGGCCAAGCTTCGTAGTTTGGCGAACCGATTCACCTACCCAAGAATCAGGTGATTTAAACTATGAAGAACTTTCGACCTCATCGGTCGGAACAATGACTACAACAAAACGTAAGCCATTCGAAGATCTGGGAACCAAACAGAAGAAAAAAAGATCGAGTGACTTACAATCCGAAAAAGCTGATGAATTGGCATATGCTGCAGCAGAACGCTTTAAGCAGGATGGCCGCGATGATATTGCGGCCGTAATTGAATATATGCTGAAAAACCCAGAAGCAGCATCTAAATTAAGGGAAGTGACAATCTCTACGAAGAAACCCGCAACGTCTACGATATATACACCAGAAAAAGCACTAAGTCTTTTTATTTCACTCAAGTTGTCTAAATGGCAATATATGATACTGCGAGAGAGTGCTATTAGAGAAGGAGCAGAAAATGTGTATCCGTCATACTACAGAGTACAAAAAGCTAAACTTGATTCCTATCCTCCGAGTGAATCAATAACTATTACGGATTCTTCAGCCAAAATTAAACTGCAAGCGTTATTAAATATAACAGTGAACAGAATAATGGATACTATATCGGAGCACATAGAAGACAAGCAGATGGTACTTATTTCTAAATGGGGGTTTGATGGTGCGTCTAGCCAAAGCAGGTACAAGCAAAATATGAGTGACTCCGAGCAAGACGATTCCAGTGTTTTCATGACAACCCTGGTACCATTAAAATTAACTTCAGGAAATGATACAATATGGACGAATCCCAAGCCTTGTTCAGCGTTATATTGTCGTCCAATACAGTTCAACTTCATTAAGGAGAACGAAGCCGTTGTGCTTGCTCAGAAAACGGAGATAGACAAGGAAATTGCAGATCTACTACCCACAGAACACAAAACCAACACAGTGAAGCATGAACTGAAGATGACGATGTTGGACGGCAAAATTTGCACTTTTCTTTCCAAAGCCAGATCAAATGCAACTTGCAGTTTATGTTTGGCTAAACCAACGGAGATGAACCTTCTCGATACAATTCTTACAAAATCTGTGGATACTAGTATATACCAATATGGGTTATCATCTTTACACGCTCGTATCAATACGATGGAATGCCTTCTTCACATAGCATATCGCCAGGATTTTAAACAATGGGCCGCGAGAGGAAACGAGCTTAAAGAAAAAATGGCATCAAGGAAGAAAATCATTCAAGATCGTTTTAAGGAAGAAATTAATCTCTTGATAGATGTGGTCAAACAGGGGTCAGGGACAACTAATGATGGAAACACAGCGAGAAAGTATTTTGAGGACCCATGTAAAACAGCAAGCATTACAGGACTAGATGAGGGATTAATCAGGAGATTTGCAGTAATCTTGCAAGCAGTTACTTCAGGAGAGGTTATAGATGTCAACAAATATAAAGATTACGCCCACGATACAGTAAGAAAATATGTGGAATTATACAACTGGTATCATATGTCCGCAACGGTTCATAAATTACTGGTGCATGGAGCAGACATTATAGCCCATAACGCAGTTATACCGATCGGTAATCTCTCAGAGGAAGCGTCAGAGGCCCGGAACACAGTATATAAATAAACCAGTAAAGAAGCTACGAAAAAATGCTCGAAACGACGCACTCACACAGACGCACGCCTCTACGAGACCGCTAAGAGGATTTGGCGGTGCTGTCAGCCGCGTGTGTCGCGTCGAGACGAATGGGCTCCTTCGCATTTTACGTTCGTTCTTGAGAAAGATGCCACAAAAGTATTGCGTGGTATATACGGTTGTTTGAATTCGGCTTCTTCAAACCCGGAACTTTCATTTTTTAAACTCTCTGCTGGTGTTGGAAGGTAAGAATAAATAAAATATTTTTAAATAAAATGCTTTTTATAATACGATGACGTGTTGCAAAAGTAAAAATATAAAAATCGTTTAATTTCCCAGCGAAAATTCGAGAGAACTCGGGAGATTTTAGTCGAAATAAAACAACTCTATTTTACACTAATTACTTTAATTTACAAACTATTAAATTATTAAACGATATAAAATAATAAACATCTCTGCAATATTTGAACATTGAGTGTTTTTTTTTAAATATTTTTCTCGACCGTGGATAGGTCCTTCTTTGAGTGTCTACCTTTGGTGTTGTCGTCTTAAAAATACTGTTTTAATTTGTTACTTTGGTTCGAAATGTAGAAATTCGGGAAACGGGGTCGCTAAATCGTGATATCGGGAGGGAAGAGCCGAAATCGGTAGATCTCCCGACGAATCGGGAACTTTTGCAACACGTCTGACATTTTGTTTATTAGGTTATGAAATATGTCAAATAAGCATACTTCCTCTCGAATTTAGAAAAAGAAGAAACCGCCGCCATGTTACACTTTGTGTTGTTCTACCTATTCCTTCCAAAATCGAAATCTGGGGATCTGTGTGGTCTCTGACAGTGATTTCGTTGGCAGCATGAGAAAAAGTAGCCGCCATCTTGAACTCTTTAGTTAATCAACCGATTGCTTCCAAAATTGATATCTGGGGATGTGTATGGTCTCCGACAACTAATCTGTTGGCGGAATGAGAAAAAGTAGCCGCAATCTTGATTTTTTTTATTATTCGACAGGCTGCTTCCAAAATCGATATCTGGAGATCTGTGTGGTCCTAACTCTCGAAATCGATACTTGAATTAGCCTGTCGAATAATAAAAAAGTTCAAGATGGCGGCTACTTTTTCTCATTTTGCCAACAAATTCGTTGTCGGAGACCACGCACATCCCCAAATATCGATTTTGTAAGCAATCGGTTGAATAAATAAATAAATAAATATGGCCTCTACTTTTTCTCAATCTGTCAACAGATAAGTTGTCGGAGACCATACACATTCCCATATATCGATTTTGGAAGCAATCGGTTGAATAACTAAAAAGTTCAAGATGGCGGCTACTTTTTCTCAATCTGCAACGGATTTGTTGTCGCAGATCACACGTATCGATTTTGCACTAACTAGCTGAGATACAATAAACAAGTTTTTTTTTCAATTTTACAAAATGTCAGTGGACAACCCTTACGCTCAATTGGAGCGTAGGTATTTATCTTGAAAAGTAGGCCTAGTTTCTTTACTGGTTTATTTATATACTGTGCCCGGAATAAAGATTTTAGAAGGTTCAGGGAACACAACTCACAAAAAAAGAGTAGAAAAGACTCAAATCATGACATTCTCAATATGTTACTTCTGTCATCGGATCCCAAACTTACCGCAATGAGACCAACACTGAATAAAAGGAACAGACAAACCTTATTTATTGAGACCTTGGACCTTCTAATCAATTCCGAATAATCTCATTTAGTTAATTTTTACTTTTAATCATACTCTTAACGAGCACTGAATGTGCTCATTAAGGGCAGGGAGTTAAAGTGCAAAAAATGAGATATGTCATTATTCCAATGAACTCATTTTTGAAAATCCATCTCATCTAAAACCATTATTTAATTTTATTCCATGATTAAACGTGTCTTGCAAGCTTAAATACCTACTAAAAACCAAGTTTTCCCTATATAAAACATTTTTGATTTTTAAAAAAAAAAGTGCACCTGCCCGGGAAATTTTGAGTACGCCGAAAAATCATAAATAATTAGTACTAAATTCGTGCGGAAGGATATTACGGGAAATTGTGCACTTTCTGAGATATTCCGTTTTTTCATATACGCTCCATACAAAATTTTCGTAAAAAAATTATTACTCGGCCGTTTTCCAGCGAAATTGACCCATATTCATTGTTTTACTTAATTATGAGGAGTAGATTCGATTTCAATTAAAAAAATAGGCACTTAGAAAATTAAGTCCCTATTTCTATGGAGAGGCCATTTTCGTTCCACAGTGCGGCCTATCAAGCGAGCGAAGTCATAGCGAGTTTTAACCTTTAATTGACGAGGTGGTTTCAGAGCATTCTCAAAGTAGCACTTAGGCCATAGCAACAAAGTTCAATATAATAAGAATCATGACGTATGTGCGTATACCACGTCAGCTAAAGGTTAAGACAGAACAACAAAACAATAATATTAAATAAATGTACCAGGCGCCCAGGACACGCGTGGAGTCTGAACTCGGCAGTGGTGTGATCGCACCACCGGATGAAATCAATTACTGCTTGGACAATTGATTTTATGCGGGCACTGCGCGTCGTCCGATCTGTATTTGAGCGTTTATCACGTACGTACTGGGATTTATAAAAGTAGTTTAACAGCAAGAAAACCAACAAACAAATTACAACAATAATGGTTGCAATTCGATCCTCCGTCAAGACGAATGTTTTTTTGTACTTTTTCGAATCAAATCGGAGAAATACTGGAAAAAGGTCCGAATCTTAAGTACCCGAAACCGACGTGCGTGCATGACTCGATGTATGAATGTTGAAGAAGCTAAAGAAATTTGTTAAGATCGTAGCAAGTGGAAAGAAGTGGTCTCTGCCTACCCCTCTGGGAAACAGGCGTGATTTAATGTATGTATGTATGTATGTATACAAACGAATGAAGTCCCTATTTTCAAGTCACTTGAGATCGAATGTCGTGCGGTTCATATTAAAAAATCATACTGAATTGACGTTTCGAGTCGATAACAGTTTTAATATGTATGAATACTAGAATAGAGACCCTCTGGAGTTTTGACAGCTGTTCCAAATTTAAACTCATAACGTTACAAAAATCTATACCTACTGTAATAACATTACAGTTCAGATTTTACCTACTACCACAGACAAGAAAGTTCTCATAATAAAATTGGTTTTGATCGCATAATAGAAGATTTATAATAATTATGTGTGTAGATAAAGTGACAAAACGAAAACCGTAAATGCACTGCCAACCCTGAACAGAAGATAGCAGATTTTGTCATTTTATAATATTATACGGCTTTAACAATGACTAAATGATTTTTGTATTGATATTATCAACGCAGAAGGTTATCTAAAATCGGGGTCAATAGAAATGGCAATAGATGTAAACAAATCAGTACTGTTTGACACATAACCTCAATATTTCTGCAAACGAGTTTTGACTTTAAAAAACGTACCTATTAATAGTTACTACAATTAAAAGTTAAAACTAAACTTATTTAAATTAAAACTAAAGTAAGCTACTCAAATATTAAAGATGTAAATAATAATCACCACTATAAAAAGAACACCCCCTCTAGCAGGTCCGCTCGCGGCATGGTCCCTATGACACTGGCTGCATTACCTCTCGGATAGCTAGTCCAATCCTTTGGGAGAGATAAACACCAGCTCTAGGATCTCCGGAGGTGTCTATTAGCCGGGATGACAGAGCCTTAATAAAGCTTTTTATATATTAATATTTATTTCATTTTAAACAGAATGTAAAAGTAGGGAACTTGACAGAAGTTCGTGAAGCTAACCCCATGTGCGTGTGGTTGCCGGGTTAAAATAGTGCCACTCCATGTCTTCCCGTGGATGTCGTAAGAGGCGACTAAGGGAATAAAGGCTTGTAGTACTGTTAGGCGATGGGCTTGCAACCTGTCACTAATACACTGGGAAACATCTTAGCCTACTTTGTGCAAAATGTGGTTATAGAATTATCAAGAAGTTTTAAGACTTGTTGGTAATTCTTTAGCTCTGCCGACCCCACTCTGGGAATGAAGGCGTGAGTTTATGTATGTATGTAGAATTAGAATGTAAAAGTAACAATCAAGCGTGTGTACATCATTAAACGCAATGTCCAAAAGTACGTGATTATGGTGTAATAATGATATAGGTCCGTTTGGTTTTGATTACATAATTTGTAATTTCTAGTGGCTACTGTACACTATATTATTAAGAGAAAAGGTTTGTATTTTTGTATGTTTGTAACGATAAACTCAAGAACTGCTGGACTGATTTAAAAAAATATTTCATCATTAGAATGCTACATTATCCGTGAGTAACAAAGGTTATGATTTGGAAAGGTTATGACACGGACGGAGTCACGATAAACAGCTACTCTGCTCTCCTAAGCCAACAGGCAGTATTTCTGATAAAACTCCGGTAGCAATATCAACCTCATTACTAACTAAAGAGAATTCAAACTACTTTGGTTATTGAATTTGAGATACTGCTTTCTGGCTTAAGAGGGCAGTAGTGTGTAAGTATCTTCAGTTACATGTATGGAATTTCTTTGCTTTAAACTAACACGATTTCACACATGCTAAAGCTATAAAACGAGACTTTAACGCGTAATAAATTAAACAGACGCGATAAAGGCCCGTTTTATAGTTTTCGTATATGTTTGGAAATATGTATTATTGTTATTTAAGGAATGTGAACCACCGCTAAAATCGCGTAGCTGTCAAAAAAATCCATACAAATTTAGCTCCGGCCGTTAATGTTTCTCACCCCCTAAATCAAGTCCGATTTCCACGATTTTTGAATATACATACATACATTAAATCACGCCTGTTTCCCAGTAGGCAGAGAACACTTCTTTCCACTTGCTACGATCTTGACAAATTTCTTTCGCTTCTTCCACATTCATTCATCGAGTCATGCACGCACGTCGGTTTCGGGTACTTATGATTCGGCCCTTTTCCAGTATTTCTCCGATTTGATTCGAAAAAGTACGCCTAGGGCGGCCCCTTCCGACCCTACCACTCACTTGAATATGTTGTAGTTATTATAAAGAACTAGAACTGTTTTTTGTTTTTTAAATTTGTTTTATTTTAAGAAGTATTTTCGTGGAAAGGAAAACGTACAGACATAGTTTTTCATGAAATCTACAATATATTCAAAAATCGTACAAATCGTAGAGAAACGTTTTCGCATTTAATATTGAAATTTTCAGCCTCACAATGATATAATCCTCTTAACTACCAAACTAAGTAGCGGCTTCTACAAGAGACCTTAATTATCCAAATTGCATCAACGGTCTTTCAGCCAAATGTAACCCTGACCCACCATAGAACTGTGTCACAGTGACATTATAAAACAATTTGTTTGACACTTCTAATGACTTGAATTATAACGTCAATGTGACACAGTTTTGTGGTGTGGTGGGCTTACCTCTCGTAGTTTTCGAGCAAAATGCCTGTGACATACGGACGGAAGGACAGACATGGGGTAATGTTAAGGGTCGCGTTTTGTCATTTTGGCTAAGGAAAAATTAAAAAAAAATACGTTGCCATTGAAATTTTTAAACAATAATATTGTTTTGCATAGACGTAGATCCTATCTTATGGGCATCACCAGACCTAGGAATATACGGGGCAAAATTAAATGACAGCTCTGCTAGGGATTGCTTATATCGATAAACTCAGTTATCGATGCTTTTCCCATAAACTAGTGATCGCTCCAAGTTTTGTTTGTAAAAATATTTTTTTATTGAAAGTTTGCAAATGAAACAAAATAGCAACATAATATTCGTTATTCTTTATTTTAAAAGGATTTTTTAACCTTCACTCGCCATCATATATTTTTCCTTATTGTGTATTTCAGAATGATTATCTCATTGAATTTACTATTGTTAAAATAAACTATCAGAATTTGATAGGAGTAAATAAAATATGATGATGATGTGAAGGATAAAAAATCCTTTTAAAATAAAGAAAAACGAATATTATGTTGCTATTTTGTTTCATTTGCATACTTTCAATAAAAAGTTATTTTTACAAACAAAACTTGGAGCGATCACTAGTAGGTATATGGGAAAGGCATCGATAATTGATTTTATCGATATAGCCAATCCCTGGCTGTCATTTAATTTTGCCCCGTATATTCCTAGGTCTGCATCACCATCCCACTTATCTCGATAATATCAAGTACTTTGTCATCCTACTGACAGCTGAATTGATTTTTTTATAATCCAATGACAATGTATTGTGGTATTTGAATGTCATTCCTAATCCGAATAATAATAACTCTCGCTAGATGGCTGGATCAAGGGCCAGATACAGAAGGCAGTACTCCTCGACACGGCACGCATTGTGAGGAGGTTCCTCTCTCTGCAGCCCTAACCACCGGTAGCTTGGCCCTCTCTTTTTTAGTTTTTATTGAGTTTCAATTTAATCTTATTTAGCATAGTTATAATTAGTTTTACTTTTAATAATTTAGTTTTTATTTTATGTGACAATATTTGCTAAAAATTGATGCGGGCGCAAGCAATCTATACTATACCAAATTTCAAATTGATAGCTTCTATATAACAGAGAGAAAAACTGCTGTGGTATACAGACAGACAGACACCTAAGTCGCACCAACCATGGCAGCCAATTTTGGCAAAACGGGACCACGCTGCTGGTGTTAGTTTTAAGTTATACTATATTGTTATGCATGTCGGTCTATAAGGTTTGTCAAATAGGTCTCGTTACCTGAAATAAAATTTCTTATTATTATTAAAAGGGTTTAATTTTTCACCGATTTGGTACGGAACTCTAAAAATAAATAGTCTATTTTAGCAGAAAACTAACGAATTATAGGAACCTAGTCGCTAGTGTATAACAGGTTTAGTCTGCTCGGTAAGCTGTTGGTGAGTGGCGACACCACGGACCTGAATGCTCCCGAGGGTAGGTCCTGTTCCTCACCTCACGCTTGCCTTCACCGGCTGGCTGGAGTGAATAATGTCGAGGAACAGACCCTCACCTCTGGCTTGCCTTTATTGGCCGGTCAGAGTGGAGTCGCAAGAGCTATATGCTCAAAGGGTGGATGTGTTGCATAAGTGGTGAGTGGGCACCTTATGGTCGTTTAAAGTCCAGAAGCACCTCTCCACTCTTAGCCCCTCTGGAACTGTTACCTCCCTGCTGCTATATACCTATATGCGGCTATTTCGGGAAGCCCATTCCATTGAGTTGGCGAGTCACCGCCTGCCATTTCAACCAAAGTAATTACTAGTAATTAGCATTGGCCAGGCAGGCGCCGTAGTTTCATCAATAGCCTAGTTCACCAGTCCATATCTGTTCATTCATAGAGCCTATTTTAATACTTCCATACTTCTTAAATAGTCCTACACTAACCGTTAGTTGTCCGTGGGAGCATATTTCTATAGTTTGAACTCAAGGACAATCGCCGGTTGGTGTCCCATCACTTTACTAAATTAAACTTGTCTAAAGGGCCTCTGCGTGTTGGCTTCGGCTCCATGTACGCCTTCCAAAGGTCCGGGACTCCCATAGTCCCGTGATTGGTAAAGACATACAAATAATAATAATAATAATCATTTATTGATATTATACGTATTGCTAAAACATATCCTTTCTTTCCGCATTCCGTCTAAATAACCTTCCAATTTCAAAGGCGTATTGACATAGTCCGTCACCGGATACCAGGAGTGCATGGATTCAAGAATAGCGGACTTTGCCCTGTTGACAGCAGCGAATGAATGGCCAGTAAGCGACACTGCATCCCATTGTTCTGGTGACCTATGCGGCCCTGATAACGTATCATCGGCAAAGTTCATGTAGGTTTGTTTACTTGGTATTTTAAGTATCAGGTTCAAGGCAGTGTTGTTTAAAGTTAGAACTAGGCTTTGTTATCTTATCATGCTCTTTTTTTTTTTTTTTTTTTCTGATCTGTCAGAACTTGACTACGGTTCTTTCCGTGCATTCGAGTTAATTGACTGAGTAATTCGATTTAATTCGAAATTCGAATAATTTGATTTCGTAGTAGTTCACGCCAAAGACCTTCATAATAGACGAACAGTCTGTGGAAGCGAGAGCGCAGCCTCTTTATGCACGAATACGAGTGCGACAGTGACAGCGAAAGACGTTGACGTTGTAACCATTTTGAAAGCTAATGGTAGCCCACGGTAGCCCACTGGCGACAGCGTCTTTTAGTTTTTATTAAAATATTCAGGATAATTGTATAAACGTGGTGTCAAAACCGTTAAAAACAACAATGGTGGGCTGTGCAGTACCTGATTGCGAAGTCAATCATAGGAATAATCCAAACAATGAGTCATTTCACAGGTAATTATGATCCACACATAGTCATTTTTGAACTCATATTTTCAAGGATTCCTAGGTCCAAGGAATACGGTTAGTGGTCTAATAAGTACGATATATCATGTAGTTTTGTGTTTTATGCATATTTTTAATTTTTATATGTAAAATGAAAAGATGTTGTGTCCGTGAAAATTTCCATTTTTTAGGTAGTGATTGAATGTTTGAATCACACTCATCTATCGATAAGTTATCAATATGTCGATATTTTTTCATTCCTTCTCATAATTATTTAAACATTATTCCGAGCGATTATAAAACGCAGCTAGGTAAATTGATCGCAGTTTATTATTTATCATTAAATGCAGTGGTCCAGGCTACGACAGGACTTCAAATATATTTTTTTATGTTTTTTGTGTATGTTTTAATTAAATCGTGTAGAAAATGCTAAAATAAGCATCTTTTCTTATTTAAGTTTTTTCTCTCAGGTTGATAATTACCGAGATATGGGGGGTCCAAAAGTTAGTAAATTCGGTACCTACAAGGCGTTTGAGAAATTTCGATGGGGTGAAAATTATGTCTGTATAACATTCGGTTTTTATTTATGTATTGTGTAGATAGTACTAAAATAACCATCTTTTGTTGTGTAAACTTTTACCTAAAAGTCCTAAAATCGGGCCCCCTTTGCCCCTATAACCCAACCAAATATACTTACCAACCGTCACTTTTTGGCCACAGGTTTTCTAAAACTTTAGTACAGATCGATAACTTTCAAAATCTCTTAATCTCTAACATTTTAATAAATAAAAAACAAAAACAGTGAATCTCAATATTAATAATATCGCGTTTTTGTGATAAGGTACGGTTATATTAAGAATCATTTCGCGTTGGTATGTTGTATAAAAAAAGTCCAAGTTGTCTCCTACCTGGAGAAACCCAAACTTAATATGTTTAAAAATATTTCATGGTTTTTTACAAAAAAGGGGGCCGAAAGGTGGTGGTATAGTATATTTTGAGGACCGGCTCATGAAGTCCTTTCATTTGATACCACACATGATAGGTGTCCGAAAAAAAATATAATTCCCATACAACAATAATATTATGTCATTAAGTACTGGCCCATATCAATATTTTGAAGAAATATTTTAACTTAAAGTACCCGTATACCAAAAGGCTACCCTGTACATCGATTTGCGGTTTTCAAGCAATATTTGCTTCGTACACCGTCCACTAAAAGTAAAGGTACATTTCAGATTTCCATCATGCCCATATTAAAAGCCTAGAATTTGTGTAAGACTGAAATTTATTAATTATTTACATTAAAAATTGATTGTATGATATGTGTGTGGTAATTACCATGAAAAGAGTATTATTATAGATAATGAAAGAATCTTGTGTTTTATTAGTGAAGAATGCTAGTTTTAAGTTCCACGCAAGATACAAACAAGTCTTATATAAGCGAGTCTTTTTCATCGATATTTTTTCGATATAACGTACGGACATCACTAAAATTACTCACACACTTGTAAAATCACGCACACGTTGACATTTCCGTTTTGGTAACGCGGGAAAAAGGGAGTCTGTTCGTCTATTACGTTAGTTATATAAAGGTCTTTGGTTCACGCCCACAGAGTAGCAATTCTCATGCCGTGGACTTTATTCAGACGGTTCGATGTTTTATTTGCTTAGTTTTGTTTGACAATATTTGGTTTGGTTTTTGCTATTTTGTGACAGTTTTGTTTTTATTTTGTAAGTTTTGGTTTTAAGTGTTTTAAGGGAGGCCATTTGCAACGTTAAAAGATGGCGGACGTGTAATTTGTTTTAGACTTTAATTTTTGGGTAATTAGGTGTTCAAAGTTCTTTTCTGATAGTGATTTGTACTTTTTATGCCTTTGTGTCGCACAGTGATTGAAGACTTGGACTTATTTCGTGTATCTGGCATCTTTCTTCTCGTTTCAAGTGGACTCGCAGTGGTGCAGAGGTTAAAACTATCTTGACCTCTGACCTACAAATCACCGTACAACGTTGCCCCCAATCTTCCTAGAGAAGATTGGATTGTGTTTTATTGCTATATTGATTTATACTCATAATATATACCTTGACACTGGCGAAATCACTTCACGTGGAAACGCCATATCCCTGCGGTAGTAGCTGTTCAAGTCGCCGCGGGGGTATGGCGTTTCCACGTTAAGTGATTTCGCCAGTGTCAAGTATATATAAGTATAAATCAATATAGCAATAAAACAATCCAATCTTCTCTAGGAAGATTGGGGGCAACGTTGTACGGTGATTTGTAGGTCAGAGGTCAAGATAGTTTTAACCTCTGCACCACTGCGAGTCCACTTGAAACGAGAAGAAAGATGCCAGATACACGAAATAAGTCCAAGTCTTCAATCACTGTGCGACACAAAGGCATAAAAAGTACAAATCACTATCAGAAAAGAACTTTAAACACCTAATTACCCAAAAATTAAAGTCTAAAACAAATTACATGTCCGCCATCTTTTAACGTTGCAAATGGCCCCGTGTGTCACTCAAGATATGACAGTAATCAAAATTCAATATGGCGGCCACCAAACGCCATATTGTAAAAAAAGTCGACGAACTATGACAAGTGGGGTATCGTGGAATACATGTTTATAAATAATCTTTACGTTTCTTTCATAATTTTTCATAAATTATCAAAAAATCCGGTCAAGTGCGAGTCGTACTCAGTCCGTTTCGTACCGCCACACAATAAGTATTAGATATTAATATATTTATTATATTTCAATTTGATTTCGATTTCGGAAATCTAATTAGCGTGAGGCCAACTCACACTTGACCATTTTTTACTATTTGTTACTGTATTAATACAACCAAAAAAAAGACATTTCGACCAAATAACCAATTAGAAATTCAGATAGTTGTTACACAGAAAAAGAAGACAGAAGGAGGTAAAAACTAAACGCTTAAAACATAATTGCCAATTCTTACCACATACAAATTTTAAGGGAGGGGGGGATAAGCAGATAGTTTTAGGGGGTGAGTAACCACACTATTGTTAAGATTGAACACAATTTTTTTTTCATTTTTTTGTTACAAGTGCCGTAAGTATAAGAAAAAAAAAAGGTTTTTTTTGGTGACAAACAGACAAACGAAGCACAATAAAATTCTGACATAGACGAACGACCTGTTATCCAGAAATGGTTCGAACACAGCGTCATGCTAGCAAAGTGTATACGCTTGTATTATTGTGTCAAAGCTGTCACGCTATAAAAACCCCGGATAACTACCTATAGGTAGTTACGACAAATAATAATGGCGCTATGAATAGACGTGGGCGCTAACAATGGGCCTCATAAGGAAGCTCAAAGTCACTCAGAGGGCTATGGAGAGGACTATGCTCGGGGTTTCTCTGCGTGATAGAAGGGTAAGGACCAAATTTTTGTCACCGTTGCACAACGCAAATCACACTGGAATGTGTCACACTGGAAAAAATCATTCAAGTCATTCGTCGCACAACGGAACGAAAATTGTTCACTACATAACCTTACAAGCGATGCAGCTCATTAAATATAACCACAATGTCGGCTATTTCGAGATAAGTTTAACTGTTAATATATAATAGTTCGTATTTACCTTTCGTTTTCAGAAAATTTGGCCAAGAAACACCTTTTTTTCCACTTTAAACACACAAAAATTTAATGACGCACACTGCCGAAACTAACGAATGCTCAGGTAACAGCCAAAAAAACATGGTGGTCCTATCCACATTTTGATTGCCAGCTAGGAGCCAAAGTTGGCATGCTAAAAAAATAAGAAACGGGTGTTTTGCGTTGCAGGCTTGGAAATTATAACGTCGCACAACCACTGTGTCACAACGGAAATATTTTTTGGGACATTCTTTGTTTTCAAAATTAAAGTAGAAAATAGCGATGCTTTGAAATTTAAAGTATAATATCATTTGTGTTGTTTATTGGAGAGTTGATTAACTTTTAATTGGAAACGCTAACCATTCAGAAAAAAAGGAAAAAAATATATATGTCCAGAAAGTTGGAGGTGGGACATCCTTAGTTTGTATGGGGTACAAAAATACGATAAAGTTTGTTAATTCTTTACGGAAAAAATTAAGCAAGGTAATCATTCAATAATTGGGTAAAATCTTGTTAAGAGGTCATAATTTTATTTGGAACTTTCAAAAACAGTTTTCGAATGTTTGAATACGAAATATTCAGTCACCAATAAGGTGGACAACACCTAACATCTGGACCGGTCCAAAAATTTGGTCCTTACCCAGAATCAGAAATGATGATACCCGCAGGAGAACTAAGGTTACCGACATAACCCGAAGAATAGCTAAACTTAAGTGGCAGTGGGCGGGGCACATCGCTCGCAAGACTGATGGCCGATGGGGTCAGAAGGTTCTTAAGTGGCGTCCGCGGACCGAGAGACGATTTGTAGGTAGGCCTCCAACAAGATGGAGTGACGACCTTGTAAGGAACGCGGGAACGCAGTGGATGCTAAAAGCACAAGACCGGTCTGAGTGGAGAGCCTTGGGGGAGGCCTATGTCCAGCAGTGGACGTCTTTCGGCTGACATGATGATGAGGCTATTAATAGCTGCGATTATTTCAATGCGTCAGCTAAAACACATACATACATACATTATGTAAAAATGTTACCCGATTAAGGCTCAAGAGATACAGTGGTTGTTATGGTCGAACCTTGGTTGATACAGTGGGCTCTTAGGGTCCCCCCAAACCAGTCGACGCGGAGTCTGCTTTCGCCGAGTGTTTTACTTTACACCACACTATTCGCATTTAGCCGATCGGCCGTCTCCGCGGTTGGACACCCGCGTTCAGCAGTCTCATCCTCCTTGCGGCCGTAGAGACGCCCGATCGCCTGCGATTTGCTATCGCAACAGTTGTAAAGCGACGGTCGGCTCTCCCGTGCTCCGTACTGCCGTCGAGACGTACGACAGCACGCGTACAGCCGTTGAGTCGGATGAACAGATGTAGGCAACAGCGGGTGATCGGCAATTGTAAATCTCATTTTTGGAGACTGGTTGTTAGTAACAACGTGAGTTGGGAATCGGACAGACGCGTTAGATTATTTTCCTTCATATAATTAAATACAATACAAATATAAATTAAATACACAAACGCATCAGTAGCTACTTCGGCCGCCATCGGCTCTGTTCGGCCGTCGCCGGCTATGTTCGGCCGTCGAAGACGCTGAACGGCTTCCGCCAGCTCTGACCGGTTCTTATCGTAGATTCTCACTTACCCGCTTCTTATTCACTTACCCGCGCGGCTAACAACAAGCAGCACGTATTTTTCTGTCCTCCGCTTTCTTAATTAGTTTTGATTGAAAAAATCGTACTTTTAAATTCCAAATTTATACTAGTGTGAAGCTAAAACTTTGTGCAATTCAAATGTCGTATTTTAAACAGTAGTGATCAAGTGACTTAAGTACAATCGCAGTGTTAAACTCAAAACCGAACGTTATTTTTTTCGCCGCGAGAGACGGTCACCGGCCGCTGGACGCTTATCTTATCTCTGACGCGCTATTCAAGCTTGCCCGGCCGGTGTGCCCCCGTACCGCGATACTCATAGTCCGCTGTCGTTTAGCTATCGCTGCGTTTCTTGGTACAGGAATCATGAGTTGTTCCGGCTGTTTAGTAAATCTGGCGCAAGGCGAAGAGGTGACTAAATGTACTTCATCAGGCTGTCAGCAAAGTTTCCACTCGGCCTGTATAAACTCTGTGCGCCTGACAAAAGATGAGGTAAATTCCTGGGTCTGCCCTGACTGTTGTGCTAAGGCGAGGAAAGGAGGTGATAACTCTTCCACACCAATTCGCAACACCAACGAAAATGTCACCATGAGGAAAAAGGTCCCTCAATAACCATCGGGCCCCAGCAAGTCGGACGCCGCCGCAAACGAAAATGTCGCCACGAAGAAAAAGGTTCCTCAACCACAAACTCAACAACCACCGGGCCCCCACAAATCGGACGCCGTCGCCAATGAAAATGCCACCACGCGGAAAAAGGTATCTCAACCACAACCTCAACAAACATCGGGCCCCAACAAATCGGACGCCGCCGCCAATGATAATGCCGCCACGCGGAAAAAGGTACTCCAACTACAACCTCAACATCCGCCAGGCCCCAACAAATCGGACGCCGCCGCCGCGGGTCCCGTTAGCGGGCTCCAGTCTCTCTCCTCTGAAATGAGTCTTTTGCGGAAGAGTGCTACTGATATGTGGGACTTATTTAAGGGCCGTCTTGATGAATTATGTGACAAAATTGCGAGCCTTGACGGCAGGATTAAATCTTTGGAGAAGTTAGAGGGCGAAAATACTATGTTAAAAGCTAAGATTGACGATCTACAGACTCAACTGGAAAACCAGGCCCAGGCAGCTCTTAGGAATGAGGTCGAGATCATTGGTCTCGAAGAGCTGGCAAATGAAAACCCCTATCATCTGGTCCTTACCACAGCGGTAAAATTGGGCGTCGAGCTTAGTGACACCGACTTGGTACACGTAACCCGAGTTGGCCCCAAGCGCCACGGCGACCCCGGGTCTGGCGGCGACGAGGCTCCCACTCGCCGCTTGCAGCGGCCCCTAGCCGTTGTCTTTGTTCGTAGAGCAAAGCGGGACGAATTTCTCAAACAGGCCAAGATTCGCCGTAATGTCAAAAGTAAAGACATTGTCGTATCGGAAGGACCTGACTCAAAAGTTTACGTAAATGAGCGGCTCACCAGCAGGAACCGCCGGTTATTTCGTATCTCCAGAGAGTTCGCGAATGAATACAAATACAAGCACTGCTGGGTACACAACGGTGCAATCTTCTTCAGGAAACAGGACGCAAAATATGGGAGCCCTGCAATTAGGATCAAATCCGATTACGACCTCTACAGATTGTCCAACTCTCATGTGCAGTGCGCATCCGCCGCGGACCAGCCCAGCGCGGAAGCAAACGCCCCATCGTGTTCCATGCAGTCTTGATGTGTATTTCTTGTTCCTCGCTCTTGTTCTCGGTCTTTTTGTTAACTATTTACTATTGTTAGAATATTATAAATTGTACTTTATAACGCACACCTACATTACTACCCAAACACCCAACTCATGCACACTTACACTTACACACTTCTGCACTTTTATGAACTTAAGCGTGTTTCCGTATTACAGAAGGACATGTCCTGCGCCCGAGCATGAATTCACTTGGCAGTTTTTAGCATCAACTAGTTTTGAGAAATCCATTTCGTTTATCAATTTTCTATTTCAATGGGTACTTTGTTTTTGTTAGATGAAATTGACAAATCTTTTGAAATAAAATGCCATTTGACAAATATTCCGGAAAATTGCGCTCAAATCATATCCAAGTATTCGTTGAAAATTTTAAGCCTGAACATCCGCAGCATAAACAAGAACTTTGATAGTTTTCTTGTTCTGCGTGAGAGACTAGATACTGAGTTTGACGTGATCGTTTTGAGTGAATGCTGGATCAATGAAGACTCTATTATTAACCAACTAGATAATTACGTTTCCTTTAGCTCTAAAAAATTTATAAATAAGTCGGGTGGCGTGATTGTTTACGTTAATAACAAGTGGTCTCCAATATTCTCAGAAGTGAATGTAAATGATGCTAACTGTGTGCTTGCACACGTGCCAAACGTATTCTCGGTTGTGGGTATTTACAGGTCACCAAGTTTCCATGACATTGACGCTTTTACTACATCACTTGACTTAGCTTTAAAATCCATTGCTCACTCCCCCTGTCTTGTTCTCGCTGGGGATCTTAATATAGACATACTAGAGTCCTCTCAAATCAGCACCCAATCCTCAGAGTACTTATGCTCTCTGGCTAAGCATGGTTTGTTACCTTGCATAAACACTGTCACTCACCATAAATCTTGTCTTGACCACATTTTTGTACCAGCTCAATGTCAAGCAGAGTCGATTGTTTGCTCCTCTGATGTAACGGATCACGACGTTACTATGGTGGGAATCTCGCTTCTTTCAGAGAAACCTATCAAACCTGAACGGTCTAAAACTGTTATCGACTACGACTCTCTGAAAACTGAGTTAAAATGCACAGACTGGTCATCCATCCAATGTAGCAGAGACCTCGAGGCAGCTACGGATCGTTTTTCAACAATGATTAGAGATGCTGTAGTCAAACATTCCAAAATTGTAAAGATTAGTCGTTCAAAGTATACTATCAAACCGTGGATGACCCCAGGCTTATTAAGATGCTCGAGACATAAAGATAAGTTGCACCAAGAATCTCGTAATGATCCCAATAATAGTGTCAAAAAACTAGTTTATACCCGCTATAGAAACTTTTATGTTTCATTGTTACGAAAACTAAAGGCAGATTTTGATAGGAATGACCTGACTCAAAATAGAAATGCACCCCGTAAGCTCTGGAATTCGATAAATCGCATTACGCATAAATCGTCCAAAGTCACTTGTTCAGAGGACCTTATCAATGCTGGACGCTCACCCGAGGAAGCCCTTAACAAATGTAATGAATATTTTTCATCGGTTGGCTCAAGGTTGGCTGGTTCAATTTTGACGAACTTAAACGAAACTCAGGAGTCTCTAGTCAGGAAGCTTTGCTGTGACAGTGCCACTCCTAACTCTTTTTACATTCACCCCACCCCTCCACAGGAGATCATCAGCCTTATAAAAGTTCTTGACCCTCGCAGTGCTACTGGTTCTGACAGTGTAAGCAACAGGCTTCTAAAAGAGATATGCCATGAAATCGCCGAACCTTTAACATTCATTTTTAACCTCAGCATCGCATCGGGCTGTTTCCCTCATAGCTGGAAGATAGCTACAGTCATCCCAATACATAAAGGCGGACCTAAAAACACTCCAAATAATTTTAGACCAATATCTCTTTTGGGAGCCTTCTCTAAACTTCTTGAGCGTGTTGTGAACAAACGTCTCGTCGAGTACCTGGAGCAAAACAAACTTCTGTCTGACCGTCAATTTGGTTTCCGCAAAGGGAAGTCTACTGAGGATGCGGTAACAATGTTAATAGATACTGCGGTGTCTCATCTCGATGGGGGTCGCCACTGTGTCGGAGTCTTTCTTGACTTAGCTAAAGCATTCGACACGGTCTCGACTCCCATGCTTCTGAAAAAGTTGGAATCCTTTGGCATCCGTGGAATCGCGCTAGAGTGGTTTGCTAGTTACCTGTCGGACAGAAGCCAGCTTGTTAAAATAGGCGATAGAAGGAGTGACCTCAAACCTGTATCTTTTGGCGTACCACAGGGAAGTATCTTGGGTCCCTCGCTTTTTGTTGCATATATAAATGACATCATGTCTCTGGACATTTATAACAGTGAAATCCTGTGTTACGCCGATGATACTGCGTTATTGTTTCATGGTAACTCTTGGCAAGATGTGCGGGATGCGATGACTGAGGGTTTACAAAGAGTTGTACGCTGGTTAAATCACAACCTCTTAACTGTCAATGCAACCAAAACACAATTCTTATGTTTTCATAAAACCGCTTCGTCTTGTCCTCCGATCTCAATGGAACACCTTAATATACATGAACCAAACTGTGTTGTCTCCTCTGTCGCTGGTTCGGTCTGTGCTTGCACTTCTATCAGTAGAGTTGCATCCCTAAAGTACCTAGGTGTTACATTGGATGAAAACCTTAATTTTAAGAAGCACTTTTCAGTCACGTCCGGTAGAGTGCGTAAATTTATTTACACCATGAAATTTTTAAGACATTGCGCCGATGAGTCTCTGCTGAAGATGGTGTACATGGCCTTGTGTCAATCTATCCTAGATTATTGTATTTTAGCCTGGGGTGGTTGTGCTAAATCCTCTTTGATACCTCTAGAAAGAGCTCAAAGAGCGGTTCTGAAGGCAGCTTTTTGCAGACCACGGCTGTACCCTACTGCGGACCTTTACAATGAAGCAGAAGTTTTAAGCGTCCGGAAATTATTTTTATATCGAGCGACAACCACCACTCATAAGAAAATTCTTCAATTGCCATCCTATCCTGACTTATTAAAGAAAAGAGTATTTAGAATTCCCATACCAACAGTAAAATCCACATTTGCAAAGAGATTTAAATCATTTCTATTTCCTAAAATTTATAATAATATTGCTAACGTATGTGATATCAACATGTCTCGAATCCCTGAGGCTAAAAAGCGAATACGAGAGCTCTTGTTATCTTGGTCTTACGATCAAGCTGAGGCAGCTTTGAGGTAATGGGACACTTCGCACCCTTCCCTCTTTACTCACACTACACTCACTCACACTCACACTTTAACACATTCACACTGTTTAAAAATTGTTTAAACAATATTTAAAAATTGTTTAAAAGTTGTTTCATAACTCTTTTCGTCTTAAAAATAAAATAAATATATAGTTAAGCAGATAGATTCCTTGGAACTACTGTAATATGTATATAATTTATCTTTCACAAATGTCAATTGCCGCTTTTCTTTGTTTTTGTAATTCACGTGTATGACTTGACTCCCACGATACAGGCTATGCCTAGTGTGGAGGTCACTGCTTATAATTGATTATTTGCTGTAACTTTCTTTTGGTAAATAAATTATTCTATTCTAAATTCATTCTATTCTATTCTCGGCCGTGATCGGAACTGTTCAACTCTTGCCGGCACCGAACGGCGGTACTCGGAGATTTATGAATGCGAACGTGTGCGGTAGGCTGCTCTGCCGTGTCATGACAAAACACTGTAACTCAAGTTACAGTGTTTTGTGCTAACATCAATAATTGAGCTTTTCGGGTCCATATTTATATATGCCTACTAACAGACCACTCATTTTTTATCTAAATCTATGAAAAACCTCAAAGCGCATTACACTGTAACTGTTAAAGCATAAGGGCTTGTTTTGACTAATCACTGTATGTCCAAATACAGTGTTTTGCCAAAACAACACTGACGGTTTTTGGCGACCTTTACCTTAAGATACAGTGTTTTGTCGTATCAATCCCGCAATTCACCCTTGAAGTGAGTGAGTGTTTTGGTTGTGAGGCGATTGTTTGTAAACATTACTTAGTAGATCACAGGGAATTCATCGCTAGTTCACGCGTTTTTAACTTGTCCGTGATAAAAATATCAGAAAATGAGTAAAGAACGGAATAAATTGATTTTCAATCTTACAAAAGGTGGAAAGAAAGAGTGTCGCTTAAATGTGTCAGTGAATTTTTCCAAAATAAACAGTCATTTAGTTACCAAAGCCAGTGTACCTTCTCCAACCACCTGTGCTCATAATAGTTTTATATCGGATTTTCCTAGCACAAACAGCTCGACTGATGAAGCAGGTATGGATGTCAATTACACTTTTAAACAACGTCTACCTTCGTCGGATCACGCCCAACAGGTTACTATCCTAGATAAAAGCAGCGATCAACTTATGCCAAATACCAGTTTTAAACCAGGAAGCCAATTCGACGTGCAACGTTTATCCGATGATACTGAGTTGCATTCACCAGCTTTCGTTGCATATCCACCTCATAATAATGGCACAACAAGGGAGTTTGTTGATAATACAGACTGTATGGACTTAGATCTGCCACTAGTCTAAAATAAACCAAATTGAGCCCGTTACCGTTTTTGGGGAAAGCATCGAACGATCGTCGCCACTCCAATACACGGAATTGTTATCTAAGGTTAAACTTTCAAATAGTATTTAATCTTGGCATAAACATAATTCTTGTTTGGTCAAGTCTGGTCTAAGAAGAATTTGATGGTATGTTATGTTAATATTACCAATAACTAAAATGTAAAGTAATGTTTTTTCATACTTATAAGTATATGACAAAACACTGTAACATGATAATTACAGTGTTTTGTCGTAAACTTAAGTATAAAAACGGTACTTTGTTGTGACAAAACACTGTAATATGATAGTTACAGTGTTTTGTCACGACGATTAGATTAGTTATTACCAAATTATGTCACAACAAAACACGTTTTGGCTTTTAAATAAAAGAAAGAATTTAAAAATTAGTTTTTTTGAGATTTGTATACTATAAGAGTAACATTATCGATATTTTGTCAAAATTTTATTATCATCGGATGAATCTTCACAGTTTTACGGCCAAATAACGAAAAAAAAAGTTTTTTGCGATTTCTGAAAAATTGCATTTTTCATTTTACAGTGTTTTGTCATGACACGGCAGTGCTAACAGGGTCGTACAGATGCGAACAGCTTTACGGCAAAACGCCGTTTTCCCGTCCGAAAGACGTCGTTTCGCGTCGGCCGAGCCGATTGACATCTTATTCGCTCTTATTGCGTTGACATAAGGCTTTTTCCGTACGCGATTCGCCGAAACGGCGTCGACTGGTTTGGGGAGACCCTTACGGTTCATGAGATAAAGCCCGCTGACAGACAGACGGATGGACGGACGGACGGACCGTGGAAGCTAAGTAATAGTTAGCTTGGTAGAGGACGGAACGGGACCCTAAAATTGATCATTCCGTATGGACCATTTTACCAAACAAGCAGGTATGTGTAAATGATTTAGCATTTTAATGAATATCATATGTTTTGCAAATTATGCACCGGAGTAAAGTCCAAATACAAGATGCAAATAACTGTCAAATAAATGTAACTAATTATAAGAAGTGTTTTACTTCTTACCGCCGCCTTGTTTTTTTTAATTCAGCGAATTTACCGCTCGGTTAAGAAACATGAGCTACGGCATTTTGTCTTACCTTACCCTTAGCATGAGGTACAAGTTTAAATATTGCGGGTTTGTGACAGCAATTATTCGGTTTAGGGCTTCGTTTAAATGAAATATTAATCTTTAAATCGCTAATTTTTATTAGAGTCAAGGGTGCCCCCTCCTTCTCTCCTTACAGACAAACCTAAACATACTAAAAATCTGAAAAATATCTTCAACGAAAGTGAAAATAACGATTTTTTCTCAAAAATGACCGGAAAAGTTGACATTACTAACTCCATACTGAGACGCGAAGTACATACTTAGTTTACAGACAGTTCCCAAATTAAAAAAAAAAACATTGCGTGCTCGCTACACAAGCCCGCAATGTTGCATACCAATTTCATTGTTATCTAGTTTGTAACTTTAAAAAAAGTGAAAACGGCCATAATAAAATGAGGGCACAAGTCTTATACATCCAAATTTTATTCGAAACGTAACTTTTTTATCTGTGTCTTGAATAGCTTGAGTTTTTTTTTCTTAAATAAGCTTGTTTTCTCCTTGTCATAAACATAAAGGCGGTAAAGAGTGATGTTAGGGGTCCATTTGCAACGTTAAAAGATGGCGGACGTGTAATTTGTTTTAGACTTTAATTTTTGGGTAATTAGGTGTTCAAAGTTCTTTTCTGATAGTGATTTGTACTTTTTATGCCTTTGTGTCGCACAGTGATTGAAGACTTGGACTTATTTCGTGTATCTGGCATCTTTCTTCTCGTTTCAAGTGGTCTCGCAGTGGTGCAGAGGTTAAAACTATCCTGACCTCTGACCTACAAATCACCGTACAACGTTGCCCTTTGTGTGTTTTATTGCTATATTGATTTATACTTATAAATACTTGACACTGGCGAAATCACTTCACGTGGAAACGCCATATCCCCGCGGTAGTAGCTGTTCAAGTCGCCGCGGGGGCAAAGAAAGAAGAAGAGTGATGTTATTTCACGTGAAGTTTTTGTTTATATGCGATTTGTATCTTGCGATTTGACGACGCGCTGGCCTAGTTGATAGTGACCCTGCCTACGAAGCTAGCGGTCCTGGGTTCAAATCCCGGTAAGGGAAGATATTTGTGTGATGAGCGCGAATATTTGTTCCTGAGTCATGGATGTTTACTATGTATTTAAGTACATATTTCTCTATATAAATATTTCGTTGTCTAGTACCCATAATACAAGCCTAGAGCTTAAATTGGGACTAGGTCAATTGGTGTGACATTGTCCCCTGATATTTATTTATTTTATTAGTTAATACTTACAACGAGTCCCTGTAGTACGTCTTCTGCCAGATGTATATCCATTGATATCTGTCCCCTGTCATCAGATAGGCAGCTACCAAGGCAACAGCAGTCAGCAGGGTGCTGGAGCCCCGGCCCAGCCATGCCAGCACAGCGCATCCCGCGGCGATGGAGGCGAGGATCGCTGTTCTCTTGCGCTCCGCCTCCTCGAAGCGAACTTCTGTCTTTCCTGCCATCCTGGTAGATTCACGTTCGGTGCATAGTATTTTGGGGTTTTCTGGAAAGAAATATGTGTTTTTTAACAGTTTTAAGTTCAGTCAGTGACTAATTTTTGAGCCACTATGGAATTCTGTCGCGTAACGTTAATAATTAATTTTGACGTGATTTCTTTCATATGGCTTGACGCTGTCGTTATGATAGGGTTCCATAGTGACTCAACAATTAAAGTCCTTAGTAGTATCCTTAGTAGTTACTTAGTAGACTGTACTGTTCTTATTCATATATGTTTGAATCAGCAATCATTTTGATGGAAGTGCGGAAAGTACATTATATCATTTTATACGACTCCCGAGATGTGTTGGTCCGAGCCGCATGCGTGATTTTTTAAATAAAGCCTTTTCTAAAGTAAATGTATAACTATGCCACATTACAGCTTTGTAGTACAAAGAGCCTCTGAGTTTAATCGCGGACAGACGGACAGACAGACAAGGCGAAACTATAAGGGTTCCTTAATGACTACGTAACCCTGAAAATGAAAAAAAAAGAAGAACAAAACACCGGTGAGAAAAATCCAACTTTCTGCACGATATGCAGCTACAAAAAGTATCACTTTTAGAGTACCTAACTGCATTAAATATAATATAGGCTAAATATTATGCTAAACCAATGACCAAACGTCAAGCCACGTTTAATTAGAACTAAGCACAAATAACCTAGCGATGTAAATTGCATACAATTCATTTCAACTGAAATGAACCCTATCTCAAGGGTACAGAGTCGGAACTCCCACGTTGGTAATCTGAGATGAAGTGGTATCTAGGTTAGTCTAGGGTTTGAGTTGGGAGACAGTATGGTTGGTTACAAACATTTTCTTGTAGTACCAGTACCTTTACCATGAGTTACAACTAGCTTGTCGAATGCTCTGTCCCTCGCACTCTACAGTGTGTGGCCCAAAACCGGGGATAATATTAAAAACAGGGGCTCTATAGATCACCGGTAATTGACAACAATTCATTTTGTGCTAAGGTAGTAAAATAAAATACCGTTTCTAGATTTTCCACTGCTGATTACAGTAAAAATATCTTTGGATTTTGTATGCAGTAGTTTTTTTATATTTAGAAAAAACAGTAAAAAAAAGTTGGATTGTGAATGTTAGGAATACACTTATAGCGCCCTTAGTCCATTTATTACCAAAGGAATTCAAAAAAATATACAACTGTCATGTTCATTTTTTATCTGTCTGACGGATTACTTGATTCTAACGACACGTTTTCGATTCTACGCAAAATAGTTTATTTATTTTAATGGCGTCTACAAATTACGTAACTAATTAAATTACGCAAAATAACAAATTTGTGAACGAACGGCAGCGAATGAGTGACATGACATGACAGTCAGTTTTGTTTTTGTTTAAAGTTACTTTTTTTATTTTACATCAGGCTAAGATCACGACATCAGTATTCCTAACTTTGTATATACGGTCTTTTTAATGACTATTACTTTAATAAATTATTAACGACGAATTTAAGTTAAATAAAGAAAAACCAAGAAATACGGGTAGTCTAATTTCTAACCAGCTATTATAAACGCAAAAAAAACAATAATGCTTTTTTTTTGAAATGTTGTCAATTACATTAATAATGGTCTTACCTAATTAAAATCAAAACTTAACTTTCAGTTTCTTTCTAACAAACTTAATCGCAAATTCAATGTAATGCAAACACCGCTCAATTCTCTTCAATTTAAAACCGCTTTGACAAGGAGACTAGGTATTATGTAAAAAGAGTTTCTAAAGAAAAACGTGAAAAACAAATATGGAAAAAAAGTCTTAATCTACCGCGTGTTGTCAATGGCACCCTGTACTCAGACATACCTCGTACCGTAAAACCTGGTAACTATGGTCCAAAATCTTCCAACTATGGTCCAAAATCAATGACCAAAAGTACAAGTTCCCATTATCTTTAGTTAAGGAAACGTGTTGTTTTATAGACATTTCTTGTTGACTAAAGTTTTAAAATGCTTATACTTAAGTCATCTATGAGGAATGAAACAAATTAGACTTGGACCACAGTTGAAGTACTGGACCATAGTTACCAGGTTTTACGGTACCAAGTGACCAAGCGACGATATCGCGACGGGAAAATACATTACCTACGATTTTTAACTTTGTAGGCTGTTTTCTCCAAAATTATAGACTTTGTAATATTAGATTCTTGTGATAGTTAATTGAAATGTTCTAAAGAATCCCCATTTCATTTTTTCGCCCCGGTTTTGGGCCACACACTGTATAAGAATACTGTGAGGTCTGAGAGGGACAGAGCAATCTAATCGTTAGCGAGTACGGTAATTGTAACTCATGGTGGAGGTACAGAGAGAGGTTCACTGTTGGATTGCATTGCACCTCTGTTGTTATATTATTGTATAATGTAAGCTGTTTGTTTTCTTCAATAAATAATCATTAAAAAATAATAAAATAAAACATACTAGCGTCAAATTTTATATGATTATTCCAAATCGAATTCAAATCGAAATAATGGGGCGGTACGGAACCCTCGGTGCGGGAGTCCGACTCGCACTTGACCGGTTTTTTGATAAATTTTCAAAAAAATATCCTTTCGAACTACATTACTAAATACGAATGTCTGATCTCATCAGGTAGGTAAGTGTTTGGACCATGTTTTAATAAGAATAAAAAATATATATCATTTCATTTCATAAACTCACGCCTTAATTCCCAGAGTGGGGTAGGCAGAGCTACAGAATAACCAAGCACTTTTAAAAAAGTTGTTGATAATTCTGTAGCCACGTTTTGCACAAATATATATTTGTTTATTCAAAAGGAAAAACAAATTACAGACGATACAATTAGCTGGAGGTCCCAGTCCCACGCTAGGCGATGCCAGTCACGTGGCGACCTGTTACGACATACATACAACTTTACAATGTTTCGTATCTTCTGGTTACATTAAATATCAAGAACTATCATTGAAACCATCATCGCAAGCGGTGCGCGTCCCTGCTGAGCAGAGTGGGCGCCGGCCGCAACAGCGTCCTGGCCATGATCGCCGACCGCCTGGATTGTCCGTACATGAATCACTGCATTAGTCTTCATGTTCGGACCCAGGTGACTCGTAATCGTAAGGTTAATAACTAACAAAGATGTAAGGATAATCTCTTCTAGTCACTAACCAAATGAATCTTAGTTATTTGAAATAAATTATTTGAATTATATTTTGATTTTAGTTTATGCTGAGAGTAAGAAATTAATGTATAAGTAGGTTAAAACTGTGGGAGTGAATGTGATTTATGTGTGAGGCTACGTATCCAAACCAACATCTTTAGGTAACAAACAGCCTTCAGAATGATTTCTGTCTACTGAAACTAAACACCTAAATAACGTAATAATAACTTAGTCATAAAAAATATGTAAACATTGTACACTCTCGGTCAAATAATACGGGTCAGAGTGCGTTTCTCATACAAACGAGGCTATTTCGAAGCCTTGGTTCCTGGACACAGGCATGTTTTGAGTGAGGTTTAATGGTGGATACTCCGAGGTTAAACAGTGGAGGTCAAAAGTGCTTAAGATACCTAACAGATCGCACAATCAGTTAACACCACAGCGAGAGAGCATGGGTCAGCATTTGGATTTCCTTACATTTTATTGCCATTTTATATGTTTTTCTGAACATGCACAATTCCGGCGTTAACCGCAGATTCAATCCGTTGGGTATCTTAGGCAATCTGGAAGTCCTGTATCGATGCTCGGGGTGTCCATCATCAGATTTCACTAAAAGCATCTCCTGGCGAGGAACCAAGGCTTCCAAACAGCCTCTTTAGTATGAAAAACGCATTCTGACCCGTATTATTTGACCGCGAGTGTATATTGTCTAGGGGATACGGTTTCTGTAGGAGAATGTATCGAAACTTTTATGCAGGTTGTCTTGCACCGTCACAGGTAAGAATAACTTGGGTAATTTATATTTTTTTATTACTATTAGGTATTAGTTTTATGACAATTCTGTGTTTTGACACATTTTCCTGCTCAACTACACATGAATATATGAATTTTTGGTTTTATGTGAGATTAATTGTTTGATATAATGCTAGGTTAAGTTTATTATTGTAAAACATCATAAGCAATTTTTAAAAAACGACTGACTGTTGAGTTTCTTGCGGCGTTTCTTCTCAGCAGTGGTCTCTTGCGAAGCGCTGGTAGATTTTTAACGTGTAAAAGTGCCCATGCCGCCTATTTACTGAATAAACATCTTTTATCTTCATTTTTATCTCGTTATAGTCAAGAGTCCTCAATCAGCCAATAACCTTTGATTTAGCTTCGCGAGGGGAGACCTCAGAAATGTTGCATGATTTCACAACCGCGTTATAAACGAAACAAATGTAGACAATTTGGAAACCGTCATGGTTCTATGAATTAAATCGATAAGTAACGTATTTCTATAATAAGCATGTTTCTCGTGATACTGTATGTAGATATACATAATTCATATATTATTCTAGGTAGCTAGAAGCTAAAAACTTAGGATTAAGACTTGGTCAATTCGTGTGAGATTATCTTCATCTCAATGGCCTTCGGCCCCCAGGCATAACACCCGCCTGGAGAGAGATCTCTTGATTGTCCTCTCTACAGTAATATACCTACACTAATATTTATTTTGGGTAGATATCTTGGTTTTAACAAACAACAACAAGATTTCCTCACGACACTATAAATAACACTATTCCGAATATTTCCGAATGACTTTCCCTCATGCTAGGTTTACACGGGTTTAGTATTGGTCATTAGTACTGATCGCTTACTCCTAACCCGCATAGTGACAAGTGAGAAGTAACCGTTTACACCTCGGAATTAGTAGAAGGGTAAGACTCTAACAACCACTTATCACTAAGCACTTGTCGAAACTGGTTATACACGGTCAGCAAGCTACAAGTGCTTAGTCAATTGTTGACTTGTCGGTAAGTAAATAGGATCGAACTCTATTCACTTGCACTGGACATAAACACTAATATTAAGCACTAGTCAGCATGTCTACACATGGGTATTAGTGTGACAAGTACTAAGCATTAGCTACTACGCCCGTGTAAACTAATCAGTGTCACTCGAGTGCTATAAGCGTAACATAACGCTGCGCTGTGTAACGCTATGTGTGTATGTGTGTGTGTGTAGCTACGCGTGTGTAGCTGCGTGCGTGTGCGATGCTGCGGTTGCGCTTTATGATGCATTGAACGCACGGGTCAACGTGGTCGCCAGATAGCAGCGCGGCTCGCGAACGTTGCTCGATTATATGACCATTATAAAAGAGCCCAGCAGGACAAATCGGCCCTCCTAAGCTAATACGCTTCTGTAGCAATATCAACCTTATTACTAAGATGAGAGAACTAAAACTGCTTTGGTTATTTGTTTTGGTATACTGCATATTTGCTTAGGAGGGCTGTATTATGGTCGTGTTTATCGATGTGAATAAACTTGAATCATCATCAGACATCTGTCACTTTCTATATAAGTGCGAGAGTGACGGATCCTTTATCCATCGCGATAAAGGCGACCATAATACGGGCCCACTGCTAGCACAAGTTGCCCGCGACTTGGTGGTCGCTCAGATCTCCCTTTCTATCTAGTCAGTAACGATAGAGATGCACTGCGACAAGCGATAAAATAAAACCCGTGCTGGATTGAGATTCTACATGGTAATATAATACGCACTACAGTCGGGGTCAATTGAAATGCTAAAAGATGCAAACAAAACCATACGGACCAATTTAACATTATTTTTTACTTCATAAGCACGTACTTCTGGACATCGCGTGAGGTATTTTTAATTATTTACACGCTTGATCTTTCATATTCAGTTTCAAATAAAATAGCCATTAACTCGTTTGCAGAAATATTGAGGTTATTTGTCAAACAGGACTGATTTGTTTACATCTATTGCCTTTTCTATTGACCCTGACTCTGCTAGATCAAAACAGTATCTCAAAATAAAATAACTCAAAATCCTTGTAAGTTCCTCGGAACAGGGGGGAGTAGGGCTAATACGACAATGCAGTGCTCCAAGCCCCCCTCATTGGCTTAATCAGTGGCAGCAGCATGATAAGCGACGCCTCGTACTTAAGTATCTAGTGATCGATCTCCTCAAAAAACCAAGGCTCATCTGAATGACCATCAATATCTGTGTCAGAGAAACCACTGCTGCATTTCCAAACAGTGGAGAAAGTGGTTGCAGCGATTGAAGGTCGCCCTCCGCGCAGCCAGGTTTTTATGCAGCACCACCATTTCGTGTTCGCAAATTTGCCTATTGTGTTTTTTTAGTATTTTTTTATTGATTCTTGTGTGCACTAGACATTCTAAAAATGAGAACAAATTACGATGTCATGTTATTGTTCTAGTCTTTATTTTTCCTTTCATTTGCAATGATTTTATTTGTGTTAGGTTTTAAAATAATTATTTAGTACTTTATTTTATTACCTTGTAATGTAACTTACTTTTAAGATTTATTGTATTTGATAATTAAAAAAATTACCTGCTGGAGTTTCTTGCGGCGCTTCATCTCCGCAATGATGATCTAGTCCGAAGCGCTAGTAGATTCACTCCATATTACCGACGTGTAAAAGAGCCCTCATGTGGCCAATTTACTGAATAAATATTTAGAATTTTGAATAGACGTGACTTATTATATTATATTTCTTCTAGTAGTCTTATCGAACTAGTTTTAGATTTGTGGGCTCTTAGACTATGAATCTGACACTGGCTCAGCATAATGCTGAGGTGTTATACACCAGCAGTGCTGGTTTTCAGCTAGCTCCGTGTGTTGAAGACGGACGGCACGCTATGCGAATAAATAGTTTATATACTGTGTGTGAAGAGATGTTTACACTTTTGAACCTTATTACAATGCGATAAGGTGAAAAAGTTGATACATATCTTTGTAGACAACTGTACTTAATACAAAAATATATACTGTGTACTAGCTGTTCGCACCCGGCGCCAACCGGGTGTTTCTTTTTCATAAAAACCTTATAAAATATACATTACGACCTATTCTCAGACCTATTGAATATACACACAAAATTACATAAGAATCGGTCAAGCCGTTTTGGAGGAGTTTTGTTACAAACACTGGGACACGTGAATTTTATATTCGATATTAGGTTAAACAAATACGTTAGTGACCAAATAAATACAAAAACATGCAAATAGGTAACTTACAGGAACATTATTAAAATAGAAATACCTATACAGCCAGTACGAGTACATAACAATTTAACAATCATAGGAAAAATTATAATGACGGATATACCAAATTCTTCATAGAAACTAAGTGGTAGATTCGTTTTTTTTAAATTGTAAAAAAAAAATTTTTTTTCTCTATGGAGCAAAGTAACTAAATGAACATTGCTCCACAGAGATTTTTTATTTTTTTTTGCAATTTAAAAAAAACGAATCTACCACTTAGTTTCTATGGATGTACCTAGTAATATGCCGCAGTTATCGTAAATCAATAAAAACACGGTGTAGATAAAAAAAAGTCATGTGCGAATCGGACTCGCACACTGAGGGTTCCGTGTGTTAGTTATTATATTACTCGAACTCAATTTCTAATGAAATCACCGCGAGCCCAACTCACTCTTCTCTTTTTTGTATTTGTTGGTTTTTTCGGGGTTTTTTTTAAATTATTTGGTTCTATAATGGTACCAAACGCTTGTATGCTTTACCAACAAAAAAAAAAGGTTTTTTTTTTGTAATACCTCATATTCTAAAATAACAATAACTCGATATCTATTTCGGTTTAAAATATACAGCTATTTAAAATTAGGATACACAGAACCCAACATCAATGCACATTGACTTGTAAAACAAATCTCCTTGTTTTACTGATAACTTGTAAGAATTAAACACTTTCCAGTTTTACTTAAAGACACTTAACAAAAACTCACCGATAAATGACAAGTTGGACGAAAAATAAACAAACAAGTTACGGTGGCGAGCTCAACAACATGCGTGCGCGCAGGGAGACGCCGGCAAACTGACAAGTAAGTAGGCACGGGCGGCGACGGCGTGAGGCAACGGTCAGTTATAAGTGTTATAACGTTACGGTATCGACCGTTAAGAGGATCGAGAAGCGCCGATAAAATCGTTTTACTGTCAAAAAAAAACTATACAAATTTAGCTCCCCCCCACCCCCTAAATCAAGTCCTATTTCCACGATTGCTGAATATGTTGTAGTTACGAGTAGTACAGTCTAACTAACCATTAAAGACGGAGCTGAGAGAAAGTATCAATGCTTGAAAGGGATGTAAATATATTTGATATGAAAAATATATGTACATCCCTGTCAAGCATTGATATTTTCCCTCTGCTTTGCCTTCAATGGTCAGTTAGATGTGTTGCTGTGTGTACAGTCTCTGAGCACTTTTGACGACGCGCTGGCCTAGTTGGTTGGTAGTGACCCTGCCTATGAAACTAGCGGTCCTGGGTTCAAATCCCGGTAGGTAAGGGCAGATATTTGTGTGATGAACGCGAACATTTATTCCTGAGTCATGGATGTTTACTATGTATTTAAGTATATATATTTCTCTATATAAGTATTTATATCGTTGTCTAGTACCCATAGTACAAGCCTAGAGCTTAGTTTGGGACTAGGTCAATTGGTGTGACATGGTCCCCTGATTTTATTTATTTATTTTACTTAGAAGATGCTTCGGCTTTGTACTTGTCTCTCACACACTCTTAACGAGATCGTAAGAGCGAGTGAGAGACAAGTACAAAGCCGAAGCACTTTCGAAGAGCTATCGCACTGTAGGTATAATGTTAATGAACTAGGATTACGTGTCTGTATTTTGTTTATTAAATTTGTTTCATTTAAAAATATCATCATCATCATCATCATGTCAGCCGAAAGACGTCCACTGCTGGACATAGGCCTCCCCCAAGGCTCTCCACTCAGACCGGTCTTGTGCTTTTCGCATCCACCGCGTTCCCATGATCCTTACAAGGTCTGAAGGTCGTCACTCCATCTTGTTGGAGGCCTACCTACAGCTCGTCTCCCAGTTTAAAAATATATTTTCTCGGAAAGCAAAACGTACAGACATAGTTTTTCACGATATAGATATCTACAACTTATTCAAAAATCGTAAAAATCGTAAAAATTTGAGAGAAACGTTATCACATCCTGTATGGAAATGTTTTGCTTCTTAAACCGAGTCAGAATAATGTGACGTGACTCGTTGAGTTCGAAGGAGTAAGTACTTTTGTTTCAATTGTTTTATTACGTCATTTCATCCCATTTTATTAGAGCTACTGGTAATGCTATAATAGAGGGTGTTTGGTAGCTAGGTGCGAAACTTTAAGGGGGTGATAGAGCAGCTCATAATCTGTAGATTTAACCCCCATGTATGTTCAGCAATTGTTATTAATTAGTTTCCGAGATTTTGATCATTTTAATCGGAATTTTTGTCATTTTTCGTATGTCCGTGTTACGAAAAACCACCAAATTCATGTATTAATTCATATTTTTTTCAGTGTTTTCTTGCATGATCAGAATCACTATAAACTAAGGATTTTTTAAAGCTACATGCAAAGTTTCCTTTATAATAACTTTGAGCAAACGCACAGAGTTACTTTCTCCGTACTAAGGAAACCCTGCGTTTGTTTTTCATCTAGTATGGAAAAAAAACTGTGCATTTACTCAAAAAGTTGTAATGAAATAAAATGTAGCTTTAAAAACTTCCTTAGTGATTCTAATCATGCAAGAAAACACTGACAAAAAAAACAATTACCACATGAATTTAGGGGTTTTTCCTAACACACATAAGGAAAAATGACAAAAATACCGATAAAATTTATTAATATTTCGGAAACTACATTGCTGAACATACATGGGGGTTAAATCGATAGGTACCTAGCTACCAAACACCCTGTAGATACTAGGTCCATAATCGGATCAATATTATATGTTTGTAATGTTACGCACGTAAATTACTGGAATAAAACCAACGATTATAGTTTTTTTTTTTCAAGTTTATCTTATTTCATAACATAGGTACTACAATTAAAAGTTAAAACAAATCTTATTTAAATTTAAATTAAACTAAGCTACTCAAATTAAAATAAAACTAAGCTACTCAAATATTAAAGATGTAAATAATAATCACCACTATAAAAAGAACATCCCCTCTAGCAGGTCCGCTCGCGGCATGGTCCCTATGACACTGGCTGCAATACCTCTCTGGATAGCTAGGCCAATCCTTTGGGAGAGGTAAGCACCAGCTCTAGGATCTCCGGAGGTGTCTATGAGCCGGGATGACAGAGCCTTCATAAAGGTTTTCATATCAGCTGACCAAGGACCCATGGTCTCCACTGCAAGTGCCACAAATTCGTAATTATTTAATAATGATAAATTATTATTGTTATTAATTAGCCTAATATAGTGTCCCACTGCTGGACAAAGGTCTCCCTTGATTTCCACACCTCTCTCTCCGTGGTTATCTTCGGCCAATCCTTCAGGAAAGCGTCCCTCATTCCACCATCTCCATCTGGGTCTGCCTCACCGTCTGTAGCTCTCCTGGGGGAACCCACCAGGTTACCGGATTGGCCCACTGTTAGTGCATGCGAAAAACAAGCCCGGCCCTGGCCCACTTTAGCTGAACCGTCTTTTTCCCCACATCGGCTATGCGGTGGTGGTCCGCCTGGTATGGAGGGCCGTACGAGGTAAACATATATTACTAGCTTCTGCTCACGACTTTGTTCGCGTAAAATCCGGTTTGCGTAATTCCCTCGAAAACTTTTTTTTTTGGGATGAAAAGTAGCATATGTGTTAATCCAGGGTATAAAAAGCACTTTCTAAGTGCTCACAGACTGTTTCTCTATTATAAATTTCATTCAATTCCGTCCAGCCGTTGCATCGTGAAGGAGTAACAAACTAACTCACACACACACACGAACTTTTGCATTTATAATATTAGTAGGTCTAAGCTGCTTTTTCTGATAGGTAAAGATAAAAACAGCTTTCAAAATTGTCGAAATGGTCAAAGATTTTGAATCGGTCTTGGGGATACCAAGAGGAGGAAGAAAGATTCAAACCAGCTTCTTGGACGATGGCTTTTTTTTAACCACAGACTCGTCATAGTCCTTTAACCTTACCATTTAAAACTATTTCATGGTAATAACGCCGTATAAACAACATTGACATTACTCTGACACACAGCTCTGACAATTGATCATGTCAACTGTATTTTGAACAGTTCAGAACAGCTATACAATGATGTCTTTTAGTGATATATATTTTGGATCATGTGGTACTGGAATGTCTAAGTTCGTTGCAACGGCGGAGATGACCGAAGACCGGGCTGCGGTCGCCGGCTTGCCCTACCAGTCGGCACTCCCCCGGCGCCGCGCAGGGCCCGTGCTCGCCAACTACCTCAAGCAAAGAGAACAAAACTACCAAGCAGCCTTACAAGATTTAACCGATAAAACCGCCATGTTAAACGCAGAGATAAACGCCAGAATACGCACGAATGCAGAAAACCTCTTAAGTAGTATCGAACAAAATCAAGTAGACATCAAATGCATCGTAGATAGCAGAGTTAACAAAACGCTGTCCACTGTATCTCATTTTAAAGCGCTGAATAATGTGAAGCATCTTCACGCCCACCGTGTAAGAGAGATAGCACAGTTTAAGGAGAGCGGGCTGGCGTTAGAAAAGGAGCGCGCGCATCGCTTGCGTGAGATCTTGAACAATAACTTTGCACGACTTGTTGCTATTGGTAAGATACCTCCGAAAGATTTGTTGCACGATTTCGACTTGCACGCGTTTGATGCTAACCATCAATTACTGAGCAACTCTCGAGCGTTTGTAGATTTGGAAGCGCGGCTGCGTGCCCAGGCCGACGCGAGCATAGGGCGTGCCAGGGCGTCTCTCAACCAGCTCTCTCTTGGCGTTCGATCGACTGTTCGGCAGTTTAGTGCTCAGCATACATCCAAAAGGAGCTCCAGCATAAGACCATCTTTAAGTGCTTCAAACGGTCCTAAATGTGAGTCAGCAGCTCTAGGACCTATTAAGAACGTTGAACAGTTCACCAAATGCGTGCAACTCGTAAATAACGTTTACAATAACGCGCTGCAAAAGATGCTCAGCAGTTATTCTTCCCATTTTTTAAATTTGCGCAATGGTGTTGAAGAATTTAGTAGAGAAAAAACCCCAGTAGACGAGTTTGCATTGTCTGAGTTAAGTCTGTTGACTGAAAAGCTGCGCCGGTTCGCCATTTATACAGAACACAGACACACCTGTATTCACAACGATGCGGTAGCTACATACAATGATGCGCTTAACTTGTCAAAAATGTTAGAACGATTAAGAGAGCTCCTTCAGACGATGTTTGACATATTTTATGACGCTAGTCATCTTTATGACGCTCACGTGACGCGCACAGCTTTCGCTCAGAAAATTACGATGGCAGAAGTGGAAAATCTGGCCACTCGTAATGACTCCGTCGAACTCGCCACTGAAATCTCATTCAGTATCACTCTAGACAAATTATGTAATTCTGCTAATATTGATATACTGCACAAATCTTACAACGATTCGAAAAGGCTGATTGATCATATAAAAAAGTTGTACTTTAGCAACAGTGAAGACGAGATTAAGCCTATTGCACAATTTATGGACCTGTGTATGGCGATGACAAATATTTTATTAGCGGAGTTTAATTGTTTTCTAGAACGGTATTCGACGGCCCCTATTCAGCCGACGGAGAGCATTACAGCGGTGCCAAGCACTTTAGATGCTCAAAGAGATTCAGCGGTCACTGACACACGACCTCTGGCACGCGTAATATATGAATCAGAAGTCCAAGCCCAAGTTCTGCAAAAGAGGAAGAACGGTTTTCTAGAATGTTTTGAAAGCAATATATCAGCAGTTTCCGATGACCTCAAACGTCAAGCAAAGAGTTGGGTAAAGAACAAGACTGATATAATGAATGCGCGCTATAATTTGAAGATGGTTTCTCACAGTATACGAATGGAGCGGCTGAAAGCTGCATGGGAAAAGCGACAAGCTGAGTTAAAATTTAATGAAGATCGGCTTCAGTCGCATCTGATTGCAATATTGGACCTTATTTACTCTCTCCCAAAAGAAGCCTCTGAATGTTTATCCATAGACGCACCATCTCTGTATCCATTTTGCGAGCGCGTCTATCATATTGAAAAGAATGTGGATGATCTAATCGCTCAAGACCTTCCCGATTCAGCAATGACTAAAATGAAGATGGCTAGCTACCACCCGCGGTTGGTGAAACACCTTACTCTGTTCGAAGTGTCTCTACAAAAGGCTATCGACGAGAACAAGGTGAATCTTGAAGATCGGCTCCAGGCTGCCAGGATCTCTAACTTTCGATATATATCTGTTCTGAAACTGTTGCATGAAGGAGGAAGTTATTCCAATGTGGAAATAAAGAATACTGTCGCTGCGTTGGTATGGGTGGCTAATAATTTAGAAAAGTGCGGACATACTATACATGATTGTTTAGCCAGGCGACAAGGTCACTTGCTACAAATGGCCCATAAGTTGATGGCACCCTTGCTGAGCAAGACTGAATACTATTTAATGCAAACTGTTGAACAGGCTGAGACTACTAAGCCAACAAAAACAAAGAAGAGAGTAACTCACTTAGAGTAGGTAGTCTCGAGCATTTTGGCTGTACTTTTAGTTCTGAATCTTAGGTTTGTTTGAAATAGGACGTTTCGTAATTAACCTTACTTAGTAGTGTTGTTCTTGTTAAGTGTGTGTGTATGTTTGTCGTAACGAGTTTGAATGAATAGGAACTAATAAGATGGTAGCAATGCATTGATTGGCCTATGTCCAGCAGTGGACGTCTTTCGGCTGACATGATGATGATGATGATGATGATGAATGCGGTTAGGCTACCCTGCTTACGAAGCTGGCGGTCCCGGCTTCGTTTCCCGAATTCTCTATTAGGGAATGCAAATAACTGATTATAACCGGTTTTAACCGGTTATTTTCATACAAAAACGGTTAATAACCGGTTAAATTGCATTCCCTATTCTCTATAGACAAAATACTTGCGTGACGAACGCGAGTTTTCGTTTCTGAATTTTGGATGATTTCTATTTATTTTAGTATGTATTTCTCTATTAGCTGTTTTCCCGACGGTTGGAAGGTGGCTCTCTATATTCAAATAGGGATCTATCTACCAACTAACTTCCGACCAATCTTGAAAAAAATGTTAATTCTAGATTAATCAACTTCACTGAGATGAATCACCTGGTCTCTAATCATCAATTCGGTTTTAGGGCCGGTAAAACGACGTCGCTCGGCTCGGCTCGGCTCGATTCGTCGTAGCGAACGAAACGACGTCGTTTTCGCTCTTATTGCATGGACATGAAACTTTTTCTTACCGGCTCAAGCTAATTCGGCGACGATAGGTCGAGAGACTCTGGAGAGACCCTCAGTCAACTGAAGATGCAGCCGGTCTCCCCACCACCAGCACGATTTTAGATTTGCAAATACCATAATATTCAACTTGTAACCGTTTCCAAAGTTAAATGCATACTAAAAAGATAGTTCCGTCGTTGCCCTATGCTGCCCTCCTACGGAAAAAGGCACATCTACTATATGAATAGTATTGCACTTTCAACCTTATTATAACCATTGAGAGTTTAGTATGCTTCAATGAAATAATTGTACATGCGCATTTTCTCCGTAGTAGGGCAGTATGATGAACAAGGATCGTTAACTGCGAGCGAAATCCATTGAAATGACGTATGACAATCAGTTAGGGATGGCGTTGGTTCTAAATTGATGAACTAAAATATTATGTACTAAAATAATACAAATATATATAACTGAACAGAATCTGAATCTCAGTGTAATGTTATTATTACAGTTAAATGGTAAATTTTTGTATTGTATTTACAATTTTTATCCAAAACTCTCCAAATTTTTCACTTGGGACAGTGAGTGATAATTTTCGCAAATACGATGGCGAAGCAACACAAATAATACAATCAGCCTTGCAGTTACCTGAAAAAAAAGACTTCATTGCTTGTAATCCCACAAATCTAAAGTTTATATGGAGATCGTTATGTTGCATTACGTATTTGCTGTCAATAAATCAGGGCAGGCTACATAGTTTAGATTACCTCGATGATCAAGGTTGCATTGAAATTTTGTAAACTGGGTAGCAACCCTAGTACAGTCAGCTGCAGAGAAAAGGTACCCCCCCCTCATGATAAGGATTGTTTTTTTTCGAATACCTATGGTTAGATTATAATGATTTTAAGTTAATGTGTAGACAATAGTAAAACCTTCAATTCACCGAAAAATAATATAAATTGAACCACAGGTTTTTGAAAAAAAACGATCCTTACCAGGGGGGGGGGGGGTACCTTTTCTCTGCAGCTGACTGTACTTCAATGGATTTCGCTCGCAGTTAACGATCCTTGATGATGAAACAGAAAATAGTAAATTATGCCTAGCACACATACATAAACATAAGCATGCGCGCACGCCCACACACTCGCTCACAAACTTCATATATACCATAATGTTGTTTTGTAGATTCTTTGCATATTTTTCACTCTTGCCATATTTAATTAGGTTTAAGTTCCTATGTCAACTTTCGAGAATTTTGTTTTATTTTTATGTTCGTTTTATTTCACTCTTGTCAGATTTTGTAAGTATAAGTTGCTATTACTTTTAAGAATTTATTTTATTTCTATGTTTGTTTGTTTTGTTTCACTCTTGTCAGTTTTTTAAGTTTAAGTTCATTTAGCACTTTCGAGAATTTATTTTAATAATGTAACTAAGTTTGTTGATAGCCAATACGTCCAAGATGTAGGTCCAGGCTAGTTTCATGACAGATATTTAATGTAATGAAGCCTGTTTTAATAAATAAACGACTTGATTCGATTTGTTTTGACTTGATTTGATTCAAGTGCATTAAACATTGTCTAGTAGTCATATAGTACAAGCTTAGAGTTTAGTTTGGGACTAGGTCAATTTGTGTGAAATTGTCCCCTAATATTTATAATAGTGATTGTAAAAATAAGTGATCATTTATGTACCTTTTCACTTTAACTCTGTGTTTGAAATGTTATACAAAATGGCGAAACGACTGAAAGCGACAAGGTACAGAAATGATCACTTATTTATGCTGTTGACTGTACTACCAGTCCAATATGGAGCCCAGACCCACCATAGAACTGTGTCACAGTGACATTATGACTGAAATCGTAAGAAATGTCAAACAAATTGTTTTATAACCCTTAACAGACAAGGGATCCATGTGTACCACATAAAATCTTCTAAATTATACCTTGTATGTTAGTACCTAAGGTTGAATCTCTACTGTGACGTGTGATCTGTCAGCCTGGTTAAGGGATAATGTCACTGTGACACCGTAAATAAGAGCTAAAGAAACGGTGACAGTACGATAAAAGCTCAAACACGATATTGTTTTTGCCGTGCTGAATAGAGGCCCGGTGTCGAGGTTTCGTTAGGCTGATAGTACAGTCGACTGCAAAAAGATGTTTCCACATTTTTACCTTATCGCATTGTGATAAGTAGGCATCGGAGTTTTTGTCGCACGGTAAGACTAATAGCAAGCTATGGAGTCGTCGTTTGCCATAAATCTAAAATCTTATTCATATTCATACTCATTTATTTAATTTATCTTGAAATGCCTCTATAGCGGTCGGTCGTGTATAATTATCTTAGTCAAGTTATTTCTATTAGATTATAAATTCATAACTTGAACTATTTTAACATACAATTCGCCACTAGTATGGACTAAAACATTCCCTTCAGCCGTGTTTTAATGTATCTTTTGTTTGTTTATAAATTTTCGTAATTAAATCAGTATAAAAATGGTAATTATTTTTTATTGTAATATTTATTATCCAAATATAAAATTAAATAATCGTTTCTAAACTCGTCAACGTTGTTGTCCTTGATTATAAAAAAAAAAACCTAAATAAATGAGTATGAATATGAATAAGAGTTTAGATTTATGGCAAATGACGACTCCATAGCTTGCTATTAGTCTTACCGTGCGACAAAAACTCCGATGCCTAGTGATAAGGTTCAAAAATGGATACATCGCTTTGTAGTCGACTGTACATGAAATATACCTACCTATTCGCAAGTTTGTTATTGTAGGATCTTATCTTAAATAGAAGAATAGCTAAACTGAAGTGGCAGTGGGCGGGACACATCGCACGCAGGACTGATGGCCGATAGGGTCAGAAGGTTCTTAAGTGGCGTCCGCGGACCGGGACACGAGCTGTGGGTAGGCCTCCAACAAGATGGAGTGACGACCTTGAAAGGATCGCGGGAAAGCGGTGGATGCGAAAAGCACAAGACCGGTCTGAGTGGAGAGCCTTGGGGGAGGCCTATGTCCAGCAGTGGACGTCTTTCGGCTGACATTAATGAATTAATGAATCTTAAATATATACATACCCGAAAAATCATAACTCTCCTTTTTTCTTCGACAAAGTCGGGTAAAAAATATGTGAATTATGAAATATTTAATGTCAGTTGCAATCCTCATATCGCACTGCCAGATCAAAAGGGCAGTAACACAAAATACAACTGTGTTTTAAAATCGACTTTAATACAACGTCTATGACCTTGAAACAAAACTAACAATGATTTTGAGTTGATGATGTCTTGATCTATGTAGCAGTGTGATATATTTGTTGAGCTTACACAGGCTGAAGTCATACATATGTATCCATAAACCTGTACTAAACATATAAATAGCTCTCGCATACACTTTAATAGCCCAATTTAGTCGCAACAAGAACTATTTTTCACATCCCATCCACGTCTGCGTCAGCAAATCCTTTAATACGCATTGTATCTTATTGTTTGCGTTAGTTTAAACCAGTTCACGTGATAAAAATATGAATGTAGTTTAGTATTGAAAAGGCGTTAATCAAAGACAGGAGTTTGCTGAGGAACGAGCCAAATATAAATATTTACAGTTTTTTAATAATAGCCACAATTGCAAATGACAATATGTCTTTGACACGACAGCTGATTTGTACTGGATTAGGTAAGTACGCGGGCTTTTTTAAACTATTATATTCATCATCATCATCATCATCATGTTTGCCGAAAGACGTCCACTGCTGGACATAGGCCTCCCCCAAGGCTCTCGACCTTGCAACGATCGCTGAGATTGCTGAGTGGAGAACTATTATTATATTGTTATCATCAAATCCCATCCCAAGTAAGGACCAAAAAGTTGGCCAAGTTAACTCACTCAATTAAAATTTCTGTGGATTTTTTCCGTTGTGACACGATAATTAGCCATACAATTGACAACATTTCAACAAAAAAAAGCATTGTTTTTTCGCGTTTATTATAGCTGGATAAAAATTAGACTACCCGTATTTCTTGGTTTTTCTTTATTTAACTTAAATTCGTCGTTAATAATTTATTAAAGAAATAGTCATTAAAAAGACCGTATACAGTGTGTGACATCCATAAGAACATAAATTGTAAG
The DNA here is from genome assembly GCA_927399475.2 of Acleris emargana. Lineage (NCBI taxonomy): Eukaryota > Metazoa > Arthropoda > Insecta > Lepidoptera > Tortricidae > Acleris > Acleris emargana. Next base: position 15,775,630 of record OV656854.1, read on the forward strand.
GTCTAATTCTATGGAACTTGCTAACTATGTAAACAAACCGCCATATTGAAATTGTCTCTGAATGATGAATTTACTAGTGATGGGCAATACTCCTTTACTTATGTCAAACAATATCAAATAATAAGAATACCGAAAGTAAAAAACAAGTAGTTACTTATTTCTAATTTGTTTAATCACGATCTGAAGAAAAATCGGTACTTGAAGATGATATATCACCAGTATTTATTACAAAAGGTGCCGTTATATCATCTGTGAGTGTGATCAGCGTGAGTTAGGTAATGTGTAGGGGCCAACTCATCGCCAACTTTAGCCACAACACTACAAATCATAGGCAATTGTAGATTTTAAAAGAAACAAAAACGTCATCCCATCAGGTCCTAATAACCTAACTTATGAAACCATTTAAACTTTTAATGAAATATCCAAGTTAGAGTTATATATTTGGTGATTTTGTATTTTAAAGTAACGACCGTTTCAATAGTCTATGGTTTCAATGGTGTTTGATGAGGCGGTGTGAAAATTCAAGGAGAAACAGTGACAAAATAAAGTTAAGTCTTTTGTTTACATAGTTAGCAAGTTCCATAGAAATACAGTATAAGTAACGATAGCTTTAGATGCTGTGAACGGTTTTATCGAAAAAATATAACAATTACGTTTTCTGATGAAGAGTTATAATTTTTTTAAATTTTCTCGAGCAGCAATGTAATGCTAAGCAGAATGGCCGAGTGAAATGCCCATCTTCTACTTTTGTTAATTTTGATTTACTGTTCTATTTACTGATTCTACTCTCTCACTGACACTGGCGAAATCACTTGGAAGACCGCCATTAATTTAAAGAAGAAGAAGACGGCATCCGTCGTCACCTTCTGACACGTAAATAAGTACGAGTATGACAGTGACGGATGCGTTATCCACGCTTCCGCTCGCACGGCACGGCTAGCACAAATTGCTCGCGATTTGTTTGTCGTTCGGATCTCCCTTTCTATCTAGTCAGTAACGATAGGACGCACTGAGCGACAAGCTATAACATACAACTTGTGCCACCCGTGCTGGAAACAATAAAGCGACAATGTAGGATAATGGGCTGCAATGTATAGAGTGAGGTACCCACCCCAATGGGTATAATTTATACAGGGTTATTGGTAAGTCGACCTATTCCCGTTAGGAGGTGATAGGGGTGACTATTTGCGATAATTTTGACCCTCATATGCATTATACAAAGTGAACCATTTTTGAGTTATCGCGTTTTTTTGTTTTTTTTTAAATTAGTAGGAAATTCAACTTGAAAAATTTATTACAAAAAAAGTATCAATTTAAATCTTATTTTTTTTTCTGATTTATAAATACTATTAAACACTGGTTATTTCTCAATATTGAAACAATAATTATCGGTTCAAATTAAAAAAAGCGAGACGTAAAACGAAATTTTTTCAATATTTTTTAGCGATCGCTTTCCACTAAAATGCCTTAAAAACAAAAAAAACGTTATGAAACTTGGCCTGCAGATTATTTTAAAAACTTAACTGTTTTGTTAGCTCTCCAAAAATGCATAACAACTAGGAACTTATTTAAAAAAAAACTGAAAAAAAAAACATCACAAAGAAAGCGGGCGGAAATTCGTCTTCGAACTAAACTAGTCAGAAAAGAAACTTCAAAAAAAAAAAAAAAACCAAATTTAAATCAACTTTTTTTATTTGCTTTTGTACAAAATGAAATCGCTGTTCTTATGCAATTTTTTTTTTTTTTTATCTGTACACGTTTGAGAATGCGAGGCCGAAAACTAAAAAATACATGTTTTTTATCAACGTGTAATCTGCACGCCAAATGTATTGGTAAATTTTTCTGTTTTGATTGAGTTTGATAAAAAAACATGTATTTTTTTAGTTTTCGGCCTCGCATTCTCAAACGTGTACAGATAATATTTTTTTTAATATTGCATAAGAACAACAATTTCATCTTGTACAAAAGAAACTAAAAAAAAATGATTTAAATTTGGTTTTGTTTTTTTTTTTTAATTTTTGAAGTTTCATTTCTGACTTTAGTTTAGTTCGAAGACGAATTTCCGCCCGCTTCCTTTGTGATGTTTTTTTTTCAGTTTTTTTTTAAATAAGTTCCTAGTTGTTATGCATTTTTGGAGAGCTAACAAAACAGTTAAGTTTTTAAAATAATCTGCAGGCCAAGTTTTATAACGTTTTTTTTTGTTTTTAAGGCATTTTAGTGGAAAGCGATCGCAAAAAAATATTGAAAAAATTTCGTTTTACGTCTCGCTTTTTTTAATTTGAACCGATAATTATTGTTTCAATATTGAGAAATAACCAGTGTTTAATATTATTTATAAATCAGAAAAAAAAATAAGATTTAAATTGATACTTTTTTTGTAATAAATTTTTCAAGTTGAATTTCTGACTAATTTAAAAAAAAACAAAAAAACGCGATAACTCAAAAATGGTTCACTTTGTATAATGCATATGAGGGTCAAAATTATCGCAAATAGTCACCCCTATCACCTCCTAACGGGAATAGGGCGACTTACCAATAACCCTGTATGTATATCACTGAAAATACATTTTTATGAACCTACAGAAAAGATATCCTTTATAATTTATAATAGATTATAAATAACATATCAAAAAACAAGCTTTAAAAATCTAGAAACCTATAATTGCTACCCAACTTTAAATCGTTATAAATCAAAAGGATCATTCAAAATGAAAAATTATGAGTGGAACCTAAAGATGATTTTTAAATACCTATTCAACGTTACCCCACTTGTTATAACCAGTGATGGGAAATAGGTAAGCTAAAATACCTATTCTTTGCGAGAGGACATAATATGGAGTGGTTACAACCGGATAAAAGTATATATTTTTTGGATTCCGGGTATTTGATATTTATCCGGGCACTGCGAATACTAGCCGTAATGTTGAACATACATTCTTTTCCTTATAGAATGTTTGTAAAGTTTGTAGTAAAAATGGTAACATTCCTGCCATAAAGTTAAAATTATAAGTAATCCGAAAATGTGAACGCCCATTTGCAAGTCATAAACAAACAATGCGTGGGAAAACCCATATTATTAGTCCTGCTACTACTTTTTAGAAATCTTGTACATTCCTTCTTTTCTCTAGCCCTTTTTACTAAAAACTAACATTAAACATGCCGTACTTTAAACAAAACATGTCATGTTTTACATTACGATAATTACCCGAATAAATATCGAATACCCGGAACAGAAAAAAAAAAAAAAAATTATCCGGTTGTAACCACTCTATATTATGTCCTCTCGCGAAGAATAGGTATTTTAGCTCACCTATTTCCCATCACTGGTTATAATAGATCGACTTTATTATTTTTTAATATCGTGTGGTTGCCGGATATAATAGAATAGTGCCACTCCATGTCTTCCCGTGGATGTGGTAAGAGGCGACTAAGGGAGTAAAGGCTTGTAGTACTGTTAGGCGATGGGCTTGCTACCTGTCACTAATACGCTGGTAAACATCTTAGCCTAATTGGGCAAAATGTGGTTACAGAATTACCAGCAAGTTTTTGGAGTTGTTGGTAATTCTGGAGCTCTGCCTATCCCACTCTGGGAATGAAGGCGTGAGTTTATGTATGTATGTATGTTATTATTTTTTATTGCTGTCATATCTTAAATGAGTAATGACACTAATGACACTCACAAGATTAAGACAAATCGATTGACATAAGAATCATCAAAATCGATCCGTGCGTTTAGTTTCTACAGCGCAACGTTTCGGCAGACGGGTAAAAAAAAACGTATGCTAAGATGATTAGGTTAGAAAGGAAATGGATAAAAGAAGAGTGACGAAAGAGGTATGGCGAGCGAGAACGAGTCGAGATGTCGGTAGGGGACGTCTTAAATGCACATACAGTGATCAAGATAGATAGATAGATAGATAAAACGTTTATTTGATGCTTCAATCACACACACACAATTGTCAAATTAAGTGGAAAACAACAATATTAAACTAGCTTACAAAGTAGGTACAATCTCAATCGCAACGCGAAAGTTAACGCGGGCGGGAAGCTATATGTATGTATGTGTGGGAAGGCAAACGAACACACAGGCCACCTGATGGTAAGTGGAAACTGTGACCCATAGACATTCGCATTCACAAGACTGCAAATGCACTGCCAACCCTGAGGACTAAAATGGAATGCCTCTATGCTAGTCATTTCACCGGCTGTCCTATCCCCAAACCGGAACACAACAATGCAAACACTGCTGCTTGGTAGGTTAATGGATAAGATGGTGATACCAACCCGGACGGACCCTGCACAAGGTGCTCCCACAAGTAAAGTAACTAATAGTTGTATGTTAAGACCGGTGCACCTGGCGTTCCATTAGGCTGTGCATACCCCTTTCGGAGACAGGCGGGAAGGTATGTATGTGTACCTATGTATGACTTAACAACTTTTGACTAAAAATAATTTCTCCTCAGCTTGCTACCTATGCCTGAGCATGGGAATCACGTTCACCTGGCCATCATCAGTGATGAAGCTGTTTGGGTCTGACAGCACCCCGCTGCACCGACCCATGTCTGAGATGGAGCTGGCTCTCTTCAGCAGTGTGTCCTCGTTCGGGGCATTAGTTGCCACGCCGGTCGCTGGCTTGATGCTGGATAGCATCGGCCGGAAATATAGCAGCATTATATTGACGTTATCGCATATTGTAAGTTTGTAATATTTCATGTTACCTTTTTGCCTTTGACATAAGGGGCGGGTGTGTATGTTTAGCATAAATACAAATGGTCTAATGATAATTTTGGTTCACTAATGTTTCACCGAAATACGTTTGGCCGAATGAGTCGTTTGGCAACTGTTTCATTTCCTAACCCGCTTATATTTCTGTAACTGTAAATATTTCAGATTTTTTTAAAAATAGCTATCCTAACCTAACCTATAGTCTACACAATGGTACAAAAATAAATCCTGAAATATTCACAGTTACAGAAATATATGCGGGTTGGGAAATGAAACAGTTGCCAAACGACTCATTCGGCCAAACGTATTTCGGTCAAATGAACGGACCCCGATAATTTTACATAACAAGAATTGCATAATTTCAAAAACTATGATGTTTTAATCTAACTGCTTTCATTTCTTTTATATGTGGTCACAGTTCTAACCTAACCTAACCTATTTAGAAGAAATTGACTTCAAATGCATAATAACAAGAATATTATGATAGTAATACAAAATGAGCGTTATGTTATTCGATCGTATGCCAGATAAAAATATACAATTGGTTTTTATGTAAACATTCATTATGCTTTTCGTGATTAGTTTACAAAATTATACAAAATGTTTTTATACTGATAGAAGCGCACTCCTAATAATCAATACAAGTTGAACATACAATTTTAGCTCTCATGACATTAGAGCTAGTGAAAATTATGTCAAACGTTGGTATGCCTAGTGAAATAAGCTCTCATAATGTTTGGTCTGATGGAGGTTAACCACTCATAAATCTTTTGCAGATATGCTGGACGATGTTAATAGCTTCTAACCAAGTAGAAGTTCTATACGCAGCCGTATTTATATCAGGCATAGGTGGAGCTGCATTCCTGGTCATCCCATTGTACATCAGTGAGTTCTGTCTGGAGTCCATAAGAGGAGCGATGACCTCTTTTGCTTACGTCTTCTACAGCATTGGCATGATCGTCGCGTATGCTGCGGGAGGGTACTTGGAGTACTACCTGATGGTCTACGTGTATTTAAGTATTGCTGTCGTTGCAATTATTCTTCTTGGGATATTGAAGGAATCGCCTTTGTTCCTGATGATGAAGGGGAGAGAAGAGGTAAATGTTATATATATTATAAGTTATAATCATGCCTGTGCTAATTTGGGGCTAATATACTAAAGTGATGTAACACAATATTTTATCGACCAAAAAATATATCGATGTATACAGATCAGATTTGACGTGACGCGTGACATTTCACGGGTGAAAACTGATATTGCATTCAAGGCAAAATAACTTTGACTCATGTATGTATGTATGTATGTATGTAAACTCTTTATTGTACAAACAGAAAATAACAGATCAAAAATAAAACAGAAACAAGAAAGGTATGTACAAAGGCGAACTTATCCCATGACATCCATCCCATCTCATGTAGTTGTATGTCAGGATATTTACTAATCAATTAGTTAATGTAATATTCACGAGGGCGTGGGTTTTTCTAGGGAGGCATGATAGTTTTGGACTTCGTTACAATCGTAGCAGAATATTAATGAATTAATTATAATGAATGGCACTGAAAGTAAATTGTCATTAAGATTGAAATGATATTATCAGATATGATATCGAACCTTTTTAATAAGCTCATGTATACCAACATCTTTTGCATCGATATTAAATCCCTAAAGCGTGCACCGAGTTAGCACAGGTATGGTTATAAAGTACTTGGAAATACCGTTGAAATTACTTAAACAGAGGCAATAAAAGCGCGACTTTATTTTTTTCTTCACATTAATTCGATTAGTTAGTTAGATTCAGTTAGATTAGTAAATGGGCACGGTCTGTAACTCTACCTAATAAAGAAGGTAGCATTAACAACCTTGCTGTCTAGTTCTGCCAGGGAGCCTTATATCGCTGCGTTTATCGCGTGACAAACATCCGTCACTTTTTGACACAAGTACGAGAGGGACGGGTGCTTCATCCACATTTTGTCACGCGATTTCACCGTATTGCAACTCAATATTAGATGAATGCACCTGTCACTAATGCACTGGGAAACATCTTAGCCTACTTTGTGCAAAATGTGTTTACAAAATTATCAAGAAGTTTTAAGACTTGTTGGTAATTCTTTAGCTCTGCCTACCCCTCTCTGGGAATGAAGGCGTGAGTTTATGTTTATGTTTGTTACTAGATGAATTAAATATCTTTTCGCAAAAGTTAGCTTAGTTTTTTTTATCAAAAGACAATCTTATACAAATTGACCTAGCCCCAAACTAAGCTGTAGGCTTCTACTGTGGGTACTAGGTAACGATAAACTTACTTATATAGATAAATATATATAATCACCCAAGACTCAGGAACAAATACTCGAGCTCATCAGTCATCACCAGACATAAAAGTTTTTGTGGCAAAAACGTCAAATGACTAGTGACTTCCTTCCGATTTATCGACAACTGTTTAAAATATTTATTTCAAAGTGACATTTCATAGTAGATAGGTATTAAGTTCACCGGATAAAATATAAATTAATTAAAATGCTGATCACCACCAATCGATGTTATATAATGGCAGGTAATATTTAATTTAAGTTATAATCGTACTTTTTAGAGATTTTAAAAATCAAATAAACATTAATTTTAATAAATAAATAGAATTCTATACAAATTCAACTGAAACCAAGAGTGCCTCACAACAAATATTGATTTATTAATAGGTATGCAAGTTGCATGTTCATAATTATACGTTAGAATATTCTATCTCATAGTCATAACTGTCATAAGAAAGTAAAAGTTATCGATAAATTAATATCGTTCGGAAGTCCCCAGGACAATTCGTCTGGTCATCACACAATTTTTTGCCAGTACCGGGGATCGTCACTAGTCAGTACCGACTCGGCATATAATTAAGTTTTGCTTGGTTAATTCAAATTTGAAATGTTTTTAGGAAGCAAAAGAAGCCCTAGGTTTTTTTCTAAACGAGAGGACTGACTCCAAGCTGGTGACACACGAGATAGAGAACATTCGGAGATCCCTGAACACAGAGTTGGACCCTGGTAATTAATACTGCGGAAAAAGGCACATCTACCATATGACTTGTACTGCATTTCCAACCTTATTAGGTATAACCTGAGACAGTTTAATATGCTTCTATGAATTAATTGCATTTATGCCTTTTCTCTGTAGAGTAGAATACTTAACTTATGGCTGATTTACATTAGTCCAGCATAAGTATGCCAGTATAAGTTTATTGCGTCGTTACAATAGAATAGAATAGAATAGAATAGACTCATTTATTCGGCTATTAAATAAACACAAAAAAAACACACATTTGAGAAAATAAAAATAAAATTACAAAATCTATTTAAGTAATTAAAATTATAATAGCCGAAACGGAGTACCAGCTCAGCGTGGTGCTGTGGCACGGAGCCGCAGCGCTGATTTTCAGCTGGACCCGCATGAGAAAGATGGCAAAAACAAGAAAAGAAATAGAACATTTAAAAGAAACACAGCATAAAAGTTAGTCTACAAATAATAAAAATACTACAATTTAAATAAACAATTATAAAATATTAAACATAACAACAAAGTGAGATCTAGCGTCCTAAGCGCATTAATTACACATATTATAATCTAAGTTAAAACTACACATTAACAAAAAAAACAACCAAAATATTACAAAAAGTGATCTGTTCAACTGTCCATTTGTAGCGTCAAAGCTAGCTCTTTCAATTTGATCTTGAAACTACTTATACGTCAATGAAACTTTAAAACCGCGTAAGAAACATTTTAAATAAGGAGCAAAATTCACCTTTTTAATAAGACGGTAAGGTTTATTTTGCTCTATCATAAATTTGTTAATTACGCGGTTTCGCAGTATCACCAACGGTTCCAACGAATAGCTCTCGTCTCAACCGTGAAAACCGACTCGTCAATGTATTTCTACTGGCAGCTTTTGCTGGACCAATGTAAATTTGTCATAACTTTACTTCAATTTGACGGATCTGGGCCTCTATTTTACTCAGTAAAACCATTGCCTTTGACTGGTTATCGTATTGTCAAAACCACAGGTGGTTCTTTTTTTTAAGGTTCCGTAGTCAAACTAGGAACCCAGTTTCGCCATGTCCGTCCGTCCGTCCGTCCGCAGCCTAGCTCAGAGACTCTTAGTACTGAGACTTAGAAAGCTGTAATTTGGCATGAATAATACATATTAATCACGCCAACAAAGAGGTAAAATAAAATCTTGAAAATTATTTCTTTTTAGGTACTTCCCCTACACGTAACGTGATTTTTTTCTCGTCTACCCCATAGAGCGTATCATTGGATAGGTCTTTCGAAAATCTTGCGGGTTTCAGACAACAATTTTTCGGTTAATGGCTCCATTTATGAAATATTAAACTTCACAGCGCTAAAAAATATCATTAATGAAACGAATAACGAATTTTAAAGGAAATCTATCACGGCTAAGTACACATGATTGGCTCCAGAGATAGAGACTACTAAAGTGTTTATACCTTCTTGAATCGCTTAAGACAGCACCAAATAATTTTAAATAGAGAATTAGTAGGTACATACATAAGTACATATCCCCCGTGTGGTTGCCAGGTTAGAATAGTGCCACTCCATTTCTTCCCGTGGATGTCGTAAGTGGTGACTAAGTGAATAAAGGCTTGTAGTACTGTTAGGCGATGGGCTTGCAACCTGTCACTAATGCGCTGGTAAACATCTTAGCGTTATTGTGCAAAGTGTGGTTACAGAATTATCAACAAGTTTTAAAAGTTGTTGGTAATTCTTTAGCTCTGCCTACCCCACTTTGGGAATGAAGGCGTGAGTTTATGTATGTATGTATTAGTACATATTGCACACATACATACATACATTAAATCACGCCTGTTTCCCAGAGCGGTAGGCAGGCAGAGACCACTTCTTTCCACTTGCTACGATCTTGACAAATTTATTTCGTTTATTCCACATTCAAACATCGAGTCATGCACGCACGTCGGTTTCAGGTACTTAAGATTAGGCCCTTTTCCAGTATTTCTCCGATTTGATTCGAAAAAGGACGCCTAGGGCGGCCCCTTCCGTCCCTTCCACTCACTTGCGATCTGTATATCTCTTTCGTCAATCTTCTTTCATCCATCCTTTCCAAATGACTGAACCATCGAAGCATGCCCTTTTCAATCTTAGTCACTACATCTTCTTTTATTCCACATTTCTCTCTGACTTTTTCATTTCTTACTCTATCAATCAGTTGCACACCACACATACCACGCAAAGAGCGCATTTCAACTGCATTTACACGACCTTCATGCTTGTCCTGCCACATCCAACATTCACTACCATACATCAGGGTAAGGGCCAGCACTCCATTGTAAACAGCCAGTTGGGCTGTTTGTGAAATGCCCTTTTACTTCTTGTATAATGGTGTATCTAAAAAAAATCTGTCACATGTTTTTTTTTTACGAAAATATTAAATCTAATGTCTAAGGGTGGGAATGCTAATTAAGTTATGGTTCTCGCATTTATTCATATACTTTCCGTCTATGTTTTTTTATAAATGTACCTGGGAATCCCAGATAGCTAATTGTGTAGAGTTCAGCTACTCAACATGGAATTAACTAAGCCATCTGTTTGTTGAGGCTTATGTTTAGCGCCGTGAGATAAGACGAGCTACAGTATTGTTTCCGTGGAATCATTCCTTCTGTGAAATTGTGATGATTTGAGGTAATACGTTGACGTCATGCAAAAAAAAAAAAAACAAAATTCAAAATATTTATTCAGTAAATTGGCCACATGCCAGTCTTTTACATGTCGGATGCAGACGTGACTCGGTCCGCGCAGAAAAATAAACATAGCCTAAGTTCATTAGGGATAATCATCATCATCATGTCAGCCGAAAGACTCTCCGGCTCTCCACTCAGACCCGTCTTGTGCATTTCGCATCCACATAATGTAATGTTGAATTCTAATGGTGGAAGAATTTTTCAAATCGGTCCAGTAATTTTGGAGCTTAGCTAGTATTTTATGCGACGTATTGTATGTGTTGTTATTGATAAATTAAACTTACATGTTAGGTTAAGTCGCTGCACATAAGTGTTTTGTCACTTTTAACAATATGTTTCAACTGCTGAACTAATCTGTCATACATAATAGACGATCTTCTTTCTGTATCTTTATATTCTTTTTATGTAAACGGACCTACTGAACGGATTTTAATGCATGTTTCAGTAATCGATAGAGTGATTCGAGAGGAAGGTTTTTATGTATAAATACTAGGGAATGCAAATAACCGGTTTTAACCGGTTTTAACCGGTTTTAACCGGTTTTAACCGGTTTTAACCGGTTATTTTCATACAAAATCGGTTAATAACCGGTTAAATTGCATTCCCTAATAAATACATTCTGGTCCTCGTGGGGTTGCCGGGTTAGAATAGTGCCACTAATATGCTGGTAAACATCTTAGCCTATTTGTGCAAATTGTGGTTACTGAATTATCAACAACTTTTTAAAGTTGTAATTCTGTAGCTCTGCCTAGCCCACTCTGGGATTACAAGCGTGAAGGTATGTACAACCTGGTCAAACGCGTGGGCCGACTTTGATGATTCTTATGTCAATCGATTTATATTAATCTTGTGAGTGTTACTAAATATATAACAGTAATCAAAATTCAATATGGGGCAACCACACGCCATTTAAGGAAAAAAAACTAGTTGACGAACTATGAACTTTGAATATGTATCTAAAAATCATTTTATGGTTTCTATTGTCATTCTTCATTTTGAATGATCATACAGTATTTATAACGATTGCAAGGTTTTTACGCAGTCGCGTTGTTTAATTTTACAAATTAATTTATACAATGCAAATACAAATATATATTTTTTTATTTAGACACGCCAGAAGAAGAATTCAAACTGACGTCCATGAAACAAGGCGAACAGCTAACCACGTTGCAATTTATCAGTGAGTATTAATTTATATCAGAAAACTGTTTGGAGTGAAGAAGCATTATTGCTTCTGTTACGAAGAATGTTTCCGCTTTATTATACCAAATTACAACTGGGTTTTGCTTATTAAAATAATGTTTTCGACGGTAAAAGAGTTCGAAAACCACTGGTTCAAGTATATGATAGCATTTACTTTGTGTAAGGTAATACAACTAATACACAGTGGCAAATAAATGACAAGGACAAAATATAGAGGCAGGTAGCCAAGTGGGCAACAAACGATAAAAACGATTATGGAGACATCGCTCTGTTTCACTAGCTAAGTCACAAGTAAACGATAACCAAGTCGCAAGAATAGAAGCAAACGCGTCCGCACCGTACAGATGTAAGAGCCGACTGATTACCAGCTCTATTGTGATAAAAAAATAGATAAACTATGTTTATTCAGTAAGTAGGCCGCACGGACACTTTTAAAGAAAAGAAAGAAAGAAAGAAAAACATTTATTCGTAACATACATAACAAAGAACAGATTAACAAATACAAAAAGATAGTAGCCACGAAAAGGTCCCAACTCAGCGTAATGCTGGCATTAAAGTCAGCGCTGGTCTTCCGTTGGAACCATCAGGTGAAAACCACGGAGGTCACACACGACGACACAGACACACACACGTTTTACACGTCAAATTCCTACCAGCGCTTCGCAAGAGAACCAGCGCTTTGCAAGAGAGTGTGAGAGTGTGAGTGAGGCTTTAGCGGATTCACATTAGCCAATCACGTGCAACTGCATTTTTCCAGTACTAGGTCGTTAAAGTTAGTTCATTTCAAGCTTCGCTATTACACACAGTCATTTTTATTTTGCCATTTCCTGCAAGATCTGCAGGAAATGCTGTCCGGCCTTAATGCTGCCTCGAGACGCGTTGGGCTCGGGATGAACTTAGACAAGACTAAGGTCATGTTCAATGAGCACATCGTCCCTGCGCCTGTCTCCGTCGAAGGTGAAGCTCTCGAAGTTGTCCAGGAGTACGTCTACCTAGGACACAAGTTACAGCTGGGTAGAGACAACTTTGAGGGTGAAATCACCAGAAGAGTGCAGCATTTGGAAAGTTGCGTCACTTCTTCGAGTCACCCTTGCCACAATGCCTGAAGACTAAGGTATTCAATCAGTGCGTCCTGCCGGTCATGACATACGGAGCCGAGACGTGGAACCTGACAGTGAAACTAGCCCACCGACTACACGTCACCCAGCGAGCTATGGAAAGGTGTATGCTCGGAATCTCGTTAAGGGACAAAGTTCGGAATGAGATTATCCGACAAAAAATCAAAGTCACTGACGTAGTTCAGAGGTGTAGCAGACTGAAGTGGCAGTGGGCTGGTCACATCTGTCGCAGAACCGATGATCGGTGGAGTAGACGGGTTCTCGAGTGGAGACCACGGCTCGGCAAGCGTAGCGTAGGACGCCCTCCAGCCAGATGGACCGACGACCTAAAAAAAGTGGCTGGTGGTGACTGGATGGCAAAAACGGGAGATCGGGCCTTGTGGCGAACCCTGGGGGAGGCCTACGTCCAGCAGTGGACTGCAATAGGCTGAAATGATGATGATGAATGATGATGTTTATTTTGTTTGTTTGTACGTGTAATTGATTGCATTCTATTTGGTTTCCAGAAAATTCCTCCTCAACCCGCCAGGCGCTCTTCGTGTCGATGGTACTCATGACAGCCTCCATGTTCCAAGGGATGGTGGTCGTCCAGGTGTACGCTGACCTGCTGTTTACGGAAGCCATCCCCACCATGTCCTCTACCGTCTCCAGCATTTACCTATCAGTCATCACAGTCATCGCAGGGTTCACGGCTGCGTATCTGACGGAGCAGGCTGGGAGAAAGGTAGCCATGTTTCATTGAGTTTATGACGTGTGACGTATGAATGCCGTTTTGTTTATGTTTGCCTGGGTGTCTGGGTAGATAGGAATTTGTTTAAGCTGAGATTTAGGTAGGTTTTTATGTGAAAAGTAACTTGTTTTTTAATTTGGCGAACCATTTTACTTTTCCCCAGTATTTTATATACGATAGCAACTATTGGTGCTGATGACGTCAGAATGACGTAAGTTTGTTCCACAGGGTGCTCTAATAAAGGTGTTTAAATTTTAACTGGTAAACAAAATGAAAATAAAAATCTATATGAATTAAAAACAGAGGCAGCATAATTTCTTCAAAAACGCCCAAAACTGGAAAACGCGTCTGTAAACAATGCAAGCGGCGAATCATGTAACAGTTGGGGCGACAAAGTTATCAGAGGGTTTTGACTCTGCAGAATACGGATCTGCTGGTCGCCACTCTGAAATTTGAACCGGGAGTACGGTATACCGGAAAAGGTGCAGTCCATACAAAATTCGTCGTACATTTAGTAAATCCTCATTCCGATTCCCTTAAAAAGGTCAGATTATAATGGTTTTTTGAAATGTTAGAAAGGAGGTTTTCGGCCCCCAGCTCTATTTATTTTTCCGCAAACTTGGAAAATCTGGCACTTTTTTCTGGTTTTTACCTATACTGTCGCTAAAGACAATTTTAGTGCTAATCATGTTTTTGCAATATTGTAGAAGGCAAAATTTGCAAAAAAAATGGGTTCAAAGATTTTTTCCAGGACCCCTAGGGACGAAGATATAGAGTCGTCTATGGGGAGCTAGCGTTGAAAATTGCTACTTTTTTCTAGTTTTCCTCCCAAATTTACTTTTAAGTGCATTTTAGCGCAAATTGTAGTTAGGCAATATTTGTTGTAACTTTTATAATGAAATATTTTTTCCACAACCTCCAGGAAAGAAGTTTATGGAATCATCTAAAGAGTGCTACCGTTCAAAATTGCTTCCTTTTCCAGTTTCCCTCCCATGTTTACGTTGTCATGCATTTGAAACTACAAGGCAAAATAATGAAAGAGATGAGAGAATGTTAAAGATATTTTTTCTAATGCCACTTGTTTTTTCAGCCACTCATGTTCTGGTCGTGTCTTGCTTCTGGCGTGAGCTGCGTGCTACTAGGATCACAGATCCACCTGCACTGGGGCCCGCATCAGCTCACAGCGTTCTTTGTCTACCTATTCTGTGTGGTCTACACGCTGGGAGCGGGGACCATCCCGTCCGTACTGAGCGCTGAGCTGTTCTTACCTGAGGTTTGTTGCTGGTTATGATATCCTGGTACTTTAAATTATGACTTTTTGCTATAAGAGTGTGCCAAAAGTTTTGTGCTATTGGTTTTATTGCATGAGCTTCTTAGAAGCTCTCCTATACTTAGATTCTTACCTGACAGCCGAGCCACAAAAAAGGGATGTCCTACCTACCTATTAGGCTGCGGCTCCACTGAGATGGAGTTGAGCGAAACGGAGCGGAGTTGTCCCAATATTAACCAATAAAAGGCGCTACGGCCACCTAGCTAGCTGCTAACTAGCGTTTCTATTCGTTTCTTTTTTAAACCAATAATAATTAATAATAAAATGTATTTATTCAAAGTTAAGAGTAACAAATCGAACAGATTATCCGTTGGTCCCACACTAGGCCATGCCTGTCACGTGGTAACCGGATTCGGAGTTACACTTTAAAATAGAGTAGATACAGTTTACTGTCTACATATGAAAATTGGAAACTTAAAGACTAACTTAAAGTAGGTAATGTAACAATTTTTAAGCCCGAGTATGGCACTACTATAATTCTATTATATTAAATTACTAAAATATTTGAGGAATGAGTTGTGCGTGTGTGTGCGTGTGTGAGTGTGTGTGTGTGCGTGTGTGAGTGTGTGTGTGTGAGTGTGTGTGTGTGTGTGAGTGTGTGCGTGTGTATACATGTTTCTGTTCTCGTGCGTGATTTGGTAGAGGTAACGAGTTCTCAAGTGATGGCCTTCAGCAATTTATCAGTCTCACTATAGCCAAGAGTTTTTAACCAACTAAGGATTCTTAGATCGTGTCACTGGTACATGATGTGAATCGAAAAGTCACGTGATCTACCAGTGACGCGATTGGTTTAAAAAAGAAACGAATAGAATCGCTACTTAGCGTAGTGCATCTTAGGGCTGCAACTTGTATCTTGTAAGAGTGCAATGTAATTTGATTTAAAAAATCGGACACTTGACCCTTAATCTAACCTTTTCCTTTTCTGAAGTAGACAAATTTGCAATACACACAGTGAAAGCATCAAACGCACGTTTATATGACAAGTATCTCAAATATACGACGATTTTAATTTTGCAATATTTCGCAGGTCAAAAGTTTCATCCAAATGCTGATAACGGAATGGGCGTTCCTCTGCAACTTCATCATCCTGTTCATCTTCTATCCGCTGGTGAACGCCATCGAGCTCGGGCCAGTCTTCATCCTGTTTGCCATCATCAGCTTTGCCACGGCAATCTTCACCTACTTCTACTTGCCCGAAACCAGAGGCTTGCCAATTGATACCATCCAAAGACTCTTCAGCAAGAAGAGAAAATATATGTTTAGTAAGCCGTAGTTATCATCATCATGTTAGCCAAAAGACAAAGATTCCGGTCTTTCTTCCTGAAGAATCAAGGTTCGGTCTCATGGCAACCGCATGTAATGACACCAGATCGGTTGTTCACCAATGTGGGGCCTAACTGGTCCCGTTCTCTAATATGCTCTGACCATGGCTAATTAGGACCAGAAATTCTTTGGATAACGGTTCTGTTGCGGATCTCATAATCCGTATTAATGCAAGATAAAGTCTTTGATTTGCGTTTTTTTATTTACGAGTATAACTGTCCTTTAACCTTTCCGCCGTGATACCAAACAAAACGGCTAACTGCAATATAGTAGTCACAGCATTCTAAACTCTATTGGTAACGACATGAGATTTAAAATGCTTATACATTTACTTTGCAGTTAGCCTTCTTTGGAATCAGGGCAGCTTAGGCAAGATGTGATCGAGAACTAGGTCACCCACGTTACTTCTGTTTGGTTTATGATAGTTTTCTGTACCCGTCCATAAACCAGTTTTTTTTATACAAAAATATCTTCATCTTGAATCACTTTATTAATTCATGAAAACCTCATTAAAATCCGTTGCATTGTTTGAAAGGGTAGATACGTAACATATAAACATAAAATTCAAAATAAATAATGGGTCATAACATAATAAATAATGGTTCAACATAATTATGACCTTTTAAATAATCCTGAACAGTTTACAGCTTCAAAAATAACACCATTATAATTATATTATGACTCATTATATTTTTTGAACGTTATTTGTATATTATGGTTTATGGTTACCGTCGAGGAAATTGATTTCTAGGCCACTTTGGACTCTGTCAAAGTGACACTGTAAATAAAACCATAAGAAGTCTACCACGTTTTAACTGATCGTAATCAAGATATAGTCATATATATATATTTGACATAGTCCAAAGTGGGCTAGGAATCAATTACCTCGACTGTACATACAGAATAGACAGCGGGAACCGACTTGGTTTTATACTATTTAAAGAAGATGTAAAGACGAGTGTAGATCACTAGCAGTTTCAGGAAATCGTTAACTTAACGTGATGGTAAGTAACGGTAGGACCTTGTGAAAGGTCTGTCCATTACTATTAAAGTATACTTTAATCTGCCACAAAGCAACAGTCTTCGCATCGTCTTGGTCAGGTGTGTGGACGAGACCAATAACTATAGGTGAAATTACTAGCGTAGAGGCATTCCATCTGAGCTCTCAGGGTTGACAACGCATTTGTAGTCTTTGGATAACATTCTTGTGAATGTCGTTTTGAGTATTTGTAAATATGTATGTGTCTCAGAATCGCTCAGCGAGCTATGAAGACTATGTTGGGTGTTCCTCTAAAGGATTGGATCCGTAATGAGGTAATCCGACAGAGAACTAAGGTTATCGACGTATCCCATCGAATTAGCAGCTTTAAGTGATGGTGGGCCAGCCACATATGCCGCAGAATGGATAACCGCTGGAGTTAGCGTGTACTTGAGTGGAGACCGCGTACTGGCAAACTCAGTGTAGGACGACCTCAGACTAGGTGGAGCGACGGTCTTCGCAAAGTGGCTGGCAAGAGCTGGATGAGAGTGGCCACGAATCGTGCTCGTTGGCATGCAATGGGAGAGGCCAACCAACTTTAAATCGTTATAAATCCTACTTAATCATTCAAAATAAAAATTTATAAACAAAATCTAATTATTATTATTATTTATTTATTTAATGGCAACCGGTCGCAATATCGAGCAACCATTTCTGCCAATGTCAAGTTTATATTTTACATTTATATATCAAAAAAAAAACATAAGGCAACGTTGTACGGTGATCCTCTAGCCTCCGTGAAGCGATGTAGGTAGAACTTTACGATGACCAGATGGGATTTTCTTGGAGCAATCCTTCCAAAGGTGATACGTGTTCAAACTTGAACTCTTCATTATACTGCACATTTGAATGTTAATTTACTGCATATTAATACATCATTACTATCCATTACATACATACATACATTAAATCACGCCTGTTTCCCAGAGGGGTAGGCAGAGACCACTTCTTTCCACTTGCTACGATCCTGACAAATTTCCTTCGCTTCTTCAACATTCATACATCGAGTCATGCACGCACGTCGGTTTCGGGTACTTAAGATTCGAATCCATTAAACAACAAAATATGCAAAAAAATAAAAACAATTAAGAAAGCGACACCATCTTGTCAAAAACCCCAAGAGAATCCCAAAACAAAATCTTAAGATGTTTTTTTAAGTACCTATTTAATGATACCTCATTTGTCATAGTTTTTCGGCTTTTTTTAATAATATCGCGTCTGGTTGCCATTATTGAATGTTGATTACTGTCATATCTTTTGACACTCACAATATTAAGACATAAAAAATCGTTGCCGTGTGGTTGCCGGGTTAGAATAGTGCCACTCCATGTCTTCCCGTGGATGTCGTAAGAGGCGACTAAGGGCATAAAGGCTTGTAGTACTGTTAGGCGATGGGCTTGCCACCTGTCACTAATACACTGGGAAACATCTTAGCCTACTTGTGCAAAATGTGGTTACAGAATTATCAAAAGTTTTAAGACTTGTTGGTAATTCTTTAGCTCTGCCTACCCCACTCTGGGAACAAGGCGTGAGTTTATGTATGTATGTAAAAAATCGTCAAAATCGGTCCAGCACCAAAAGGGACAAACATCATACATATACAAACCTATACAGGCTGGTAAACACATCCCTCTTCCTTTGGCAGACGGCAAAAAGGTAAGGTGATTTGAGGAGCAAACTAAATGACTATGCAGTAGAAAAAAATGTAATACCGATCCTCTGACTGGAAATTTATGTATGAATGTGTGTGTTTATGTGACATATTTAGGCGGCATCTTCTGATTACGCTGGTAGAAGTTGTTTTTTTTACATTGATATTAATTTTTATACCTTTAATCGATCCTGAGGAACTTTATTTATTTATTTATTTAATCTGTATTGCTCAAAAGAATACACTTAATATACAAAAGGCGAACTTAATGCTATAAGGCATTCTCTACCAGTTAACCTTTGGACAAAGCAGAGATTGTGGTGGCGGTGCAACATAGGGTCTAACATATTATTTATAACTTATACGTAATAATATATACCTACATACCAATATACTCGTATTAAGTTAATATAAATACTTACATAAATACATAATATAAACATGAGCACAAAACATTACCGATAACGCAGTCAGAAAATCAAGATGATACTTGATATTTTCTAGAAACTAAAGAATAAAAATGAAACTAAATCACTATTATAGTATTTTTATTAAGCTACGCACGACTACTGATGTGCCAAAGGAAACTTCCCAAAATTGCGGAAAATTTCATGTAGGAAAATTTCGGAAACTTCTCACAATTTTGTATGGGGATTGAAACTTTCCGTTTCTTAAATTTAAATTTCCTATATTTCTTGTGAAAGTTTCCGGAAATTTCTTGCAACTTTTCCAACTTTTTGGAAACTTTCCGCAACTTGCACATCAGTACGCACGACTAGGCAAGCGCACTTTCTTTTTACTGAACAGTGTTTGGATGGCATCGACGGACTTTCCCTTCGTCTCTGGCAAAAAGCAGGTGGTGAAGGCAGCCGTGGCGAAGCAGATAGCGGCGAAGATGTAGAACACCTGGCCCACGCCGACGGCGCCCACCAGGGGGGTAAACGCGAACAGGAGGACGAAGTTGCATAGCCATGCCCACTCCGTCACCAGCATGGCGGCGAAGCTTTTGATCTGGGAAATAAATAAATAAATAAATATCAGGGGACAATGTCACACCAATTGACCTAGTCCCAAACTAAGCTCTAGGCATTCCATCTTAGTCCTCGGGGTTGGCAACGCATTTGCAGTCTTGTGAATGCGAATGTCTATGGGTCACAGTTTCCACTTACCATCAGGTGGCCTGTGTGCTCGTTTGCCTTCCCATGTTTAAAAAAAAAATAAAAAAATTATGGGTACTAGACAACGATATAAATAGGTACTTATGTTGAGAAATATATACTTAAATACATATAAAACATCCATGACTCAGGAACAAATATTCGCACTCATCACACAAATATCTGCCCGAGATATGAACCCAGGACCGCTCACTTCGTAGGCAGGGTCACTACCAACTAGGCCAGCGCGTCGTCAAATGTTATGCCACATTAATAAGCAGGCAAATTGCTGGCGGCGATGACGTCAAAATGAAGATTTTTTATACACAGAGTGCTCTGCTTTTATCTAGCAGATGTTTCACTGGTACAAATAATTAAATAGTGTTAAATAAATAAAAAACCGTAACGTTAACGTTATGCCATGTGGTTGCCGGCTTGGAATTGTGCCACTCCATGTCTTCCCGTGGAAATCGTAAGAGGCGACTAAGGGAATAAAGGCTTGAAGTACTGTTAGGCGATGGGCTTGCTACCTGTCACTAATATACACTGTTAAACATCTTAGCCTAATTGTGCAAATAGTGGTAACAGAGTTATCAACAACTTTTTAGAGTTGGGAGTCTGGGAATGAAGGCGTGAAGGTATGTTTGTATGTAAATAAAAACAGAGGTACAACTTAATTATAATCAAAAAAACGGAAGCGCTGCAGCGTATTTTATTTATGAATGTTAAGGCCAGAATAGTATTTGTGAATTTTTACAGCATAAAATCAGTATTTTAATGATAATGTCGAACGATGAAATTTTTAAATTTCAATCTTCCAATAGTAGTCTTTAATTTTTAATCACCTGTATGCAAATTGACATCATCGGCACGGGTCCATATGGGCTCATATAAAAATTTGAAGTCCAAATGTATTGTTACTTATAATCATCGCAAGTCAAAAAGTTTTTTTTTTTTAATTAAATAAACCTAACCTAACCTTACCTCATTTACCAGCTAGATATTTCAAAAGTATGAATGTTGAAGAAGCGAAAGAAATTTTTCAAGATTGTAGCAAGTGGAAAGAAGTGGTCTCTGCCTACCCCTCTGGGAAACAGGCGTGATTTAATGTATGTATGTATATTTCAAAAGTCCTGAAATAAAAACCGTTTCAGTTAAAAACACACTTGCGATGATTATGAGATTTATGAGTAACAATACATTCGGACTTAAAAAAATATATGAAACAAAGCGCTCCCATCGGCACTAAAACTGCAACCCCTGTAAATAAACTACCGCGTAAATATCCGCGAAGAAAACCTTCGTCAGATTCGGACCACGATAATAACAACCATAATTCTGGGGCAGTTCATGAAGCCCGTAATTACGAAACTGATACTTCTAAGATGATACTTGTTCATGATGATGAATCCTAATTGAATAACATCAGCTTAACAGGAGCGGCGCGACACGCCTAATTGGGATGGACCAAAAAATATAACTCACGGTTTTTACATTCTAATTGGAAAGAATAGGTAATTTTAAGAGACCTATTTCATTAATTTTGTATTTGACCCAATAGTTTTTGTTTAATATCTTTATTTATTTAGCAGACATTTTATGGATGACATGATTATTTTATAATTGGGATGGCATTTTCAAATAAATTACAACAATTAAATGATACATACACACCTTCATGCCTGTGATCCCAGAATTACCGACAACTTTAAAAACTTGTTGATAATTCAGTAATCAGTAACCACATTTTGCACAAATAGGCTAAGAAGTTTACCAGCGTATTAGTGACAGGTTGGAAGCCCATCGCCTAACAGTACTACAAGCCTTTATTCCCTCAGTCGCTTCTTACGACATCCACGGGAAGACATGGAGTGGCACTATTCTAACCCGGCAACCACACGGGTAAATGATATCTAATGATAAAAAGTGATTGTAATAGTGTATTATAACATACTATTTCCAGCGGTTTTCGCCTAATCCGTAAGATTCACCTACTAGGGCTTCAAGCCGAAAACGAAAGTCAAACAAAGGTCAAATATACTTTTGTCAAAATATCCGAAATAAATAAATAATCAAAAAACTGAAAAATTCAGAACGGCTTTAAAACCTTATTCCTCGAAATGGTTTTCGAATTAGAGTAATAGTAAAAATTATGAACAATCCCAATTGACGCCAAATGTTTGTTTAGACTTTATAATAGGGTTGAACATTTTTGTTAATAGTCGATATGAAAGTTCCTCAAGATCCAAATCGAATGACATTTTACTGCTCAGCCGGATGCGAACGGAGCGCGACGCTCGACTCCAGCCGCTCATTATGTCTCTCAAGATTTTATTTATGTAATTCCATTCGTAATTCTTTCGTATTCATTCGTTGGAGTGACGATCTTGTAAAGATCGCGGGAATGCGGTGGATGCGAAAAGCACAAGACTGGTCTGAGTGGAGAGCCTTGGGGGAGGCCTATGTCCAGCAGTGGACGTCTTTCAGCTGACATGATTGATTGATTGATTCGTAAAATAATATACATGTAAAAAAACCATTGCATGTACCAGGCAATCATAAACACCAACATACCTCAGGCAAAAACAACTCAGCACCAAGGACATAGGGTATAGTTCCAGGCCCCAGCGTGTACGCGATGCAGAAGAGGAAGATGAGGGTTATCGTGACTCCGGGCGGGCCCAAACGCAGGTGGATCTGCAATCCTAGCAGCACGCAGCACACACCAGAAGCTATTGAGGAGTATGTCAATAGTGCCTGGAAATGTTGTGATTATGACCTACGTGCTTAGAGCCTACGTGTAACATAAATAGATTGCTAAAAACGCCTTAGATCTTGTGTAGGCAATCGCAGAAAACACGTCGATTGTTACTGTTTTTAAGGGGCTACCATGCCCATAAAATACGTTTTTTATGAAGTTTAAATTCTTATAACTGAGTCAAAACTGGATGTAAATTTATGAAAAAATAAATTATATCTATCCATATATTCATTTTTGATTCTGTCACACTGAATTTCAAAATAAGCTATGTTTTTTTTTTATCGTGACTATAAAAACAGAAGATTGAGTGTAAGTTTTTCATCTGCGCGGCAATTGATATAGAAACTACGAATACATCTAATTTTTATTATCTTTGATGCGTTTGTCAGCGGCAGCGGCGCAACTAAACAGTAGTAAGGTAAATTACCTTCCTTTTTGAGGAATGCTTTTGCGCGCAGATGACGTATCTGAATATAAAATATCATTGCTTGAAACGAATTTCAAACGTCACGCCATGTGGTCTGTCAAAGGAGTCTATGACATAAACTGAAATGAAACTCGAAAGTAACTCATTTCATTGCAGCGCATTTCACCGTCTGTTCTGGGTCGTCACCATAGAACCATGTTGTAATGGCAGCGTTAAATTACTACAAAGATGTTTCGTTCAAACTAAGAATTTATTTTCAGTGACAGGGTTCCATAGTAGCTTCCACCATAAAAAAGTCCGTACCTTCCTCCCAGCACGTTCAGTAAGGTACGCAGCTAAGAGCCCAGATACCACTGTGAAGATGGACAGCAACACGCTCCAGACGGCGGAAGGCGTCGAGGGGTTGGTCTCGTGGAACAGGGACTCGGCAAACACCTGGACAGCCACCAGCCCTTGGAAGATGGAGGTGGTCATGATGACCAGAGCGACGAAGAGTGCGCGACGGGTAGCATAGGATTTCTCTGGAAGAATGACGAAAATACCAGCCACAGAATACCAAATTAATAGCAAAGCCTCCTGCTTCACCATCTTGACAATGAAAGGTGACAGGTGACAATTTTCTATATTGCAAAGTTAACAAGTTTTCACATCCGTGGAATTTAAAGCTCACTTTCATTGGTCAATAGCCCGCATGTGTGTAGCAATCCATTGACGAGTTCTTTTGACATTATAGATCCGGGAGCTAATGCAGCGACGCAATGTATCATGAAAAGCTGCGACATGTTCACTGAAATGTCACCTGTTACCTGTCATTGTAAAGATGGTGGAATAAGGGGCAGGTTCCTATCGCGCGTCACAATACAATGCCACCCCACCGCACTCTAATATATATATTATTATTATTTTTTCATTTATTTTCCTGATAAAGTACACTTTTTTACAAAAATACTCTTCGCCAAACTGAGGTAACAGTTTGTTGGCGAATTTTAAAAACACTCTGTATATTTACTGTGTACCTACTTAAATTAGCTTAAAAAAACAAAAATGTTAACCTAAAATCCATGCCTAGGTTCCTTTCTCAGACTAGGCAGACAGATGCAAGCAATTAATTTTCTTACATTCGCCTGCCTCCTCCGAGGAAGGCATCTATTAAACACATTTTAACCTTATATTTAAACATATTCTTACTTGTGCAATCACTCTTAAGGAGAAGTTGGTTGTAGATGCGCGGTATAAGGAACTTCCTAGTTCTCTGTCCATAATAGTTGTTTGACTTCGGTTCTACATATTTTTTGCGCGTCGTCACTCTAAAGCTAGGTTGATATGATTTACATATTTTAAATTTTTGGCTCTTATACTGGTCTATTGCTAACAGATATTTAAATTTTTCATGTACAGGTAATATTTTTAAGTTTTTAAACAGAGTATTATAGTCACCTTTACATTTTTCTTTTCTTTTTTTACCTACTAACAATTTAATAACTCTTAATTGGAGACTGAAGATTCTATCCAAATATGTTTGGATTTGTTTGTATGTTTGTTTGTTATGTTTTGTATTGTTTTATATATGGTTAGCTTTTGCACGCAACGTTCCGTCCGCACAGAAATTGTATGTTGTACGGTGAACAATCTAATTTTTTCTAACCTCAGGAATCAAACCATGTAGTTCTACCCGAAAAAAAACACGTATCGTTTTGTTATTGTTGTTGATAGTGGAACCATTTGCATTGGAGCTCTATGCCAAAGAGAAGGCATTGATTCCCATGGGCCTATAATAGTCGCCGTAGTCGCCACATGCCGTGAAATGTCGCTTCTAAACATTGTAGTGAAAAAACCTGGTCTCCAGAATTACGCTCCGGTTTATTAGGTCAGTTGTATTGTAAGCCATGTAACCGTACCTTTAAGACCTAATTTGGCTTTGCCAGTCACCTTCGCTCACACCTCTAGAATTAGCTGGGCTCGCCGTTGACGGATACGTCTAGGACACCATCATATATTTATTGTTTATAGATGTGGACGTTTCTGTCACGTTCTGACCAGTATGTAAGTGCGAGAGTGACGCTCTATCCACCGCGATAAAGGGGACCATAATAATACCTCCCTCCTTTTGTCTCATGGAACCGCGTTTGTATCAGTGACCTTATTTATTAAGATTTCCTTTTTATTTAGGAGGGCAGGATACGGGTTCTGGGAATCAATTCCCCTAATTTTAATAGTTTCTAAATTGGGTGCGTAATGTTTAGCATAAAAACAAATAACACGAATTGCATAATTTCGATCTGTAATCATTAAACCATCGATATAATAATCGCGATGCTTAAAACGAAATGCATGTTTTCAAAAACTATAACGTTTAAAAAATAAAAAATAAATGTTTCTAACGGCTTTCATTACTGTAAATGTGGTCACAGTTCTAACCTAACCAAAATAAAAAACCTAACATAAACTCACACTTTCATTCCTAGAGAGGGTAGGCAGAGCCACAGAATAAATAAATAAATTTACTAAAAATGCATGATAACAAGAAAATGATAGTTATACTAAATGAGTGTTTGTTATTCGATCGTATGCCAGATAAAATTATACAATTGAAGCGCACCCTTCTAAATTACTCATACTGTCTCGTTCTGATTGGGTAACCTGTACAGTTATTTTGGTGTGATAGCAACAGACAACCGAATACTTTCAATCATCAACTCGGATGTACTGCTTTAATGATTCTACTTACTGACGAACTGCAGTGTAGAAAATTTCTCGACTTGCTCAGCGGGTGTCAGTTTGAACTCCTCCGGCGTGTCTGAAACATTACAATCATAATTATTATTAATGTTATACTCTTCACTCCAACGCTGAATATAACAATGGGAAATCTGCTGCTTGGATACATTCATACATACACAAACATACACTCACGCCTTCCTTCCCAAAGAGGGGTAGGCAGAGCTACAGCATTATCAACAACTCTAAAAACTTTTACTTGTGGGAGGACTTTGTGCAGGGTCCGTCCGGGTTGGTACCACCATCTTATCCATTAACCTACCGCCAAGCAGCAGTGTTCGCATTGCTGTGTTCCGGTTTGGGGATAAGATAGCCGGTGAAATGACTAGCATAGAGGCATTCCATCTTAGTCCTCAGGGTTAGCAGTGCATTGGCAGTCTTAGGATTGCGGTCTTGTGAATGCGAATGTCTATGGATCACAGTTTCCACTTACCATCAGGGTGGTCTGTGTGCACTTTTGCCTTGCTATGCCACAAAAAAAAAAACTTGTTTATAATTCTGTAAACACATTTTGCACAATGCGGCTGACATGTTTACCAGCGTATTAGTTACAGGTTACAAGCCCATCGCCTAACAATACTACAAGCCTATATTCCCTTAGTTGCCTCTTTCGACATCCACGGGAAGACATGGAGTGGCACTAACCCGGCAACCACACGGGTACTGTTTGGAGAGCGGTAGGGTAATTGATAAAATGGTACTTTTTGCCTAGACAATGTTTTTTACACATGTTCTTTGCTTTGTTACCCGACTGCGGCAAAGCCCAAAAGGAGTCTTATGTGTTTGACTTGTATATATTTATATTTTGTCCAGTGTGTATTTGTATTGTTTTCTATTTCACTTTATTAATCGAATTGTCGCTAATGTTTGTTATTTTACCTGTTACCTGTTTACTGTTACCCATCTTTTGTTTAATTTAGATTAGTTTTTCAGTCAGGGCCCCTCTGAAAATCAGCGCCGCAGTTTTCCTGCAGCACAATTCTAAGAGGGATCCTGTTCAATGTACCTAGTGAATGTCTTCTTTTCACTTTATATTTTTCTACTGATTTTTTTGTGTGCGTTGAATAAATATTATCTGTTCTATTCTATTCTATATATGTCCGACTCAAGCACTATTTCCACCAAACGGCCCGCAACGGATCGGAACGGAAAGACTTGTATGGTCTTTAAACGATACTGAATCATATATGCACTGTTTATAAGTCTACATTACCAAGCTGCGCACAGCGGCTTGACAGCGGGCGTCTTCCGCGGCATGTGATCGAAACCGATTGGTAATGTAGACTTAAAAACAGTACATATATGATTCAGTATCGTTTAAAGACCATACAATTATTTCCGTTCCAATCCGTTTGGTGAAAATAGTGCTTCAATGTCCGCTCTTAACCACTAGTGTCATATCATAGGCTATATTCTCAATGAAAACTGTTTATTGATAAAAAAAAAAAACTAAAATACTACAAAACGTCTTAAAATTCTAACTATAAATAAAATAACCCTTGCAGTTCACCCGCTTGTGGCATGGTCCCTAAAATGCTGGCCGCGTTCCCCCTTTGCACAGCCAGACTGAGCCGCTGGGCAAAGAACGAGCCGGCTCTGGGATCACCCGCCGCCAAAATAAGTCTTTCCGACACCTCTTTAACAAACTTCTTGGTGTCGGAAGACCACGGACCCAAAGTTTCCATTGCAAGTGCCGCAAAAAAGTAATTATCTTTTAGAAAAGCGTATTTGCGGCATTTGATGGTCTGGGCACGGTCAGAAATGAAAATAGTCATTTAAATATGAAATTAGCGGAATAAAACACATATACATGATAAGTAAGATTACTTTGACGATATTATCCAAACAGCTGTTGGGTTAGAGTTTGCTTTTCGTTAGAATTGTTTTGTTTCTTTTTTTTCCGTGCACCACTTTTGTTGGTATGCGGAAGATTTGGTTGACTGGTAAAGCCATTAGGCACTAAGCCCGCCATTTGTGCTTTAGTACCTACAATTTAATTAATAAATATATTATAACTAGGAAATATTTGTATGTTTGTATGTTTGTAATGACTAAACTCAAAAACGACTGGACCGATTCCAAAAATAATTTCACCATTAGAATGTAACATTATCCCGAGTAACATATGCCATTGTCATTTTATAGCTACACAAAAAATGATTTTCCTTAAGTGTTTGTTACATAAAACTACTTTTGTTGAAGCTCTGAAAAAAATAAGAAAATTCCTTGTTCATCTTAATCCATACTCATTATCTTAAGTGATTACAAAGTTTCAGTAAACCAGTCAAAATATATCCACAATAACCATACATTTTAACGGCTTAAGTTTTTAGCTAGTTTTTTTGTTCAATTTTTTTTACTAGCCTGTTTTGGTGTTCCACTGCTGGGCAAAGGCCTCCCCTCTCTCTTTCCACTCGTCCCTATCCAGAGCGCATTCCTGCCAATCCCTCGCAAAAAACGACTCTAGGTCATCTCTCCATCTCCTTCTGGGTCTACCTCTGCTACGATGTCCATCGCGTGGCAGCCAATAATACAATGAAAATACTTGGTACACACTAAACTGTTAAGCGGCCTATGTGTGATTGCGGAAAAACGCAAATTATCTTGTCTCATTTAGCTTTTTTATAGCGTGTCCTAAAATCTTTATTTGAATAAA
This sequence comes from Acleris emargana, assembly GCA_927399475.2. NCBI lineage: Eukaryota > Metazoa > Arthropoda > Insecta > Lepidoptera > Tortricidae > Acleris > Acleris emargana. The sequence goes on from OV656854.1 coordinate 15,804,288, forward strand.
TGTCAAACTAGATTAAGTACTTTAAAATTATCTTGTTTGATGTTTTTACGGTTCCACCATTAATCTAGGGTACGTATGTCGTAATAAATATTTGATGACATAGTTAGCCGAGTATAAAGAGAGCATGCCTGCAAAACTTGCGGTCCCAAGTTCGATTAAAAATACTAAATAAAAATATATTTATTCAGTAAAAGTATCAAGATTCATCAGCGACATGCTTCGTCAAGAGTTTACAATAGTAAATCAGCAACATGCTTCTTCAACAGTGTACATAAACTAATCAGCAACATGCTTTGTCAACAGCGTACATAAAACAATCAGCAACATGCTTCGTCAATATATCTATAATTATTCCCCTGCACGGATAGCGCCTGGCTCAAAGGTTCCAAATATACTGGCAGCATTGCCACGCTGTATTGCCAACGAAATTCGTTGAACCAGATACGAACTGGACCGAGGATCACAGCCCCTATCCCTCAAACGCTGTCCCAAAGCTTTAATAAAAGTTTTTGCTTCTACACACCAAGGACCACTGGTCGCCACCGCCACCGGAACAAACTCATACAACGGTTTGAGAGCGGAGTATTTAGAATGTTTGAGCCTTGCAGCATTTTCTGCGGCGGCACCCGCGCTTCGCATCGTGTAGCCGAGGTGCGAGGGAGCAAAGGTGCTGACGCACGTTGCATCCCACAGAAGGCTACGGCCTCTAGCCCACGGAACCAGTGTTAAGCCGTCTGGCCTCTTACCATCTGATCGATTTAGACACCGAGGCTCCAACTCACAAGGGACATTGGCCGCGACCAGAGCCCGACGAATTATGTCATTAATAGAATGGTGCCTGGAAAATCGCCCCGCACACCTCATGCAACTTAATCCGTGGTGACCATTAGCTTCTACCACGGTACCACAGACACACTGGTGAGGTTCACACACTGGGCAACCCAGCCTCAACGCTGCTCCTATTCTGAGGGAGTCATTATCCAGCAAAGTACCCAGATGTGACGATGGTAATGCGTGCAACCAAGCTCCCGACTCAGGCTGCACAACAGCCTTAAGACGTGCCATCTCAGATCCCGACGCAGCACCTAACAAACTATCATATGACTGCTTGCTCAAAATGTCATCCCACGACTTTTGAAGTGCGAAGTTATCAGGGCGCAGATTACTAGGACACCTATTCGTCCACTCTACTAAGGCTTCGTCCGCAAAAGGGATACGAACATTGTCACCATTAACTGAAAAAATACGAGCAACAAGTTCCGAAGAAGCATGAGTGGAAGATAGAAAAGCTATAAGTCCAATATCGTGCACACGACGCACCCCCAACCCTCCATGACGTATAGGAAGAGCAGCCTGAACCCATTGAGTCTCGTTGAAACTAACAGTCAAAATTGTCTCCAGACCGCGCCTTAGAATTTCATCAAATTCTAATATTTGCTGAGGAAATTCCCATATAGGTGCAGTTCTCAACAAATAAATCATGCGAGGCATCGAAAAACAACTACGCAACAATACCAATGTGCGGAAAGGTACTCCAGAAGACTAATGGATGCGGACAAAGAACTACTCTTATTCCTCAACGAATCCGCAACCCCTTCTAAAAGTATTGGTGCTCCCAAAAGTGACAACGCTGGTTTGTCCAAAACTTTTAATCCAGGTAGTAATGATTGAAAATCCGAAACGGAAACATTTGAGCTACAGGGATACAGCTCACACTTGTCCGCATTGACCTCAAGGCCGCAAGTTGATAGTTCTGGTAACAACCTACGAACATCTTCCAGAACCACCTCCGGACTCCCTCCAATCGTACCATCATCCAAGTACCAAACATTCAACGGCGAACCCAATGACGAAACTGCCTTATGGATGGCCAAGCAAAAAATCAATGGGCCCAATGGATCCCCCTGTTGAGCACCGACCTGTGAAGATAAGGCAATGTTGTTGTAAAATAAGTTACTCGGAGCAGAGTAACACTGATGAAGAAAAGGATATAACGTCGGAACCAAATCCTTGACTTCCCTCAACAGAGTGTCCCTTTCTACTCTGTTAAATGCGTTCTTCAAATCTACTTTTAAAATAACCTTATCTAAACCATCCTGGGACAGTGCAAATGATCGAGTTGCGTGAATGGCCGCTTCACCACCCAAAGGCGTGCCAAAACCCACTTTATGGGGCTGAAGATAAACCGCCATATCATCCTTAACTGCTCTACAACCCAATTTAGAGACAAGGCGCCGTATAGTATTTCCGACTGCAATAGGCCTGATCCCTCCATCCTTCTTTGTTAATGCACATAAAGACGCCCCATATAAATATGGACAAACTTGTGGATGAACCATACCACGCAGAAGAAAGTTGCACAATTTAGTTAAAGACTCCTGAAGTTTAAGCCCATTACTCCCCGCAGAGGAAGAAGTCAATTCTTTAAAATGCTGCGGTCGAAGACCATCTAAACCGGCGGCTGAACCGTTGTAAAAAGTACCTATTGCGTTCATTACCTCCGAAACCGTTACGCTCAAATAAGGGGTGGATATATCCGGTTCTGCAGGAAACACCAGTGGACGCGACGGTTGTGGGTGCTTCCCTTCTAACGCTCGCAAAGTGTCACTGTTATCAGGAGCGAGAGAAGAATCAGAAAGCAGAAGACGGACCGCGCCCCGCATATCCCCATCATGAACCTTAGATTCAATAGTGCGATAGATAGACTGGGGTTTGAAACTGTTTCTTTCCGGGAAGTAAACGGGGATGGAATACTAAATTAATCTTTTTTTTAACTGGCACGGAATAAACCATATTCCTGGGTGTACCTATGGGCGAATATTTGTATATTGAGGCGAATGAGCGTGTATGACTCGATGTATGAATGTTGAAGAAGCGAAATAAATTTGTCAAGATCGTAGCAAGTGGAAAGAAGTGGTCTCTGACTACCCCTCTGGGAAACAGGCGTGTTTTGATGTATGTATGTAAGTATGTATGAGCGCGATATTTTCTCACCGGGCTCGTCCAGCTGCGGGTTCAGGGTTCTCCTCATATTTTCAATTTCAGTCAGAACCTCCTTAGAGTCTGGGTGTCTACTTCGAAAGAATCCCATAGAAATTTTTGCTTCCTGAAAAAGTCGGTATCGGTATGTAAAAAAAAAGTGTTGAAGGCTATTCTTTTAGCATTCATTTATTTTAGAATATACGCACTAGAAAATAAAAAGCAAAATAAATGTAGTTCATTTTACGGTGAGCGTAGAGGACAGAGCTATAGCAGTAATGTAGTTCTGTCCTTTTCTGTCAGAGTAAACTGAACTGCATTGCTATGTTATAATAACCCCCCAGAATTGAAGAGATTTTTTTGTAGCATATGACACTTTGCAGGATCAGGAAGGAATTCCACTCAAATGATAACCTGCTCAAAATACTTCAAATCATGCAGCAGCAGTAACAGCAGTATGAATATAGGTAAACACATACAGGGTGATTGGTAGCTAGGTGCAAAGCTTTAAGAGGGTGATAGAGCAGCTCATAAGCTTTCGATTTAACCCCCTTGTATATATTGAGAATTTTAATCGGATTTTTGGTATTTTTTCCTTAATAAGCGGTATCCCGAAATTAAAACCCAAAGCAGTTTTAGTTCTCTTCTCTTAGTAATAAGACTGATATTGCTACAGGAGTTTTATTTGACATACTGCGTATTAGCATAGGAGGGCAGAGTTAATATTAATCCTAATTAACATAAATAACATTTATATTGTTAATCTAAATTGTTCCTTTGTTTTCCATACTAACTAATTCGCCACGCAATGTAACATAAATAGCTCAATTATCCCTCAATTAACTTGCAATTAACTTAGACTTGATGTTATACATTGCTGCTAGAAGGACCATTTAAAAATGAATTACACTAAATAAAAACTTAAGTCCTTCTTTAAACGGTTAACAGCACTTAAAATTTATGTTTTTATGGACGTCACACACTGTATTTTAAGAATACCTTGTAATTTAGATTTAATAGTAGCACTAACCTGTTCTCTCCCCTTCATCAACAAAAACATAGGCGATTCCTTCATAATCGACAGCAAAATGATCCCAACGACTGAAACGCCCAAACACACACCGACCATGGGATAATAGTCCATAAATCCTCCTATAGCGTAGGAGATGATCATGCCGATGGCGTAAAAGAGCATGGTGAACGACGTCATGGCCCCCCTGATGGATTCCTGGCAGATCTCGCTGATGTAGAGTGGAACCACGAGGAAGGCCGCTCCACCGACGCCGGAGAGGAATATGGCTGCCAGCAGAACTTCAACTCGGTTTGAGGCTATGACCATAGACCAGCACACCTGAAGAGGATTTATAAAAACATTAAAGTACTTGTACAGTAATTGGTTGTCGCTTAGGCAAACGTTAGGGGACGCCCCCCAGCTAGATGGACCGATGACCTGAAGAAGGCAGCTGGCAGTGACTGGATGCAATGGGCGCCTTGGGGGAGGCCTATGTCCAGCAGTGGACTGCAACAGGCTGATATGATGATGACAGTAATTGGTGGCAGCTTAAAGAGTAAGGATTCTGATGAGCACAAGTCTAAAGCTGCGTATCCATTTAAGCAGCCTTGTGACCAGCTGACCGTGAGCATGCCGCGTTCTGCGGAAAACTCATCTATCTCTACTGAAGTACATACGAAGAAATTGATTCCTCGACCAGTTTAGACATTGTCAAATTGACACTGTACATATAATCATAAGGAGTCTCTTACAATTTGATAGATGATAAGTTACTTTGATATAGTCCAAAGTGGTCAAGGAATCAATTTACTGTACAACTGTCTCACTGAACACACGGCTCACATTAAGGCAGGCTTTGAGCACGGACATTTACCGACTTCTAGCTCGGTGCTTGGGCATTGTTTGGTTCACGGCAAGCCTCAATTCGCGGCGTGGTCTCCACTTATTCAGCCGCGGGTTGAGGCAACTATAAGTGCTATCAATGAATTTGAATGTTCTAGCAGTTTGACATAAGATGTTAATTTGCCGGGACATACCATTTTGCAAGAGAGAGCGTATGAATGCCAAGGCGGCTTTTCTTCGCTCTCATACACTATAGGAACTATAATAAGTACCTTCTTCTGTTATATACTGTACGTACTGGTACGTACCATATTAATCTAAGCCAGTCTGTACGGACAAAAAAAGCTTGCTTTATCAAAGGAGCCTATTGCTTTCTTGATCTACGTTGTCCGTAAGGGTCTTATTAAAAAATCAAACTGCTAAACATTCAAAATTCCCCATTCAAGCAAATCATTCTGTAAATTGGAATACTCACTACATGGGTAAGAGAGAACACGATGGTACAATATCTTCTTCCAACGACGTCCAGCAGAAAGCCAGCCACAGGCGTGGCAATGAGGGCTCCCACGGATGACAGGCTGCTGAAGAGGGAAAGCTCCGTCTCTGTCATGGGTCGGTGAAGGGTGGTGTTCTCCGACGCGAAGAGCTGCCTCAATGGTGAGGGCCACGTGAAGGTGACGCCCATGCTCATGCAGAGGTAGCATACTGGGGAAGAAGGGTCTTTGGTCTTAATACATTCATCATTGATAGACATAACGCACAGTTTAACCTACTGGACTTAGGGTTGTACAATTTGAAGGGAATATTCGTTGGTTCATCTAGAAGTGTATTATCTACCCTTAATGGAAAGAAATGGAGGACGTCGTTTTCGGATAATTTTTGCCGATGCCCTTTTGGCTGATGGCCGATGGGGTCAGAAAGTTCTTGAGTGGCGTCCGCGGACCGGGAGACACGCTGTAGGTAGGCCTCCAACAAGATGAGTGACGACCTTGCAAAGATCGCGAGAATGCGGTGGATGCGAAAAGCACAAGATCGATTTGAGTGGAGAGCCTTGGGGGAGGATTGTGTCCAGCAGTGGACGTCTTTCGGCCAACATGATGATGATGATGATGATAATTTTTAGGTTTCGTTTTCCAAAAGAGTGTCAACGGCATGTTATTTCCAAGCCATTGCTGTCCGTCTGTCTGTCTATCTGTCAGCTGGCTGTCTCATGCATGTGATTTAATAGGTAACTATAGAGATAGGTTTAATTTCACGCAGTAAATCACCGACGCTATTACAATAAATAATATAAAAGTAAAGTACACAAGATCTTCAGGAGTTCTTTTGCTAGACTCAAGTAATTTTCAAAATTGAGTTAGTACCTTAGGTGCAAATTACACAGAAGCCACGTAAAGCGAGGATACTACGCAGGCGCGAGTTTTTGTATGGTCGGATGGCGGTTCTTAACAACTACCTCGTGCAAAAAATCCCCTAAGTAAGTCTACGTCGTTAGTATGTAATTCGCGCCAAACACTACTCGTCGGTGATACTGTAAAACCGCGGAAGTAACATTTAAATAAAAAGCAAAATGCACCTTTTTAATAAGATTGTAAGGTTTATTTTGCTCTATCACAAATTTGTTAGTTACGCGGTTTAGTATCACCGACGTACTGATGCTACAACTATTGTTAAACTCGAAATCTCTCATTTCTGCAAGATTTACGTAGGGTAAAGCCACCAGTAGTCAGCCAGAGACCAGTAGTCGACCTTATATGAGTGTGAAGAGTGGGAAATATATCTTTCGTTCTCCTCCTTCTCATTCAAAATATAGGTAGAGGCCGACTACAGGTCTGTGGCTGACCACAGGTGACTTTACCCTATTCCCATCCCATAAGGGGTTAGTGATAAAGATGTATGAATGAAGCAACTAACGATAAAAAAACGATAAGCCATGTGCTCTTACCTATCACAGTACAAAGCAATTGTTTCACAAATGACATTTTTATATTTTAACTTTATTTTTAATTGTAAAATAAACACTGTTCATAAAAACCAGTTTTTTCCCCGTTAAATCTTTCCCTTACCCAGTCTTAGCGGGCACTGAAATAGAAGATTCGCTTTCACGTTATTATCAAATAATCTCAGTAAACAAACATTAGTTAAAAGGCATTTAAAAAGATTTGCCGCGTGAATACCATAACTTTATGATGTAACGAACCTACCCACAAAAATAGGAAAAAGGTGCCAAGTTCTGGGACAATTAGTAATGTTCATATTTTTACAATTGCTCTAATTCGAAAACCATTTCGAGGAATATAGGCGCCTATCCCTTTGCGGCATCTATCCCGGATTTATCTTAACTATTATTATTATATGGAAGAAGCGAAAGAGATTTGTCAGGATCATAGCAGGCGGAAAGAAGTAATATCTAGGCTACCCCTCTGAAAAACAGGCGTGATTTAATGTATGTTTGTATGTATATATTTTAAATAAAAACACGCTTGATGAATATTTGAAGTTACCTGTCAAATAGTTCTAATTTGTTTACATCTTTGGCAATTTCAATTGACACAGAACAGAATATAGGTGTTCCTTTTTTTAATCCAGACGTACGAAAAAGCACGCAGTAATTCGTCAATAATGATCCTATGGGACAATTTGGACTCGTCAGTGATACACTTGACAGCGAATTGAGAACTGAATGGTTTAAAAAAATATTAACTATCTATCAATTTTAATGAATTAATGAATCAATCAATGCCAATTTCTGTACACTTTAGTACCTTGTCACTTTAATCGCTGTGACAATTAATATTCCTATGGCAGTTTAAACATGACATTAAATAAACAAGGAACTAAAAGTGTACATAATATATTTATGAACTCGATAGTACAACGGGTATTTCTTCCACTTCCCCTTGTAATCTTCTTACTTCTGCATTAGAACTTGGCCTGACTGATCTGTGGGAAACATTTCATTATTTTGTTTATTTATGTGTTTTTAACAAAGATTAGCATCATTTCGATAATTGTAGATTAGGTAACTAAAAATCGGCCAAGTGCGAATTGGACTCGCTGTATGGGGGACCGCTTTGTTTTTAAATATTGTCTTTTGTTATAATCGGGAATAGACACACTAAAAGGAATTCTGAAAAAAACATACTTATAGAAGTTTGCCTGTTTTTTTTTTCTTATTTTATTTTTTACTGAAAAAAAATCCTACTGAATATTACCAGTGTTTGCTACGCTCGCTTTCTACTAGTGGTCGGAATGACGTCATTTCGTTTGTAACCGCGTAGCACTCACTGTGACGTCGAAAAGACTATGTGGCGTTTAAGCCATTATTATTTTTATTATTTAAGCCTTTTATTTCCTTATCCCTTAATTGTTTACATTTCAAATGTGTTAGTATTTTTGCTTACATGCTAATAGATATGTTAGTTTAGTTATATTCATTGTTTTGAATAAAGACCCCTTTTTGGGTAAAGGCCATTAGCAGAAATGTATTATCTAAGTAAATAATGAACCTAAAAAAACTATATACTTTTTTGAGACACATCTAGGTATATATATATTCTATATAATACTGTTCAAAGGTAATAAATTGTTCAAATTGTGGTTACAGAATTATCAACAAGTTTTTAGAGTGGTTGGTAATTCTGTAGCTCTGCCTACCCCGCTCTGGGAATGAAAGCGTGAGTTTATGTATGTATGTATCTATTTAAGTAATAAATACAGCCCGCTGATAGGGAGACACACAGACAGACAGATAAATGGACAGCGGAGGCCTACTAAAAGGCTAATATGGTATGGAACACTAAAAGTAGCACTTTCTATTCGCTTCTTAAAAGAGCAAAAACTGTAATATAAACTCAGTTTCCTGATAAGATTATGAAGACCTTGGGTTTTTTCTTCGCGTTTATTTTAATCGAGATAATCACTGACTTCAGCAACTGTGATGACTTCATTTACAGTTTGGATATACATTTTAGTACAGTGTTGTAGGAATATTGACTTTGATCAGCCACGCGAGTTTGTTATAATAGGAAAGCTGATAAGTACCGTCACAGTTTACGTTTAAAGACTGCTTCTATCGATTACTATTGTTATGCTCATTCGTGCCTTAACTATGGTATAATAATATGGGGAAATAGCGTTCACACTGGTAGATTATTTAAGTTACAGAAAAAATGTGTAAGAATCTTAGCAAATATAAGAAACGTTGAGAGTTGTAGAACACCATTTTGTTAGATTAAAATTTTTGACATTAATATCTATTAATATTTATGAAATGTGTAAGTTGGTGAGAAATAATCAGTGACTTTAAAAAAAAAATAAGATAGCAGTGCGCTGTCCCAAACCTTGCGACACAGAGAGAAGCTGGTGAGCTCGGCCGCCAGGTTAAGAATTGTTAGCGCGGGGACCCATTGGATGTATGTCAAAATCTACAACAGATTGCCACAGCACATAAAATCTATAAATAACGATGTATGGTTTATTATAAAATTTCAAAGGAATTCCTACTTACCAATCGTTTTTATGACTTGGAGGAATACTATAATTTTAAGAAATATTAATTGAATATTTAATATTATGTGACATTTATATTATGTTGGACAAATTGATTTATTTTTGTTTTGAGACATTAACTCCTGACATTGTAGTGCCTGAACAGGGTTTGTGGTGGACATTATATTGTTAGTTATAAGACCTACTGTAAACCCACAAAAACAATGAATAAATGAAATATGAAATAGGTACAAACCATGGGATCCTGGTCAGCTGACATGGTTTTTTTTATAAAGGTGTAGATATCTAGAGCTGGCGCTTACCCCTCTCGAAGAATAGTAGGTAATGGGTGGTACAGATTGTATTTAATCAACTTTACACGCCCAGATCGTAGTTTAACACGAGATCCTGTGGGAGATTGTCCTCCAGTACAGGGCGACTGCGGGGTCGTGTATAGGGAATGCGATTTAACCGGTTATTAACCGATTTTGTATGAAAATAACCGGTTAAAACCGGTTATAACCGGTTATTGGCATTCCCCAGTCGTGTCGTGTAGCAACAAAGTAAATTGAAACTTACATCACCATAACGCATTACATTTAAAGGCGTTAAGACCATTTATATAAATTATTTTTATTCAGGATCAGGGCCACCCTACATACTCAATTTCTTAATTGTCAGTTTGGATGATTTTCAAATAGGTTTTAACATGAAATTGTTAGGTGACCATAATTTTAGTACTAATTAGGGAAATATAATATTATATTACTTTAGTATAATGGTAAACTTTAATTATTTCTCAAACCACTAATACTCATAGAATCTCAATCATATACTAAGTAAGGATCACGACCAAGGAAACTAAAATGATTATGCAAATACTTAACTAATATTTATTGATATTAACAATTAAAACTTAAAACTAAACTTATTTAAATTAAAATAAAACTAATATACTCAAATATTAAACATGTAAATAATAATCATCACTATAAAAAGAACACCCCCTGTAGCAGGTCTGCTCGCGGCATGGTCCCTGTAACACTGGCTGTATTACCTCTCTGGAAAGCTAGCCCAATCCTTTGGGAGAGGTAAGCACCAGCTCTAGGATCTCCGGAGATGTCTATGACTAATCTATCTATTAACTATTTGCAAGACAAGGAAGTACAATAAAACCACGTTATACCACAACCAGTTTATTAACTCATGGATGTGGCACCCGATGCTTCTTTCTGCTAAACAGCGTCTGGATGACATCGACCGGCAGCCCCTTGGTCTCCGGCAGGAACCAGTAGGTGAATATCGCCGTGGCAAAGCAGACCACGGCGAAGATGTAGAAGACAGGCCCGATGCCGATGGCTTCCATGAGAGGGTTGAAGATGAAGAGCATGGTGAAACTACACAGCCAGGCCCACTCGATCACCAGCATGGTGATCACACTCTTAACCTGGAAGAGATTGGAGACACACATATAGAGCTCACTTATTTGGTACACAGTAATATATATTACATATACTAGCTGACCCGGCGAACTTTGTCCTGCCTTATGATCGGTCCAGTCATTCTTGAGTTATTTACATGGTGTAAATAACCCGATTTTCGACAACAGACCTAAGGCTGATAGAGCAGCTAAAAAGTTATCGATGTAACCTCTTTATATGTATGTATGTTCATTGTTCAGCGATTTTTACTAGTTTCGGAGATATAGATCATCTGAATTTCACGAAAAAATTTAAATCATGTTTTTAAGTTTTTTTTTTAAATCTCATTAAGTTTGTTTCCCAATGTTTGCTTTTCACTTTGTATGGGAAAAAACTACCCATGTGACGAAATGTTAGGACAAACAATTTACGCTCCGAATCGTTTATGAATAACTGCATTAATGTAGAATACTAGAAGGACTAAATACATTTTGCTAACGAAAGCATATCGTTTTATTACGTTCAACGAATGGTCTAATATAAAGTCAAAAGCCATGCTTACTACAACGGCCACATTTAATAAATTTTGCGTGGGGGCCGACTTTCATCATTCTAGCGTCTCCTCACGAAAGCCTATATTCTTTTTTCGCTGGGAAAATGCATTTACTCATACCACCCAGGGGTACCTACGGTAGTCACGAGGGAGACCAGCCGGGATATCCACTAAAACTCCATCAGTAAACCTTCTGCGTCTATCAAGGAGATGCCACGCGATCACGAGCAAGCGCATTCGGCTGTGGTACCTCTACGCTTTTATTTTATTTTATGGCGCATGAAGGCAAGCGAGCACACAGGCCACCTGATGGTAAGTGGAAACTGTGACCCATAGACATTCGCATTCAGAAGACCGCAATCCTAAGACTGCAAATGCGTTATAACCCTGAGGATGAAGATGTAAGGCCTCTATACTAGTCATTTCACCGGCTGTCTTATCCCGGAACACAACAATGCAAACACTGCTGCTTGGCGGTAGGTTAATGGATAAGATGGTGGTACCAATCCGGACGGACCCTGCACACGGTCCTCCCACAAGAAAACTTCTCTTGGTTTACAAAGACACCCTCAGACATCTGGTGCACCATAGTGCACAAAGGGGTTCCCTGAACTCTCAGGCCGGCGCACTGTTAAGCTGGAGGAAGGAGGTGCCAAACTCTAGCCCACTGTGCTTCCTCCTGTGGGATGACAGACGTAAAAGGAAGCTACCGTCATCCATCCCTCTCTGCTGCCAAGCATTGCGTCGAGTAGGCTCGGCAGCGTGTGGTTCCCGTCCACGATTTTGAATCTCACGATAGCCGTCAAGTGAATGCTATTCAGTAAAGACTTCTTCTCTCAAAAGAAATCAAGCTTACTTCAGGCAGGAACAGCTCAGCGCTCAACACGAAGGGAATGGTGCCAGCTCCCAAAGTGAAAGCCACGCAGAAAGAATAGATGATGACGCCGGTGACTGCGACCGAACCCCATTCCAACTGCAGCTGCGTCCCCAGCAGCACGCAGCATACTCCAGAGGCGATCGACGAATGCATGAGTAGAGGCTGAAAGTGGAAATACAAATGAATCACTTCACTATTCTAGTCTAAAATTAAAATTCGTGGCTTAATTTGAAAGATTAACCGTACATACAGACGGCGGGAAGAGTCTCTGTTTTATACTATGTTTAGATGAGAGACTAGACGGTATGTTTAAATATGGACCTCATTGCCTGAAATACAGGGCTTAAATTCTATTAAGTACTAAGGCGATAGGGTACTAAGTTAAAATAGCGACATCTCTAATTTAAACTCATGATTAATATTAATGTACCTTATTTAATAACAACAACAACAACAACAACAAGGACCTGATGCAATTATATTGCATTGTGGATATTGGTGTAGGACAAGACAAGTTTGACCATATTACTTATATCTAATATGGAGTTAATATTCCGAAAGGATGGACTTACAGTCAGTTGTTAAATTGGAAAATATAGTTAGGCAAGTACTTTTTTTTAATTATATATACGTACATATTTATTACTTCACAGAAAAACAATAATCAAATTCTCTGGGACCAGAATCGCATAGATCTACAACGTTTCATCACACTAGACCGAATACCATAAAAGCTAATTTCATTTGACGACAAGTTAGCCTAGTTATTTGTGACCCTGGCTGCGAAGCTAGTGGTCCCGGGTTCAAATCCCGGTAAGGGCAGATATTTGTGTGACGAGCGCGAATATTTGTTGTTGAGTCTTGGATGTTTTCTATGGATTTAGAGTCGTATTTCTCAATATAAGTATGTTTATCGTTGTCCAAACAACATACATACATACATACATAACGTCACGCCTGTCTCCCAATGGGGTAGGCAGAGACTATGGAACGCCAGGTGCATCGATCTAAACATACCACTTTCGCTTCCTCTACATTCATCAATCTCTTCATGCACGTACTGGATAATCGACCACATAATTCGGGGATGCCCTGTTTCGCGTTACACCAGTGACCCCGAAGACCACGGGGGCGATTTTTGACTTTCGAGCGCTCGAAAGTTCCACTCGGAAGTGAGCAAAATCTGTGAAACCTTTTTTTAAATACGAGCGGTAGAATTGATATCGAATGGTGTGGACCACTCGTCTTTAAACTTTCTATCGCTCGTAATTTCAAAAATGGGTAAGGACCAAAAAGTTGGCAACGCTAACTCACTCAATTAAATTTTCTATGAAACTATTCCGTTGTGACACGAAAGTTAGCCATACAATTGTAGGGATAATCTTCATCGCACAACGGAACTTTTTTCGAATTCGTTGTTTCTATGGTTAACTGCGCTTAACTGTGGTCCAACTTTTTGGTCCTTACCCAAATACGGTTTTACAGATTTTGGTCACTTTCAAGTGAAACTTTCGAGCGCTCGAAAGTCAAAAATCGCCCCCAGATCAGGCTGAACGAAGTAGCCGCTCAGTCGCTTAAATCTCTTAAATTTAGACTTTTTGAATTGAATTGTCCTCTAATATTTATTGTATATTTATTTATTTATTAGGCATACCAACGTTTGGAACAATTTTCATCAGCCCTAATGTCATGATAGATAAACTTGTATGTCCTAATTGATTATAAAACTTAAAGTTATTTACCCTAATGTTTACTTGTACTAAACATTTAATGCTCTAATATTACTAAAACGAATAATGCTTCATCCTAATGATAAAAAGACTTAATATGTAGTCATAAAGTTCTAATGACTGTTGGAACTAATTATTGTTTCAACGAAAAATAAATAAAAAGAAATACTTAATAACGTAAATTTTACCCATATAGGATAGGTTAGGTTAGAGTTGCGACAAGGCGCGTTATTTACGCGGAATACCTTTAAATTTAGGTTTATCAAGCGTTAGGTTTTGAACAAATAAGGTATATATTCGGTGTTCAGAGAAATCGGATACTTACTCTCCTCCCAAGCAAGTCAGTCAAATAAGCCGCTAGGAACCCTGAACTCAGCGTCACAATGGATAGTATGATGCTGGATATAGTAGGTGACATGTTGGGGATGGCCTTCAGAAACAAAGGCACTGCGTACACCTGGACCGCGACGAGCCCTTGGAACACAGAGGCCGTCATCAGGACCATCGCCACGCATAACGCCCGACGTGTGGAGTAGGATTGTTCTGGAAGATGAGGAATGACGGTAGAAGATTACCAGCAGGCCAAGTATGGTTGCGTTTATCGCGTGACCAAATATGGATAAAGCAGCCGTCATCATCATTATCATCATGTCAGCCGAAAGACGTCCACTGCTGGACATAGCCCTCCCCCAAGGCTCTCCACTCAGACCGGACTTGTGCTTTTGGCTTTTGATCTAGAACCGTTGGAGGGGAAAATAACGTAGTCGCCACGCTTGGCGGGTTGGCGACCGCAGTTATACCATGTAGCTGATGTAGTCCGCGGAGGACGCTGCTGCCCATCCTCCGGTTTATCCCTTAGTCGCCTCTTTAGTTGCATCCGTCACTCTCGTACTATCGTGTCAGAAAGTGACGGATGTTTAATACACATTTTGTCAAGCGATAAACGCATGCCGTAATAGGCCTCTGGGCACCCTAAATTCTTATGAAGCTTTCTTAAGGACTGTTCAATTTACTAAGCGGACATACTTAATTCAATATTAATCCTTCAACTAAAAAAATACTGATAGGCAGTGGCTGGTTATAAAATAAACGTAGACAAGTCTATCAAGTGTCGTTTTTTTTTTAAAATTGTCTAAATATTTTTCACGATGGAGCGAATTAATATTAAAGAACGCAAATTAATCTGGCAAAAATGGTGTACAGGCCAATTTTCACTGCGGAAAATTGCGAATGAGTTTAAATGTTCCAAGTCACCCGTGTTTCAAATCATAAAAAAATTTGGAGAGCACCATACGCTCGACGATTTACCAAAATCGCGGTGGAGAAGTGGCCCGGCAAACCCAAATGTCGAAGAAAAAGTCGTGCGGCTGTTAAAATCAACAAAGTACATGTCCGTTCGTGAAATTGCTAAAAAAGCAGGTATTAGCGTAGGCACTGTACAAAATATCAAGAAAAGAAATAATATACGGACATATAAGAAGCAAAAAATGCCGAAGAGAAGTGCCGAGCAACAAATACGGTCCAAAAAAAGATACCGCAATTTATACGATATTTTGCTGCAAAATAAATCTCGATGCATTCTCATGGACGACGAAACGTACGTGAAATTTGACACAAGTACGTTACCGGGGCCCCAGTATTACAATGTGGCTGCAGGAGAAATTGTACTTGATTCCGAAAAAACCATAAAAATTGACAAATTCGGGAAGAAAGTCCTTGTATGGCAGGCAATTTGTTCCTGTGGCCTCAAAAGTACGTCTTATTTTGCAACTGGAACTATTGGTGGCGTAATTTATAGAAAGGGATGCATCACAAAACGGTTACTTCCTATGTATAGAAAGCACAGTATTCCCCCTTTGTTTTGGCCTGATCTAGCGAGTGCTCACTATGCTGGTGAGACTGTGGTGCTATTAAATTAAAAAAACATCGATTTTGTTAAGAAAGAAGACAACCCACCAAACTGCCCGGAGCTCCGCCCCATCGAGCGATACTGAGCCATTGTAAAAAGATACTTGAGGAAGAATGGCCGAGAAGCTAGTACATTGGCAGAATTTAAACGCATGTGGTTTGCTGCTTGTAGAAAAGTATCTAAAAGCGATGTGCAAACACTTATGCGACGAATCCGGGCTAAAGTCCGAAATTTTTACCCTTGTAATTAATTATTTTTTTCTTGTGTTATATATTACTTTATTTTAATATTGTAAATAAATATTCACCGTAATAAAGATATATTTGTTATAAAAAAATCCGTAAATGAACCTATTATTGATGTCCGCTTAGTAAATTGAACAGTCCTTAGTTCATGGAAACATTGAGATGTACGGAAGCAAAAAATAATAATCAGTAGTCGGGTTTTAGTTTCAGAACTTATTTTTTTATTAAATATAGAACACTGTAGTACTGTTAGGCGATGGGCTAGCTACCTGTCACTAATATACACTGTTAAACATCTTAGCCTAATTGTGCAAATTGTGGTTACAGAGTTATCAACAAATTTTTGGAGTTGTTGGTAATTCTGTAGCTCTGCCTACCCCACTCTGGGAATGAAGGCGTGAAGGTATGTATGTATGTATATAGAACACACGTCGAAACGAACGTTAAAGGAATTTTTTGTAATCAGGTCTGTTTGATATACTTTAGGCACGGATTCCTTAAAAGCATAGTTACTTAACACAGCAGCGTTAAAACATTATTTTATGGCATATGTAGAGAAGGCATAGAGAGCATTCAGGCCACCTGGTAAGTGGGATCCTAAACCCAAAGACATTTGCATTATCCAGATCACAATCTCAAGATTGCAATCCGAAGACTGCAAATGAGTTTTCAACTCTAAGCACTAAGATGGAGAGCCTTGCGGTGTTCTAATATTGTCTAGAACTTACTAAAGAACTGGAACAGCGATAGCTTCTTGTTCTGGACTGGCTTCAATGGTTGCAATTTTTCCTCTTCAGGCATATCTGTGAATAAAGCAAACAAGTACAGTTATATTAAAACAGGATGTAAAATCATTCTAGAATGTACCTTTCAAACTGTCGATTTTTTTTTTCAAAAAGGTGCATCTTTTCCAAAGATTACCCTCCATATATAAACAAACTTATAAAATCCGATTTCTTTCTTATTATAATACGTATCCTCAGAAATGATGATATCAGCAGTAGAACTAAGGTTACTGACATAGCCCGAAGAATAGCTAAACTGAAGTGGCAGTGGGCGGGGCACATCGCACGCAGGACTGATGGCCGATGGGGCCAGAAGGTTCTTGAGTGGCGTCCGCGGACCTGGAGTCGAGTTGTTGGTAGGCCTCCAACAAGATGGAGTGACGATCTTGTGAAAATCGCGGAAACGCGGTGGATGCGAAAAGCACAAGACTGGTCTGACCCCATCGGCCATCAGTCCTGCGAGCGATGTGCCCCGCCCACTGCCACTTATGTTTAGCTATTCTTCGGGCTATATCGGTAACCTTAGTTCTACTGCGGACTGCGACTGCGTTCTTGTGCAAATTCCTTTATATTTCCTTTCATCTTCTTGTAATCTTCACGGTGACCTTAATAATCACACGAAAACTACGTTTCTTCAGGATTTCCATTAAAAATAGAAACCAACATATTTAATCTTTGATCCTCATATCTCAACAATGGGCAAACACCGTTATCTCTGACAACACTTTAAATCTTCTACGAGAGTTATTTCTGGTACTTAAACAGTTATCATTACGTAAATGAAAGAGAGTACGTATCTTAGCTGAGATTAACTTAACTCACTTCGAGAACTTTATGACTGAAGGTCGCCTATCTTGAAAAATCTTGGTTTCCTCGAGGACTGACTTCCTCTTGTTTCTATTCTTGGCTTGCGGAAACATCGCGTCCTCATCATCTTCATAAGATATGATAAAAATCACAATCATTCAATTTGTGTAAGATTTAAAAATAATTATTTATTACTTTACTACCGTAATGTAATTTAGATACTTTAAAAAAATGATTTTCTGCTGGAGTTTCTTGCGGCGCTTCTCCGCAATGATGGTTTTGTCCGAAGCGTTAGTAGATTCACTCCATGTTACTGACGTGTAAAAGAGCCAATTTACTGAATAAATATTTTAAATTTGAAATTTGAATTTGAAGTGGTAATAAACTAAGTTCTTAGGGTAAGACTTTGAGGTTAGAATTTAGAATTGGAAAGACAAATCGGGGGACAAGAACTAGTACAGGTAAAACTTTATAATTTGGCGGGCAATAGACACGGTTTGTCGATTATTACGAAATACCTTTTTCATCTACGTTGGTAGCGTTCAGGATTCGCCGCATCGTTTCCATTTCTTGCTGCACCACCTTGGAATCAACTTTGGCTGCTCGGTAAAACGCCATTGACTTCGCAGCTTCCTGTAATATATTTATACTTACATACATACATACCTTCACGTCTTCATTCCCAGAGTGGGGTAGGCAGAGCTACAGAATTACCAACAACTCTAAAAACTTGTTGATAACTCTGTAACCACAATTTGCACAATTAGGCTAAGATGTTTAACAGTATTATATTAGTGACAGGTAGAAAGCCCATCGCCTAACAGTACTACAAGCCTTTATTCCCTTAGTCGCCTCTTACGACTTCCACGGGAAGACATGGAGTGGCACAATTCTAAGCCGGCAACCACACGGCACTATTTATACTGAATACCGTAAAATCGCAATCAAGTTTGTAAAACAAAGACAAATAGGTACCAAATTACCCAACGGATTACAAGATGACAAAAAAACATGGTGAACCCATACCATCAAATGATACAAGTTTAGTAAGTTATGAGAAATGTTTGGTAAATTCTAAGAATATTGATATTTTTTGTTTATAACTTCCAGACTTAACTTAACTTCTTAGTAATTTCTTTAAAGATTTCCAAAATTCTGGGTATTTACAACTAGTACATTGCTACGGACTCTTTGTTTTTTGCACGATTTGCTACAATGTTTCTCAAATAAAATTATAGACAAAGACAAGAGGAATGTAGCTGTAACATGCTTGTAGGTTTTCGATCTTCCAGGAGCACCTTCATTACTATTATTCTGTTTTCTAATTAACTAAAGAATTTCCTTGGAATTGGACGGTGCTTTTTTCTAGTGCAAATAAAAACACAACTTATGGAATACGTAACAAACTTAACCTTTTATTAGTCTGCTTAACAGGAGATGGTTGTCACATTTTCCGTTAAGTTGATGACTCGAAGGTCAATTGTTTTTATACGTGTGAAAAATGTGACATGTCCTAAATTTGGTTTTCATTTGTCATAGAGAACAAAAAACTGGGCAAGTGCGAGTCGGTCTCGCGCAAGAAGGGTTCCCTACCATTATAGACATAGCCGGGCACCGTTAATCCAATAGTTAACTTCGTTAATCGTTAATCCGCTACTAAAAAAGTTAGCTTCGTTAAACGTTAAAGCGTTACATTTCGGAAGAATTAACGCAAGTTAACGTTAATCGTTAATCCGTTAATATGTGTAAAAAAAATGCATTTTTATATCGTTGCGTTAGTGAACTTATAAAACCTGTTGGTTTAGGTTCTGGAAGTTAACAGTATAGGAACAAAACAAAATACAAAAGGGCATAAGGTGCATATTCCCTTTCATGAACATTAACATGTTGAAGTTCTCGTCTGAAAGCGAGGCTCGTTTTGGAGTTAAAATGTCTTTATCCGTGGAAAACAGACGTTTAATTGCAGCGCTTGAGGGTATAGCAGTATTGTATTTAATTTATGAATATCTGTTCCCTGAGGAATGCAGCATCTTTGAACGAGTCTTTTGATTTCATGTCCAGCCACATTTTAACGAGAGTTTGCGCTTTACTCTTAAAGAGTTGGAGATCTTTGGTTTTTCTATAGACTGAGTGACAGAATTGAAAAGTCTTCCTTGTCATCATCGTTGTTTCTCACACTACACACTCGCTGCTACGCGGACTTCTGCATATTAACGGAAGTTAACGTGTCCGTTAACATTTTAAAAAGTTAACTTAAAAGTTAATCCGATAATCAAAATGTTAACACTTCGTTAATTAACGATTAACGGATTAGCGAGTTAATGCCCAGCTATGATTATAGATACATACATACATAAACTCACGCCCTCATTCCCAGAGTGGGGTAGGCAGAGCTACAGAATAACCAACAACTCTAAAAACTAGTTGTTAATTCTGTAACCACATTTTGCACAATCAAGCTAAGATGTTTACCAGTATATGAGTGACAGGTTGCAAGCCCATCGCCTAACAGTACTACAAGCCTTTACTCCCTTAGTCGCCTCTTACGACATCCACGGGAAAACATGGTGTGGCACTACTCTAACCCGGCAACCACTCGGGTAACCGTGCCATTACCATTAACCATTTTCTATACAACATTAGCTAAAAACGGCTTTAAATCACTTTTGTTGTGTGGGAGCTCTTAAATATTTATTTTATTCTGTTTTTAGTATTTTAGTGTTATAGTGGCAACAGAAATACATCTTCTGTGAAAATTTTACATGTCTATCACGGTTAGTTAGACAGCCTGGTGACAGAAAAACGGACAGACGGACAGACGGACAGCGGAGTCTTAGTAATAGGGTCCAGTTTTTGAATCCTAAAAAGCACCATCCAATTACAAGAAAATATTTCAGATTATTAGAAAACATAGTAGTAGTAATGAGGGCGCCACTGTACATCCGGCATTTGCTCGATGCAGTCATACATAACAACGCCATCTAGCGGTACACTAGTATACCTCTTCCCTCCCTCTCTTCATCAAAAACATCGGCGACTCCTTCAAAAAGCTCAGCATCACTATCCCCACCACAGCAATGCTCAAAGACACATATAGCATTGGGTAATAGTCCATGTATCCCCCGATAGCGTAGGAGACGATCATGCCGACGGCGTAAAAGATCATGGAGCCGGTGGTCATCGCTCCTCTTATGGACTCCTGGCAGAACTCGCTGACGTACAGGGGCACCACCAGAAATGCTGCGCCACCGACGCCTGATATAAAGATGGCCGTAAGGAGCACTTCTACTCGATTGGAAACTATTATCATAGTCCAGGCAATCTGAAATAAGAAGCAAATCTGTTAGCAAATTGGGCACAGGACAAATATAACATGTGTAGTTTAACGACACAATTCTTGCAATGTATATAGGTAACTCATGTCGCAAACACTCAAGCCCATCTTTTCACCGATGAGAATTATTCATACGACATTACCAAAATTCTTAATATTTATTCATTACATTGGTCACATGAGGATTATTATACGCGTCGGTAATAAAAAGTGAATCTACTAGACCATTATTGCGAAGAAGAAGCGCCGCAACAAACTCCAGCAGACGGCCATTTTTCCAATCATGAAATTTAATAATACTTAAAATACAGATACAAAAGTAATCCGGTGGCAAGGCAAAACTGTACTACTTACTGCTTTATTTTTATTTCTTCACCCCTTGAGAATAGCAAAGGTTGGAGACCTCACACACAATATTGAAGATATGCAAAATTTGATAGCTCTGCAATTATACCTACAATAACTGACTTCTGACAATAATAGCATGCTATAACTTTATTGGATAAGTACAGCTTATCTATTTTATTAATAGCTGTTGACTGCCTACCTCGACACGCGGAAGAGTGTCAAGCCAAGGTCAAGCCAAGAAAAGAGAACTGGTGAGCAGCACCCGCGAGTAATACATATTTATTACACGAACAATTTGAAAGGATGGATGAAAGAAGGGTTACGAAAGATATATCGCGAGCGAGAGTGAGCGGAGATGTTGGTAGGGGACGTCCTAGACGGACGTACGGTGATCAGATTCGCGATGTACTGAATAAGGGCCAAATAAAAAGCACCCGAAACCGACGTACGTGCATGAAGAGATTGATAAATGTAGAGGAAGCGAAAGTTGTATGTTTAGATCGGTGCACCTGGCGTTCTATAGTCTCTGCCTTTGGGAGACAGGCGTAAAGTTATGTATGTATGTATAGGTATGTACAATTTGGAGCCATTTATGACCCCTTCATTACTCAAGAACTCAACAAATCAAATGTTGAGCTTCAATTACTGATTAGCTTCATGTAAATAATTCGAGTATTCAAATTTAAAAGTCAAAATTTTAAAATCAAGCATTTTTGTAGCAGAAAAAAGAATGCATTGTGTTTTAAATACAGTTAATAATGTTAAACATTCGACATTTGTCTACAGACACTTACTTGTGTTGTTTTACTTGTGGGAGGGACCTTGTGCAGGGTCCATCTTATCCATTAATCTACCGCCAAGCAGCAGTGTTTGCATTGTTTTGTTCCGGTTTGGGGATAAGACACCCGGTGCAATGACTAGCATAGACGCATTCCATCTTAGTCCTCAGGGTTGGCAACGAATTTGCAGTCTTAGGATTGCGGTCTTGTGAATTCGAATGTCTATGGGTCACAGTTTCCACTTACCATCAGGTGGCGTGTGTGCTAGTTAGCCTTCCTATGCCATAAAAAAAAACGTGATATTGAACTTGGCTCCCATTTTCAAATTAATGTTTTAATGGGATTAAGATAATCATACTCGCTCTCAAATTTGAAATTTTGTCCTTCGTGTTTCTGCGAATATCGTACCGTACAGTTTTGATAGCTTATGGTGATATTTTATACCTATATTAAAAAAGATAATTTGACCGAACATTGTGATGCAGTGTGATGTCAACAAAGATATCATACGCGTAATATACCTACTACAGATTATGATGATCTTGGAAGTGAAGACGATGTTGTAACAAATGATAATGCTAATTCCGCTAATAAATATTTTAATTACATCTCGCTCTGGTGTTTTATCTTAAGTTTGTCTACTATTTTGTATTGACTTGGTTTTATTTTTATCAGACGAAGTAACCTGCAATTTAAGAATCAATATTTTGGTGTAAAATATATAGTACTCATTGTTTAAATAACCGTATAGCTAATATTGGGTATCCTGAATTTATACCAAATCTTCATTTGACAAACTATATCATTTTACAAACTTTAATTTCTCAAAAACGCTTTTGTGCTCAAACCATTACAAAAGTTACATGGGTTTGTTAAATAAGTAAGGTAAGGTTAGACTTTTACCACAGTAAAATGATAGTGATAAGTATCTGTTTGCGAAATGAAAGTTCGTAAAATGATAAAACTGTTAACTGTTTGATAAAACATCGTCAAAATACATGGAAGCAATTGAGTTTTTTTTTTGGGAATTTGAACTACATAACGTCGCTTAGCTAACAACACCGCACATGTCAAAATCGAATGTTATCGAATTTTGAACTTTATTTGTATTATATTAAATTAACTCTTAATTCGTGTTCAATCGTTGACTTACGCGGTGTTGTTGGCTAAGCGACGATAATAATATCTCTGTTGTCTACTGTTTATTTCCGGGTGCACTTAAGTATAATTGATGATGTTAAAATTACCCTCAATTATAATGCTTCATAAACAAATCATAAATCTTGAGCGTGTAAATAAAATGCTAATAATGATATATGTAGATGAAAATTAGATTTGAATGAACGGTCGTGTCTGAAACTATAGTAGGTAGGTTTACTTATATTACCGAGCCGGTCCGACTTTTTCTTAAAAACATTATGAATTTGAATATCAATGAAACGAAATCAAAAGATCAAGAGAATATAATATAACAGATAGAAGAATTAAGGACTAAAACAAATAATAGAAAGAGGCCATATTGAAATTGGTTTTCCCGTTCTAGTCCCAGGTTAAAGATACAGAATTACAGAGGAACAACAGTTTCACAAAATACCTCTCTTTTCTGTCAGGGTTTATTAGTTCAACAAATATGCTACTTTGAAATGATCTAAGTAGGTACCATAACTGCATAAAATCTTACCACGTGCATAATAGAGAACAGAGTCGCGCAATACTTCCTCCCGATGATATCCAGAAGGAACCCAGCAGCCGGCGTGGAGATGAGAGCCCCTGTAGGAAATTATTCAAGTTATTCTATATTATATGATGATGAATGATGATTTGGTAAAAGTCAGGATACCATTCTCAGGACTACAAACCTATGATTCCTATTTGCAAATGCGTCGTCTACCCTGTGGACTGAGATGTAGTGGACCACGCATTTTAAAACTTAAGATTGAAGTCTTGAGCATGCTTAATGTCCATAGGCTTCGAATCCCTTACCTTAAGTGGCCCATGTGCCTCTCTACTCTCTTTCTCTTTTTATTTAAGAGCACATCTCATGTCGGTGTAGTATTAAAGACGCAATGTCAACACTCTCTCTTATTTCTTTACACCCTGGCTGTACAATACAAATCTTTTATTTCATTTTCCGCCAATACTAAATTAAATTTATTGGCATAAGCAAACCGGTGTAAACCATACTCTACTTTTCGATTGTTATTAATTTTGTTTTACTTGCATCTAATGCTTTAGAATGACGGAGCCAGTAATGAACAAGGGCCAATAATGGACACTTGATTCTTATGGTAGAGAAGATAAGGGTTATCCAATTATTTTCATACAATCAATTTATAACCTTACGATCTTTGAATTAAGAGTTAATTACCCTATTGCAAGTGGTTCCTCTGTTAAATTTTGATGTTCACCGATTCCCAGGATCTCAAGATACATGCTAAGCCTTAACTGGGGTCGACATGATATTGTACCTTGTTTGTAAATCGTTAACTTGTTTTTTTCCCTTCTTATTCTTATTGTGGCACTCCATGTCTTCCCGTGGAAGTCGTAAGAGGCGACTAAGGGAATAAAGGCTTGTAGTGCTGTTAGGCGATGGGCTTGCTACCTGTCACTTATATAATACACTGTTAAACATCTTAGCCTAATTGTGCAAATTGTGGTTACAGAATTATCAACAAATTTTTAGAGTTGTTCGTAATTCTGTAGCTCTGGGAATGAAAGCGTGAAGGTATGTATGTATGTATTCATATTCCTTATACATGATGGCTCAGGTCACTTATTTTTGGTTCTGCTTCCAAGGTATACAATATTGTAAGACTGACCTATGCAAGATAGGCTGCTGAAGAGCGACACCTCGGTCTTCGTCATCGGCCGGTGCAGCGTGGTGTTGGCAGACCGGAACAGCGATATCGTCGAAGACGGCCACGTGAACGTCACGCCCATGCTCATACATAGGTAGCATACTGAGGACAAAGCCATACAACATATAATAATGTAAATAGTAACCCTGTCGATGAAGCTAACAGTCCCGAATATGAGGGAATATTTCAGTGATGAGCTTGTGTATTTCGTTTCCGAGTTTTGTTTTTTTTCTATGTATTTAAGTTTTCACATCGCTAGCAAGGCTGATGGTCGATGGGTTCAGAAGGTTCTTGAGTGGCGTCCGCGGACCGGGAGACGAGCGGTAGGTAGCCCACAACAAGATGGAGTGACGACCTTGTAAAGATCGCGGGAACGCGGTGGATGCGAAAAACAAGACCGGTCTGAGTGGAGAGCCTGGGGGAGGCCTATGTCCAGCAGTGGATGTCTATCGGCTGACATTATGATGATGATGATTTAAGTTTGTTTTTTTTTCAGTATTTATCGATGTCTAGTTTAGATCGGATAATTATTATTTTGCATCTGCCCGCAACTTTCTCCGCGTAGTTTTCGATTATTGTTATTCCTTTGGACACTTTTCTATTTTCTGGGATAGAATGTAGCCTGTGTTAACATCCAGGCTATAAGCTATCACCATTTTAAATTTCATTCAATTACGTAAAGCTCTTGCAGCATGAAGGAGCAACAAACTAACACACAAACTTTAGTATTAGTAGGATACTTGGAAACCTCAGATCACTACTTAGTGGTAACACGAGTAAGGGGTCTGTTCACACGTTGGCGCCATCGTGTTCCCGTACCGACAACTGCGTTAGAGAGGATAAAAGTAGAGAAACTGAATGACGAAGTTATACAAGATGAATACGTAAGAAAGCTGAAAGATCGTTTTGAATGTGTTAATAAAATGAATGACAGTGAAGTCGAGAATAATGTAAATAATGTATGGGAGATTATGAAGAATGGCATGG
Organism: Acleris emargana; assembly: GCA_927399475.2. Classification (NCBI taxonomy): domain Eukaryota; kingdom Metazoa; phylum Arthropoda; class Insecta; order Lepidoptera; family Tortricidae; genus Acleris; species Acleris emargana. The sequence goes on from OV656854.1 coordinate 15,830,246, forward strand.
TCAAATCGGCCACTGAAGTATGCGGTGTAGTAAAAAGAAGAAAAAGTAAGAATGAACGTCCGGAATGGTGGGATAGAGAGGTAGATGATGTCGTGAAAGAGAAGAAAAAGTGTTGGTTGGATTTTGTAGCTGTAGATCCAGGACAAGATCTAAGCGACAGAAAGAAAAAAGAGTATAATAGATCAAAGAAAAGAGTGAAAGAAGTTGTGGCTAGAAAGAAAGATTTACTGAATGAAAAGTATGATAGGAGTTTCTCTGACAACTTCCGGTCGAATATTAAACTCTTTTGGAGCTTGATTAAATCGGCTCGGGGGAAATCAGAGAAAACTAAATTAAGCGCGGTGAGGGATGAGTCTGGAGACTTAATATGTGAGGAAGAAAAAATGCTTGATAGATGGAAAACTTATTTTGAAAGCTTGTTTGAATGCGAAGATATTTGTCGTGAGCCAGAAAGCATGAGTAAAGATGCAAGTAGCGAAGATGAAAGTGTGATTAGTATGAGTGAAATCATGAAAGCTTTAAAAAGTATGAAAGCGGGAAAGTCAGCAGGTTGTGATAGAGTGTCGATAGAAATGCTGAGGAGAGGAGATGGCCTGGTGGGTAGTCTGTTGTACCGTCTTTTCAATGCATGTTGGAATAGCGGCCGAGTCCCAGAAGATTGGGTCAAGGCCGTTATCGTCCCTCTGTATAAAGGAAAGGGGTCACAGCAAGACTGCAAAAACTACCGCGGTATCAGCCTCCTTAGTGTTGTCGGCAAAGTATATGCGAAGATTCTAATAGAAAGGGTATTGAATGTTACGAATGACAAAATCTGGGATGTACAAGCGGGATTTCGAAAGGGAATGGGATGTACGGATCAGGTCTTTTCACTACGGTCCATCACAGAAAAGTTCGTGGCTGTGAACCAAAAGGTTTTCTGTGCTTTTGTGGACCTGGAAAAGGCCTATGATAGGGTAGATAGAAAGGAGTTGTGGACGGTGCTGTCTATGTATGGAGTGAGCAGCAACCTGGTGCAGGCTTTGAGGTCCCTTTATGAGGGCTCCAGAGCCTGTGTCAGGATCAATGGGGCATACTCGGCCTGGTTTAATATCTCTAAAGGTGTTAGACAGGGCTGTGTTGCCTCACCATGGCTGTTCAATCTATTCATGGACAGTTGTATGTGGGATTTGAAAGAGTATGATAAGGGTTTGCGTATGCAAGAGTTGCTAATCAAATGCCTCTTATATGCCGATGATCAAGTTATACTTGCCTCATCGGTACTTGAGTTGCAGGAGATGGTGACAGTAATGAATGAGGGATTTAAGAAAAAGGGGATGAAAGTAAATGTTGCCAAGACCAAGGTCATGGTGATAGAGAAGGATGAGGAGATGACTGAGTGCGTGATAAATATAAATGGTGAATTAGTAGAACAAGTGAGCGAATTTGTGTACCTGGGAAGTATGTTTACAAGAGATGGTAAGTGTGAGAAGGATATCGAGAGGAGGGTGAATGCGGGGAATCAAATTAATGGGGCCCTGCACTCCTTTGTGAGCAGACAGGGCGTTTCACAAAAAGCCCGGCTGGCTGTTCACAATGGAGTGCTAGCCCCTACCCTGATGTATGGTAGTGAATGTTGGGTGTGGCAGGACAAGCATGTTAGTCGTGTAAATGCAGTTGAAATGCGTTCTTTGCGTAGTATGTGTGGTGTGAAACTGATTGATAGAGTTAGAAATGAAAAAATCAGAGAGAAATGTGGAATGAAAGAAGACGTAGTGACTAAGATTGAAAAGGGCATGCTTCGATGGTTCGGTCATTTGGAAAGGATGGATGAAAGTAGATTGACGAAAGAGATATACAGATCGAAAGTGAGTGGAAGGGTCGGAAGGGGCCGCCCTAGGCGTACTTTTTCGAATCAAATCGGAGAAATACTGGGAAAGGGCCGAATCTTAAGTACCCGAAACCGACGTGCGTGCATGACTCGATGTATGAATGTTGAAGAAGCGAAAGAAATTTGTCAAGATCGTAGCAAGTGGAAAGAAGTGGTCTCTGCCTACCCCTCTGGGAAACAGGCGTGATTTAATGTATGTATGTTTATATTTTGTTTTATTTGCATAGTTTCAATAAAATTTTATTTTTACAAACAAATCTTGAAGCGATCACTAGTATATGGGAAAAGCATCGATAATTGAGTTTATCGATATAGGCAATCCTTAGCTGTCATTTAATTTTGCCCCGTATATTCCTAGGTCTGCTTATGACACCTGTTTTCTTTGAACTCTTTAAACTATTTATAAACGTTTTGCAAAAATCTTCCATTATGATGTAGATTCACTTCTTTTGTTACCACATGATAACTTTGGGTGGCACGTGGGACTCTTAAATTTTTTTACCTTTAAAGATTATTAATAACTCCGAAAGTATTGGTTTTAAGGTAAGGTACTACATGACCGAAAATACTGCAATTGAGCTGTACAAGCTATACTACACGCTCTTCAATGGAATGCGTCATACTATTAATAGTACTGTATACTTAAGAAAATAATATATTGGGTGGGGTTGGGTTGATGAAAAGAGCTCACCCCAGCTTTAAACAGGTTCAGGTTGTATGCAATCAGAAATACAGACCCCGGAAGCGCATTCCACTCTTTTGCAGTGCGCATAAGGAGATGCAAAGAGCTTCAATCAAAAAGGCGGAATTAAAAAAGGTAAAGTATATTGTTATATTTATATTGTATAGATTCCAGCGTTTATCACAATTTACTGTAAGCCGAGTGGTGCCGCACCATGTCCTTCGTTATGTCAGCAATAGTTGGCGTTCCTGTAACGAAATAATTTTATTAGAAAACACTACTACTGCTCGTAGTACTATTAGGCGATGGGCTTGCAACCTGTCACTAATACGCTGTTAAACATCTTAGCCTATTTGTGCAGAACGTGGTTACAGAATTATCAACAAGTTTTTAAAGTTGTAGGTAATTCTGTAGCTCTGCCTACCCCACTCTGGGATTACAGGCGTGAAAGTATGTATGTATGTACTTCCTTTAATGCCGGCCGTTATCATCCGAGCCTTCTATTCAACACGTTAAAAACCATATCGTGTTTGAGCTGTTATCGTACTGTCACCGTTTTGATAGCTCTTACACTCTCGGTCAAATAATACGGGTCAGAGTGCGTTTTTCATACAAACGAGGCTATTTTGAAGGGTGTCCCCTTGTTTTACAGACTGAAAAATTACAGAATTTTGTTTCACAGAATATGTTTCATATACTATTTGGTCCTTGTATTTTTGCTTCGTATATTTTTTTTTTTTACTATTTACTTGAAAGAAACAAATTCGACAGAAAATCAATTCAATGAATTTTGTAATTTTATTTTTTCATTACACAAACTTATCAAACAATATAATTATTTTTCAACGAATATTTTTGGTCAGTGTATTTTTTCATACTCACTCAAAACTCATTAGAAACTCATTAACGTACAACCTAGAAATATGAGTGAGCGAGCAAGACCTCTCTGGGCAGAACCGACTTGAATAGGTTAGGTTAGAAGGCAATGGCGGGAGCGAAGCGAAGCAAGCTCCCGCCTTAGCCTTCGAGGTTATTTTTTTTTATATTCCTTGAATAAGCTATGCGATATAATTTGATTGTAAATCAAATAATATGAGAACAAAGAATATTTAATTTGCTATTCTATGATATGAAAAAAGAAACATTGAATTTTATTTGAAATAAAAAACGATGATTTAAATGTCTTCAAAGTAATTATTCTACATATTGATTATTCTATGAAATGATATTACGAGAAAAAAATTATATGAAATGAAATTCTAAACAACTTCAGTCTGTAAAATAACGTACAACCATTTTGAAGCCTTGGTTCCTTGCCAGGGGTTGTTTTGAGAGAAGTTTAATGGTGGATTCTCCAAGGTTCAATAGAGGAGGTCAAATGTTCTTAAGATACCTAACTTACCGCACAATCAGTTAACACCACAGCGAGAGAGTTTGGGTTAACAATTGGATTTCCTTACATTTTATTGCCATTTTAGATGTTTTTCTGAACATGCACAATTCCGGCGTTAACCGCAGATTCAATGAGTTGGGTATCCTAGGCACTCTGGAAGTCCTGTATTGATGCTCGGGGTACCAGGGTAGTCATCAGATTTCACTAAAAGCATCCCCTGGCGAGGAACCAAGGCTTCGAAATAGCCTCTTTAGTATGAAAAACGCACTCTGACCCGTATTATTTGACCGCGAGTGTATTTACTGGACAGTAATGGCTGGCGTCATATCAATACCATAACCATACATCGTTATCGCGGGAGCAAAAACAAATTTATTAACGAACAGATATAACAGATCTGATGGTCGGTTCAGTATAAACGGAATATTCTGCCTATACACTCTAAGCCTCTAAGAAGTTCTTCATATCTTGCACGAAATTTTCGCTGGAAACAGTCAATTACACTTGTCTTACAATTTGTAAACGCTTTTATAAGTCAACGTGTCAGCTTTAATAAAATAATATAAAAGTCAAATATTTTTGTCCAGAACTAGTTTAATTTCTTTAAATATATTTCATATTTAATTTAGATATATTTTTGTATCTTTTTGTACATATCAAATCAATCAAGAATGACAAATGTCTAAAGTAGCAGGAAAAGTGACTGAAGAGGTTGAGGTTAGGATTGCGTATCTAATCTCTTTAAATATGTACTACTAATCAAGTCAAATACGGAGGTAAGACATTTGAAATAATATGATACATTTTGAACTCGTAGGTATAAACGTTTCTCGATACGAGTGTCGCTTCTGTTATTGTCTATTTGTCATAATCTTTGACTACTGTCAAATCGTTTTTGCTCCCGCGAAAACGATGTATGACCATAACAGATTAACTACGATATCCTTTTTATTGCCTAGAACACCGGCCCAGGTTCTCTATTCCAGGCGGTAAGTCATACCATCTTTGACCTGGGGGGTTATTATGACACAGCCATGCAGTTCAGATTACGCTGAAAGAAAAGGATAGAGCTATATAATATAACTGATATAGCTCTGTCCTTTACGCTGGCCGTAAAATGAACTGAAATAGCTATGTCGACAATACAATGACGACGCGCTGGCCTAGTTGGTAGTGACCCTGCCTACAAAGCTAGCGGTCCTGGGCTCAAATCCCGGTAAGGGCAGATATTTGTGTGATGAGCGCGAATATTTGTTCCTGAGTCATGGATGTTTACTATTTATTTAAGTATACATTTCTCTATATAAGTATTTATATCATTGTTTAGTACCCATAATACAAGCCTAGAGCTTAAATTGGGACTAGGTCAATTGGTGTGACATTGTCCCCTGATATTTATTTATTATTATTATGTCATAATAACCCCCCTGTTAGGGTGCGGCTCCACAGAGGCGGAGACGAGAGGAGCGGAGCGGAGCTGTGCCAATATTAACCAATAAAAGGCGCATGCGGTCACGTCGAGCGCGCCTTGCGCAGATTCCATTGGTTAATATTGGCACAGCTCCGCTCCGCTCCTCTCGTCTCCGCCTCAGTGGAGCCGCACCCTTTTGGTATTATTATCAACTCTATCAACTCATAATCTATTGCGAAGTAAATGATACCCTTAAAAACGTTCACAGTACGATAACAAGTCAAAGACGATATGGTTTTAACCGCTAAGAATCTCGGCCCAGTTCGCAATCATTCAATACACATACACTAAATTCCTCGAAGGTTCTGAAGTCACCTTTTAACACTTTCGTTGCCAAGAGTTCTGATTTTCGTACAAAATGGACTCGCCTAGCGGGTTGGTGGCAGTTAAAGTGTACTCATTGAATACTGCCGACCGGAATGCAAAGTATTTGCAGGCCTCCAAATAAGACCACGATCTGGTGAAGATTGCGGGAAACTGATGTATGCGAATAGCACAATAAGACTGTCGCGGAAATCCTTAAACAAGGCCTGTCTTGTATCTTACCTGCTATTTGCACAGCGTACTCCAGCTCGGTCCTGATGATGGAGAGCATCCGCTGCACGCCCGCCTGCCCGCCCACCGCCAGACCCCACAGCGCCGGCCGACCCACAAACACCTACAATCACAATACCATCATCATCATACTCTGTAATGGGCAGTATGGTGACAAAAGCACAAGATGGATATCTATCAACCGAAAACCAGCGCTGCATTGCACTTGACTGAACACCCAATGTTTGTTGATGAAGGTGATGTTTTTGTTTACCCCATGTACTTAATAATAATATATGAATATTTTTTTATTGAGGGATCCGTTTGTGAAATATGAAGATTTACAGCCCCCCCCCTCACTAAACTACAAATACTAATTGAGCACTTATAACGAATTTTAAAAGAAATGTATCACGACTAAGTAGACTTGATTGGTTCCTGTGAAACGGGACAGCACCAAATAACTTTAAACAGAGAATTAGTTCATAAGTACTTGTTGTTTTTTGAGATATTTTTTGTCTAGTAACGTCTTCGGAACCGTACACTGAGCATGGTCAGACATGCTGTAGCCCGGTTTGTTGTCATTATGAAAGAAATAACACCTACAACTTGTCTGTCAGATAGCGTTATCCGGATATTGTGAAACAGGCCCTGAATGAAGTAACGCTAGACAAGTTGCTTAACACTAACGTAAACGAAATTTATCGATGCAGGCGCTCGACACGATCGTCTGACTGCTTACGTTAATCCAATAAATTTTGGATAGTGATATTAATGATAAATGCATCTCGTCTTCGGCCTGATTCTTTGTTTCTGTTAATGCACCCACCATCCTGGCGCCCAGCGCCAGTGCCTTGTACACGTCGGTGCCGCTCATGACCCCGCCGTCCAAGTACACCTCCACGTGGAGCCCCTTCACAGCCTCGACTATTTCTGGGAGGACTTCGATCTGCAAAAAAGGGCCAGTTAAATTCGAAAGTATACATACATACATACCTTCACGCCTGTAATCCCACAGCGGGGTAGGCAGAGCCACAGAATTACCTACAACTTCAAAAAGTTGTTGATAATGCAGCAACCACACTGCACAAACAGGCCAAGATGTTTACCAGCGTATAGTGACGGTTTACTCCAATATGTTCAACTATATGTTCAACCAGTTGAACATATTGGACAACTTTCCTTCATTTTTTTCAACTTTAAATATTAGTTGAATTACTTGGACTGAAAATTACAACAAGTTCAATCATAATATTTTTATTAACCGAAACCTAGGTAGGTTTTGGTTATGTTAGTTTTGCAGCAGGCCCAGAGGGCCAAACCACCTAGAAATAGGAGCTCCGCGTTAGCGGAGCTCCGTCGACACGGTCTTATTGAAATAAGTGTGTGGGATTGACCTTATTATAATTTTCAGTCCAATGATTTCAACTACATTTTGAAGTTGAAAAAATTGGAGAAAAGTCATCCAATATGTTCAACTGGTTGTACAGATAGTTGAACATATTGGAGTAAAGGATTGGTGACAGGTGGCAAGCCCATCGCCTAACAGTACTACAAGCCTTTTTTCCCTTAGTTGCCTCTTACGACATCCGCGGGATGACATGGAGTGGCACTATTCTAACCCGGCAACCACACGGGGTCAAACTTCTAGAAATCAGTTGTCATTTTAGTGAGCTCTTTTCACCGGATGAGATTCATAATGATTTATAATGGTCAGAGGTCTAAAGACCCTGCAGCGGAGGAAGTGGGCTAAAATGAGAAGGTGAAATGTTTTAACAAGATTGTGATTGTTCTGCATAAGAGTCTTGATTCCATACGAGCCTAACAAGACGTTAGAAACCTAAACTAACATGTTAGTTGAATAACTAAAGAACTTGCTGCATTTTGGTAAATTGTTCCTTCCAAAACTGAAGTTGCAAATGTATAAGAGAAATGCCTATATTATGGTCATCAGAGTATTTAATAAGCTTCCCAGAGATCTATGTGACCTGCCCTTGAATACATTTAAGACAGATCTACATGCATGGCTGTTGCATCGACCCTTTTACTCTATAAATGAGTTCTTCAATAATTAAGTTTTCTTGTATTTGCAAAATATTCGCACGCCAGCAATGGTGTAATATGTAGGTTTAATTTAAATTTTCCCTGTAACCATATTACCGCGAATAAACGATTCTAATTCACTCTAAGTGAAGTTGCAATTGAAGTGGCAGTTGGCGGGGGCATATCGCTTGCAGAACTGCGATGAGTAGCAGAACTGCGGAACTAGAGGGGATAGAATTGCAACAAGGTGAACAGACAAGGTGGCTAAGATTCCGTGAAACCGATTTGTGCAAGCGACACAGGACCAGTTCTTGCGACAAACCTTGGAAGAGGTATATTCCTGACCACTCTTACATTTTCTTTTAGTGATCTATATCCTTCGAAATTCAAAATTATTATGATCGATTCAGACATCGGTCGAGATGATGACGACGATGATGATGATAATGATGATGATGATTATGATGATGATGATGTTGATGATGATGTTGATGATAAAGATGATGATATCAGCCTCACCGTGGCCGGCACTCCGTCCAGCTGCCGGCCGCCGTGGTTGGAGACCAGCACCGCCGCGCACCCCGCGCGCGCCGCCCGCGCGGCGTCGTCTGCCCGGAGGATGCCTTTGGCCACGATTGGTAACTTGGTAATGCTACAACAGAATAGAGAAATAAATAAATAATCAAGGGACAATCTCACACAAATTGACCTCTTTTGTACTATGTTTTTTATTCGTTTCAGAGGAACCTGTCGCAAACTGTCCTGAACTGTCGCAAAGGAAAAATTTAATTGTGAGTGTAATTAGTACAAATAACCACAGAACTATAATAATATAGTTCTGTGCAAATAACCGCCAGATGAGAGCATCAAATTGAACCGGATAATTTGGCCAAATACACCGGGAAAAACAGACGCATGTATTTAAATGTGAACTCAATTAAAAGTTTGCTGTTGTGATTCTTTTTGAGAAAGGTAGTGTGTTCTTCATAATAATATATTACAATTTTGGAGCATTACCTTTTTAACCATGCAATATCGTCCCAAGTTAAATTGTTATCGAATAAGCTGTTGATGTAGTCGTTCAGGCCGCTTCCTCCGCTCGTGTTGTGAATCTCACTCGACAGGTGACCGTCAGCATTTGCCAATCTGTAAATTGTATCATTAAAAAAATGATGGTGGGACCAAGAAGCTAACGATAAGCTACGGGTGGACGGAGAGTGCAAAGCTAACAATGTTTTAATAGTGTAAGAAGAAGAACAGAGTTACTTTCTCCATGCTCAGAGAACCCCGCGTTTGTTTTTCACCAAGTATGGAAAAACCAACTTTGTCCGTTTACTCAAAAAGATGTAAGTAATGAAAAAAAATTGTCATGTAGCTTTAAAAACTTCCTTATTTCACAGTGATTCTAATCATGCAAGAAAACATTGAGAACAATATGAATTAATACTTGAATTTAGGGGTTTTTCGTATCACGGACATAAGGAAAAATGGCAAAAATTCCGATTTAAATGATCAATTTCTCGGAAACTAATAACAAATTGCTGAACATACATGGGCGTTCAATCGATAGCTTATGAGCTGCTCTATCAGCCTTAGGCGGGTTGACGTCGGTTTCTGGGACATCCTGTATAATGTTTATTTTACCTCAAATTGGTGGGCAGAGTGAACTGGTTCCGAATATCGGAGCGACGCAGACCGACCACCGGCGTGTCTACTGTTAGCACGATGGCTTTGAACCCGGCCTTCTCGGCGCGAAGGACCAAATCTTTTGTCACGTTTCTGGAACAAAACATCACACAAGCTTTAATACATACCTTAATCACGCCTTCATTCCCAGAGTGGGGTAGGCAGATCTACAGAATTTGCAACAACTCTAAAAAAAGATTGATAATTCTGTAACCACATTTTGCATAATTAGGCTAAGATATTTACCAGTGTTAGTGACAGGTTGCAAGCCCATCGTCTAACAGTACTACAAGCCTTTATTCCCTTAATCACCCTTATGATGTCCACGGGAAGATATGGTGGCACTATTCTAACCCGGCAACCGCACGGGACAAGCTTTAATGAAATAGTTATAAAAACCTCCGGTATAATGGCAACTCCTTCTTCCAGAGCTCTGCTGACATCTCTTTAACAGGCAACCTATTTTCAATAAACCTGGCTAATAACCATCGTGATCTTCCATCCTTTTCTTTTGAGGGATAAATTCGCCTTTGTACTTGTTTTTTTTGTTATATTACCTGTGTTTTATATTTATTTTTTATTCTTGTACAATAACATACCTATATACATACAAAAATGGCGTTGCGTTGAGGTTAAAATCAAGGCTGCATTCGTGATAAAATATCTTAATATTACATCTAAAAATACCAGTTTTTTCACTGGCTGATTGTTAAATTATGACCTCTATTAACTTGAAATAAGGTTCATAGCGCCAATTATCGGAAGGTTGAAAACAGTGGGACTGTTAAATTTGTTTTGACATGTTTTGACAATATCGTGTCATTCATGTTATTGTTATTTCATTACCCCATAGTGTTGTATTTTTAACAACATCAAAAAGAAGACTTCATTTGTTTGACCCATACGTAAGTTTGTATCTTTAACGATTACCTCAAAACTACACTGATTCCCAAAAATATTTTGGAGGATAATTCTTGGTTAAAATACACAGGGTGGAGTCACATCTATCAACACCGATTCGCACTTTGTCAATAGACAATGTCTGTTTTGTACGAAGCTGCGTACGCATGCGAAAGGAGAATTGATGCGTACGCATCTTAATACAAGGTAACTATTTTATGTAAACAAAATGCCAATCTGACTGATCTGCGGATGTGACTGCACCCAAAATGAAATCTCGCAGCGTTTCCAGTAGCAAATACATACCGGTCTTTGAATATATAGAGCTGGAACCACTTGACGGCGTCCGGAGCCGCGAGTGCCACATCCTCGATGGAGCTGGTGGCGGCAGTGCTCAGGGTGAAGACTGTTCCTGCTGCTTGAGCCGCTAAAAATTCAACATCATCACCATCATGTAACTTGCCTAGCGGACGCACGCGTAGAATTATTATACTATAATCTTATCTATAGGAATATGCAAAATAGGAAAAAAAAGGAAAAGAAGTGTAGGTACCTATTAAAAGTGAAATTAAATAAATAAGTGATACAAGCATTTTAAACTGCTTATATGACAGAGAGATCCGATATGCACTGTGAGAGAGAGAGAGTGAGAGATCCGATATAAATTCCATGTTTATTTCTGTTTTGCTAGAAAGAGATAAGAACAAATCTTTGTTATTTTTATAGCTATTTAAAACATGATTTTTCTCAACCGTTTACATGAATCACCTTTATTGAAATGTGAATAAAAATTCTATCCATCCATCCATTTCCATCTGTTTCTGAAATAAAATCTTTACATAATATATTTTTTACCCGACTACAGAGAAGCAAAACAATTTTTTGTCACCCTATGTATCTACGTATGTAAGTATAGCAGGCACGATGACGATTACAATGGATGAACTTTGATGTCAATGTCCTGGATATCCCTAAATTTGGCCTCTACTCCTACGTCATCTCATCATACGAGGACCCTATGTACGTATGTAGGTATAGCAGGCAGGATGACGATCACAATGGATGAAGTTCCTCTGACCTGCGTGCTGTCAATGTCGTGGATTTCCCTAAGTTTGGCCTCTACGTCATCATACGAGATATAGGTGTAGTTATATTGTAAAAGATAGCAGTACCGCATGGTGTAAAATAGTGGAAAACATTAGGCACAAATGTCCAAAATTGATTCTTTCTTTTTGCAGTCGGGTATTTTAAACTTATTTTTCACGTGTAATTTTTTTATACACCCATAGTTAAACTAGGAACCCTTATAGTTTTGCTATGTTCGTCCGTCCGTCCGACCATCCGTCCGCAGCTTAGCTCAGAGACCATTAGTTCTAGAAAGCTGTAATTTGGTATGAATATACATATTAGTCACGCCGACAAAGTGGTGAAATTGTGGTGTAAGGGGTGACGTTGGATAGTTATTGTGTAGTAACGCCTTCGGAACCCTTCACTGAGCATGGTAAGAAATGCTCTTGCCCGATTTTTCCACGTACCTTTAACAGTGGCTAGCTCTCCGTCCGGATGAGCCATCCGCTGCATGGACGTGGGGGCTATCCCGACGGGCATGGCCACCGTATCCCCAAGAACCGTGGTTTTCAGGTCGATTTTATCCACTCCCATCAAAGATTTAGTCTGTATTCGCAATCTACAAACACAAATAACAAATCAACGTAGTCTGAAAAAACACGCCTGATTCCCGGAGGGGTAGGCAGAGATCACTTATTTCAACTTGCTACGATCTTGACAAATTTCTTCCACTTCTTCCACATTCATACATCAAGTCATGCACGCACGTCGGTTTTGGGTACTTAAGATCCGGCCCTTTTCCAGTATTTCTCCGATTTGATTCGAAAAAGTACGCCTAGGGCGGCCCCTTCCGACCCTTCCACTCACTTTCGATCTGTATATCTCTTTCGTCAATCTTCTTTCATCCATCCTTTCCAAATGGCCGAACCATCGAAGCATGCCCTAAGCTTTTCAATCTTAGTCACTACATCTTCTTTTATTCCACATTTCTCTCGGACTTTTTCATTTCTTAATTTTAAATTTAACTTTGTGTAATACTTTGAGTTTTATGCGCTTAAAATTTATTTTATAAAATTGACGTCCTCAGTAAATTGATGAATGAAGAGTTAGTATAAATAAATAAAACAGGAACTTACCTTTTGAAAGCCTCCTTATTTTCAAAAAGCGTCTGTTCTTCAGTAGCTCCACTTCTATAGTAATCCCTAATAGATTTCGGCAGCAACTCCAAAGCGGCTACTTCTATTTCCGGAACACTTAAATACTTTTCCATTTTTAAGTTCACTCTGGTAACAAATGATACGTCTGTAAGAACTGACAAACTACCATATAATAAGGTGAATCAAAAACATTGATAATTGGTGATAAGCTATAGTTGAAGTGCTACAGTGCATAGGTCAGATAACACGTAACATAATAAATAACAGTCTATTATTTGTAGTTGTGATAAATCTCACGATAGGTATTCAGAGTAATTATTTAATAGGTGCACAAATTTTAATATCTGCTTCCCTATTGTTAAGACTGCGCCAAACAAAATTATTGTGTTTTCTGATAAACTAAAGAATTTCCATGGAATTGGACGATGTTTTTTGTAGCGCAAGTAAAAACACAATTTATGGGATACGTAACAAACGTTGATAACACTTACCCTTTGAGAAGTCAGCTTAACGAGAAAAGGTGGCCACTTTTTTCCGTTAAGTTGATAACTCGAAGGTCAATTGTTAGTAAACTATGTGATATATCCTATAAGTTGTGATTTCATTTGTAGTAGAAAAATGCACCGTCCGATTTCAAGAAAGTACATTAGTTTATTAGAAAACTCAATAATAGTAATGACGGCGCCACTGTTTATCCGGTGTACGCTCGGCGCAGTCTGACACATAGAGAGATATTGCCGATTCAATGATTCCAACAACTAAAGATATTCATAGACTCTAAGGCAGGGGTGCGACGAGAGGAGCGCGCTGTAAAAAGTTTATTACTGTTTTGGTTTATAAAGTGTTTTTCTAGTATGACTTGGTGCCCACACGACACGACAACGTAAAAGTATGATAACATACAAAAAAACAAAAAAAAGTTTATTCAGTAACCATAAATTACATAGTTGTACATACAGGTTGGTGCCTCTTATTGACGATGCGCTGGCCTAGTTGGTAATGACTCTGCCTATGAAGCTAGCCGCGGTCCTGGGTTCAGATCCCGGTAAGGGCAGATATTTGTGTGATGAGACTGATGAGCGCGAATATTTGTTCCTGCCTGAGTCATGGATGTTTTCTATGTATATAAGTATATATTTCTCTATATAAGTATTGATATCGTTGTCTAGTACCCATAGTACACGCCTAGAGCTTAGTTTGGGACTAGTTCAATTGGTGTGACATGGTCCCCTGATATTTATTTATTTATTTATTGTTGTTACATATGTTTATATTATCGATACAAAATCTAAAAATAATGCCCTGTATTTATTTCATAGATTTACAGTGGTAACTCAGATTTGCTAAACAGGCTTTAAGTTCAAGCACTGTCACCGCCCTATCCAAGATGCAAACTACTACCTACCGACATATTTTTTTCTATCATTCAAGATGTATGGGATGAAATTCTCGTGCGTTATGAACGTCCACTGTCATCCCATACATTTGGAGCGATAGAAAAGAAAAACTTAAGTAAGCAAAATTTTCATCTTGGCTATACTCAAACTGTTCAGGTGCTTAAATAAATGTACCTAAACAAAAAATGACGTGACATTGTTGGTCAGCCAATAGGAGCCGAACATTGATACGTCAAAGCTCGATGGAACAGTTTTGATTGGCTGATCAGAGCAGGTTTGGTTTGTTTACATTTATTTAAGTACCGTATTTGCCGTGTGGTTGCCGGCTTAAAATTGTGCCACTCCATGTCTTCCCGTGGAAGTCGTAAGAGGCGACTAAGGGAATAAAGGCTTGTAGTACTGTTAGGCGATGGGCTTGCTACCTGTCACTAATATACACTGTTAAACATCTTAGCCAAATTGTGCAAATTGTGGTTACAGAGTTATCAACAAGTTTTTATAGTTGTTGGTAATTCTGTAGCTCTGCCTACCCCACTCTGGGAATGAAAGCGTGAAGGTATGTGTGTGTGTAAGTACCTAAACAGTTTGAGTATAGGGCCTCAGAAAAAATAGATTCTTACTGACTGATATTGATTTACCTGCGAACAGGAATCTGCACTTACATATTGCGCGTTAAATTTCACAGAATTATTTGTAGTAGTCCGTATGTATTTTTATTCATAATCTTCGCAAGCACGAAATATTTTTTTACTATAATATTTTTTTGTTGCGAGATTTAAAAAATAGTTTACTGTTAAAAAGGTTGCGTGAGGTTTGTTAGGTTTTTTTTTAAATAATATAATCAATTCCTTTAAAGTATCTATACTTAATTATAATAGGCTACAATATTTTCTATGAGTCAATATGACCCTCTTGTAAACAAGGACGAAATATCCTCCCCTATAGTACAGTTAGCGACAGTTGCAGAAATTTAGGTAAATATGATCTGGAGACTGGTTTCCGTCTATACCGAAGAGTCTCGATTTGACCACTCGCTAGATCTCTCTTCGCAAAAACATGTCTCTCAACTACAAAGCAGTACACAATGTTATTAAAAAATCAAACGACAAAAACCAATCAAACCTCATTTATTTTTCACAAGTAACTGCTGAATAGCGTTTATGCTTAATCCTTTAGTTTCTGGCAGGAAAAACGCAGTGTAAGCTGTGGTTAGGAAGCAGACGATTGAGAAGATGTAAAAAAGTAGACTTAGGCCGAGCATCTGTACCAGGGGACCAAAGGCGAACAGGACGATGGCCGTGCAGAGCCAGGCCAGCTCGTATACCAGCATGGACATCATACTTGAAACCTGGAACAAATGAATAAATACCAACCTCGCACAATGACGACCTATTCCAAAACTAAGCTTTTGCCTAGAAGTGATCATTCAGTGCAAACATATATCAACCTTCAATCTAAGAAATAGCTTAGTGTATTTTCTCTTTCCTTTTACTATCTCTCTCGCACTCATGCATAACACACACGCACGCAGACACTCACATGAAATCTCAAAATTAAACACTAGTTCAAGTCACACACTATTTGCATTCATTCATATTTGTTCTTTATGTATTTGATGTTTTTTTTAAAGTTTAAGTTCTGCTATTTCGAGATGTATGAGTTTTTAGCTATGCTCGCCTCTAGGGTGGTGGGGGTCAAGTGAAAGTCCCAAATACAATTAAGTTATACTTATTTGGAAATAGACACACAGTACAGAAGATACAATTCTCATCAATACAATTACAAGTAGTGTTTACGGTAGCGGGGATCCGGGGCGACTGGCTTAGTCTCTCCGTCGTCCAGCGTTCCCGCGCGTCGGGTGAAAGGAATTTGCTATGTCAACGTGAATGTATTTCCAACTGTGTTCCCACAGTATTCCCCCCCTTTGAAAAAACAATTTTCTAAATTTAAATAACTAATAATTAAATTAAAATTAATGATTTCAATTAAATTTTATTACATTGGTCTCTCTTATGGGACTTTTACCCTACACTATTATTACTGAAAACTTACTCTGAGCTTCTAGTTATAACACCGCTTGTGCGGTCACCGGTTGCTGCGGCTGCATGTTGTTGACACGGATCGTTGTTGGCGGGGGCATCGTTTCGACAGTCTTGCGTAACCAGTTCTTCACGTGACGCTTACACCGGGCGCGCAGTACATATAGCAAAATAATCAGGAATATGACAGCCATAACTATGAGTCCTATTCCGACAAGGTTGAGTTTTGAGTCCACCTGCCCCGACAGTGTCTGAACTTGGGCGATCGCGACGTTGCTGTTCTGGGACTTATCTTCCTTACTCTGTCCCCAGCCCATTTTGTCAATAAGATAGAGGAACTTGTGAAACTTACTAAATATATAAACTTGTTAACGTGTTGTTCTGCGCGACGTGAATGAATACTGTTTACGCACTGTTGAAACCCGCTGTATTATATGCTAATGAATCTAGATGCCCGATCAACAACATGGCCTTAAAATTGTTTACATTAACTTACCCAATATGAATGACATGTCACAATTACTGACATTGCATTTAGACTTGCCACAGTGTATGTTACAACTTCAGTAATGCAATCACATAAAATATACTATTTATCTATGCTTAAAGAGTAGGTACTTGCTAATTACGATAGTATAACGCGATGTCTGAAAAAGGGCTCATTCGTCTTTTCCCGGCATTAAGGATGCTTGTGTGTGTTACTACCAGAACTCAAACCATCTTTATCCCGAGGATACGGAAAAATCGCATGTGCCTTTTTTCGATAACTTCCTAAACTGTAAACATAATTAATAATAAACTTGTATTACCAACCTTCAAAATACATCGTCATTACCAGTCACCTCGCCCGTATATACTGCTGTTATAAGACTGTGCACTGTTTGTTATTTCATCTTACTCATCAATTAAAAACCTTACCGGTCTGTTAATTACCCTTCCGCTGCGCGTTGTCCGAGTTATAGGTGTAGGCTTTAGTATCGCGGGTGGTGACTCCTGATCATTATAGGTAGTGACCTCCCGGGTGGTCTCATTTTTTTCCTTCCTACGATTTTCAATACCGGTATCCTCCGCCTGTGAGCTTAATAAATAGGCTGGTTAATACTCACAACGTCTGTCATGACCTTGAAGTCGGTCGTCTGGTCCACTAACTTCCGCGCACTTAGGTTTACCAGCAGCTTATGATGAGCCAGGAAATCGGCTCCCAAGATAGGTTGCCTAACATCTGCTACCACGAACTCCCATCTGAATGGTCTCCGAAGGTTAAAATCTAAAACTAAAGTCTTAGTCCCGAACGTCTTGATTTCACTGCCATTCGCGGCGTAAAGTTTGTATTTGGCACACTCGCGCGAATAAAACTTATTTCTCGGCGGTAAAATTGAAATGTCTGCGCCGGTATCTACAAGAAATCTAAGTCCACTTTCTTTGTCCGTTACACATAAACGACGGCTAACTGATGTCGTTGTGCAGACCTCCGTCGAAGCTTGCACCATCGCTGTTAGTTTTCCGGCTCGTCCTTTTCCCACGCACACGGCTGGCTGCATTGCCTGGCTAATCGACCAAAACGATAATGGTAGGGGCAAAGCCAATCGGGACTATCCAACGTGCGACGGGGCCTATTCCGCGATGTACTCCTACCCCTTGAAACTGACCTCCATCGGCCACGTCCTCGGGGTTCTCGATTTACTTGCCGCGATCTTGATAACTCCATATCAGTCATTCTAGCACTGAGTTTGGCAATTTCTGCCATAATCAATGCGGTGTCCCTGGATGTAGCTGCCACGGCGTCGACGTGCGGGAGATGCGAACATGCTGGCTGAGCGACCTCGGACACAAAGTTCTGTCGTGTAGCCTCAGCGACCTTGTCAGCTATCTGGGCTAATTTGTCGAGATCATTAGTCTCCGCTACGGCCAGGACTGCCCGCACGGCTGTTGGAAGACGAGCTTGCCACAGTATCCGCAAGGTCTCGTCCGGAAAACTGTCGCGAGCTAAACCCCTCATTTTAGTTAGTAACTGGCTCGGTTTAAGGTCACCCGGGTCCATCTCGCCTATCAGCTTCTCAATTTGTCTGTTTCGTGTATCCTCGAACAAAGACAACAGCTTAGCCTTAAGCGCGTTAAATTTACCCGTGGCTGGCGGTCGGGAGAGAAAGTCTGTGATCTGCGTAATAACTTCCTTTGGTAACTTCGCTACCACGAGGTCGAAGCGTGAGTCGTCCCCCAAGCGCTGTGGTGCTAATATAGCCTCGACCCGTATAAACCACACGCGTGGTTGATCCACCCAAAATTCCGGCAACCTTGAAGATAGCGAAATAGCCATAACATCTGGTCTTGAATCTGCTCCTCCCTGCTGCTCTTCTGCCTTCAACGCCAGGAGACCTCCGCTCCCTGTGTCCGTCGACGTAAGTGGCTGGGCGGGATCCCGCTGCGGTGTGGGAGTCGGCTGCGACGGTCTGACTGGCACTTGTCCTTGCGCGTTCGCCATTACGATTATTACTTAGCTTCTCCGCAAATCACGTCGGGGTCACCAATTTAGCTATGCTCGCCTCTAGGGTGGTGGGGGTCAAGTGAAAGTCCCAAATACAATTAAGTTATACTTATTTGGAAATAGACACACAGTACAGAAGATACAATTCTCATCAATACAATTACAAGTAGTGTTTACGGTAGCGGGGATCCGGGGCGACTGGCTTAGTCTCTCCGTCGTCCAGCGTTCCCGCGCGTCGGGTGAAAGGAATTTGCTATGTCAACGTGAATGTATTTCCAACTGTGTTCCCACAAGTTTGAACTTAATTCTCTTCAGGTTTAAGTTTAAAATGCTACGTCACGAAATCAGAGATACGAGGTTTTTTCAAAGCAATGACGATATGTTGATGTACTTCCGTCTTATTCTTACATACCTTCACGCCTGTAATCCCAGAGTGGGCTAGGCAGAGCTACAGAATTACAACTTTAAAAAGTTGTTGACAATTCAGTAACCACAATTTGCACAAATAGGCTAAGATGTTTACCAGCGTATTAGTGACAGGTTGCAAGCCCATCGCCTAACAGTACTACAAGTTTACAGTACTATAAGTTACTACAAAATTGTTAAACCCGATTTATTCAATCTCTATAAAAAAATACTACCTGTTGTCGTCACTCGCGGTAAAAAGTATCATGTCCTTTCGCTTTCTCGAGTTTTAAGGTACTGTTTGATGCGAAACATTGAAAATTTAACAAACTGACTAAGTTACCACCAGTGATCGGAATAGGCAGAGCTAATTTGCCTAAACTTGACGCATATTCATTCATGAGTGAGTGAAATAGGAACACATTTATGAATGAACATGCATCAAGTTTATGCAAATTAGCTCTACCTATTCCGATCTCTGGTTACCACTTAGACACTTGCATTTTACATTTATAATATTAGTATTACTGTCTTTATTTATTATCCAACTTTATTACCAAAAGTACCAGGTACCCATAAACTGCAAGTAGTTACCTCAGGCAGGAACAACTCAGCAGCCAATACGAACGGCACCGCCCCCGCGCCGGCCGTGTAGATGAAGCAGAACAGGTAAATAATGACCGCGGTCACCACGTGAGGACCCCAGTGCATTTGCAGCTGCGAGCCTAGTAGCAAGCAGCAGACGCCAGAGCCGAGGGAGGAGTATAGCATGAGAGGCTGGAAAGAGAAAGATAGCCTGTATAAGTAATGTGTGTCATAGAATTTATTGCGAACCAATGTAATGTAATAACACTATCTGCTAAGACAACCACTATGCCTGACTAGGGCCTATACAGTTATAAATTATAATATAGTTACGTAGTCGAAAGATTTTAAGATTTTCGCCATAACAACCTAAGGTAATAGGTATACAAAGGTAAGCATAGCGCTTATTTAGTCGATAGTAAGAGCGACCGCACCGTAGATGGGTAAAAACGAAGCGGGGAGAGAGGCCTTGCTATAATAATCATGCAATAGTAAAAACTGTACTAGGATATCATAAAACCAAAGCGTACCCTCCGTCCAGATATATCAACCAAATACGTCGAAGCAAGGCTAGCCACTATAGCAGTGATGGCTGCTACCACGCTGCACAGAATCGGGGACCAGTTGGGGACAGCTTCCCTGAACAAGGGTTCCGCATACACAGTCAGTGCTACGTATCCTTGGAACATGGAAGCAACTATGAGGGTGATAGCTAGGTACGATGCCTTGCGGGTCGACTCTGATTTTTCTGTGGAAAAAGATGAGGGTTACTTTGGTAGAAAAACTGTAGTAGCATAGGTAGTAGCCAGGTGCCTCTCTAGTAGAAGGAAGGCACCTTTAGCCACGTGCCTCTTTAGCACCTTTAGAAGAGTGGGTTATATCGTACAAATGTATTTAAGAACAAGGCCCGCGTGCAGAGATTTTGGTCAAGGTTATCTATTTATTGGAGGAAGAAATTCATAATTAAGGCTCTGTCATCCTGACTTATAGACACCTCCGGAGATCCTAGAGCTGGTTCTTTCCCTTCCCCAAGGGATTGGGCTAGCTATCCAGAGAGGTAATGCAGCCAGTGTCATAGGGACCATGCCGCGAGCGGACCTGCTAGAGAGGGTGTTCTTTACGTTACATCTTTAATATTTGAGTAGCTTAGTTTTATTATAATTTAAATAAGTTTATTTTTTAACTGTTAATTGTTAACATCAATAATCATTTAGCTATCACCACGTCTTAATTTTGATATTTATCAATCATTTTTACATCGCTACTACCAATGTTAAAAGTAACGAAGCAAACCAGAAAAACATAAACGACGAGGATCCAACTTACTGTAAAATTGCAGAGTGGACAGCTTTTGCTTGTGATTTTCGATGGCATCAGTCTTCTGCTTCTGCTCTTCGTCAGGTTTCTCCGAGTCCATAGGTGCTAGTTGGTATCCTGATGAAAAAGCCATGAATTCAACATCATTACAAAGAAAGGGTCGGAAGGGGCAGCCCTAGGCGTACTTTTTCAAATCAAATCGGAGAAATACTGGAAAAGGGCCGAATCTTAAGTACCCGAAACCGACGTGCGTGCATGACTCGATGTGTGAATGTGGAAGAAGCGAAAGAAATTTGTCAAGATCGTAGCAAGTGGAAAGAAGTGGTCTCTGCCTACCCCTCTGGGAAACAGGCGTGATTTAATGTATGCATGTACAAAGGAATAATGTAGGACAATTTCGTAAATTACCATAACTATAATATAAAAAAAAAACTATAATTTGTTATTTTTCGCAGCAATTTATTGTCAACGTTAGAGGGAGGCCACACAAGCTTTCCCTCTGTGTTGCTTGTCGCCCCTGCATTGTTCTCTATAAACAAATTAGAACGACATTTCACACGATGCGCTGAAACAATTGCATCGCTCTATGTTCAAATCACAGCGTTGCTCTAACGATGGATTTTTATGTTTGATAGTTATGTCGGCCGAGTTATAAACAAGGCCATAACACGTCAAAGGTAATATACGATAGTTGTAACGGCAAGAATTTAAGCTTTGGTGGCTCTTAGTGAAAGCAGAGGACCACCTAAATTGCCACCAGCATCGCTACCACCTTTGTCATTGGATTTTAAAATGTAGCAGATGTAGGCAGCCTACATCAAAAACGGTTTGAATCGCAAAATGTCCACATTGCAAATTTTATTTTATGTCTGTCTCAGCAAAGTCAGCGGAGCTCCGCTCGGCGGAGCTCCTATTCATGGCCAACCTACCTAGTTACGCAAACGATGTTGTCACGAGTCGTTGATTTTGCAACCGGGTCATTCTACTACTACCTGAAACATTCCATTTGTTCATGCTTTCGCGTATGCAGGTTGCAGACACAATAAAGCCTAAGTGATTTGGCTTTACCTTCTTCCTCAGGGTTTAAGGATCTTCTGATAGCGTCTATCTCCTGCACCACAGTCTTGGAGTCTCGTCTCGTCCCTCTGTAGAATGCCACCGAGTCTGCTGCTTCCTAGGGCATTAAAAAAAGAGAGTAAAGTTGTACCTATAGGTACAGGTGCTTTGAGTTTGAATTTGGTTTCATTAATAATTACTAAGAGATAAGAAATCGGGTAAAACCCTAGATATAATGGCATACCATTTTTTCAAAGCTCAATTTTGAAATCCTACTTAATGGGGGTTATTTTTCAAACATTGGTACTTATTGCATCTCTTTCATTCAATATGTCCAATGTCAGATGCGAGTACAATACCAGTTATTTGGCAACTGATGCACCTGAGTTGAATTCAATGTCACCAATGCCATGAGTACTAGTAAAGTTGCTAATCTAAAAAAAAACTTTGTTTTGTGGAAATTTACAGAATCTTATTTTGCGAAAATATGCTCACTTTGTTCATTCACTGCCACTGTTCAGTTACTGGTACGTACATACATACATACATAACTTCACGCCTGTCTCCCAATGGGGTAGGCAGAGACTATGGAACGCCAGGTGCACCGATCTAAACATACAACTTTCGCTTCGTCTATCTCTTCATGCACGTACGTTACTGGTACTTTCATCCCATTGAGACGCGTGTTTTTCTCAAGATTCATTGTATTACAGACTTTCACTGTTATTAGAACAAGGGAATGCAGTAAAGACTAACTTACCTCTTGTCTCCCTTTTTTCATCAGGAAAACAGGTGATTCCTTCAACGCCAAGGTCATCACCAACGCTGACACCGTAACAGACAAGCACACGGAACACATCATCGTATACTCCATATAAGCCCCGATCAGGTACGACTCCAGCATGCCGAAGCAGTAGAAGACTATCATGAGGGATGCCATGGCTCCTCGGATTTCTGCCTGGCAGATCTCGGTGATGTAGACCGGGATGACCATAAACGAAGCACAGCCTGTTCCTGCTATGAACATGGAGGCTAGGAGAACTTCCACGCGCTTCGTGAAGAATATAAAGGACCAGGAGACCTGAAATGGAGAGGAGGTATGTTTGTTACCGAGTTCGGAATATGGTGATTATGGGCTTTAACCTACCCCTGTACAGTCAACATCAATACAACTTCATTTATTTGTGTTAACAATTCAAAGTTAAAACTAAACTTATTTAAATTAAAATAAAACTGAGCTACTTATACCTACTCGTATATTAATGATGTAAATAATAATCATTACTATAAAAAGAACACCCCCTCTAGCAGGTGCGCTCGCGGCATGGTCCCTATGACACTGGCTGCATTTCCTCTCAGAAAAGCTAGCCCAATCTTTTGGGAGAGGTAAGCACCAGCTCTAGGATCTCCGGAGGTGTCTATGAGATCTGATTATCCAACACTAGCTTCCGCCCGCGACTCGTCCGCGTAGAACAGCCATTCCACGGGAACGGTGCTGTATGTGTTCATCCCAAAAATAAGCCGCTTTAGCGTAAAGGAGATGGAAACATAGGTACTTACTACTCATAAATTTTGCAATTATAACATTATAATTGAGAGCAGTCAAATTTTGGGAGAACCGTAGTTTATTAAAATCACTGATCATTACATAACCTGATTTATTTTTAGACGAAAGTGGTGAGCTCTTGAACCTTGACTAAAAGTAGGTATTCGTACAAAATCGTAATAAGGCCTTCCAAAAGAGCAGTATACGCACGTACTTTTTAGGGTTCCGCACCCAAAGGGTAAAAACAGGACCCTGTTACTAAGACTCCACTATCCGTCTGTCCGTCTGTCTGTCACGAGGCTGTATCTCACAAAACCGTGATAGCTAGACAGTTAAATTTTTCACAGATGATGTATTTCTACATACACTCACGCCTTCATTCCCAAAGTGGGGTAGGCAGAGCTAAAGAATTATCCACAACTGTTAAAACTTGTTGATAATTCTGTAACCACACTTTGCACAATTAGGCTAAGATGTTTACCAGCGTATTAGTAACAGGTTGCAAGCCCATCGCCTAACAGTACTACAAGCTTTTATTCCCTTAGTCGCCTCTTAGAACATTCACGGGAAGAAATGGAGTGGTACTACTATTCTAACCTATTCTGATGTATTTCTGTTGCCGCTATAACAACAAATACTAAAAACAGAATAAATTATTAAAGGGGGGCTCCCATACAACAAACCCCCTCAACCCTCCCTGCGCGAGTCCGACTCGCACTTGGCCAGTTTTTATTATTTCTAACGACAGAATACTAGTTCAAACATCATCTAAACAGGAATAAAACTGCTTTTTCACTTTATACTCACCACGTGGACCAAAGCAGACAACATCGCGCATTTCTTCCGCCCTAGTACGTCGAGGAGGAAGCCTGCCAACGGTGTGCCTACCAAGGCGCCCATTGGGAGGAGGCTGCCGAACAGGGCAGTCTCCGTCTCGCTCATGGTCCGATCCAGGGTGGTGTTCTCCGACTTGAAGAGTTTCACCGTGAAGGAGGGCCAGGCCAACGTGATGCTGAAGGTCATTCGGATCCAGCATACTGGAATAACATTTTCATGTCGTGAAGAATGTTACAGTTGCTCTTAGATTAAGATATACAGGCCCCTGATAGCACCCATGGGAACCAATACCCATTGGCATTTTCAATCCCAAGACTGCAATCCTATGACTGCCAATGCATTACTCACCCTACGGACTAATATTGAATGCTTCTTTGCCTGTCACTTCACCGGTTCTCCTATCCCCGCACCAAAAACAACGATGCGAGCACTGTTGGTTGTTGGGCGTCTTCACCCGTGGTACGGTTGGCTATGTCCGGTTGACCAATAAATATGAGGTAGGTTTAGGTTATGTAAGTTCTTCAGCCGGCCCGAAGGGCCAAAATACTCAGAAGTAGGAGCTCCGCGAGAGCGGAGCTCCGTCGACTCTGTTAAATTTGATTATGAAATAGAATTTTTTGTCAACCGGACACAGACAACCGTACCACTGGCGAAGAGGGGGTTGTTGGTTGTTCAAGTTCATCAATATGATTACGAAGTAGAAGCAATGTAGGCTGGAATAATAGCTCTGTGTGCACTCTAACAACATCCTTTAACTTTATTACTTACCTATTTAAAAAGATAAACTATACAAACACTGTTGTCAGGCACAATGGTAACACATGCTGCTCTTAAATTAGTTGAAATAAAGAATCCGAAATCTGTTTCTAGTTATATTAACATCAAATGTTTGGCTAGGTGTAGGTATTTAATTCTGTAGCTCTGCCTTCCAAACTCTGGGAACGTAGGCGTGAGTTTATGTATGTATGTATGTTCGGCTAGTGGGAGCTTCTGCATTTAACCACTTGGCCTCCATTCCACACGGCAAAAGAATATTGCTTTTGACGTATTATCGTATCGTTAACGTTACAACAGCTCTTAATTATGACGGTAATTGCGTCCGAGTTAAAACAAATACCATGACACGTCAAATCCAATATTGCAGTTGCTTTATTGTGAATCTATTTTTTTTTATTTATTATTAAAAAAGATGAAATTACATTATAATATAGGAACATATGTCCCACAAAACCGTTTGCACAGTTTAATGCCTGTTATAATTATAAGAATAGCTTCCTACGTATCTTTCAAATAAGCAGGACCCGACAAGCTCTTGATGGTTATTTCTCTGTAGATTTATATAAGAATTTACTGACTTATTGAAAAGGTCCAAATTCCAGTGTCAGTTATATTGTGATCCTCTAACTTTGACATTTTCCATTTACATTTAGGTATTAAATACGTACCCTATTTTAAAAAACGTACATATTGTAATTTTTCATATGAAATCTCATTAATCTCATTACCTATTAACCACCGGGCTATAATGAGATTCAGTACAATATTATAACCCGCCGGGTCATAATATTATACTGAATCTCATTATAACCCGCCGGGTCATAATATTATACTGAATCTCATTATAACCCGCTGATTAGCCGATGGCTATAATGACTTACTTTAGGTGAGGTTTGCATGATATATAATTAGTAAATTTCGAGCATGTGGTGTGAATAGAAATAATAATAATGTCATTATATCAACAATCCAACCGTTCTAGCGTGCAAACTTAGGAATCACTATACTTACGTTAGCAAGAAACAAAAGAATATCTACTTTGGACAGTAGTGAATAAGGTCTATTTAGGCGGGTTCAGGCTACGTTATACATATGTGTAATTTTGAATGGGAGAGAAATAAATGTTATAAAGCAACCCTTTTTTAATCTGATCTCTAATTGTGTAAACTAATCACTTAAAAGACATTCCGTGCCAGACCTCATTATGGAGTCGTTGGCGTGTCTACTTACATATGATCGTACACAAAACTTGTTTTAACATTGACATTGTCTCTTCAAATGAAATAACAAAAACACTGTCGTCTCACACGTCATTAACAGTAATGTAGGGTTTTATCACAAAACGATACACTTAACTACTAGGCAAACATAAGAGATAGAAGCATTTGCTAAGACAAACACTTTGATTCGTGTAGTTGTAAATTATTTCGCGACTGTCATAAATTATAGTGTTAATTCACGTTGATTTGCCAAGTTCATTATAAAATTTTATTATAAGGAAGTAATGATAAAATTGTTACCTAGTTTACATTCACATGAAGCTCGATTATAGCTCGCCTGTCCTTCGACGCTCTGCGTCGTCCGCGTCGTGGCCCCTGTACGGCGCGGGCCAGGTCTCATTTAAGTGGTCTAATAGCTACTTTTACCACCCAATAAGGTACTCGTCCCACTGCCGGCGAGGAAGTGATTAGTTATACAGGGTTATTGGTAAGTCGACCTATTCCCCTCTAGGGGTTATGGGGGAGATCATTTGCAATCATTTTGGACCCATAATACCCCACGCAAAAGTTAGTTTTTTTTTAGTTTTTGTGCCATTTATGTTGGATAAACTGATAAAATGACACGTTTTTTGTTACTTTTTGGTCTCGCATTCTTCAACGTGTACAGATAATTCAACTGTTGCAATCGCATAAGAACAGCAATTTTACGTTATACAAAAGCTATTTAAAAAAAAAAAGTGCGGCGCGGCCTGGCAGACTTGTTTTTTACTTGGCATTGCAAGTAAATCGCATGTCCGTGATGCCTTTAGCAGGAAAGAAATGTATGGATATCTACGTGAATTTTTGACATATTAGTCTGTCTTTTTTTTTTTTTTTTTGTCATGGCGAGGGGCTGCCTATGACCTTAAACTTAAAACCCAGCCCTCCTCATTTCATGTTTCGCTTCTGTTATTTAGAGTTCCTTGACAATTTTTTGCTTTGTTTCGTTTGATAATTTGTATTCTCGAGAACCACCCAAGTTTGATAACTGGTTAACTACACGCACTATTTCTTCCGCGGAGATAACCAGTTATGTGGATGGAAGTCTAATTCCATATTCTTAACCGAGTTTAGCTACTAGTTGTCTAGGGGGAAAGTAGCTTCCGCGAAGAAAACTAGTTATCTGAGTGGATTTGTTCTTCCACGTTCGTAACCGGGTGTGATAAGGGAGTTGTCCAGGGGGAACGTATTTTCCGCGTAAAATACCATGGACTAAGATGTCCTTAAACATAACCGACAACAAACCAAAACTTGAAGCATTAGCTACGTTACCAAATTTAGTACCTAGGTTAAGATACATGTGGCATAGGTAGGATCATATCGGTGCTATACCTCAACCAACTCTACCTCGCATCTGCAACAATGATTTGATAGAAATGTCACTTTTCTTACACTCGGAATACGGGTGTTATTGCCTTATTAATAACTTTATTTTAATTTATGCTTTGTACTGATCATAATAAGTATGTACTATTATGTAGTCCCCTCTTACTTGATATGAAACCTGAAGACATTTCAAGCTCGTCGCAAGCAACGAAGCAAGGAAGTAATTGTCATATTTAGACAATTAAATGTTCTTCGTTATATCATCGTTCGTTAAAGAGGTACCGTTGAGGAGTTCAAATGGTCATAAGTGGTAATCATCACCAGTTCCTCGTCACCAAATGATACTTTCTGAATGCAAATGCTAATTTGTTCCAAAAGTTCCCGCCATTCCTCACGAATCCTCTTATCATATTCAGATTTTGCGACAATGGGACACACATAAAATACATACAAACCTTCACGCCCGTAATCCCAGAGTGGGCTAGGCAGAGCTACAGAATTAGCAACAACTCTAAAAACTTGTTGATGATTCTGTAACCACATTTTGCACAATCAGGCTAAGATGTTTTTAAGATTAGTGACAGGTTGCAAGCCCATCGCCTAACAGTACTACAAGCCTATATTCCCTTAGTCGCCTCTTACGACATCCACGGCAAGACATGGAATGGCACTATTCTAACCCAGCAACCACACGAGGAAAAAACATAAAACACATAAAGAGTAATATAAGTCTTCCTTTTTTGAAGTCGGTTAGTGACAAGTTTTGTTAAGATTTTCCTTCACCCTCCAACGGTATCTCATAATTTGCTCGCAGATCAAAAGATTTCTACTTCGCAAAATCATTTGCAAATAGAAAAAAAAATGCCTAAACTATTTGTAAATAGACAAAAACTTTGTTCAACATACAGGGTGTATGGAACTCGGATCGTCGAAAGAAAGCATCGACTATCATCATTCATCAAAAAAAAACTTGTTTAGTTGGACCAATATAATTTTTAGGGTTCAGTACCAAAATGCCAATGCCATTGGTGATACTTCAATGTCTGTCTGTCTGTCTCTCTGTAAGTCACAGCAGTCTTTCTCTGAAACTATAGAAGCTATCAACTTGAAATTTGGCATAGTTGTATACTTGCTGCCCGCGTCTGTTTTTAGTAAAACAATATGAAAATATTTGAAAAGGGGTTTAGAATGTGTTGAACAATGAAAGTGATTTGATTATGGCAAACGGGTTGTCATGAAAGGGCTCAATCTGCAAATTTCAAAACTGTCTTTATAATAATTTTCCGTGTCCGTGAAATGTCCGTCCCCTCCCTTATCTCCAAGTTTATGTACCAAACAATCTAAGAATTGTTGAATTTTATATTTATGTTCGTGTATGTATATGATAAGTAAATTCAAGTTTAATGTTAACGGTTCAATTTCGTGTTGAGGCACAAATATAAATTAATTATTCTATTATACTTCTTAAAACAGAATTCATTCGATATAAGCACTTATTGTGTAGGTACTGAGTTCATTTATATATAAAGAGAGGGAAATCTATTGTAAAAAACATTAGAATTTGTGTGTTTAAGCTAGTCGACATGGATGGATGTAATAAGCATAGAAAATAAAGTTAATAACAAAATGAGTATTTTCTTTTGTTTTTTCAACCATATTATCTTAAATATGGAAAACCCTCAGTGCGCAAGCCCGACTTTCACTTTTCGAATACTCTTTGGATAAAAAGGCTTCCTGCTAACGTTTCGGCTTTTCGGAGGGATATAATCGGATTTTCTCTCCGACCGACCCGACATAGAACTGAGAATTTCTAGACTTAAGGCAGTGGGCGGGGCACGTCTCTTGCAGGACACATGGCCAATGGGGTCGAAGAGTACTCAAGTGGTGGCCGCGTACCAGAAGCAGCATGGGTAGACCACCAAGGTGGACCGAGGGCGTGGCTAAAGATTGCGGGAAACCGACGGATGCAAGCCGCGCAGGAGTACCTGGTAGGTATTCCTAGCCGACTCCTGGACGTAACAACACCAGCATTTGACGGAGCCCCACCCTTGGGCTCTTATTTTAGGACGGTTGGCCCTTCGGGCAGCTATACATACCTACTTTTGGTATCACAATTAAAATTGGATGACCAAACCTGGGCAACTATTTGTGAGAAGTGGGCCCACGGGTAAGGTGCTCCTAGATGCCCAGCACCTCTGTTCCAGGCGGTAAAATCCAAATCGTATTTGACCTGTTATGACATTGTCTTTAACTCTTCCGCCATTACTGTCTAGTAATAGTATTTTTCCTACTCCTGTACTTTTATCTGTCATTTATATAGTCACGAACACTAATATAAGAATATAGATATAATATAGACAGTAGACCAGGCGTGGTGTGGCACGTTCGCATACTGAAAAGCGTATCCAATGCGTGGCGGAGGCGTTTTTTGTATTGGAACCGTTTTAGTCTTTAAACTTCTTTACGCGGCGAGTCAAGCAATGGCGGCGTATGGAGCACGTCCGCCCACGACGTCCGTTTCGCTATCTTATAGGTGCTCAAGGCCTCCATTATATCACGACGAATAATGCTTTTGACCTGTTACCGTATTGTCACCGTTTTGATAGCTCTTATTTACTTGACAGTAATCGCAGCTGAGTTAAAAACCATACCATAAAATTGTTTTCCTACTCCTGTACTTTTATCTGTCATTTATATAGTCACGAACACTAATATAAGAATATAGATAATATGTCCGCAGAACATTCCGTAGAAAAGTCTATCTAGTCTATTCCCCTTAACAGCACTTGTGCTTTTTTGAGCCAAAACGATATGCCTAGCTGCCAAAGCTTACACCTAGGATAATTTGACCAATCAAAATACTTCACCAAATTAAACCACCAATCACAATACACATTGACTGTCAATCGGAACGTTAGGTTCTTTTTGGTATGTAAACTCTTTTACTAATTTAACTCTTTAAAAAAAACATTTTATTTGGTATCAACCAACCAGAACGCAGCTATATTAAAATCGACCAATCAGGTAAAAGAATTCATTTCTCAAATAATTAGGTGTTTTTTAGTCCCTATTTCACAAGTTAAATCGATTGTGCAACTTTTTAAAAAAATATGAAACCTGGCAAGTGCACATCAATTTAAAAACAAAGTTAACCATAGACACATATTTTGTTGTTTTCGAATGTTTCTCGCTCGTTTGTTGTTTTGTGCTTCGTTCGTTCGTATTCTAACCTAGGTATATTAATTTAATTTTGCATTTTATTTGAAACCTAGTCGCAAGAAAAAGTATTGTATGCAACGGTGTATAACTAAGTCAAAAAATACTCGTGGCGTCTTGCTTTACGATGTTCGACTGCGGCTCACATCGTAACCACACGACTCGTCTTTTTTGACATCTCTTATACAACTGTTGCATAAACTACTATTATGTAACTGGTACATAAAGAGGGTCCTTAAAACACGAGTGTGGTTTTGTGAAACGAGCCGAAGGCGAGTTTCATAATAACATCACACGACTTTTTTAAGGCCTAATTATGTACAGTTGCATACATTACTTTATCTACACACAAATAAGTACTCTTTCCGGATTTTAAAAACAGGCGGCAGAACAAACAAATGGCTGCAAAGCTAACCTGTGTCACGAATATTAATGTTTTTTTTAAATCATAGACAAACTAACAAAGTCCCTATTCTAATGTCATTCGACATCAAAACGGCGTACGACACTTTACTTAAAATCTACCGAGTCGACGTTTAATAGATACTAGAATTGACCCCCTGTTTAAATTGAGTTGGTTTTGGAAGATGTTCCAAATTTAAACAACATTAGGTACTTTATCAAAAGTTGTATCGTAATTTTAACTTTTCATTACAGCTACAGATAAGAATAAATATCATAGTAAAATTGTATCTTGTAATGATGGTCATTGTCTACGGATTCTGAACGCATTATAGAGGACTTATGATATGAGTGTAGATAAATAAGACCTATCACAACGTTGACAATATGATAACAGATCAAAAACTATTTGCTTTTTACCGTGTTGAATAGAGGCCCAATTTCGCTTAATACAACGATGCGGCACCTGGCTGCCTTTAGTTATAACTTATAGCTCTTAATTATCGTGGAGTAGCTAAGTCACACTAGGTCCTTATCTGACGAATTCAAATGTCACAATGATAGGTAAGGACAAAGCATGGCCTAGCTATTTCACGAGTCTATACTGCACGAGTTAGGCATCACCAAGCGGCTTTCTGTTATCTGTAAAGAGCGTGCCCTCCGCTTCTTCGGTCACATCGTGCGTTCTTCGAAGCACAGTCTGGAGAAGCTAATTATTTTGGGCCAGATTGATGGAAAGCGTGCTCAGGGCAGAGCACCAGCAAGATGGTCTGACGTCATCAAGCATGCACCGGGCGGCGCACTCGGCGTACAATCGCACAGACTGGCGTAACATAACCTGTGGTCGCGATCCTCAGCAGTGAGGGACCGAGATAGAAGAAGCTATTTCACGGTTACGCTACGTTTATTAATAAGGATGTTAAGTATTTGCCGATAATGATCAAGGAACTGGCAGTTGGAAAGGTACT
The DNA here is from genome assembly GCA_927399475.2 of Acleris emargana. Lineage (NCBI taxonomy): Eukaryota > Metazoa > Arthropoda > Insecta > Lepidoptera > Tortricidae > Acleris > Acleris emargana. The sequence goes on from OV656854.1 coordinate 15,862,662, forward strand.
GGTAAACAGCAGACTCTTCTTTCATCTTTAATTATTTTATTATTCAAATTAAATAGCAAATGTACATACATCAGTCCCTTAGAAATACATAAAAAATCACACATACATTGTATTAATAAACTGGGAATCCTAACTTCAGCCATCTCTTCTACTTTGCGAGATAGCTAAATCACAGATGCAAACGCGTATGTGTGTGTGAGAACACTCACACTTATTGTAAGTAAATGTTTAACAGCTTACAAGCAATTTCCATTTACCGCTTTATAGTCGTGACCAAAACGGTCAGATTCTTTATGTGTTGACAACAAAAATGTATAATACAACCAAATTGTTCTTTGGCCTCACAAATAAGGCATACAAGAAAGATGCTTCCTTGATTTACTTAGCTATAGTTGACTAGGCAGGCGCGTCGACTTTGTTGCACAATATCTGCCAGAATATGATCCAGATTGGCACCAGCGTCGTTGACACCACGCTGAACAGCCAGTTGCCGTAGATCTACAAGAGAACAGTTTAATATTAACCTTTTTTTCCTTAAACAATAGAGGTATCAAATTAAAGTAGCGGCACCGAGTGATGGCACTTTTGACGTTTGCCCGCTCATGAAGTTCCCTAAATATTGACTGCAAGTATAAAGGAACAGTTAAACCTTGACACCAATACCAGGTACCACGGAGTAAGCGGTAGAGAACATGTGATAGTTGCATAGTAAACACTGGCTACGTACAGTCACGAGCTTTAATTTGGGACCCATTTCAAGAGAAATATGCTTGAAGTCATCAATGTCATTAGAAAAGTTACGTTAATTGTTATGCCATTGTGAAGTATTTAAGTTTGCAGTATTATGGCATTCTCGAGCATTTACGAGATTACACGATTAATGCATGTCTTTCTTACCACAGTCGAATTTAGCCGACTTTGTCCGATTAGCTACGAATTAATCAACCTATTCATTGGTCAACACCATGGCGAACGTTATTGGCTGTTGCTATGGGTAACCACTTCCTATTTAACTGTTGGCTAACCCGAAGACCAAGCCTGCCAACCTGACAAGAGTGATTACACCCAAAGCCAACCAATTACAGGTCTAGAAACAGTAACCTAGCGACAATTGTTAAACGTAACGATATCAGCGGAAAAATCATATCATGTCATGATTGGTCAGGGCTACGAGCTTTAATTTGGGACCCACCTAAGGTTGAATATCGTGTTCACCTAAACTGACGTTATTTGAGCTCAATTACGTCAACCGGGCGGAGCGAGGGCAAACGATGATTTCCGATTTATTCCGAGTAATTATCACTTAGGTAGGTAATGTAATAAAATAAGGTTTTTGGCCCTGTCTTCTATCAGGCAATCGGTCGGGTCGATTCGATAAGACATTTAAATGTCTTAACTTGACATTTCATCCCTATCGAACTGAAGTTTCAACCTTATTGCATTATGAATAAATATAGACGTGTCATCATTCGTTATCAGTCGTTCTCGACGATGTCACACGAGTACGCCCGATTTGCATTACACGGCTAAATTATGAGGCTCAACAATCCCATGTGGTGATTGTAACTTTTAGGAAACTCAACCGTATTGTTGTAGAATGTCAGATTGACTTTGGCCCTAAGGTGGGTACCAAATTAAATCTCGTGACTGTACCAGGGAATCATCAACACCAGGTACCACGGAGTAACCGGTAGAGAACATTGTGATAGTTGCATGGTAAACACTGGCTACGTACCAGGGAGTCATCAACACCAGGTACCACGGAGTAACCGGTAGAGAACATGTGATAGTTGCATGGTAAACACTGGCTACGTACCAGGGAGTCATCAACACCAGGTACCACGGAGTAACCGGTAGAGAACATGTGATAGTTGCATGGTAAACACTGGCTACGTACCAGGGAGTCATCAACACCAGGTACCACGGAGTAACCGGTAGAGAACATGTGATAGTTGCATGGTAAACACTGGCTACGTACCAGGGAGTCATCAACACCAGGTACCACGGAGTAACCGGTAGAGAACATGTGATAGTTGCATGGTAAACACTGGCTACGTACCAGGGAGTCATCAACACCAGGTACCACGGAGTAACCGGTAGAGAACATGTGATAGTTGCATGGTAAACACTGGCTACGTACCAGGGAGTCAGCGATGGCGAACATGATGGCCTGCATGGCGGCGTCGCGCCCGCGCCCCGCCGCGCCCAGCCAGCTCTCCTCGGGGAACAACGTGCGGCTGTACAGCATCATCGAGAGCGAGACGGCGGCCAGCGGGTGAAGGAGAAGGCAGAACACCCTCTTGAGGAATAACCCGAAGGCACTTGGGAAACAACAGGCGTTATTAACACTTTTTGACTAAACTACCCCATGAAATAGTACATTACTACAGAGGCCGGGAATTAGGGGGTTGCCGGCCGAGTTATATAGACGGCCGAACGAAGCGAGGCCGGATAGTTACGAGGCTGGCAACCCCTTTCCACGGCGAGGTATGTAAAGTGCTTTTCTCAAACATATGCAATGAAATAAAAAAAACTTGTGAGTAATAGGCATTAGCGCGGATATTTTTGGTCCGATAACCATAAAGCCAATAAAAAAAAAATAGCTATTAGGCTGATCATAAACACAGCCGCCATGTAACATAAAAATTTAAAAAAAATAATACTTCCCGGCCTAGGCCTTCAATTTTGAATGATATTCCTTTACAGCTCTCTCGAGTTGCTCCGCCCGGAAAGTGATACTTTGAAGCCTTAAATAACTAACATAACGCCAACATTTCATTGCATGTTTGAGAAAATGATCTTCCGGTTTGATAAAACGAGGCTTGACTTCAATTGAGTTGATAAATCGTCGGTATAACTGCAAAACCGCGTAAGTGGCATTTTAAATAAGGAGCAAAATGCACCTTTTTAATAAGACCGTAAGGTTTATTTTGCTCTATCATAAATTTGTTACTTACGCGGTTTTGCAGTATCACCGACGAAATATCAAACTGCAATGTCCTTGAAATTTGGTATACGAATTTAAAACTTAATACGAACAAATTAAGGTTTAAATTCGTATACCAAATTTCAAGGACATATTGGAGTTCTTCTTTCTTCAACAACAATTCAATTATGAAAACTCATTTCCACTTTCCATTTGCATTTCGTTAATGTTAACATAGAATTCAAATAAAATTCGAAGAAGCAGACTTTTTAAATGCTGTTACGAGAATATTTACATTTTTTTGCATTGTCATCGGAACAATCTTGATGCTTAGATAGACAGTTACATAATACTGCGCTATGTTTAACTTTATAAGCGAAACATTTTAGCATGTACGCAGACAAATTAAAAAGGAACTCATAGTTAGATAAACTCTTACCTCTTCTTGCCACCGCCTTTCGTCACTACCCCAGCTACCAGGGCCAAAGGAGTGTAAAGCACTGCTATCGCGAGCCCAAGCGGGAAGTTATGCATGCCCACAGACAGGCACACGGTCGCCAACTCGACCAGCAGTAGTATATTAACTAAGGATAACTCCTCGTAGGTCATGCGACCCGTGCGGAGCAGGCGGAGCAGGAAGGGAGACACTAGGACGAGGAAAAGCGATATGGCTATGAGACCGTAGTAGACGGATACTTCAGAAACTTGGTCGTAGTTAGAGCCTGAAACAAATAAATATTATCGTTAAAAATTGTAGATTGTTCAAGAAGGGACTAAAGCAAGCCATAATGACAGGAGATGTTTAGCCACGCATACATTACCACAGAGGCCGGGAAGTAGGCGGTTGCGGATAGTTACGAGGCTGGCAACCCTCAAACATATAGTGTAGTATATTGCTTTTGTCAAACATATGCAATGAAATAAAAAAAAACATCACTCAAAAAACATGTGTGTAATAGGCATTAACGCGGATATTTTTGGTCCGATAACCATTAAGCCACTAAAAAAAAAGGTAGCTATTTAGCCTTTTCATAAACACAGCCGCCATTTTTTAGTACATTACTACAGACGCCGGGAAGTAGGTGGTTGCAGGCCGAGTTCATATAGACGGCCGAGCGAAGCGAGGTCGGATAGTTACGAGGCTGGCAACCCCTTTTCACGGCGAGGTATGTATAGTGCTTTTCTCAAACATGTGCAATGAATTTTTTGTCTATTTTTATATTAAAGCATGAGGTGGTAGTATGCTTCGCTCCTACGGCATCGCCACTATTTTATTATTGTATAAGTCTCAGTGAGAATTGCCCCAGGATACAGGCTACTATATAATTCTATGTTCTATTTTGTATATTCTTTTTATAATGTCTGTGTCTGTTTTTTTCCCCAATAAAAAAAAAAAATAAAAAAAAAAATAAAAAATATCACTCAAAAAATATTTGTGTAATAGGCATTAACGCGGACATTTTTGGTCTGAACCACACAGATACAAAAAAAAAACGATTTTCAGCTTCAAAAATTACTTCCCGGCCTAGGCCTTCAATTTTGTATGAAATTCCTTTACAGTTCTCTCGAGTTGTTCCGTCGGGAACGTGGCACTTTGAAGCCTAAAATAACTAACATAACGCCGACATTACATAGCATGTTTGAGAAAACACTATTTTTTTCTAGGTCTTCAATTTTGTATGAAATTCCTTTACAGTTCTCTCGAGTTGTTCCTCCCGCAACGTCATACTTTGAAGCCCAAAATAACTAACATAACGCCAACATTTCATTGCATGTTTGAGAAAAGCATATTTGACAGATAAATTCAGCTCTTTCTCTTTCTTACACTTGAAATTAGAAAAGGAGAGAGTAACTTTAAATGGCAGATACATTTACTCGTCGATTGTGAAACAAGCCCTTAATATTTTTAATACTATCTAAAGATAACTTTTATGATAATCTGGGAATAAAATGTAGTTAACACTTACCAATTTGGCTCAAAATAATAGGCGAATTCAAAACAGCGTAGCCCAAAAAGTGCACGAACAAATAATTAGCTCCTATATTCACGATGCTCATACTAGACTCCTCTTTAGTTCGTTTCTGTTCCTTTTGCTCTAGTACTTCGTCAGAATTTTTCCTTTTAAGCTTTTGGCCCTTGTTTTCAGGTTGCTCTTCTGCCTCCTTAGTTTCATCGTCTCCTGGTACATTGGTGCTGGATTTGCGTTTAGTTAGTTTGTTTGTCGGTCCGTCGTCTTCGTTGTCTTGTTGAGTGGTGACCCAGAGAGACAGGGCTCGAATAAGCATGGCTACACAGAGTAGGCATAAGGATGGCATGTATTGACCTGAAAAAAAAAACTATTAAGTTACATTTTTTAATTGAAGGATCGATCATACCGAATCTCAATCATGCAAGCTGCATAAGTTGAGCTGCATCTAGTAATACGCACGAAATGTTTCATGTTAGGCCCGATTTAGACCAAGCGAACGAATAAGAATTCTATGCATTATCTCCAGAGGCCGGAATTTTCTTAGCACTTTTGAACTGTCATAGGGACTTCTCGTTTATCGATTTCGGATATACATATTTTATCGATACATTATAGAACACAACATATTAAAGACAATTAAAAGTAGAGGTAAACAACAGGCGGTCTTATCGCTAAAGAGCGATATCTTTCAGATAATGACTATCTATTTATTTTATAGAAAAACTAATGATGAAACACTTAGTCTTGTTAGCACTAAAACCGATTTTGAACATGAAATTCATAAATGATAACACTGAACTGAACTGATTAACTTTTCATGGTTTTCATTGCAAATATCTATTTCACATTTCAATTACTCGAAAGTCATCTGAAAGAAATCGCTCTTTAGCGATAATACCGCCTGTTGTTTACTCTTCTTTTCTTCTGTCTTTTAATCTTCTTTAATATGTTGTGTTCTATAATGTATCGATAAAATATGTATATCCGAAGTCGATAAACGAGAAGTCCCTATGACAGCTCAAAAATGCTACGAAAATTCCGCCCTCTGATTATCTCTTACGTTTCCTTTGTAAAAATAAAGACAAAACATGTTCTAGAGCACTCCTTCGCTAGGTCTAAACGCACCGTAACGAATGGTAAAGTCTTTATTATTTCTACTGAGCCGATCTTCTACACAAAGGCCATTGTTTGTAAACAATACCATTGTCTTTCTTTGTGTCCGTAACACCAAGCCGATTACATAAAAAAAAGTTTGAACTACATTGAATGTACATTGAATTATCAACCCTACTCTCTTAGTCAGTATGTTTAAAATGTAAAGTGTCAGGATACAGATATAAGTCTTATTATTTGAACTGTGCTTATTCTTTACACAATACTATCATCTAAACAAAACTTATATCTGTATCCTGACACTTTACATTTTAAACCTACTGACTAAGAGGGTAGGGTTGATAATTCAATGTACATTCAATGTAGTTCTAACTTTTTTGTATGTAATCGGCTTGGTGTTACGGACACAAAGAAAGACAATGGTATTGTTTACAAACAATGGCCTTTGTGTAGAAGATCAGCTCAGTTCAAATAGTAAAGACTATACAGATATATTCACGAGAGTTGGCACGAATGGATTGAACGAGTGAATGAAAATGCCTATGTGTGCATGACATAATTATTAAATACAGGTTGATGCAAAAAGTAATTACTATAATTGTGTCTAAGAAAATCTGGCATACCCGCCAAAATAAGAAACCTTTGGAAACCAAGAACACCTAACGTAGTATACTGCAGTGCCACGCAAACCATCCATGAAGATAAATCTAGTAAACTAAGGTCTACTTTCATCATGAATAAAATGTATGAAAAATCTTTGACAACACGTTGTGGCTTAGCGGTAACGGGAGTTGCCTTCTAAGCAGCGGTCCTGGGATTGATGGGTTTGATAGATCTATCAGTCTTAAATTAAAAAACACCATTAATGTAAATACTTTATCCTCATATGTACAAATGCATTAATTGACTGTGGTTTATGTGCAGTCAGCGTCAAATAGTTTGTAGCAGTGAAAGTGGTCAAATAGTTTGGTATAGGATACATTTAGTATGATGTACCGAACTTTTCGACCACTTTGACTGCTACACTATTTGACGCTGACTGTACAGTCGAGTTCATAAATATGTGTACCCTTTTTATCTAGTCGAATGCGTTTGCAAACTAATTGTTAGCGACCGCATTCGAGTAGGTAAAAAAGTGTATAGTCTTTATTATTTCTACTGAGCCGATCTTCTACACAAAGGCCATTGTTTGTAAACAATACCATTGTCTTTCTTTGTGTCCGTATCACCAAGCCGATTACATAAAAAAAAGTTAGAACTACATTGAATATACATTGAATTATCAACCCTACTCTCTTAGTCAGTAGGTTTAAAATGTAAAGTGCCAGGATACAGATATAAGTCTTTATTATTTGAACTGTGCTTATTCTTTACACAATACTATCATCTACACAAAACTTATATCTGTATCCTGACACTTTACATTTTAAACCTACTTTAAAAAAAAAAAAGTATGTTTTTTTTAAATACAAAGGACTTCAAAAATTACTAAAAGGATTAACATTGATACTTGGTGCAGATTATATTTTTTTTTTCCTGAACAACGAGAACGTGTTAGGTACGTGTTTACAGAATATAAGGAGGCCCCTGTATAAGAAAGGCACTCACACTGCCACTCACAGTGACAAGTGACATTACTTTAGGTCAATCCATTCGTGCCAACTCTCGTGGATACCAAGGCGGCAAGAAGACCAATCTTGGTGTATAGTATAAATCTTCCCAGGTGAATTTTTCGCTTCGAGCCCCAATCTTTCAAACAAAGGCCATTGTCTCTATTATCCCAAAGCCGCTAGCTACCGAGTTAGCACGTGGCACTACAACATTTTTTCGTGTTCAACCTCCCCTACGCGTAATGTGGGGAAGTATTTTTTTCCCGCCTACTCCTTAATGTGGAGTGTCGTTGGATAGGTCTTTCAAAAACAATAAATTTTTCACAACAGCTAATCTTTAAAGCGCTAATTTTTGTTAGAATCAAGTGTCGTCCTACACCCGAAAGTACAAATAAAAAATCTGAAAAATATCTTAAATGAAAGCACATTACAATGAATTTAATAGGAAAACTATCACTACTAAGTAGACTTCAGTCGCTACTGAGTTACAAACGGTTTAAATGTTTATACCTGCCGATAAATTATTTGCGGTGTTGGCAACCTGACCGCGACACAAGTCGGGATATCTAACAGTTTTCCAACGTCAAAGTTAAGTTTGTCGCGAGGTCTAATTTGTTTCTAGTACCGGCTCCGGAACCCTACACTGAGCATGGTCTGAGATGCTCTTGCCAGGTTCTTTTCACTTACCGATAGATATGAACCTATTGGTGGCCGCCAGCAGGTAGAAGAAGTAGCTCTGGTGGAACCTCTCCAGCAGGTTGTTCAGGGAGCGCAGGATGCTCTCGAGCGCGACGCCGAGGCGGTAGAAGTTGGCGGAGGTGAGCGCGTTGACGCGCGGCGGCGCGCCGGCCGGGTCGGCGGCGTCGCGGCCCTCCAGCGTGACCGCCTCGATGCCGAACCGGTGGAACAGCCCGTGGTTGCCGTTCGGGACCTTACACGGAACACGCGTCAGTATCACAGGACAGTGTTCCACTAATTGAACTAGTCCCGAACTGCCCTGAGGTCGGATTTTTATTCCCACAGAAAAAATGTAAACAAAGGTGTTGCCGTTAGCGAAAAACATTTGCATTATTCAAACTATTTACACTTTTCACATTCAAAAGAAATCGACTTTCTATAAATAAACTATATATGTATTGTAATCGGGATTGAAAAATTTAATTTGTTGATGGCAAACTTCGTTTTGATTTAAACTCTTCGTTTAAATCAAAACAAAACAAGAAAACCGTTTTGGATGTATAATTTATTTATTGCACTGGTATCATTGACTCGATACACCTGTGTCGACAAGTTGAGGGCCGCTTGATTGTTGTAGGACTGTGAGACGTCACTTCACTCGTTTCGCTTCACAATTCGTGCTCCCGTGTCGTAATCGCTTTTCAGTGATTCATTTGTGCGATATTAAATTCAATTATTCCTCGAATTTAATTTTTTATCACGTTTCGAGCGAAATGATAACTCAATATTATATTTCTTGCCGGACCAAACTTTGAGATCCCCTGAAATGTCACTTTGACAGTGACGTTACTTTGTTTACATTTTTTCTATGGGAATAAAAATCCGACCTTAGGTGTGAACTAGGCAGCGATGAACATACTCATATAAAAAATTGCAGAATTATTCGTAGTAGTTCCTTTTTGCTGTATTATCAATATTATCATACTAAGAGTTACTGGTTACTGCTGAGAAACATGCTGACTGTCGAGTTTCTTGCGGCATTTCTTCTCAGCAGTGGTCTCTTGCGAAGCTCTGGTAGATTTTCGACGTGTGCACCCGACGTGTGGCCGACTTACTGAATAAACATCTTTTATCTTTTGACCTACCGCAACTGTCTCTTTTCTACACTGTATACCTTATGAGTTAACACTTACGCCTGCTATTTGTGTGACAAGTTGTCCCATCAGCGTGTACACACCGCTCGTCCACTCGTCCACCCGGTTGCGCCCACGAATCCAAGAATAACTGTCGGAGAATACACGTTATTACAGAGTGTTAAGGTCCAAATTAAACGCCACGAATTTTTGAATTGTTTTTTTTTTCAAAAAATAATGTTTGAAAATGACCTCCACTATAAACTCTTAAAGGGAATGGATGCAATAACAGATAACCCTGTAAGGAGAAATCCAAAACCCTGGAACCGCTTAAATCGGTTTCGATCTGACCACGAAGTGTTGATCATGTTACGTTAGTGCGAAAGTTAAGCCACTATGGCATCAAAAACAATGCACTTGATCTTATTGCTTCCTACCTCGCGCACAGAACTCAGCGGGTAGACATTAACAGAACACAATCCTCTGGGTCATCTGTAGCTATGGGAGTGCCTCAAGGATCTATTCTGGGTCCTTTTTTATTTTTGATCTATATTAACGATCTCCCGTATGTAGTGCGCGATAAACATGAAATAGTCTTGTTTGCTGACGATACCTCACTAATATTCAAAGCGGATAGGAAACAGGATAATTTTAATGACATCAATGTTGCGTTGTCTACAATTGTTGACTGGTTTACAGCCAACAACTTACTTTTAAATGCCAAAAAAACCAAGTGCATTAAATTTTCCTTGTCCAACGTTAGGAGTATGAATGCAGATAGAATAAGACTGAAGGATGAGACACTGGAATTTGAAGGTAGAACAGTTTTTTTAGGTGTCACTCTAGACTCGAAACTGCAATGGAGTGCGCATATATCCACACTTGCAAGTAAACTAAGTTCGGCGGCTTATGCGGTAAAGCGAATCCGACAACTTACTGACGTCGAGACGGCGAGACTTGTGTACTATAGTTATTTCCATAGTGTTATGAGTTACGGAATTTTACTGTGGGGAAGAGCGGCTGACATCCAAACCATCTTTGTATTACAGAAGCGGGCTGTACGTGCTATTTACCAATTGGGGTCTCGTGTTTCGTTAAGGGATAAATTTAAAGAAATCAATATTCTTACAGTCGCGTCTCAGTATATCTTTGAGAATATCATGTATGTACGCAAACACATACATGAGTTTAGGCATAACCGCGACGTTCATAATTTAAATACTAGAAATAGGGATAAGCTCGCACTTCCAGGTCACCGTCTCCGTAAGGTAAGCACTTCGTTTGCGGGGAACTGTATACGTTTTTACAACAAGATACCATCTGAAATCGTCAATATGCCGTTCAACAAATTTAAGTCTCACATCAAGCGCTGCTTATTGGGTAGGGCTTATTACACTGTAAATGACTTCATTGGTGACCAAGATGTATTTTAGTAGTGTCTAGGATATTTACAATATAAAATAGCCTCTAAGTGAATTATGTATTCAAGCACTGACTCAGTCAGTCGACTGTGATTTACTAATTGTATTTTATCTTTTCTACTCTTGTGTGTACAAGAAGATTTTAAATGAGAACACACTGTGATGTTTCTCGCCGGACAGCTGTTTCACACAATTACTTTTGCTGTCCGGCAGCATGAGCATGTCATGCTCGCTCAAAGGTCTTTGCTTACGGCGGCGTCGTTGATCGGGTCGCCACTTTCCCGATCACATGGTTGAGGGAGGCGATGGCTGAGATACGCGTCATACTCGTGAACGGGTGCTGTTTGTGGGGTCCGGTCTGTTCACGTTTGCAAGGACTTGTTCAATTTATTATCCAAGTTATATGGCTTTGACGTAGAGACCTCGTTGTGTTGTTCTCATACTCATTATTTTATTTTAAGGTTTATTGACCTTACATTTGTAATAATTTTATTTTTGCTTGTTTTAAGAATTTATTGTTTATTACTTTATTGCCTTAATATTACTTAATGTAACTTACTTTTAAGTATAATTATGTTTTATGATTGAAAAAATGACCTTCTGCTGGAGTTTCTTGCGGCGCTTCTTCTCCGCAATGATGGTCTTGTCCGAAGCGCTGGTAGATTCACTGTACCTTTCCGACGTGTAAAAGAGCCCGCATGTGGCCAATTTACTGAATAAATATTTGAATTTTGAATTTTGAATTTTGAACCACGGCAAAACCAACCATCATCTCCACAAGTGAGGACTGGGGGAGTCACCACAATGCGACTGCGAGGCACCTGACCAGACCCCCTCCCACGTGGTAAACGATTGCCCACTTCACGATTTTCCGGTGGCATTGAAGAGCTGCATACATTTTCCCATGCCGCAGCAAACTGGCTGAAACACCTGGTCATCGACCTTCGATCCATGCAGGATGAGTGCCATATGCAATGATGATGTCGATGATCCAAGGCTCAGGAACTAACACTGGCGCTCATCACATCAAAAATTTGCCAATACCGGGAATCAAACCCAGGACCGCTTACTTTGTAGGCCTGCCACGCCATCAAATCTCAAGCCATAACGAACGAACGTACTTAAAATAATAAGTTCGCCTTTGTACATACAATCCCCACTATATTTTTGTCTATAGTTATTTATACATTCATACATACACACAGGCCACCTGATGGTAAGTAATCTGTGACTGTGACCCATAGACATCTTCTTATAGTGCCTCTCCAACTAGTGAAGGTTGGCAGTCAGCTCCGCTTTCTCTCGTTCTTTGGCGAGGTTGAACAGCTCCGCTGCACCTGTGACTCCAGTCCATTCTCGAATGTTTCGCAGCCACCATTTCTTTCTGCGCCCGACAGCTCTTCTTCCAGCAACTTTGCCCATCATTATTAATTGCAGGAGTTCGTATCTTGAGTGCCTAAGCACTGCAGTGTTCGCATCGTTGTGTTCCGGTTTGGGGATAAGACAGCCGGTAAAATGACTAGCATAGAGGCATTCCATCTTAGTCCTCAGGGTTGGCAACGCATTTGCAGTCTTGTGAATGCGAATGTCTATGGGTCACAGTTTCCACTTACCATCAGGTGGCCTGTGTGCTCGTTTGCCTTCCCATGCAATAAATAAATAAATAAAAAGAACATGACCTATACAGGCCACTTTTCTCCTTTGATGGTCTGCATTAGTTCCCGTTTCCTAGCAACTATAGACACTATGCCAGCAATCAAATACATATACCTGTTTTTATAAGAGTGGTGGATCCCCGACTTGACACACAGCTTGTGCACCAGATTCCCGAGGTCCAGGTTAGGAAGCTGACCGTTCAGACCCTCCACTTTGACTTCAATGTACTCTGCAACAAACACATCATATCGTAACATACATAAATATTTATCTATTAACATTTATTTACTGCAATAGTATGTTCAGACTGCACCTGCGCCGAGCGTACACCGGATGTACAGTGGCGCCCTCATTACTATTATTGAGTTTTCTAATAAACTAAAGTATTTTCTTGAAATCGGACGGTGCTTTTTTGTACTCCAAATGAAAACACAACTTATAGGATATGGGTAAGGACCAAATTTTTGTCACCGTTGCACAACGGAAATCACACTGGAATGTGTCACACTGGAAAAATTCATTCAAGTCATTCGTCGCACAACGGAACGAAAATTGTTCACTACATAGCCTTACAAGCGATGCAGCTCATTAAATATAACCACAATGTCGGCTATTTCGAGATAAGTTTAACTGTTAATATATAATAGTTCGTATTTACCTTTCGTTTTCAGAAAATTTGGACAAGAAACACCTTTTTTCCACTTTAAACACACAAAAATTTAATGACGCACACTGCCGAAACTAACGAATGCTCAGGTAATAGCTAAAAAAACATGGTGGTCCTATCCACATTTTGATTGCCAGCTAGGAGCCTAAGTTGGCATGCTAAAAAAATAAGAAACGGGTGTTTTGCGTTGCAGGCTTGGAAATTATAACGTCGCACAACCACTGTGTCACAACGGAAATATTTTAAGGACATTCTTTGTTTTCAAAATTAAAGTATAAAATAGCGATGCTTTGAAATTTAAAGTATAATATCATTTGTGTTGTTTATTGGAGAGTTGATTAACTTTTAATTGGAAACGCTAACCATTCAGAAAAAAAGAAAAAAATATACAGGGTGGGCCATAAATTTTTGCAAATAGCAACACTGATTTTTTCGGACTCTGTCAGCGTGAGCGGCGGGAAATTGGTGGGAAACTATAGGTCACTTCGTGCAATTTTATTTATAAAGGAGCGTTTCACGGGAAAGCAACGGGGTTTTTGTATTAAACAGTTTTGTAAAAACAACGATTTGTATCTTTCTGTACGACGCCTACTTAGAATTGAATAAGGATAACGCCAAGTGAGTGAGTGTCCAAGTATTAGTTTAATTAAATCTTAGGTCAAAAACTTCAAGCAAACTGGTTCGACACTGAATATCAAACAAACAGGGCGTCCACGTTTAACAAGAAATGATGAGAACATACGGCAGGTTAAAGTTTCTGTAGAGAACGATCCAGAATTATCTAAGCGTAAACGTTCAGCAGCTCTAGCAATACCAAGAACTATTCTACGGCGAATTTTACATCTAGATCTGAAACTGCACCCACTGCATGAATTTGAAGGTGACCAGAACATGGATGCAACAAGATGGAACAACATGCCATACGTCAAACATGAGTTTACCGGTGGTGAAAGAAATGTTTCCGAAAAAGTTGATTTCTCGCAGAGGTGACATCCCAATTCCCATGGCTGCCAAGGAGCCCGGACCTAACACCTTGCGATGTTTTCAAGTGGAGATATTTAAAGAGTCGAGTGTACCTTAATAATCCGATGACAATACCCCAGTTAAAACAAAACATTCAGAATGAGATAGCTGCGATCCCTCGCAGCATGCGTCAGCGAGTTTTCCAAAGTGTTTGTGTAGTCGACTGCAGGAGTGCAACGACGAGACGGAGGAGATCTGGATGACGTTATTTTTCAAAAATAAATTGCATTTATCTGTTAATAGGTTAAATAAATAAAATATAAAAAAACATGAAAAGTTAAATTTTTATCGATGTTTTAAAAAAGTGCAAAAATTTTTGGCCCACCCTGTATATGTCCAGAAAGTTGGAGGTGCGACATCGTTAGTTTGTATGGGGTACAAAAATACGATAAAGTTTGTTAATTCTTTACGGAAAAAGTAAGCAAGGTCATCATTCAATAACTGAGTAATATCTTGTTAATAGGTCATAATTTTATTTAGAAACTTTCAAAAACAGTTTTCGAATGGTTGAATACGAAATATTCAGTCACCAATAAGGTGGACAACACCTAACATCTGGACCGGTCCAAAAATTTGGTCCTTACCCATATATCACATAGTTTACTAACAATTGACCTTCGAGTTATCAACTTAACGGAAAAAAAGTGCCACCTTTTCCCGTTAAGCTGACTACTCAAATGGTAACTGTTATCAAAGATTGTTGCGTATCCCATAAATTGTGTTCTTACTTGCGCTACAAAATAGCATCGTCCAATTCCATGGAAATTCTTTAGTTTATCAGAAAACACAATACAATCAAGAGCAAAAAAAACTGGTGAAAAGGAGTCTCAAATAGTATATACAATAAAGTGAGTCAGATGTCATTGACTAGAGTTGTAAAGCATTATTAAATTAGCCCCTAATGAGTCATAACATAAGTAAGTGATCACATCCACGTCGAAACTCGAAAACTAAGTGACATTCAAACAGTTAAAGTCATTACTGAGTGTTTCAAATTAAACTGATGATCTAAAATAAGAAAAGTAAAAACAATAATATGTAACTAAACATGACTTTTTGGGAATTCATGACCTGTCAAGACCACCTCGGCATACAAGTCAGACGTTCGGTTATTGTCGGTTATATTCGTTCGATAGACAAACACGCAAAACGATTGCTAACACCTCTCATTTCCACCAGGGGTTGATAAAAGTTCCACACAGTTTGACATTCATTTGGCTGTCATAACCAGTGGTCGGAATTTTCGTAGCACTTTTGAGCTGTCATAGGGACTTCTCGTTTATCGACTTTGGATAAACATATTTTATCGATACATTATAGAACACAACATATTAAAGAACATTAAAAGAAGAGGTAAACAACAGGTGGTATTATCGCTAAAGAGCGATTTCTTTCAGATGACTTTTGAGTAATTGAAAATGTGAAATAGAGATTTGCAATGAAAATAATGAAAAGTTAATAGGTGCTATACGCTAGTAATTTCACCAGTTCACAAAACAACAAACAACCATTCTTCAATTTTTACATTATACTCTACACTCACGCCTTCATTCAGTGGGGTAGGCAGAGCTACAGAATTACCAGCAACACTAACTTGTTGTTAATTCTGTAATCAAATTTTGCACAATCCGGCTAAGATGTTTACCATTATTATATTAGTGACAGGTTGCAAGGCCATCGCTTAACAATGGACATGGAGTGGCACTATTCTAAGCCGGCAACCACACCGTTGCCACCGGACGCTAGAAAACATTATTAGAAAGACAAAAGGCAAAATTGTATTCACTCGGCAACTTACTTATCTTAGGCGTATGGAACTCCAAATTGATAGCAGCTTGAATGGACCCGGACCTGCCTTTCAGCTTGCCAGGGTTCAAGCACTTCTTGTGCTCAAAACCCTTTCCCAGAGACCTCAAAGTCCCCATATCTAGCGCGGGGCTACCAGGCTGCCAGAAACTGCCGAGGCTGGTGTAGAACGTCTCCGCGTCGCGCTGGATTCCGTGGTAAGCTTCTAGCCACGCCTGCATCCCTAGTTGCTCGTGCTCCGTTACTAAGAATATTATGTCTTTTGCCCAGTATTTTTGCGCTGGAAAAAACAAAATATAGTAATGAAAATAATGGTTATCACATCGACAAGTATTATATTAGATCCTCAGGATATTTGGTACATACTGAAATTCGTTTTATAATCGGTCTTGGAATTGCAGTCTTGAGATTGTAGCCTTGAGAATACACCAGTCAGTGATTCACAGATCCCACTTACCATCCCTGTGTGGTAGTTTGCCTTCCCCATGCCATAAAAAAACAATATACAGTGACAGGAAACAGGGTTTTTGAAAAACATCTTTAATGGAAAAACCCCCGAAATAATGGCAAGTGGCAACCCCTACTTTCACAGTTGATTACTCATGAAACCATATCGATTAAACCAGCTTCCTTTTAAAAAAACTGCATCCATATCGCTCCATTTAATGGGCAACTACAATGTCATAGATAAACACACAAACTTGTAATATCCCTGTCACACTCACGTCTAGCGAACTGCGCGAAGGCGAGCATGAGCGCGATGCCGGCCGCCGTCTCTTTCTGGTGCGTGCCGGGCGTGCGGTACGGCGCTGTGACCACGAGCGCCTCCAGCGAGGCCGTGCGTGGCGCGCGCAGTATGCCATACACGTTCGTGCCTTTATACACCTGCAAAACGGGGTCGAACCACAGATAAATTCCAACTATCATCTACAGATACAGTGTAAATGAAACATGAAAAAATCTGATGGAATGATAGTTATTTGTGTACCTATAAGTTTTTTACGCGAAACAAGTTTTGGAAAAATTATCAAATTTTTTCTTGTCAAAATTTCATTTTGGCTTTTCAAAATGGACCTTATTAAATAGAAAATAAAGTTCATTGCAAAATGAGTATTTTCTTTTGCCTTTTCCAACTACATAAATACGGAACCCTAAATGCGTGAGTTCGACTCGAACTTGACTGGTTTTTTTTTCACTAGGTCCCCAGTTGAAAATGTTGTGAGAAACACCACCACCGTATAATGACAACCCCTTTAAGAGCTGATCATCATCAAACCTAGCTAAGAACCACCCTGATTATTCTAGCTTTCTATTAAAACATACCCCGAATTGGTCTCTCCGCTTGTGAAAGCACATTTATGCTTAGGACCATGATTGTTCAAGGATGCTCTTATTCTTCTTTTTTCATTAATGACAGTCCACCAAGAAGATTAATTTAGTAAGCAGAATAAATCATAAATCAAAAGCCGGAATTCATTCAATATGGCATCTTCCCAAAGGTTACCAGAACATCTCAAGGATGATCATCAAGCTTCCAGGTACATGGACACTGTATGGTCACATAAAATACGATTGAAGTTGTCAATGTCATTAGAGATGCCAAGTCATTTGTAACTCATAGGAAACTCAACCTTATTGTTGTAGTGTCAGATTGACTTTGGAACTAAGGTGGGTCACAAATGACTGTAAATACCTGCCCCTGTCCCAGCGGATAGTCAAGCGTGAAGTTGTGAGTGTACACCTCGAGGTGCAGCTGAGACATCTTGGCCACCAGCCACGGCACCGGCATCTGCTCCAGGTCCTCGTACTTATCCTGGAACAGACCATGTCCAATGTACAATACTGAGATAAATTTGAGAACAAAAACTCAATCGGTTATTAAATGTACACTAAATATATATTTCTGTCAAAATATTTCATTTTGGGACAAGCTACTGTTGCCAACTGTATTTTTTTTCAAAGTCGTTATGTGCTTATCAAGATTAAACTAATGAATCCCAATACAGTGGGTCTACGTTAAGTATAATGGAGATCCTGTCTTTCGACTCCATCATCAGATCAGCTCTTTGATACCATAATATTGCATTGTCATCGGGTTTACACAAGTGGTCCAAATTCAACCGATTTGGTTAACAGGAACTGGTCCAAATTTGACTCGCATTGCAAGATTTGAAGAAGACAGCCTTACATACATACAAACAGTGCAAGTAAAATAAACATATATAATAACAGCTTGTAAAAATATCGTAATTTTTAGAAACAGTGTATAAGACCACATGAATCACATTTTTATTTAGGTCTGACCCTTTCTTTAGCCCAGAAATACTCGCAATGTGAGTATTTTTAGTACTTACTATTATTGATGTCATAATGTTTTAGCAGTTTTAGGTCATAATTCATAATTATAACTATCACTATATTATCAACTACTTTTCCAACACTTTTTAAAGATTTCAAATCAAACCAAATCTAACCTAGCCTACACATTAGATATCTAAGAAATTCCGAGAAGTTCATTGACACAAGCAATTTAAAAACCATGACTATCAAAGACATTACAACCAACAAAAAAGGGAAACAATTGGCTCCCGTTTCTGGGCTTTACACTAATAAAGACTAATGGTGTGTAACAACGTTTTTTTTAATAAAGAATAGACGCAAAAGAGTGTGGGGGTTACCTTATGGGAAGTAATCAACACCACCCATAAACACCAGCAACTCAAGAAGTACTCTTTAACTTTAGGTGACTAATACAAGGTTGCTTTTGTAAATGGTCTCTGCTCTGCCTACCCCTACGGGAAAGAGGCTTGATTGTATATATGTATTAAGAGGTTAATTCAAAGCTTGGGCTATTAACACGTTCAGTACGGCAGCCTATTTAGCTAACTTTTAGCTGGTTTCTTACCATCGGTTACTTTCGACCCGATGCCGTACTGAATGTGTTAAAAACATTAAACATTTATTCAAAACAACCTTTTGCCGATACTTAAACTATAAATTGGGACTAAAATGTGTAATCAATAAACATTTACCTCGATGTCTATTGACCTCTTAATGTTACCACGTTAATGTTAGTTCATCACGTTAATTAGAAAAAATATAAAATATTCTATCTGCAAGGGCTTCAAACCTACAATTTGAAAATCAATTAAAAGTGACTGTCATGATAAAAAACACTAGGTATGTCTTTGTCTTCCAGTGCAACACCTCTTTTACTGTACCATTGCCATGGGGCTATACTGGTCGACCTGCGGCAATGTTAAATAAATAAATACTTGCCCATGGAAAAATAAAATACATACATACATACATAAACTCACGCCTTTTTTCCCAGAGTGGAGTAGGCAGAGCTAAAGAATTACCAACAAGTCTTAAAACTTCCTAATAATTCTGTAACCACATTTTGCACAAGTAGGCTAAGATGTTTCCCAGTGTATTAGTGACAGGTGGCAAGCCGATCGCCTAACGGCACTACAAGCCTTTATTCCCTTAGTAGCCTCTTACGACATCCACGGGAAGATATGGAGTGGCACTATTCTAACCCGGCAACAACACGGCGTTAACCCGACAACCACACGGCGTTAAATTAAATAAATAAATAAAGAATAAAATAAATAAATAAATATATTTGCGCTCATCACACAAATATCTGCCCTCACCGGGCAAAGCGAGCTTACAGTGACATTCCATTAAAGTGTCTCACGCTTAGACTTACCTGAATCTCCTGCGTCAGATCATTGTAGAACTGCTTCGCGGCATGTTCCCCGTTAAACTCCGTAGTCACCAGCCCGGGAAGCAGCGCGTTCTCCGAGAAGTACGTCTCGTTGTTGAACTCCTTGTTGCCGAGCAGCACGAACCACACCAGGGCCCCGACGTAGCACACAAAACACAGCGGCCCGTGGATCCTCTTTAGAACTCGCACCCATTTCACCGACCGATACTCGGGGTCTGATAACAGACCCATTTTAGCACCTTTTAACCGCTTTTAAGTACTAATTTGTAGCTTTATTGATTAAATAATGTATTTTAATACTTAACAGTGACGGTTAATACATATTTTATAAGAATTATCGCATAATAAATAATCGAATCGCTTCCCGAAACAAGCCCAAACTCTAATCTAATCTGACAACTGTCAAGTGTCAACTGTCATGTCATTCAGCTGTCACTTAAGCCGAACTTTTTTTTTTTCGTTGGCTGTTTCGGAAGGCTGTGATTATAGCATAGAGGTAGGAAAACTTTTCCTACATCTATGGATTATAGGTATACCACAGAGATATACATAGATGTAGACTGCTGCATTGCATTCCCAATAGAATTTTTAATTTTGGTAAAACAAAATGGATCCTCGATCCAGTAACGTGTTTGCCGAGTGCTTAAGAGTAACCTAAGTACCTACTACTTAAAAACGATAACACTGGTTTCTTGACTGACCCAATCAATGTCTTTTGTTTTCCTTCGGACAATATTTCTAGAGAAACGCGCACCGAGGGTTCCGTTTTTAAGACAAAAAACTAGAAAGTTTTAGATGCTTAAAGTTAGGTATTTATGAGTGAATTAATTACTTCATAGCGGAGAAAACCGGCTGTAAGGGCTTTGAAGACGTAAACCACACTAATAGACTAATAGAAAAGTAAAGTCACCAGTGGTCAGCCAGAGACCAGGTAGTCGACCTTATATGAGTGCGAAGAGTGGGAAATATATATTTCGTACTCTTCCCACTCATACAAAGTATAGGCAGAGGCCGACTACAGGTCTCTGGCTGACCACTGGTGACTTTACCCTATTCAAGTTTATTACAGAATTACAAGTTACTGTAAATACTATCTAATCGATGTAACAAAGTAGGTCGCATGTCAGCTAAATACTGTACGATGTAAATCGTACACCGGCCTTGATTTGTTTTCTATTACTAACTTTCTTATTCAAATGTAAAATTAAAAGACGCTGTTAGGCGATGGGCTTGCAACCTGTCACTAATGCGCTGGTAAACATCTTAGGCTAATTGTGCAAAATATGGTTACAAAATTATCAACAAGTTTTAAGGGTTGTAGGTAATTCTGTAGTTCTGCCTACCCCTCTCTGGGAGCGAAGGCGTGAGTTTATGTATAGTATTATTCAAATATAATTATTTATAAGAAGCTAAAATTGCTCAACTATTCACAATAATAATGGCTCCCAGTGCTCCCACATACCAACACAGTCAGGAAGGGACGCACTACATAATTACTTTCTCATTAATACAAATAGCTGGGTCCTTCTCAGCCTGTCAGTCTTACTGTTGGTGTGCAGAAGCCTTATCCAGAACGCGCCATTCTGTTGCTTAAGGGGTGATTTAGCCATCTAGCTGTCAGTAAGATTTATGTTTTTTTTTAAATATGTATCTACAGGGTGCCTCTGACCTTGGGGCTTTAAATGCAACGATCGATTCTACTCGCTAAACGGAACTACTTTTGTTCTGCGACATTAAAAAATAACTTAAGTTTCGATAACTAATTGATGTAAAAGTTTAATTGTAAAATCAGTGTATTCAATACTGGCCATCTAATCACTATCTCATGGTACGGGGGCGACATTTCCTTGGTACGAGGCCTAAAGGAAAATAGAGAATTGGATCGAGTACATTGAAAATTACATTTAACTTGTATGAAAAAAAATAAAAAATTGTTGGGCATATTTTTAATAACTTACAGAACAAAAGAAGTTCAGTTTCAGGAGTAGAAACGTTCCATGCATTTAAAGCCCCAAGGTCAGAGACATCCTGTATATAACAAAGAAAAGGAAAGTTTTTAATGCAACCGATACATATTTTTATCTGGGATTGGATAAATCGGGCTGAAATAAAAATAATCGTGACATTTGTCTCATTTATTCCTAAGTAAAGTTTCAATTTCCTCTATACTCTTCCCTCTCGTCTCCGGCAGTAGTACCAGGACTACAAGAAGCCCGCAGAGGTTCACAACAGCGAAAAAGTAGAACGTGGTATGCATTCCGAAAGCACTGGTGACCGGCGCGAACATGGCTAGCTGGACGAACGTCATGGCCCACGCTTGGGCCACTGTCACGCAAAACAACTTTGCCCGGATCTGCAACGAAATATATTCGTAAAATTAGACTAGGTATTACACAGTGTAAAATGTTCGTAAGACTATAATAACTCACAATATTATTTTATTACTTACTTTTACGTTACTCTTATCATCTAAATTATGGAGCAAAATCGTTAGAAATATTTAATTATGATTTTAATGATTCCTCATTGTTTTGCTAGAGCTTATAGTGCTGAGAGACTTGGGCATGTTACGCATACTTCACTGATCATTCTAAAAAACAGTTGAGAGTTCAAATTTCAATATATTTTTAGCAATAAAGTACCTCTTTCGTGTTTAAACTACCAGGCAATCATAAAAGCAAAGGAAGTGTACCTGAATATTAAACATCTCGGTCATAACGATATATGGAACAGGCAGCACGCCGAAAGCGTAGGAGAACATGCTGACCACCGTAGCTAAGAGCGGCAGCCACGTCGGAATGCTGGTCCCCTGGTGATGTAGCAGCAATACCGTGGCCAGAGTTGCTTGGGAGCATATCGATAGGGCGAAAGATATGCCTAGGATTACCTGGAGATACAAAAAATATTAATGAGATTTAGAAGATCCAATAGAAGAACAAGTTTTAAAAGTTGTTGTTAATTCTTTAGCTCTGCCTACCCCACCTTAGGAATGAAGGCGTGAGTTTATGTATGTATGTAGAAGATCCTATGCGTATTTCCCCGTTTCAACTTCTAAAGATAATTCATTAGGTAATTCAAGACATTAGGTACTCGTATCTATACTTGAGCGTTGCGATCTTTGGCTCAAGTAGTCAAGCCAACAAACACAACACTGATTCAGAACAAAATGGACACAGTCAAGCACGTCACAGTGCAGGGGCTCCATTCCACTCGCTAAACCCATATTGCTTTCGACATGGTTATCGTATTCATGACGAAAAGGAAATATCCTTTCAAGACAAGATTTCAATCATACGTCACGTTTTCGAATCGCCTCAGCGAAAACGTGTTTTAATCTTATCCGTATCACAAGCCCCTGAAGACTTCCTTTTCTTATTACATTTCACATTTACTTTTACTACTCAATGACAATACAAGAAAAGTTTTGCGTCGTTACCTTCCTCCCAATCCTCTCCACCACAAGAATTGACACTATGGTCCCTATCATCATGACGCTGGGGAAGCTGATGGCTTGCAGCTCCGCATTCAAGGTCGACCCTGAAGCTGCCATGATGGTGGAACCGTAGGTGACCACTGCGAAGTTTCCGCTGAACGTCTGCACGGTGATCAGGAGAACAGCGACCGTGAGAGCCTTGCGCCAGGCTCGGTCTTTCACTGGAAGACGCAATAGAATGATTATAATTAAAGTGCATTACGCAAGTACATTTTGTTCAGCGTGTCAGAATTCCAGTATTGACTAAAGAATGTTTTAATTAAAAACATAATATATATTATGATGTGAATGAATTTATTATTATTATTTCATTTCAGTTGACTGTCATGTCATGTACTAAAAGTACATGTTTTTTTTAACTTATTTTGATTTACGAATAAATAATAAAATACAAATAATAAAGGTTAGTTATCAATATCGTCCGAAATGGAAAGAAATTTGAAACTAACTGATTACGAAGGTCACTCAAAAAGTTTTGAGATGCTCGAAATTTCAAAATGGAACGCACTTTGTTTTTAGAAATCAAATTTATTTAAAAATAACATCATTAGCTGAATTTAAAAAAGAGAACGATCCCGCGTTTTTTGTTTAAAACGACGGAGCTTAACCGCGAACATTTCTGCTATTATTATTAATGGTACATTTTTTAACTAAAATTAATTTTAAAATGTCATAAATTGTACCTTTTTAGAAAGCTTATGAATTGAGCAAAGTATTCCTGTTATTTGTACGCGTTACTAAATGTTGTAGCATAACTAAATGCTTTAAAATGTTACAAAATTGGGAAAATAATTACTAGAACTTTTAACTTCAAATCCACTTATCTGCAAAATTTTGCATTTCTTTGGTATTTTTTATTATTTTTCGTAATAAGTAGTTCATTGGCTATTTGAAAAATGTTTTCTTTTTTTTGTAAATGACGAAGTTTTTACACAATGACTAGTTTTAGGTCGAAAGGTGGGTATTTAAAAAAAACTAAAAACGTGATAACTCGATAACCAATGAGTGGTTGACTGGACTTGAATCATTACAAATGAGCTGTAGAATAACCCCTTTCAAGGAATACGGCGAATTTCCAGTCACCCTGTATAGGAACCGGGCATGAGATGACTATCAATTGACTAACAGTCAGTCTTGCAAGTTTAGCTATTTCGCCTCTAGATTTGGTGAATTTTGGGGTAAGATTGCTATTATCTAAAGTAAAACAATTAAAAATAAGAATTTAAATTTAAATAGTTCCAAAGAGTAACTATAGATAGGTGAGGTACTCACGTATTACTATCATAGAGAGAGACGGAAGCGTCTTGTAATATTCGTCCTCTTTCTTCATCGCGTCTACTTCATTTTGTATTGATTTGTCATTCACTTCCAAACCACGGAGTGATGCTATTAGTTCAACGGCTTTCTGGAAACAAATTCAAAATGTAGGTAACAATGTAATTAATACTTTTTTTATTTTATTGGTGGAAGTGATCACATGCACACACGCCATTTGGAACAGCGGAGGCATCACCAGTGTGTTGCCAGCCACGAAGAAATTTAATGACACCCTTTGTAAAAATTGTAGAGCATTGAGATAACCTCAGAAGGAAGTTCATCTCTAATTCCTATAGTACCCGCCAGAAACGTTATTATTCCGTATATTGACGCAAAACGCAATCATGCAAAATTTAATGGGTAAGCATGCTGCTTTGGATGTACTTGGGTATTAAAATCTTGAGGAGTAGATACGTTGATGAAAACGGGTATTGTTCAATTTATTTCGAAATAACAAGTATTAATAAAAACCCTTTGTTCATACAAATAGATTTGGTTAACTCACCTCATATTTTCCAATCTTCACCATATAACCAGGAGACTCAGGGCACCTCAGCATCAGCAAACACGAGAGGAAAGGCAGTCCAACCACGACGTACAGAACCGTGTGGTAATCCAGATAAGCGCCGAGGACATACATCAAGAAGATACCAAGATTGTGGTAGAAGATGAGCAGAGAGCCCAATAGTCCTCTGATGTTGTCCTGGCTGATCTCTTTGGTGTACATGGGGATGACGTTAAAGCAGCCTCCGGCAGAAATTCCACAACATACCCGAGCGATTACCAGGGTGACAGCGGTTGGTGATACTAATTTGAGCAGCCACGCTATCTGAAAATAGAAATAAGTGCTGAACAGTTCTTGCCCTTGTCAATTTGGCTATACAATAGTGAAGCACGCTTGTTTGTCTAAAAAAGTTTTACAAGTCATCATCATCATCATCATGTCAGCCGAAAGACGTCCACTGCCGGACATAGGCCTCCCCCGAGGCACTCCACTCAGACCGGTCTTTTGCTTTTCGCATCCACCGCGTTCCCGCGATCCTTACAAGGTCGTCACTCTATCTTGTTGGAGGCCTATCTACAGCTCGTCTCCCGGTCCGCGGAAGACACTCAAGAACCTTCTGGCCCCATCGGTCATCAGTCCTGCGAGCGACAGGTCATGCAATGTGGTAAAGAACTTCTTGAATGATACTTCTTATAGAAATACTCCGTGCTTTACTGAACATAATTAAGTACCTACCCTAAAAAAATGCAATATAAGTAGTTGCCTAAAAGTAAGCATGTCGTTAACTTTGCTGCTTAGCTCCCTATCGTTTTTTTACGTTATCTCTATGTATATTTGTAGCACGTAATCCGAATCGGTTCATCCCATGAAATATAAATCAAGTATCATGTTCATCAAATGTGCGTTGACGACATTGTGATGTAATTTTTTTTTGGTTACCTAGCTGTCTGTGCATCTAGGGTGTTTTTTTTTCATATAAACCGCGTTCTGATAATTACAAACAAATAAGAATAATTCAAATCGGTTAAGCCGTTCTCCAGTCCAGTTCTCCAGTTCTTCATTCACAGGGATTCATTTTAATATATATGGTACTTACTTACAGGGTGTTAAGCGCATTGCTGGACAAAAAATGGCGAATCAGTGGTGCCATGTACTTTTTATTCAGGACTAATAACGAATCTAAAAAAACATTTTTTTCATGTTCAAAAAAATAGCACAATGTATTATTTTAAATTAAATAACTAAAACAAACATGAATAAACCGCCATCTTCTTATATCTTGCCTGTTTCTTTGTTATGCATTACTCGAATAAAGCCCAGACCTCAGTCAAGTTTTAAAAAGACAAATAAAACTAGAAGGCTAAAATAGCATGACTTTAAAAAAAACGAAAAGAGATCAAGCACTCTTTGAAAACTTCTCTGATGCTCTTTCTAGCTATGTAGCTTTCTAAATATGGCGGTTTTATTCGTTTCTTTCAAATTCTTTAATTTTAAATAATATATTCTAGCATTTATTTAAACCTTAATGAAATAATGTTGTTTTTCAATCCGGGGTCCTGGACCTCGTGGTTAATTAGGCCTGAATAAGTTTATATTTTCCCCCATTTTTTTTCAACCATGCTCCAAACACCCTGTATAGATAACAGATCTCAATCCTAAATTTAGTTAAGTAAGGTTTCCAAATCAATAATTTAAGTTTCTTACCGCATGTGGAATCGTAATCAGAATAATTCCAACCTTCCTCCCGTACCTATCCGCCACGAAGGTGAACACAGGCACCGCTACCAACGCGGCAATTGGCATCAGACTGGCCACTAGAGACATGGTAGAGTCCGAGAGAGGAGCCCCGGTGGGTGAGGACTGGGACTGCAGGAGCTTAGCCGTGGGCGACACCCAGCCGGCCTGCAGGCCGTAGGTGAGGAGAGAGGAATTGGCTGGGGAAGAATTAAGAAAAGAAAGATAGAAAGAAAAATACATTTATTCACTACACACATAAGACACACAGAAAAAAGTAAAAACAGAAAACAGCAATAAAAAGAGTAGTGAGTGTGTCTTCGCAGCAGTGAATCGGACACTGGCTCAGCATGATGCTAAGATGTTAAACATCTGCAGCGCTGATTTTCAGAAATGGAGTGGAGATTAAGTGACAAAATAAATACAAAAACTACATGCAAATACATTACAGAAATATATTTAAATATAAGTACCTACTTAGCAGGTATACAGCATTGACAATTTGGCACAATTAACAAAAAACTTAAGAGAAACAAAGAAAACTAAACTATAATTAACAGACATAGTGCTGGTTGATAAATTTTAATTTTTGGAGCGTCAACAAATAGGCTTTAAGCTTACGCTTAAAGGTGTACTTGCTATGGATTGGGAGGGGGAAGATCATTCCAGCACTTAGACGCCGCGAACTTGAAACTACCCCGAATTATTTGTTAGTTCTTAGTCCCTGGTACAATTTGAGTCGTGTGTTGATTGATGCAGCATCTTTTGGGTCAAAGATTCGAATGAAAATGAAATACCTGAGTCATATATGTTTTATGGTTCCTTGCCGAAGCGGCCAAATGTAGCCAGTCTGTCCGTCCGTATGTAATGGGACACTAGTTCATAAACAGGAGTTTTTAATCAGAACAGATTCAAATATGAGGTAAGAATCGTACACAAGGTCCCAACAAGTCAAGTCAAGTCAAGCTCACAAGTGTCACAGCAGTAAAATTGTAAAATAAGTAGTAATATATGGTTAGAGTAAAAAAAGTATTGAATGTAAACGTTTTCTCAATATATATTTGAAACATACATTTTGAATGATGTTTTGACCAACGAAAACGCTGCCATCACAAAGTTATTTTTATCAGAAACCTGTTTATGTACATCTTGATTGCTTTACTTACCTATGAGAGCAACAATCCACTGCACGTACGTATGACCTTTGGTCTTTTCCATTTCAACTTTTTTGAGTATCACTTTCATTTTTATCTAAAACTGTTCGTTGCAAAGTTTGTAAAAAAATAACGTATCACTGATTCGTATAAAGTTTGAGGAATGTCTTAAAAAACGGAGGACAGTGATATTTAAAGCTGATAGGGTTGCTAAAAACCCGTTCTCACTGAGCAGAAACACGTGAACGCGATAGTCGTGCCATTAAATAAAGTAAGTGATGGATTCATAAGAGAAGTATTTGTTATGATGAATAGAACAGCTGGCGTGTGTGACAATAGGATCTATGTTTACTAAAATAAATGCCGACGCAGACAGTGGCAGACGGGTGAATTCCGTTGTACTTAATCAATAGTGTTTCATACTGTTTTATGAACAAAAGGATGTGTGATTACTTAACAGCTTAAGTACCTATAACATATTAGCATTTTATGGTCATAACTAGCTTTTACGTGCGTGCATGACTCGATGTATGAATGTTGAAGAAGCGAAATAAATTTGTCAAGATCGTAGCAAGTGGAAAGAAGTAGTCTCTGCCTACCCCTCTGGGAAACACGCGTGATTTAAATGTATGTATGTATGTAACTAGCATCTGCCTGCGACCATGTTCACGACGATCAAAAATGCTTTGTTGACATATACCTAAGTCAACTAATGTGTTAATTTAGCTTAAAATAGAATTGTAATGGAAATACCATTCCAAACATTGTATGGGTGGTGGGTCAACAATTTAACTTGTTCAGTTAGGTTCTCGTAGGTACTTGTCTCACGGGGTGATGGACGCTAGGGGACAGTACCACGAGGTGGCTGCACGCAGCTCACGGTTGTGTCACCCCGTGGGAGTGCCATACTTTTTGGACTATATTCCAGTCAAACCAGCCACCATAATGCCGATGATTAAAAACCTTGGCCCGTCACTTCCCGTCTTGGTGGGTTAAATTTGGGATGCCATTGTCAAGTCGTTATAATAAGTACATCACATGTTAATATTGGTGGTACTTGATGGATGACATACAAGTTACGACTTCTAAATGGGAACTTAAAATAAGTCGGACAGACTAACCTGCTGAGTTCGGGTTGGTCTACCAAGTTTATCTAGCCATACTTATCGAGCTAAATCGTATGAACCAAGTGCAATGATGTACAGACATACATACATTAAATCACGCCTGTTTCCCAGAGGGGAAGGCAGAGACCACTTCTTTCCACCTACTACGATCGTGTCAATTCTCTTTCACTTGTTCCACATTCATACATCGAGTCCGACAAAAGACGAAGTCTTAAGTATATGCTTGACGTACTTAGGGTTTTTTTCTATTGTTAGGAACCGTCTCAGCTGATCAACTTTTTTATAGGTCACCTTTCGTCATTCTTCTCACATGTTCGGATAATCTATCGTGGAAACAGGATCGCTTTGCAATAAAGAACAATATAATATGTTCTTTAATCTCTGAAATCACGAGTTTAAAATAAGTATATTGTTCTATATTCTAGAGTGAAATAATCCTGTTTTCACCCCTAAATGGTTGATTGACGTCCGCAAATAGATAACTCCGTTCGGTTGTCTGATGTACAAATATTCATTATCAACTTGTACTTTAATTATAGAGCAAAACGAGTCAAATATTTGTTTATCTAATAAAATATCATGGAGACTATGCCGTTACTAACAAAGACATGGTCAAGTGCGAATCGTCATCGTTTTAAAAAAGTATTTGTTGTTTTTATGATCTTTATAATGCGCACCACGTAAGCGAGTAAGTATCCTACGTATTACACGAGTATTTTTTCATACATACAGTTTAACTACCTATGCCAAGCAGCAGTGTCCTCATTGTTGTGTTCCGGTTTGGAGATAAAACAACCGGTGAAATTACTAGCATAGAGCTATTCCATCTTCGTCCTAAGGGTTGGCAATTATCGCAAAAGATTTTCGGAAACTGACAAAATGTATGAAATAAGCGCTTGAATATGTCGCTTTTACAATTTATATAAAAAGAGTTTCTTAAATATTCCGCCATGAAACTTTTTTGTGTGAAATTCTGAGTGACATTATTAGAGTCTGGGTGCAGCACCAATACTAATGTTGTACTAAGTTTGCAATGTAAATAAGTTAAGTTAGCTAAATAAGTTGGTGGAGTGCTCTTTTGATTTCAATAAAATATTTATTTCTTTCTAGTATCTAAAGTAAGTAAAATAAGTAAGGTATTCTCATGTTCAAACTTGACGCTTTTTAATGAAAAAATCATTTTCCTCATATTTATTTGCATTGCCTAGATGGATTTATTTTTCTTGGCAAACGTGAGATGACACAAAAACCGTTACTCCTCTTTATACTTCTCTTCTACTTCAAGGTCTTTTTTAGAATATGCAAGGTCAAAGTCACTCCAAAAGTAACCTGAAGGTCATAATAATATATTCAAGGTCACAAGGAAAAAGGGTTGCGTCATCCCATATACTCGTCATTCGAGGTAAAAACGGGAGAAAGGGATGAAGACAACGTATAAAATTAGTCAAGAGCCGACCCATTTTCTGCATTAAAAAAAAGTTCTACGAAAATTTTCAATGAACTGATGCTCAGATTTCAATGGCGTTTCCTGAGCATGAAGGATTTAAGTATTTTTATTCCTCTTCATGGAAAAATTCAAACCAAACATTTCTTAGGGGTTTTCCTGTACAATCTATTTTTAAGTAGAGTCACATTCCGGTCGTCCTTGACAACCTTGAGTTAAGCCCCGCACAATAACAAACACGTCACGTCATGTCAGTTTCGTCCGTCACCAAATAAGAATTGCTCTCTCGCTTTGATTATGTAGGTACAGTGTACACTCAAAAACTTTAACCGTCGAAAGAAATAACGTGAAAATTAATCATTTAGTGTTTAATCTATTTATTTATTTAATAACCAGCTTACATTAACAGACATGCCACACATATAAGTTATAGGTTTACATACAGTATAGTATTCACATGTTAAAAATAATACTATATTCAAGGTCACAAGGAAAAAGGGTTGCGTCATCCCATATACTCGTCATTCGAGGTAAAAACGGGAGAAAGGGATGAAGACAACGTATAAAATTAGTCAAGAGCCGACCCATTTTCTGCATTAAAAAAAAGTTCTACGAAAATTTTCAATGAACTGATGCTCAGATTTCAATGGCGTTTCCTGAGCATGAAGGATTTAAGTATTTTTATTCCTCTTCATGGAAAAATTCAAACCAAACATTTCTTAGGGGTTTTCCTGTACAATCTATTTTTAAGTAGAGTCACATTCCGGTCGTCCTTGACAACCTTGAGTTAAGCCCCGCACAATAACAAACACGTCACGTCATGTCAGTTTCGTCCGTCACCAAATAAGAATTGCTCTCTCGCTTTGATTATGTAGGTACAGTGTACACTCAAAAACTTTAACCGTCGAAAGAAATAACGTGAAAATTAATCATTTAGTGTTTAATCTATTTATTTATTTAATAACCAGCTTACATTAACAGACATGCCACACATATAAGTTATAGGTTTACATACAGTATAGTATTCACATGTTAAAAATAATACAAATTAGAAGTAAAAATTAAAAAGGAATTGTTATATAGACAAAACAAAATAATTAAAATTAACAACGTGGCCTAGGGCCTTGTGTCACCACCGGCACCGTGTGGATCACTCGCACACGGTGCTAGGGGTGGCCGGCGAATCCAGGTACCGCGCGGCTGTCGCCAGGAACCTCGGTTCCGACTGGGAGAACGAGTGAAGGGTAGGGTCGAAGAGCAGGGTGTTGTTGATGTGTGTGAGAGCAAGGTACAGGGGACTAGTGGCTAAAGCAACAGTGCTATTATTGTGAACTGCAAGTGCAAATAGAGGGCTTTGTCGCGGACGGAGTTTGTTTCTGGTCGATGGTGGCACATTGAGAGAGATTAACTGTAGAATAGATAGGTTAATTATGAGGCCACGTACTAGTTTAAATACATATTTCATCGGCGCTAGAAGCCTTCGCACTTCCAGACTTTGGTAAGTTACCATCCCTAGTATAAAGGGTGTAGGGTAGAGGTAGGGGTAATAACCATATATTTTAAAGTAAAGGTAGCGTAAGAAGGATTTCTGAATTCTCTCGAGTAAAACAATGTACTTATTTTTGCTCATGGGGGTTCCAAATGAAGAAGTTGCTTTCTAACAGACTACGGACAAAAGCGTTGTACAATAATGAAATGACATGGTGGTTATGGAAATGTTTTGATTGACGAAGGACGAAACCGAGATTTTTATGTGATTTCTTGCAGATTTGGAGTATATGTTCGTTAAAGGTCAGACGAGTGTCAAATAAAGTTCCCAAATCCCGACATCCCGACAAGTAATGACACCTGACTGTACCTAAAGTTATTCTCAAGCGCTAATACCACCTAAGCTGACATATGTAGGTAGGTACTTACTTGTTTGAAATTTGTATAGGTACTCGTATATTGAAATCGGTATACTTAAAGTCCCTAACTAGTCGACGGGATACTGCGCAGGCGGCATCAAATGAAGTGAGCATCAAAAATATAGCTCCAGCTTAGTAGTATAAGCTGTGCTTTGCCTGTCAGCCAGTCAGTCACGGAAGTGTTTTATTTGTATGGATAGAAAATAGATTAATTTCATTATTAAAACTTTTATAGTAAATAAAAACGACTGTTGATTACTTTTTGGCCTTCACAGAAACGTTTGATTGCATCCATGAAGTTTTTTATTGAGATATCAGAATATTTTTGGCGTAAAAATGTACAAATTTGGTCTTATAGGTATTATCATTTGTTACAAATAGAATGCGAGGAGTTGATGTCAATAAAGTACTATTTCGCAAGTCAGTGGTTTATTTAGCAAAGACCTTGGGGTGCCACCAGGGTCCATTCCAGCCCCCTGCTATTTGACACAGCAATAACAGAATGTTTAATTCGTAATAAAATATGTACCAGCGTACAATTTTGTTCATATTCCTATTTAAGTAGATCTTTGGCTGCACCGATTTGCCGCCGATTTTACGGTATGTCGACACAAAATCGGCGACAACGCGGCGCATCGCACATGTCTATTTCAGACGCAACTTTGTATAGTGATTAAGAAATTGGTGGAGTTATACGTTTAGTGTAGTTTTAGAAGTAGGTAGGTATTTTAAATAGGTGTAGGAACCTACCAATAAAAAAAAGAGTAATGAGCTAATGATGACTTGTGATTTTTATATTAATTAGAATAAAAGAGTACAAATCTAACAAAACTTAAACTCGCAATAACACTAACACTATAGTTTTTATTATTTATCATAAAATTATTTATCTTTAAACGGTGCACTACTGGCACATAATGTAAAAACCTTTTTGCTTACATCGTGTATACTTCTTATGTATATGAGAAAATCCAATCCATGATAGTTTATTGATTTAAGACTGCGCCGAGCGCACGCCGGATGTACAGTGGCGCCCTCATTACTATTATTGAGATTTTTAATAAACTAAAGTATTTTCTTGAATTCGGACGATGCATTTTTGTACTACAAATAAAAACACAACTTATACGATAAATCCCTTAGTTTACTAACAATTGACCTTCGAGTTATCAACTTAACGGAAAAAAGTGGCCACCTTTTCCCGTTAAGCTGACTACTCAAAGGGTAACTATTATCAAAGTTTTTTACGTATCCCATAAATTGTGTTTTTACTTGCGCTACAAAAAAGCATCGTCCAATTCCATGGAAATTCTTTCGTTTATCAGAAAACACAATAATAGTATTGAGGGCGCCACTGGACGCTCGACGTTTGCTCGGTGCAGTCTTAACTCAAGCAAAAATAGAGCATATCAATACCTATTTAAAATTTTGGGCTGTCGCCCACGGCGGCTTTTTACAACGATTTAGTGGCTCGCCTGCATCGCTACAAATGCGCAAATACATCGATATATAAAGGGTCTGTATCGATGCAAATCCGCGATTGTATCGATAAAAATGCCTGTCTATATCAGTGCAAACACGCGACTGTATCTAACTTTTAAATAACTAGACGTACAGTAACCATCCTATGATATTTATAATTGTCAACACCTTCCGATTCGTACACTGTTACTAGAACACGCCATTTCTTTAAAATAACAGGAATAAAAACGTTCAGGCGGCATGTAATAAATAAAGTTATTTAATAAAATCAGTAAAAAATACAAAAACTTATGTACTAATATTTTCACTACTTTCGCCGGAACGGTTCAACATCACTGCACATCCCAATCAATCACTCAACCCTGTTGAGGATCTCCTTAGGGGTGAATTACACAGAAGCGACGAAAAGCAAGGATA
This sequence comes from Acleris emargana, assembly GCA_927399475.2. Taxonomy (NCBI): domain Eukaryota; kingdom Metazoa; phylum Arthropoda; class Insecta; order Lepidoptera; family Tortricidae; genus Acleris; species Acleris emargana. The sequence continues at coordinate 15,896,978 of OV656854.1, forward strand.
CGGCTCAGACGAGAGTTTTTGCCGTCCGCTTGAAATCTTACTCAGACAAAAATCATTTCTGTGTAATTCGCGCCTTATGAGTCTGAAAGTCGGAAATATGTTTCACTGTTCCGGTTTAAATTCTTAGTTTTCCGTCCATTATAATCGTCTCACGTTAGTTTCAAAGTTTTTATGAGTTATTTAAAAAAAATGCACGTCACCTTACTTGTACATCAATCCTATTTATTCATTCATTCATGTCAGCCGAAAGACGTCCACTGCTGGACATAGGCCACCCCCAAGGCTCTCCACTCAGACCGGTCTTGTGCTTTTCCCGCGATCCTTACAATCCTATTGTCATTCGCTAATTATTTTTCTTCTTAGCGTGCACCTTCAGCTAGCAAAGAGATTGCTAATCTCTCTTCCTGGCATGGCACAACAGTTGGACAAGTCTCGCAGCGTCTGTCCATTCTCTTAAACTCTGAACCAAGTTTTTTTCTTTTGACTCACGGATCTCATTCCTTCATCTTGGTCTAAATATTGCATCTTGTTGCGTTGGTTTGGGTATGTGAGAAGGATAGAGACATTTTTTTTGCAAATATCTACTTTCCTAGGCGATAACTATGCTTAACGTCGGGTTGGGCTATCTTTGTTACGTTTAAAAGCGTGACATATTGTCCTTCAAATTGACAAATAAAACTTAAGGAAACGAGTCTGAAAACCGAGACCTTTGTTGAAAAACATAGCCCAGTGGTTGCGACAGGATAATGCTTAGTCCGTTGAATCGGACAAGCGCGAATTTACACTAACGCACTGCTCTTCCTCTGAAATCCCTGGGCACTTTTGTATGCCACTAGTACGGTCGTTGCCTTTACTTCCGCATCAGCCTTACAAGCCATAAACGTAGTTGCTCTAACTGTACAGACGCTGTTAATAACCTATATCTACAATTATTTGCTTTTTGCATATAAACCACTCCCAAAAGTGAGTGCTATTAAAACATACTAGTTCAAAAACTAATTGTTCTTATGCGAAATGTCTAATTGTGATCCAATGTTCTCATCCTCTAATATAAGATGACATTCATTTATAATTAAATATCGTCATTTGTGCCATCATCGGTGATACGCAATGCACCCAATCACAAAGCTTATTGCTCTTTCCCACTATTCCGTCCATTTTATCACAGATCTACCACGCGATGCAAACTTCTTTAAAATTAACTGAAATCCGTTCCTTTGTTTTTTTTATAGTAGTTTAGTCTGTATGCGCAAAGAGAGATTGAACTAGGAGCACATAGTCTACTAAGAGTCATGCACTCATAGCAATGATATGCTCACGAAAATATCAGAACCCATAACGTCGTCAATATTGAAACTGGCTCTTCTCCAATTCTATTTTCCTGGTACATTTGAACAGCAGCTAGTAAGCGGCCATTGTTTTATCCAACCAGTTCCTTACAAGCGGTGAGGCGACCCGCGTCACCATTACGGGGCTGGAAACTTGGTGGCAGTTGGCTGACACCCAGCCTGATGTGATGCCCCACAAGCCGTCATTTCCCACCACCGGTGCACCAACGTCGGGCTGAAAAAAAAACCAGTTGCAATCGACACAAGAATAGGAATTGGGAAGTATCCCTTCAGAACGCCTATTCTACTCGGTAAAGTAGGGCTTCTGGAGGGTTATAATAGCCCTTATTTACTCGATGGTAATGGCGAGGCGGCCGAGTTATGAAAACATGTCAAGAGTCAAATGGTTTTACCGTGTGGATTAATGCCCAGTTAGGTAATACGATTTGCAGTGATGCATTTAGTTTCATTGAAAGCATTTTTTACTTTAACGGTTGTTTAATAATTTTGCCATTTTCCTTCGCTGGACAACCTATAATTTTGGAAATCGTTTGTTCTGTTTAACAGGTTTAATTGTAAGATTTATAAAATATTAAAACATGAACAAACACGACAAATTCTAGGTTTTTTTGTATTTGTAGCAGCAAGTCGACTTCATCTTCTATCTGTCTATTACGCGTGCAGGGCTCATCTCAACCCAGATCCATCAGAAAGCCTAGCAGACCCTTTATGGTGGCGACCTCGGTAATCCGAGGTGTCGTGCCAGGTTTGTTACCACACTTGTCATCTGAAGAGATGACGATGATCATGATGACGTGTGTTGCGGTTTCCATTGCTGTCATACAGGCTTTGCACAGGCTGTCTGTAACACCAAGCTATGTACAGGTGTTTGTTACACAATATTTATATCGAATCTGAGTCGGGTCCTTATCAACTGCCGTAGCATAGCAGTCCGGGGTTTGCTTTGCCTGCAGGTGCTTTGCTTAGGTTTGTAGGATTTGGTGCTGCTGATATTCTACCATGGATGGTCACAGTTTGTCCAGCAGCCAGCCAAATGACAGAAGGCACGGGTGCTCAGGACTTACTGACATGAGAATGTAAATTAAAGCTTGTTAATTAAGACCAGTTACCAAGCAGCTGCTGTGGTGAGAGCTCACTGGCTTCAGGCACAAAGTGGACTCCGACACTGCCACCTTCATCAAGTCCATGACGCGGTAGCACTGGAGCCAGGGAACCGTACGCTGCGTGGACACCCGCATGCTGTGGGACTTCTCCCGCTCCTTGGCTGTATACGGCAGAACTACCCCTTTCACCTGAAAGATTTTATACAATTAACGTTATATCATGGCGTTAATTATCCGTCCGGATCGCTAACTTTATCTTTTACTAGTGTGGTTCTGGCTAACGCTCGTTTCATAATAGGTTCATACGAGTATTTATAAAAACGTAAGAATAAAAAAAACAAAATCTAAAGGTGTCCAAGTAAATGCGGTCACTTATAATGTCAAAAGAGGTGAAAATTAAGAAATAACTTCAAATTGGTACAACTCGAAAACGGTGCAACTTTCACGAGGTAATTTTAGGCTGGTTTGAATCCTCTGAGGCTTAGGAATCTCCGGTGTCACTGTGACGTGCTATTTTTGGGACACCCTGTATTACTAGACTACTATTGGACCCGATTCTACGTGCACATCGCTTAAATAGCCTAAAACTAAATTGTCTAATTTTAAGACACAGTTTAGACGGCAGATTTAACCAGTGCTATTCCAGAATGTCAAGCTAACAATGTATAAGACCGCCTAAAATAAGAAGCGTCAGATTCAAATTAGAGCTGTCATGACGCTGTCATTTGATTATGACAGCTGCTCATAGAATAGCAAAGTGTTTTAGCGACACCTAAATAAAATTAGGAAGTTTAGATTCCACTGTAGCAACAGGTCCATTGGCTGCCTAAAGTATTCAATATTCTTTGTGCTATTGTAAAGTACTTACAATCAAACGTGGCCAGTATATTGATAAAAATTTAGCGTTCATCACTCTATCTTTTTCATCAGAAAATTCAATGGGTTTGATAGTGTCGGACAGCTCCGTCGGCACCGGGACCCCGAGCTGGATCAGCGCAACGTCATAGCTCGGCTTCCCCACCACGTACGACGGATGGATCTCAATCCTCTTCAGGGGAATCAAGGAACCACCTATGGTATAAGGAAGAAACACATGGTGTTATTCTCTTTATCCTCGTAAGACTATCCAGCGAACTTGGATTTTTTTGTAAGTGGGACTTTGAATCTCCCATCAAGGGAATAAAGTTCAATTACGATTGTTCGAAAATGCCATCTTCAGTGTATTAACGTAGAAAAATAAACCTTATGCATATTAAAATAGAGTTCAAAGTAAATTGCCTTGATTATGTACATCCTATTGCACAAGTTAACAAGTAAACGCGGCGCAGCCTATATAAACCGGTGAGTTTAAGTAGTCCTGCCAGGGCGTACAAAACACATTATTACGCGTGCATTCTCAATTAGGCAGCGTTATACGTTCGATTGTTCGACACGGAAGCCCTGCTGCTTAAATGGTTAAAATAAATGGCAACCCTGGGAAATCACGATGCTTTAATTCTGTTTAAATCATAAAGCGGTGGGTTATGGGTTCATTTACTCTAAATTTCGTTTCATAAAGGTAAATATGATAAAGTATACCTAATTTTCAAAATCTCTAACATACAAAATCAATAACATTCGAAATCTATAAAATCATTGATATACTAGAATGTCGTTCTCTATTATTTTTTTAGTACAACCCAACCTAACCTGAGCGAGTTGGCCTTTCGCACTTAAATTTATATTTTTGATCATACATTATGATCATTATTTCTCAAGTTTTTAAATATTGTATAAACAAAAAATAAAATCAGTCCAAGGAAACGTTATACGAAACTATATTTTACAAAATAGCGTTATAGGTGTTACATAAACTTTAGGGCGTTGAAAGCAGTTTTTTTGTGTGTTAGTTACGGTGCAGTTGTGTGTGTGTGTGTGTGTTTTTTTTTATTTTTCTTACCTTTTTTGCAATCGACTGACCCTAGTCTCATTCGATAGATTTTTATCGATTCTCGTACGCTGTAACAATATTAAACGGTAGGTTAAAAATTAACTCAACGGTGCGGAAATTAACCCAAGCTAAAACAGTATTTTTATAAAAGGCCCGCTTGCACGTAAAATTAACTCTAGGTTAACCCCGGGTTAACAGGTTGCATACATACAAACTCATGCTTTCGTTCCCAGAGAGGGGTAGGCAGAGCTACAAAACTACACCTACAACTCTAAAAACTTGTTGATAATTCTGTAACCACATTTTCACAATTAGGGCCACTTGCACTGAAAATTAACCACAAGGTTACGATACTAGCTCGAGTTAATAAACGTCAGATTCATACGAAAACTGTCACTTTAACTCGAGTTAGTGTCTTAACCCAGAGATAAATTTTCTGTGTACGCGGGTCTTAGGCTAACAGATGGTTTACAGGTTAATTTGTTAAAAGTGACAGTTCCTCTGTGAATCTGACATTCTTTAATAATACGAGCTGAGGTTAACCTAGGGTTAAATGTACAGTCACGAACCGGGATTGTTGAGCCACTTACCCATGTTTCTAATTTGGCTATGTAATGCAAATCGAATAGCTGTCAGCCAGTCGTTGACATCGGTTATTGAATACACGGCTAAATTACGAACAATGGCAAGCGGCTCAACAATCCCGGTTCGTGACTGTACGCGCAAGCAGGCCTAAGTTTTTTTTTTGATATTAAGTGGGACTTCAAGATGCAAATACAAATGCATTCTCAAGACTACAATCGAAAGACTGCAATCCTGCAGTTAATGAATGCCTCTATGCTAAATTATTTTACTGATTGTTTTATCCCCACACCGGAACACAAAAATGCGAACACTGCTGCTTGATCGTCACTACTGTTGGTAGGTCACTAGGCACCCCCCCCCCCCCCCCCCCTCCATTAAACTAAGCACATACCACGTGCGGTGATATTGTTAGTAAATGTTATGTTTTTGTCTATGACAGTGTTTCTTTTTTAATGTTAATTTTGTGTCACAGTAAACAGGTTATGTGTTTGAACTGTATGTATCATGAATGTGTTCTTATGTCCGCTCGTAAATACTCATCGGCTCAACCGATTTGGATTGATAAATGAATGTATGATACGTCATTGGATTTGTGTTGATGGCAAAGTGTCACTGGGCACATACAATTTTACAAAATCAATATGGCGAATCTTAACCCCTCAGGTGTCCTACGCACAACATGTGTGCGTAGATTTTTTGACATTACGTGACTTATTCATTTGACATAAAGTTTAATTTTGATGTACATCAATTTTGACATATCGCTCGACGGGTTAAACCAACTCGATGATAATATCAAAATAAATATAAATAAATAAATGAAAATAAATAAGATAAGATAAGATAAGATAAGATATATTTATTGTCAAGAACTGTGTACAAATGTTGTTAAGTAATATACATAAATATAATAAATATCAGGGGACAATGGTCACACCAATTGTCCTAGTGTCCCAATTTAAGCTCTAGTCCCAATTTAAACTCTCTCTATGGTATAAATACTTATATAGAGAAATATATACTTAAATACATAGTTAACATCCATGACTCAGGAACAAATATTCGCGCTCATCACACAAATATCTGCCCTTACCGGGATTTGAACCCAGGACCGCTAGCTTCGTAGGCAGGTTCACTACCAACTAGACCAACGCGACAATACAATGCAATACAAAACACTTAATTGTACACCAAACCAAAACATAACAGAGATCATAAGGGATGATCTCACACAATAGCCATATCTCTCCAACGTATGATTGCGTTATGCAGTGTTTGTGCCAAACATCAAGCATGTGAATACATCGTGAGTGATAGAAAAGAAAACGCTATGTGGCTATAGGGCTCCAGAGTCCCTTACCCAGATGCATTACGCTAACTTGCGTTTCTATTCGTTTCGTTTTTAAACCAATCGCGTCACTGGTAGGTCACGTGACTTTCCGTACACGTCATCTACGAGTGACGCGATTGGTTTAAAAACGAAACGAATAGAAACGCAAGAAATGCATTTTGTCTAAGGCCCCAGGCAGGTAACGCGAGCAGGGCGATGCTCAGCGACCAGTGGCTACCATATTGAGGCATTGGTCCCACCAAGGGCGAGGAAGCAATTAGCTATCGACTATTTTCTCGTTCAAGAAACGATCAAAAGATATAGATCCCGTGTCAATAAAAGAGACACGTATATAGTTGATCGCTGGCTGTTCACACTGCCGGCGAGAAACTCTTTACACTAGTTTGACGAAAGAAAAAAAGTAGATCGCGTGTAAATAAAAGAGACACAAATCGTCGGTGAAACCGCAAAACCGCGTAAGTAACATTTTACTTAGAAGCAAAATGCACCTTTTTAATGAGACAGTAAGGTTTATTTTGCTCTATCATAAATTTGTTAGTTACGCGGTTTTGCAGTGTCACCGACGAAATGTTATTAGTTGATTGCTGCCTGTACTTGCTTCCTGATCATCGTCGTCGGGATCAGTGCCTGACAGTAGACCAGGGCCCTATTTAATAAAAGTTACAAGTTGTAAAGTGTAAATTGTATCTGACAGGTAACAATCTACAAGTTTATGTTTAATAAAAAAAAATAGTTACAAATTTGTCATAGTGGAAAATTTACAAAATTGTACAATTTGTAGGTACCTACAATTTAACACAATCCTGTTTAATAAACATTTTCATTTTACAGGTGATTTTTTACAATTTTGTATGGAAATGTACTTTATTAAACACATAATTGTACCTACTTACAAGTTTACATACTTTGTAAATTGTAGTATAATTCCGACAGGTAACTAATGCTGTGTAATATAAGTGTGCCTCACGATTTTTATTAATTAGGTAACATGGTTCTAACAACGAGTAGTGACAGCAATAGTGACGCGAGTGATAATGAATATGTTATTCAACGGAGACGGCGAGTTTTTCGTAAAAGAATAAATTTAAATCTTGAAGTAAATGATTTTTCGTTCAACGAAAGATTTCGGGTGAGCAAAACTACCGTCGAATATTTACTTTTGAAAATAGGGCGTGATCTGGAACATGATACAAAGCGAAATGCAGCCCTTACACCGATTGAATTTACATTTTATGTAAATTGTACCTTACAATTTCAATTTTTTAAATACAATATTGTCGTTGAAAGCGACAGGCGTTTTTTTACATATGTAAACGTTTATTAAACGGCGTTTAAATGGTGATAATTGTAAATTATTTTCTTGTAGGTTTCTTACTTATTTGTAAGATTTCTTAAACAGCACTTGTAGTACAATTTAACAAATATTTCTGTTTTTTACAAAATTGTTGGATTGTAACTTTTATTAAATAGGCGAGGCCTGGGCGTGGTGTAGCACGTTCGCATACTGAAAAGCGTATCCAATGCGTGGCGGAGGCGTTTTTTGTATTGGAACCGTTTTAGTCTTTAAACTTCTTTACGCGGCGAGTCTAGCAATGGCGGCGTATGGAGCACGTCCGCCCACGACGTCCGTTTCGCTATCTTATAGGTGCTCAAGGCCTCCATTATATCACGACGAATAATGCTTTTGACCTGTTACCGTATTGTCACCGTTTTGATAGCTCTTATTTACTTGACAGTAATCGCAGCTGAGTTAAAAACCATACCATAAAAATGTTTAATGTCGTAGAATCGCCTAGAAATCGCTTTCTCACTGCGGTTGGGTTACGTTCTACAAGGTCGAATTTCAGCTATCGAGCATTTTTTTTTAATATAGTTTTTTTCTCTGAGACCGTTTCATGGTCATCGCATTAAACAACGCCGTGGCACCAAATCAGCACCGCCTCTGCTCAAAATGAAACATTCAAAAGTGAGGTAGAGCTAGGCCGGTTTTTAACCGCGTGACATTTTAACTCCTGAGCCCCCAGACAAGATGTATTACGCCAACCAGTGTTTCTATTCGTTTCGATTTTAAACCAATCACGCCACAGCTAGATCACGTGACTTTTCGTATCACGTCATCTACAAGTGACGCGATTGGTTTAAAAACGAAACGAATAGAAACGCTAGTTATTAGCTTAATGCATCTTGTTTGGAGGCTCCGGTGTCCCGAGTTACGCGCGCTCAAAAAGCGGTGTGTCCCATGGGTCTCTAAGACCCTGACCGTGCAAACGACTTGATTTTTCCACGACGTTTTTAGCACTTACTTGTACACATTTTATGCATACGTTTAGAAATTAATGGGTTATTATGACATAGGTACCTAGCTATGCAGTGCAGTTTACGCTGAGAGAAAGGGACAGAGCTATATAACTGCTATAGCTCTGTCCTTTATGCTCGCCGTAAAATGAACTGCATAGTTACGTCATAATAACTCCCCTGAAAGCAAAACAACTTGTGATTTTTTGTATAAATGAAACAGAACTGCGGACTTACGGAAGGATACTTACCCATTAGGAGAGAGCCCAGTCCGGTTTGCCATGGGTGCGGCGATCCGGACGACACGGCCCAGCACACCCTAGAAGTGTGCTCGAAATGGGATCCGGAGCGCCGCACTCTAGTTGCGGACACAGGGCTCTCCGATCTGTCACTGCACAGCGTGGTTGGCGGTCGTCTCCTTCTGCGAGAGCATTATGTCGCAGAAGGTGGTGGCAGAGCGGGAGCGCGAGGAGGACGTGGATGTGCACCCGCTCCGGCGTAGACGTTTGGGGAGAAGGCGGAGGCAATTTTCCGCCCGCCTGAACCCCTAGTAAATAGGACCGTGGGGATAGGGTCCCACATTATCGTCCTACACGTCTGGGGGTCCTTTGGCGCAGGTGCCCGAGCAATAGGCCGGAGCAGCTCGGGGGCACCCAGTGATGCATAGTCATCAGCCCACAGTGCCCCCGTTAACACCGGAGAGGATACTTACCCAACGGTTGAGATAAAGCAGACTAGACGACACGCAGCGTGAATAAGACTAATAAGAGTGAGCGGATGGTGAGGAAGAATTAGAAAGGGTGATTAAAGAGGGATGCCACACGAGTGTTGCATATAAATTAGAACGATATAATGCAACACTTGCGTTGCCTTACGTTGAAATCACAGCGGTGCAACGACTCAGCGCACCGGCGTCTCTCGTGCTGCATCGCTCTTAAGTGAACTTGAGATGCTTCATCGAGTAGCAAGACTTCAATTCGCTGGCGAACATGTAATCAAGGCCTTAGCCAAGAATCTAACGTTTAACGTTTTTATTTTCTATCACTCAAAATGTATGGGATGACAGGTTGACCACGTGGCACCGTGTGCAAAAGAATGTCATCTCATCTTATACATTTTGAGTGATAGGAAACGTTGGTAGTGGCATCTTGGCTAGGGCCTCTGTACCCTTATCATGAGTTACAATTACCGTACTCTTGGAGTTTCTTGCGGCGTTTCTTCTCCGGAATGATGGTCTTGTCAGAAGCGCTGGTAGATTCACTGTACATTTCCGACATGTAAAGCCATGTGGCCAATTTACTGAATAAATATTTTGAATTTTGTTTTTCGATTCGCAGGCCTCGCAGTATTCTTATGGAGTGCGAGGGACAGAGTATTCGACTCGCTAGCGAGTACGGTAATTGTAAGTCATGGTAGGGATACTGATGTGCTGAGCATTGAGTAACGTTCGATGGATGAACAAATGCAGAGCACTGGACAGGCGTAGAAGTGAGTACAAAAGTCGTGGCGAGCGTCAATCTCGATGAATCGGTCATAGGAACTAGTTCGGTCTTTTAGTTCCTTTACGTCCTTTAGCTCCGGAGTAAATCTTGAGACCTGGGAATGAGTAACCGAATCTACAAAGAACGTAGAATTAACCCTGGTAACACTCGAGCAGGACACGCTTTGAAATTGGTTTTTTTTTTTTTTTAAACAGGGGACAATCTCACAGCAAATTTGCCTCGTTCACATCCAGCGCCGTGCCGTGCGTTCCTTACTCGTCGCTGACCTAAAGGACCGAAGACCGATTAAGGCTCGCTATGACGACAACGCAGACATCAGTAATCTCGGAGGTTATGTAATGGTTTGGGGCGGCATTCATTTTAACGCTCGCACGCAGTTGGTCGTTGTGTTCTGGAAGGTTGTCTTGACGCGGTACGTTACCTACATCGGAAAAATGGATCAAGATCAAATTGTACCGCATGTGGAATAGGGAATATGCATGGAGTTTTTAAATTGCATTTCTAAACAAAAAAAATATCTACCGTAATAGAGGTCAATAAAAGTGAAATTATAATTAAAATTGGCCACTGTGACGTCATGTAACAGGTCGGCCATATTTCATATATCTACTCCATGTTCAATTCTGTTTTGCTAGAAAGAAATAGGAACAAATCTTTGTTGGTTTATATCTTGGTTATTGATATAGCTATTGAAAAATATGTTTCTACACTGTTTATTATATTAATCAGCTTTTATTGAAGCTCTGAAAAAAGTCATGATTATTCTTTATTCATCGGGTCTTATCTTTTTTACTAACTCACAAAAACGCCCAATCACACAGTGCAAGATGCGGTGATCGGTACTATCTGATGTTCAACTTCAAAGAATTCAATGGCCAGCCCGAATCCTGACATGAACCCGATTGAACATGTCTGGGAGTTAAAACTAAAACGTTGGGTGAAGACAACCCACCATGGAACCTTCGTGATTTGAAAACTGCTCCAGTGGCTGCTTGGGAAAAAATAAAATAAAAAACCTTGTCCACAATATGCCAGAGCCTCTTTTTTACTGGGCAAAATCATATTGCCTTTGACATAAATTAGCGAAAATGATAGAAGAGTAAGAAATGAAGAAGTTAGAGAGAAATGTGTAATAAAAAAAGATGTAGTCACTAAGATTGAAAAGGGCATGCTTCGATGGTTCGGTCTTTTGGAAAGGATGGATGAAAGAAGATTGACGAAAGAGATCACAGATCGAAAGTGAGTGGGCGGAAGGGGCCGCCCTAGGCGTACTTTTTTGAATCAAATAGGAAAAATACTGGAAAAGGGCCGAATCTTAAGTACCTACCCGAGACCGACGTGCATGCATGACTGGATGTATGAATGTGGAACAAGCGAAAGAGATTTCGTGAGTGGAAGGGTCGGAAGGGGCCGCCCTAGGCGTACTTTTTTGAATCAAATAGGAAAAATACTGGAAAAGGGCCGAATCTTAAGTACCTACCCGAGACCGACGTGCATGCATGACTGGATGTATGAATGTGGAACAAGCGAAAGAGATTTCTCAGGGCTCCATCGGCATTGCTAAACCAGTCATAAGATGAAAAAAAAAGTGGTCATTTAGCGACTAAGACTTTTTGAGATGTAGATTTAAAGCGATCTGGTCGTATTACCTAACTAGTCATATAGAGATGTGGACGGAAAGCTTCTATCACACAAACTTACTTGAAAAACACTTCAGCGACTGTCAGAACCCACCGGGGGTCTACCAGGGCACCAGAAGCGTAGTGAGACCCCATTTTCTGCACAGAAACCGCGAAAGGATAGGTAAGAGTTTCATCTTCAGTGCTGGCCCTTAACTGAGGGTCTTGTAGCTGTTCTGTTCTACCTAAATCGTTGGTAACATTATAAGAGTCAGTAGGGTCTAACGTTTCTTCAAGATCAGTTAGGGGTTCCATCTCAGTTTCTGCTCTCGCATCAATCCCAGAAGAGTACGGCGTCCAATATGGTGGCTGGGATGCTGGCTCAGAAGGTTCGGTTGATTTTTTTCGACTTGGCGGTGTTGGCGCAACTGAAAGTTAACATTTACACAGTGTCAGTATCCACCAGTGCTGTGCGAGGAACTAATCCACCAATAGGAGAGCTGTGCTAAGCGAGGCTAGGAAAATGAATAAATACATTAACGTTTTTGTCATTACACCGCTAAACCAATTTAAATGAAATTTGGTATTAAGGATACTGCTGTAAAAGTGTTACAAACAATCAAATATTAGGAGGTATGGAATAACCGAATTAAAAATGTATTTAGTTCATTTTGAAATATGACCATACTGAAGGTCAAAATCAAAGTGTCATCTATTATAATAATTAGGAAATAGCGACTCCATGGATCCTAAAACCACGATATGCCACCAAAATCCTAACCCTATTTATAACTAAACATGGGCAACTTTAGCCAAGTTGGTTCAGATCCAGGTATGAGCAGATATTTGTGTGATGAGCGCGAGTATTTGCTCCCGAATCTTGCATATTTTCAATGTATTTTATTACTTATTTCTCTGTTATGTATAAGTAAGTCTATCGTTGTCTAGTATAAGTACAAGGCCAGAGCTTAGTTTAGGACTAGAGGTAAATTTGCGTGACATTGTCACTTTACTTATTTATTTATTGATAATCTACTCTCTCGGGAACTGACAATTTTTTCAGAATTAAAAGTACCCTTTTTCCTTCACAAGGTTCAAGCTACTTCCATAACGAATTTCATTAAAATCGGTTGAGCGATTTAACTGTGAAAGCAGAAGAAACAAAAGCATTACGTTTAAGTTTTCACGTTTTAGGGCGAGAGCTATTGTAACGACGCAATGTACTTCTACTGGCATGGTTTTGCGGGAGCATTGTACTCGTAAATCAGCCATTAGCCAAGCTGCTTCTTCGAGACCTATGGACAAATTAAACATGCACGCACTAACTTGTTAACAAAAGACGGACGGGAAAACTTCACCTCGCCAGATTATAACTACAGAACGAATACAAAAGTGATGCAAAACAATGGCTAAAACAAGACGGTGCTATTCTTTTCTAACGGATGTCGTAGTACTTACTAACTAAACTCTTCTCACAGAGTAAAATAAAAGTTCTATTTTTTAGGGTTCCGTATATGGTAAAAAAGGATCCCTTATGGTGACACTTCGGAGTCTGTCTGTCTGTCTATATGTTACAGCAGGTTTTCTCAGACACTATAGAATCTATCAACTTATAATTTGGCATAGGTGTAGGGGAGAAGTGGCATGAAAGAGCCAGGTTTTGAAAGAGCCACTTGCATTATTTCGGAAGTTTTAGAACAGATTTGGTTGGCAACACTATTTTTAGGTGAACTGTAAAAATTTTGTGAGGGACGGGAAATCAGTGCTGCCACCTAAAAATAGTGTTGCCAACCAAATCTGTTCTAAAACTTCCGAAATAATGCAAGTGGCTCTTTCAAAACCTGGCTCTTTCATGCCACTTCTCCCCTATAACTTGTTTGCCGCATATGTTTATAGTGAAACAAATGATTTATTTAAAATTTGTTAAGTGGTCTAGAATGGAGGGTTGAAAAATAAAAGTGATTTGATTATAGCAAACGGGGTGTCATATAAAAGGGCTCAGTCTGCACATTTCAAAACTTTATTTTATAATTTTCCGTGACGTACTTTTTACTATAGCCAAAAACTCACAAATTGTGAGACAAAAACGTATCGGTGTCTAGTACCCATAGTAGAAGCCTAGAGCTTAGTTTGGGACTAGGTCAATTGGTGTGGCATTGTCCCCGGATATTATTATATTATTATTATTTTTATAACAGACACAAAAAATATACCCGGCCGCTGCTTTCAATTTCAAAAAGTACTATCTCAAACTCTTTGACATTACAATTTAAAACTTCTGGAGATAAAGTTGCTATTCATATAAAGTCTTTTGTTATTTACGTCCTTCCTTATACACTGCTAATTTGCGGTCGGATTTCATAATGGATAAAGCCATTTATTGGGACACTCTCTAGTGGATTCCGACATTAAAAAACCTCCTATGAAACAGACGATGGCATTAAGTCAAATGTTGTCCGTCGAAATCGGACCATAACCATGCATAAATACATACGTACCTACATTAACAATTAAAACCGGGCAAGAGCATGTCGGACCATGCTCAGTGTAGGGTTCCGAAGCCGTTACTACATACAAACAAATTAGACCTCGCGACAAACTTAACTTTGCCGTTGAAAGAAAAAGAAAGAAAGAAAATCATTTATTCGTGACATGCATAACAAAGAACAGATTAACAAATACAAGAAGAAAGTAGCCACGAAATGGTCCCAACTCAGCGTAATGCTGGCATTAAAGTCAGCGCTGGTCTTCTATAGGAAATAGGTCGCGGTCAGTTTACCAACACCGCAAATAAGTTTCCGGTAGGTTATTATTACAATATAGTGTCCCTCTGTGGCAATCTTCGGCCAATTCTTTTTCGGTAGGTTAAAACATTTAAACCGTTTGTAACACAAGAGCCACTAAAGTCTAGTTAGTAGTGATAGTTTTCCTATTAAATTCATTATAAATGCTTTCATTTGAGATATTTTTCAGAATTTTTGTATTAGTAGTTTTGGCTGTAGGGGAGGCTCTAACAAAAATGAGCGATTTAAAGCTTAATATTTCATAAACGGATATCTTAATCAAAAAATTGTTGTCACAAACCCTATTTTTGAAAGACCTATCCAACGACACGCCCCACAATAGGGGGTGGACGAGAAAAATAATGATTTTCAAGATGTTATTTAACCACTTGTAGGTAGGCCTCCAATAAGGTGGAGTAACGACCTTGTAAGGATCACGGGAACGCGGTGGATGCGAAAAGCACAGGACCGGTCTGAGAGGAGAGCCTTGGGGGAGGCCTATGTCCAGCAGTGGACGTCTTTCGGCTGACATGATGATGATGATGATGATTTAACCACTTTGTTGGCGTGACTAATTTGTACGAGTATAATTTTATGCCAAATTACAGCTTTCTAGTACTAAGAGTCTCTGAGCTAGGCTGCGGACGGACGAACCGACGGACATGGCGAAACTATAGAGGTTCCTCATTTTGACTGCGGAACCCTAAAAAAGCTCCTCATAGGCTTCGCTATAAGATAGATATAACGGTCAAATAACCTTTCTCACCGTCGAAATCATCAACCAAACTAATACGTTTAGTAAAGCCCATGCTCCCGGACCTGCTTTCGGACGTCCTGTTGTACAGCTCGCGGCTACCCGAGCCTCCGCTCTCATCAGCGAACAGATCTTCAGCATCTTCCAGCTCCCGGCTGGCACAACAACTTAAAATAACTAACGACACCCCGAAACGTACGTACATTGTTACAAAAAATCTTAACCAAAATACTTGAGTCTGCGAATTTCACTCTCAGTTTGTCGAATGAAGAGATGCAAGGTTTAACGATGTTAAATAGTAAATTATAAAAACAAACGAAAAACGGTCGGTGAATTCAAAAAAAGAGATGATAATGGAACAATCGGTGCGCACAATGGTGTTGATGGTGCAGAAATTAAAAGACAACCGAATAGGAAAAACGATTAAATAACAACTCTGGCAAAGCATATCATGCGTCGGCACTTGATGGCACGAATCAATAGCTGGCTGACACCTGTTAATTAGTGCAATGATTCATTTATGGATCACTTCATTATACACTCATGGACAAATTTAGAGGAACGCAAAAATACAACTAGACTAATAAAACGTATTTTATACGTTGTAAGTCAGATTATGAAAAAAGGTTGGGTCATGTAAATAAAAGGGTTATTATGATTACCTTAAAATTAATGTTTTTAATTGTTTTTTAATAAATAAATATCAGGGGACAATCTCACACCAATTGACCTAGTCCCAAACTAAGCTCTAGGCTTGTACTATGGGTACTAGACAACGATATAAATACTTATATAGAGAAATAAATACTTAAATACATAGAAAACATCCATGACTCAGGAACAAATATTCGCGCTCATTACACAAATATCTGCCCTTACCGGAATTTGAACCCAGGACCGCTCGCTTCGTAGGCAGGGTCACTACCAACTAGGCCAGCGCGTCGTCGTGTAATACTTCATTTGTTTTTATTTTGCATTAACTTTATTCGATTTTTTGGAAATTTTGAGTTTGTGCATCATAAATTATATGTCTTTAAATAAACGAGTATTTTTTTGTTATAATTATTATAAATGCACATTTTAAAGAAAATAAAACAAAAAATATTGTCGCAGAAAACGACAACAATAATCCAAAAAAAATACAGCATACTTAAACGGATAGTCATTTGTTTTTGTTAATTTTATGTTTACTGTAACGATACAAAATAATCTTCCGAATTCATTAAAAAATAAAAATCATGCTTTTTTGTTATAAAATTATTACTTCTTCCCGTTCCTCTAATTTTGTCCGTGAGTGTATTATCCAAAAATAAATTAGTCTTTTTCTTCTTTAGTTTATGTAGCTTCGACCTCACTCTTGTTACGTGTGCGTATAAAAGTCAAATAGTTTTTTCCATGCCACAATACCCTTACTATGAGCAAGCGAGTCGAATGCTCTGTACCTCGCAGACCTCGCAGTATTCTTATTGAGTGCAAGGGACACAAAATATGCTATTCTATTATATTCTAATAAATGAAATGAACGTGCAACTTTGCATACCTACATGAAAAAATATTGAATAAAATTAAACTTTATTTGAATTTCATAATCCCTAAAAAGTATATACTCGTATGTAAACTCTTTATTGCATAAAAACAATTACAAATTCGTACATAAACTTAAGATGAACATTTACAATGGCGAACTTATCCCTATTAAGTATGTCTATGAATTACTTTAATTAAATATTATCTATCATTCATTTTATAACATCGATAACGCGTGATCTGCTTTTAGTTTATATTCTATCAGGTGAACTTAATACATACATATATTAAATCACGCCTGTTTCCCAGAGGGGTAAGCAGAGACCACTTTTTTCCACTTGCTACGATCTTGACAAATTTATTTCGCTTCTTCAACATTCATACATCGAGTCATGCGCGCACGGCCCTGTTCCAGTATTTCTCCGATTTGATTCGAAAAAGAACGCCTAGGGCGGCCTGTTCTGACCCTCCCACTCACTTTCGATCTGTATATATCTCTTTCGTCCATCTTCTTTCATCCATCCTTTCCAAATGACCGAACCATCGAAGCATGCCCTTTTCAATCTTAGCCACTACTTACATCTTCTTTTAGTCCACATTTCTCTCGGATGTTTTCATTTCTTACTCTATCAATCAGTTTCACACCACACATACTACGCAAAGAGCGCATTTCAGCTACCTATAGTTATGTCACTTTGACATCGATATTGGTAAATTTAATATCGGAAGGAAATCTCTAGTTCATTAACCCACAAAAACTTTAATGCCTGATTATGACTGAATAAGTGTATTACAGTTTCTGTTCACGTTCTTAAAATATTTAACCTCCTCGAGCCCATACTTCGGAATTTGTCAATGGAATATGAATATATGAATCATTATTCATAAAAACAGAAGAAATTATTTACTTCCTTTGTTCTTTACATTTATTTTGTACCTACAATTTTTGGTACTGGAGGTTAAATGGACAATGCCGCCCTCGTAAGCTAATACGCAGTATGTCAGATAAAACTCCAGTAGCAATATCAACCTTATTACTAAGAGAAAAGAACTAAATCTGCTTTGGTTATTGATTTTGGGATACTGTTTATTTTCTTAGGAAGGCAGAATGACACAACAATTTTTTTTAACAAATTAACGTCATTATGCATTAAGAAGCGAACAGATGTTTTAAGAATGAAAATAAAATTCCTACCAGTATGCTTAAGATCCGCTACATGATCGGAAAGAGATAAGGAAGTAGGTAGTAGGTTTTCAAACTTATTGAAAATATTTATTTATTTATTTTATGGCATAGGAAGGCAATCGAGCACACAGGCCACCTGATGGTAAGTGGAAACTGTGACCCATAGACATTCGCATTCACAAGACGGCAAATGCACTGCCAACCCTGAGGACTAAGATGGAATGCCTCTATGCTAGTCATTTCACCGGCTGTCTTATCCCCAAACCGGAACACAACAATGCGAGCACTGCTGTTTGGCGGTAGGTTAATGGATAAGATGGTGGTACCAACCCGGACGGACCCTGCACAAGGTCCTCCCACAAGTGCAGTATGCTTAAGATCCGCTACATGTTCAAAAAGAGATAAGGAAGTAGTAGGTTTTCAAACTTATTGAAAATAGTAGTCCTTCCACTGCGAGAACTAAAATGCCTATATAAAAGAACAAAAACCTTATGCTTGGTGACTTTAAGCCAACGTTACATAAGCTCCTTGTTTGGATTGTTACTTGATTGTTCCAATGTTTTCCATAACATTTTGGCATTATGGCAACTAGCCATAAATATTTCACCTTTATTCCTAACTGGTGCAAACATTACCTCGTTGGATTTTTGTGTTGGTTAGACCACTGCCTTGGACAATTCAATTTCATTGCCAATTTTAATATGAACAGATAGTTTATTTGCAATATGCGTAGATTTGTTGATTGTTTTTTATTATTGTCTAGTTATTGGGTTTATAATGAATGTGGTAAGTCTTTATCATTAAAGTATTTATGTCAGTACTATTATGAATTTATGATGCTCGTGAAATTAGCATCCTATTAATATTGGCATGCAGCTCTGCTTGTGTAAATTGCTTCGACACAGTTATAACTGCAAGGACTAAGAGAAAAAAATATAGGTTGAAAAATGATCGCTCAATCCGCGAATTTCAGAACATAAAAAAAAATCGGTATTAAACTTTAGGCTACCCAAATTGGACCTTATTTGCATAGTTCATAAAATTCATAATAAAATGAGTTTCTTTGCGTTTTCAAACCATAATATTATCTTAATTTTTGAATCCAACAGCGACCCTAAATAACGAAAAACAACATTTAAATAGCGACAAAAAGAGTTAAATTTTGTATGAATTCCTTTTCAACATAGTCTCACTCAACTCTCTCATGTTGGGATTGTTCTAGAACCGTTGGGGGGAAAAATACCGTAGTCGCCACGCTTGGCAGGCGGGTTGGCGACCGCAGTTATACCATGTAGACCGCGGAGGACGCTGCCCCAAGACTGGTCTGAGTGGAGAGCCTTGGGGGAGGCCTATGTCCAGCAGCAGTGGACGTCTTTCGGCTGACATGATGATGATGATAGTCACACTGTTGGGTTGACCGTGCGAACGTTCTTAATGTTACCATCGTTACAGCTACCACAGCTAAAACAGAGTTGGAGTGCGAGTTCCCCCCCAAAATGGAAGAAGACCTGACACACCTGAGGCGCAAAAGGCTGACCACGGAAACAGGCCTGGTCTGCCTCGAAGACTACCCCTACACAGTTTCCGTCAGGTAATCAACAAAACAGCTGCTAAAGACCTGAAATACCCATTTTAATAATATCTTAAAAACATGTTTATTTTAAGCTTATGGACCAGCCCCACAGTCAGTGTCCACGTCTCGGCTCCGTACGTCATGACAGGTAGGACGCACTGGTCAAAAACTTTCGTCTTCAGGCTCTGCGGGATATCCGGCGAAAATATGTGGTGGCTTAAAGTAGCTCAATGTGCTATGGAAAGAGCTATGCTCGGAGTCTCTCTGACGGACAAAATTCGGAACGAAGTGATCCGTCAGAGAACTAGGTGACCGACATAGCTCTGAAAGTTAGTTGGTTGAAATGAAATGGGCTGGTCACGTATGTCGCAGAACCGATAACCGCTGGAATAAGCGTGTTCTGGAGTGGAGACCGCGTCTTGGCAAACGTAGCGTGGGACGCCCTCTGGCCAGATAGCGGGATGACTTGCATAAGAGGGCCGGCAGCCACTGGATGCATAAAGCATTAAACAGGGCTCTGTGGCGTTCCTTGGGAGAGGCCTAAGTCCAGCAGTGGACTGCAACAGGCTGATGATGATGATGATGATGATAATGTTTATTTTGAGAGGAAGGGACAAAGCTATAGCAGGATTAGCAGGTATACTCCGTCCCTTTCTCTCAACATAAATTAAACTGCTTTAGTATGTCATGTGTACCCCCAGGTTCTAATAAGGCACAATATTAAAGTTTGGACCGCGGGAAACGCCACGCGTCGTTCCAATCTTCGTTCCAAACCGTATTTTTTTTACTATTTTACTATTACAGTTGCATTTACACGTACGCTATTGTATTGCAAACTGTACCAGCTCACCGACGACAGTTTTGTATTTTCATGTCGCCTTGACTCTGTCATTGTTTCGTTTTAAGTACACACTATAATTTTGTTCGTTTTGTTTGTTTATACCATCACGTTTTTGGCTTGATTTCATCACGCGTCTGCAAAGGGTCATATTATAACATACATACACATACAAACATAAACTCACGCCTTCATTCCCAGGGTGGGGTAGGCAGAGCTACATTATTATCAACAACCCTAAAAATAACTTGTTGATAATTACCACATTTTGCACGATTAGGCTAAGAGGTATACAGTGTATTACTGACAGGTTGCAAGCCCATCGCCTAACAGAACTACAGATGTAGTGCATATTGTTTTCCTTCGTATTTTCACGGCAACGTACGAACGTGTATTGCTATTTCAGTCGGTCACAGTACAAAAAGTACTGAGGTTGACTGAAGTAGCATGACTAATACGAATGTTTCCGAGAAAATACGAAGGAAAACAATTATGCACTACATCTGTACCAGCCTTTATTCCCTTACTAGCCTCTTACGATATCCACGGGAAGACATGGAGAGGCACTATACCTTAACCTGGCAACCACATGGGACCCAAAATACATATATACTCCATTTACTTGACCTGCCTAGTACTGGAAAAGTGCAGTTGCTCGTGATTGGCTAATGATAATCCGCTAAAGCCGCACCCACAATGGAGCTGGTAATCAGTCGGCTCTTACATCTGTACGGTGCGGACGCGTTTGTTTCCCTGCTTCCGACTTATTGTTTATCGTTTACCTGTAATTTGGCTAGTGAAACGGACCGATTACTCCTCAATCTTGATTTGTGAGGACTCACCTAAGAAGATTATCGTTTGTTGCCGCCCACTTGGCTACCTGCCTCTATCTTTTGTTTTTATTTTTTATGACAGTGTGCGAGTGAGAGAAGCCTAGTCGTCAAAGTAAATGGAGTATTATTATATACAAATATTGGACCCGATTCTACGTGCACATCGCTTAAATAATCTAAAACTAAATAGAGTCTGGCAAATGAAAGCGTGACTTGAGAAAATGCGGCAAATTCAAAAAAATTACATGTGGTATTACTAATTATAAAAGGAAAAAATGATTTGATACTTGATTATTTTTGTATTTATGACAATCAATTTGTATAATAGTTGTTTGCGAACTTAATTTCTTATTTGAGGTTTCATTTCGCAGATTCCTTGAATATCTTCAAGATTATCTGTAAACATAAGAAACGGTATCATCACTATCGTTAATATTATTAAGTATATGAAATAATCAGCCGACAAGAATTAAGATTACAAAGTCATACTAACCTAAGAAAACCGTGCCTTTGAAAAATTAATAAATGTTGCCATATTAAAATTTCAAAAAAAGTCCAGGTCACGCTTTCAATTGCCAGACTCTAGTCTAATTTTAAGACATAGTTTAGACGGCAGATTTAACCAGTGCTATTCCAGAATGTCACACTGACAATGTAAGACAGCCTAAAATAAGAAGCGTCTGATTCAAATTAGCGCTGTCATGGCGCTGTCATTTGATTATGACAGCTGCTCATAGAATAGTAAAGTGTTTTAGCGACAATTAAATAAAATTAGGAAGTTTAGCGGCCACCGTAGAATCGGGTCCAATGCTTGTTTAATACAGTTTTTAAATTGTTATTTTTATTTTCTATGTCTATTGTATAGTGTATATTTTTGTCAATGTAATATGAAATCGTTTATAGCATAGAATACATGATATATGACAGTTATTGTTTTGCAGGTTGCACAGCAAGCATTGGTGCGGCGGAGCCATCGTCGGCCTGGAGTGGGTCCTTACCGCCGCGCAATGCTTTGACTAGTAAGTAGACAGACATCGAGTTCTATAGTCTGATCCGAATAGGAAACGACCTTCACGCGGGCCGTTTAATCGGTAAAAAGTATTTTATATCGAATTTAATATGTTATGTAGACAAGTAATATAGGGTGAAAAGGTCGGCTGAAAAATTTCAGTCCAGTATTTATACATACATACATACCTTCACGCCTTCATTCCCAGAGTGGGGTAGGCAGAGCTACAGAATTACCAACAACTCCAAAAACTTGTTGATAACTCTGTAACCACAATTTGCACAATTGGGCTAAGATGTTTAACAGCGTATATTAGTGACAGGTAGCAAGCCCATCGCCTAACAGTACAAGCCCTTATTCCCTTAGTCGCCTCTTACGACATCCACGGGAAGACATGGAGTGGCACTATTCTACCCCGGCAACCATAAGGTTTATAATAATTAATTATAATTAAAATCTAACTTTTTTTTAAATTACAATTGTTTTTTTAATAGAGCATTTACTTACGAAACGAAAGTATGAAGCCTATAGAATAATATGCAAACGTTAGGTTTAGTTCAAATTATTAGTACCAACTTACCGGCCGACCCAATAGGTATATATAGGAAAAATAGTCAACCATTTGTCTATTAAAAAACAGTATTTTTTTAAATTAACTGTTTAAAAGTACTGGGGCTTATTATGACAACACGCAGTTCAGTTAGCGCTGAGAGAAAAGGACAGAGCTATATAACTGCTATAGCTCTGTCCCTTACGCTCACCGTAATAAGAACTGCATGCATAGCTATGTCATAATAACCCTTCTGGATTGAATTCTATAGTCAACCTATGAGATTCATCACTACATAGTATAAAACAAAGTCGCTGGCGCTGTCTGTCCCTATGTATGCTTAAATCTTTAAAACTACGCAACGGATTTTGATGCGGTTTTTTTTAATAGATAGACTGATTCTTAAGGAAGGTTTATATGTATAATACATTCCACGCGGGCGAAGCCGCGGGCGGGTCGCTAGTGTTTTATAATGCTAGGTTAAGTTTATTATTATATAAGCAATATTTAAAAAAACGACTGACTGTTGAGTTTCTTGCGGCGTCTCTTCTCAGCAGTGGTCTCTTGCGAAGCGGCCTACTTACTGAATAAACATCTTTTATCTTTTATATTTTTAATGACAATAGTAAAATGCTAATAATGTAACGTCATCAGCGTCAGCAAAGAGGAGGTGACCGTGCGCGTGGGCTCGGTGTTCCGGGACTACGGCGGCAAGCTGCTGTCAGCCGTGGAGATCAACCGGCACCCGCAGTACCGCATGGACCAGTACTACCCCGAGCACAACTTGGCCATGGTCAAGGTATTCAATATCCCATCAAAACATCATCATCATTATGTCAGCCGAAAGACGTCCACTGCTGGTCATTGGCCTTCCCAAGGCTTTCCACTCAGACCGGTCTTGTGCTTTTCTTATCCATCTTATTGGAGGCCTACAGCTTGTCTCCCGGTTAGCGGACTCCACTCAAGAACATTCTGGCTCCCATCGGCCATCAAAACATACATAATTGTAAAAAAATGCCCAAGTTCTCATGTGCCACCGAAATTTGTGATAGTTGCCAAGTTTGTTTACACTAGGTTGTTGTTTGTCACGGGTAGGCATAGTTTTCGATTTTTTCCTTTACTTGTGCTGTAAGACCAATCTCTATATGCCAAATTGCAAGGCTCTAGGTCATCGGAAAATACCCAATAGGTTTTGATGGGTTAGGCAGTCAGCCGTTAAAATTAGCCGTTTTCAGAAATTAATAACTCTTTAAAGGATTATGATAGAACATAATTTTTTTACTAGGATGTGAGAGCATTGACCTTAGTAATGTGTAAAAAGAACCCTGGATGTCACATTCTTACACATATTGGATGGCTCCCGAACTTCCCCCTAGGATTACAAGGTAACGATAAACATACTTGTGGATGGACCTTGTGCGAGGTCCATCCGGGTTGGTACCACCATCTTATCCATTAACCTACCGCCAAACAGCAGTGTTCGCATTGTTGTGTTCCAGTTTGGGGATAAGACAGCCGGTGAAATGACTAGCATAGAGGCATTCCATCTTAGTCCTCAGGGTTGGCAGTGCATTTGCATTCTTGTGAATGCGAATGTCTATGGGTCACAGTTTCCACTTAGTGTCAGGTGGCCTGTGTGCCCGTTTGCATTCCTATGCCATAAAAAAAATGCAAACTAGAATCAAAATTAGGGTCACTAACTCGGCTAACCAGATCATCAACATATTCATCTTCATCATTTGCTCATAAAGGATTTCAAAGACACTTGTTTGTTTGACAGGTTGTTTTACAAAGTATACAAACCAATACGAGACAAGCATGTTCGTCCAGATGTCTAAGGATTA
Organism: Acleris emargana; assembly: GCA_927399475.2. Lineage (NCBI taxonomy): Eukaryota > Metazoa > Arthropoda > Insecta > Lepidoptera > Tortricidae > Acleris > Acleris emargana. The sequence continues at coordinate 15,921,609 of OV656854.1, forward strand.
ATAATTTCTCGACTATAACATACTCCATAATGGCCTTCTGTTTCCAGCTGAACGTTCAGCTACCGCTGAGCAATCGCGTGCAGGTTGTGGCGCTGCCGCACCCGGACGGGGAGATGCCGACGCGCTTCGGAGAGACTGTCGTCACTGGCTTCGGATCCGTTAGTACACCCTATTTCTGATTCCTTAGTACCTTTCCAGCTAGACTCCACTTAAAGATCTCTTTCCACTGTCGTCACTGGCTTCGGTTCATTAGTACGCTCTATTTCTGATTCCTTAGTACCTTTCCAGCTAGACTCCACTTAAAGATCTCTTTCCATCATATTTTTCCACCATAATTTAAAGGAGATGTTGCATTAATGTTCCAATTACAAAACTAGTATTTCCCGATTTGATTCGAAAAAGTACGCCTAGGGCGGCTCCTTCCGACCCTTCCACTCACTTTCGATATTTCGGAGAAATACTGGAAAAGGGCCGAATCTAATAATAAGTACCCGAAACCGACGTGCGTGCATAACTCAATGTATGAATGTGGAAGAAGCGAAAGAAATTTGTCAAGATCGCAGCAAGTGGAAAGAAGTGGTCTCTGCCTACACCTCTGGGAAACAGGCTTGATTTAATGTATTGTTGACGTATTGTTTATTTATTTATTATACAAACACAAAGTTTATATATTATTAATTGTTCCACAAAACTGTTTGCACAGTATGTATGTTATAAAACTAATTAATCAAACTTACAAACAGCTAATTTTGGAACAACTAACCATGACTCTCATGATCTTTTGAACAGATCTCTGGTCAGATCCGCGAGGGCGAGAACCAGGAGCTCAGACGCATGATCGTGCAGGAGGTGGCGCGGGGGCCCTGCCGCGTCACGTACGGGAACGACTACCGGCTGCAGCAGGACCACACGTGCCTGCAGAGCGTGATCAAAGGCGTGGCCTTGTGCGCGGTGAGCATTGAACCATCTCTAGAATGTTATGCCTCCCGTGTACTACTAGCTTCGTTTGTATACCCCTAGGCTAAAAAGAAGGTTGTGTATTTGATGCCTGTCGGTTCATCATTGCCTATTATTTGTTCCCACTTAACCTGGCTAAAATGTTTTACTATTCTCATATTACTTTTCCTATATTATCCTAGTTATATGGCTTTTGACGTAGAGACCTCGTCGTGTTGTTCTCAGTCATTATTTGATTTAAATGTTTATTGGCCTTACATTTGTAATAATTTTATTTGTTGCTAGTTTTAAGAATTTATTTTTTATTACTTTATTACCTCATTATTACTTAATGTTACTTACTTTTGGGTCAATTTCAACATTTCTGATTTTTGTCTCATTTCGGTGCAATTTTTAAGTTTTGTGTATTTTTGAACGATTTTCATTTTAAACTATGCATTGTTATATATTGTAGACGTGGTGTTAAGGGTCACTCAAAATCATAAATAGTTTATGAGATATACGAGATAGAATATTTGATAAAACTATGGAATGATAAATACACACCGAAATGATAAAAAGTATCCACCGAAGTGATAAATACCCACTGGAATGATAGAAACGACCCACGTAAATGAAATCTTATCCACTGGAATGAAAATAAATGAAAAAAGTCAATAATTATCATAATTATCACTGTTTATTTGAGTAAAAATTACATTAATGTTATTATTAACTAACATAATTAGAAGTCTATATTTGAGTAAAAATTAGATTAATGTTATTAATAATTATCATAATTATTAAGTCTTTGTTTGAGTAAAAATGACATTTCTATTAATGTTTTGAAACAATTCGCTTATAAATAAAATAAACATATATTTTAATTTAAAAAAATACTTTACACATGTACCGGACTGATTTATTACTTATTTCTTTAATATGGTTTTCAAAAATATTCTAAATATTGTGATTTATTTATGATAATCATGAATCGGATATTCGGATCGATATTTACCTAAACTTGGCAAAATCCCGGAAAAAGATAGGTAAACATGGCGTCGGCTTCTTAAAAATATTATTTTAATAATTTAAGTTCTGCGATTTTGGGATTCTACAAAACGTTAATATAATAATTACTTTACATGTACCTAGGATAAAACGTTCTGTTTTGCTCCTATAAATTCGTTAGGTTAATAAGTTACAGGTAAATTAAATAACATTTGGTTAAACATATACATGGAAAATAACTTCAAACAGTTAACATAAATAAATAATTATGAATTAATGCCGGTGTAATTTATTTATTTTGAAATCCCGGAAATTTTATATGAATTATATGATTGAGTCCACCTCCATACAACTGAACAACAAAGCCGGCACTAAAGTATAGGTAAATATCGATCCGAATTTCCGATCCCTGATGATAATAAACTAGTTATAAATTAAAAAAAAATAACAATCTTCTATGTAAATCTAATAGGAACAGTTCGCTGACCAAGCAAAATATAACTCAATAATTCTAATATTACAAATATCCCAGTGGCAATTATATCATTTATCACTGACTTTAGATCACTTAATGCTTAATAATTAGTGCGTCATAAGGATGGCCTCAAAAATATAATATGAAATACCTAAAAAACTCAGTCAAAAATGTAACATAATGACATTATGATAACATAGTCTTGCAAGACTAGATGTGAATTTACATATCCCAGATCTTAAAAAAAAAGTAATAATTTAAATTAAATAAATTTTAAGTAAATACTAAATCCATAGAAACTAAGTGGTAGATTCTTTTTTTTTATATTGCAAAAAAAAAAAAAATCTATGGAGCTAAGTTCATTTAGTTACTTTGCTCCATAGAGATTTTTTTATTTTTTTTTGCAATATAAAGAAAAAGAATCTACCACTTAGTTTCTATGGATGTACCTAGTAATATGCCGAAGTTATCGTAAATCAATAAAAACACGGTGTATAATATTATATAATAAGTTGTTAGAGTTATTGGTAATAGCTCTGCCTACCCCACTCTGGGTTGAAGGCGTGACGCTATGTAGTATGTATGTATGCATATTATATGCTTAGTAGTACAAAATAACTGACATTTGGTTATCGTTAAACGCTTAATTATTTACGTTTAAACGCTTATAATATTTATTCATTTGCTTTGACTTCATAAAATTAAATAATTAAATTTGATAATTATTTGGATAACTAAGTGAAGCTACTTTTGTATCATGCCGGTGTTGCTTATCATTTCTGTGGGTATTTCATACACCGGAAACATCGGAATGAGAACCACGGAATGATAAAACCTATAGAAAAATATTTTTAAAAAAACAACGGAGTCTGGTTTCTTTAAACTAACGTTACTCCAGAATTAAGAAATATGACGTACGTGTTATACATAAATCTCAAACTAAACACACAAAAAGTACAAAAAATAAATCAACCGTCGGAATGAGGATTTTTTTGTCCCCACCCCACCTGAAGCAAGAACTTTCCTTTATATTTTATCGCCAGAAACGCACACAACACAACCGCTAGCACCAAACTCTTGCGCGTGACTAACTCTACGAGTGCGCGAGAGGTGGGGGGCGTACATATTGAAGCTTAGCAGATATAAGGCACAGAATATTTGACGGTGGTAATGATAACGTTTCTCCGGACAAACGTATTTCCTCGTACCGGGCGGTATGTGTAATAGTTAAAAAAAAAGTCAGGGCTTCTTTTTGTACACTAACTATCTAGTATTTTAAAAAAGGTAAATGTTTTTCATAATCATTAATAGTTTTTGATTTATTCCACGTTTTGCAATCAAAACTGGGTTGCGGACAGCCCACTGTGATGAGAAATGAGGTCTTAATTTTTTTTTTTAATTATTATTTCCATTAATATTCTAATTCTACTTATTGCCCAAAATAGGCAACTGCGTGAAGTATTCAGAAAAAAATAACAGTTTAATTTTTAACCATATTTCACCCCGGTTTTCAGCGCCGCCAGCTTAAAATATTGCTTGGGAAATTGACCCTTTTAAGTATAATAATGTTTTTATGATTGAAAAAATGACCTTTTGCTGGAGTTTCTTGCGGCGCTTCGTCTCCGCAATGATGGTCTTGTCCGAAGTGCTGGTCGATTCACTATACATTACCGACGTGTAAAAAAGCCCGCATGTGGCCAATTTACTGAATAAATATATTGAATTTTGAATTTTGTACCAGGGTGACACGGGCGACCCGGCGGTGTATTTTAGCGGAATAAACAAAGCCGGTACTCTGTACGGCATCGCCCTGTTCTCCGGGACCGAAGAGTGCGCGTACAAGGCCAAGCCGGGGGTCTACGCTAAGGTATGGTACCAGGGTCACCAAATTCAAGCAGTGCCATCAATTTGATTTGTATTACTCGGAAAATTCAAGTGTGTTCACGCTTAAATCATTTATTTTTTGAAACTTTATTGCACAATACAAAAAGGAAGTACAAATGGTGAACCTAATGCCTTAAGGCATTCTCTACCAGTCAACCACTAGGCCAAACAGAGAAACGTTGAGGTGGGTGCGAGCATTTCAGCAAGAGCCTTTACTGGCTTTTAAAATCACAATCAAATAAATAAATAAATAAATATCAGGGGACTATGTCACACCAATTGACCTAGTCCCAATTTAAGCTCTAGGCTTGTATTATGGGTACTAGACAACGATATAAATACTTATATAGAGAAATATAGACTTAAATTAAATACATAGTATACATCCATGACTCAGGAACAAATATTCGCGCTCATCACACAAATATCTGCCCTTACCGGGATTTGAACCCAGGACCACTAGCTTCGTAGGCAGGGTCACTACCAACTAGGCCAGCGCGTCGTAATACAATAATACATATATAAAAATACATATAAACAATAATATATATATACCTACCTACATACATAAAGAATAAACAAACATAACATACATACATAAATAATTGATCCTGCGTTTAAAACATTATGCAGAACTTTAATCCTGAAGGTTATCGAAGTAGTGCTTCCGCAGTAAACGCTTAAAAGAATATTTGCTCTGAGCTTTCCTCACTCGAAGCGGGAGCGCGTTCCACATACGAATTGCCTGAATCATTGTGCTCTTATCGTCCACAACGTACCAAAATCGAGTCGGTAGTAAGATTCAGCAGGTCAACTAACTCTAAAATTAATATTCCATTTTTATAAAAACTGAAAGAAAGAAAGAAAATCATTTATTCGTGACATGCATAACAAAGAACAGATAAACAAATACAAGAAGAAAGAAGCCACGAAATGGTCCCAATTCAGCGTAATGCTGGCATTAAAGTCAGCGCTGGTCTTCCGTTGGAACCATCAGGTGAAACCACGGAAGGTTACACACACATAATTAAATGCACTTTGCTTCACATGGTTCTTGATTATTTTACACGCAAAGCAATAACAATAACATTTGAAAGATACTCATAATTGGCATATAGAACAAGTAGCATTCAGGTAATCCGGGCGCGCGTTAAAATGGCGTCTTCCACTCCGATCAACTAAACTGACCAACCAGTTGTTAAGAATGTAACTCCGAGGAGCCATTTATTCCTATCGAACCAACCAAATAGATCGCTTTTCCAGTTTCATAGCATAAATATGAGGTAGGTTTAGGTTATGTTAGTTCTTCAGCAGGTCCGAAGGGCCAAACTACCCAGAAATAGGAGCTCCGCGATAGCAGAGCTCCCTCGACTCTGTTCAAGTAGACATAGTTGACCCGTTGTGAAAGAAAAAAAGTTGACCTGTTTTAGTTGATCAATTTAGTTGATCGGAGTGGAAGAACAGGTTAAAATGGCCTTGCTCTTGCCGTACTCCACTATCCTTGCGACCAGACGAGTCTGTGATAGTAGCGGCAGCAGCTTGCCCTGAAATTATAGACCATCATCCTACTGATCTGGTTACTATTTTGACAGTACTGTTCTGTTTCGGCATGTACATTAAAACAGTAGCAGTACAGTGCCGTCCACTGTTCTATCTCGCTGCCGTGTTCTCGGTATTATAAACTGTTGAAACTGTTGCTGTTGCCGGGTTAGAATAGTGCCACTCCATGTCTTCCCGTGGATGACGTAAGAGGCGACTAAGGGGATAAAGGCTTGTAGTACTATTAGGCGATGGGCTTGCCACCTGTCACTAATACACTGGGAAACATCTTAGCCTACTTGTGCAAAATGTGATTACAGAATTATCAAGAAGTTTTTAGACTTGTTGGTGATTCTTTAGCTCTGCCTACCCCACTCTGGGAATGAAGGCGTGAGTTTATGTATGTATTTATGAAACTGGAACATAGTACATTCTTCATAAACTTTGTTTTCCTCCCACCAGGTGTCATTCAGTCGCGGCTGGATCGATACAGTGATGCTGGTAGGAAATGGTGACATGGCATCCGGGGAGAGCGCAGACAGCGGCGATAATGCCATCCCTCTCCGACTAGACTAGCCGATGATTGCCGAATGTCACCGAATACCGCTGCCGCCTCCTGATACTGAACGAAACGATCAATGGACTACTAGGAGCCAGCCCAAGTGAATTTTTAAACGACTTTAAAAAGGAGGAGGTTCCCAATTCGTTTGTTTTTTTTTTACTGGCCGAATACAATGTCGTGTACGTCAAAGATATTTAATAATGTAGTTGCTTAAATGTCGAATGCTTGCGGGATCCGCTAGCCAGACAATTTTTTATGAAAATCTTTGATGTTTTGTGGTGATGGGATGGTGAACGCCTTTCTAACTGACTTCTGATGCCTTTCCCCATGAGTACAAACCTTATTATACACGGATCTCTTCAGCACAGAGAACAAGTCTTAGCTTATCAAATAATCATGTGCTAAATGCGAGGCTCCATCAAGATGCATATTATATAAGGGTTGGGTTATGCCCATCAATGGATAATTACGGTTTGACTGACCGAATAATGATCTTAAAATTATTTTAAGAATAACTTCCTGGCTGCTCCTAAACAAAAGACAATCAGGTTAAAAAAACCAGCCGACGACTATTTTGGAATAAAATAATGATGACGGCAACCGACGCTTTTAAAGGTTTTCTTGATGATAATAATTTGAACATAAAATCATGAAACTTGATGACTTTGAGTTAGTATATATATAAGATTAGTTAGTTTTAAACATAAATGTACATAATTTCTGCCACAATGTAAAGGTTGTTGTTTTTGTGGTAAGCACATAAAATATATTTTATTTTTCCCCTATTTATTAAGTACAAAAATGAACTTGTCATGTTATGTGATTTGAATGTTGATTGTTATTAAAGAAAAATAAATAGTTATTATAAATTCTATTTTTTATTGCTGTAAGTAACCAAAAACAAAAAACACAAAAATCTATAGGTATAGAATTGAACAATTTTAAAATTTGTAATACCTACGTAATTAATCAATTTATCAAATGCTCAAAATGAGTCCCTTCCTGTTGAATACAAAGTCGCACTCTTTTGATTATTTCGCTCCTTGTCGATTGTTTGTGAAAATGTCAAATGTTAAAATTCATGGTCTTTCTTTTCTTTCTGACACTATTTTATTTAGCAATCAAAAAAATAATCCTTATGATGAAACCTTTCGATCGGTATGATAAAGCTACAGGGTAATTATTTTTCTCGTGTAACGGGTTCGACTCCCGGTTGAACCATGTAATTATAAAAATATCTATTATAGCCGTTTAAATTGTTTTTTTAAATTTATATAATGTCTTCTTTCAACACATTAACAATATTCAAGGTACTTTCCTTCCATGTGGCAGCCTTGGCATGCCCTGTATAGCCATCCCTGTATAGGCATGGCATCATATTATGTGGCATCTAAACACATTTTTTCATAGATTTTAAACTATCGGGCAGTTACTAAATTTTCCGTTTCTGCCAATTTATTCTCGAATGACGAGAGAAAAGGACAGAACTCGATTTTCAAGTTTCTCTGGACTGACTTGGCACTGCAGGTAAACTGTTTATCTACGGAATAGAATAGAATATAAAACATTTATTTCACGTAATTGGACGTAGTTAAGGGAAAATGCGTGAATCCACCGTGACATGCACTCGAATAATTTGCAGTTTTAAGTTCACGGAGCATTTAAACAACATTTAAACAATGATAGATCGATTTTGCACAAAATTATACAATGGAGAAAATGTCAAAAAATGTTTTTCTTTATCTATTTATAAAAATAATTTGCAGTTTTCATTACTTTTCTATATATTAGGACTAAAGTGGATTGGTTCCGTTTCTAGAAAAATGGTTTTGTATGACACTGGTATGTTTTCTAGCATGTTTTCAGCAGTAACGATCCAAACAAGTGGATTGGATCTTTTTTCCGATTTAAAATAATATCCCTGCCATAGATGTGGGTTGGTTCCTGTGTGATTTTAAAATAACTTGCCGCAATAATTTTCCGGATAGATAGTCTAGACCCTAAGGACCGTCGTGTCATACTTAATTCCACTTCCGATTGTGTCGTGGATTGAGTCCTTTTTCCCTTAACTACGTCCAATTATAAATTATGGAAGCCCTTACCTCAAACTTGGGACTTGCAATAGGTTACTTACCTCTTGACATACACCGTGTTTTTTTTTATTTACGATAACTTTAAGGGAACATTCTTTAGGTCAAATAAAGTAAATTTCCCGAAGACAGACAAATTATAACTGTTACGGTTTTAAAGATATTTAATTTTTAAATTTAATCAGTTAATCATGTTGAACTGATCTAAAAGGCTCTTAACTGTGTGTGTATGTAACGCCAACATTGACGTATTTGACACTGACTATGAGTTAACTCTAAAGGCCCTTTTAGAATGACCAAAGATATAACATTTAATTACTTTGTTCTAAAGAGAAAAATATATATTTTTTTGCAATATTTAAACATCTAATCTACCACTTAGTTTCTATGGATATACCTAGTAATATGCCGAAGTTATTGTAATTAAAAAAAAAACACGGAGTATATTCACATATCTGTGCTCGGTGACGGCCAGACACTTAAAACACGCCACTGCGATAAAATATCATCACGTATAAGAGGAGGGGAAGCGTGGTGGGGTCTGGGTTTTCGTAAATACAATCAGATTTCTTCGGTTTTTCCACACTGCTGGTTATAACAAATATTTGAGAAGAGCATCTGACGACCTTAAGCAAATATAATTGTGTTATCAAGATTTGGTAGACATTGTTTATACATTCTAAGCTTCCGGGAGCACGCTAAATATACAGTTAAAGTTTATTTGTTTAGTAATAGTCATTAAAATTCCACGGTGTTTAAACATGGCGGACCACGGTGAATGGAGATGAAATTAATTGAAGAACAGGAGACGATCGAATAAAGTTGCAATGATTTTGTACCTGGCGTACAAAGTCACAGTGGTTTGTTACAGATAAATGAAATTCAAAATTCAAAAATCGAATCATTTATTGCGTGTCACGTTACGTTACAACAAGAGCCTTTTTTAAACATTTTTAACTGTATATGTCTGAGGCAAAATTTGGTACTTTTTATTGATTTAAGAATTTTACAAAAATACCCAGAATTTGATAACCCGTCCCGTCCCGTCCCGTCCCGTCCCGTGTTTGTCCCGTGTTAAAGTAATAAGCGTTACCTTGTAAACAAATTAATTTGGTCCAATAGACGTTAAACTATCCAAAAATTGTTTAACGTCTATTGGACCAAATTAAACAAGTTTTAAGCGTCTTTGTTGTAATAAAAAAAAACTTTGATAATATGTTCAAAAACTTTTGAAATTATGCCAGTTTATTGTTCCTTTTTTAAGGTATCATTCATTTACATGGCTTGCCAAATCTCTGAATTAAGGAGTGTAGTTACTAAGGTAAACAAACCTTCAATTTTATTTAAAACTAGCAGTCGTTTATCGCTACTCCCTCAGGAACTGTAAAATTTTCCAGGATAAAAACTATTCTAGGACCTAAACTAAATGTTTGCCAAGTTTCATCCCGATCCATTCAGTGGTTGAAATGTGATTGAGTAACAAACATCCAATCTTGAAAACTCTCTCATTTACAATATTAATTAAGATAAAACGCTACAAGTATTGGTTTCAGAACATTCTCAAAGTAACACTTAGGCCATGGCGACATAAAGTTGAAGATAATAGTCATGACGTCAGTGAGACGTACGAGTCACGTCACTTAAAGGTTAATACTGTTTTCTGCTACCAGTTCCCAGTCTGCGCACACGCAGGGGCCAGCGCAGTCAGCTGGATTACCCTCAAGAGAGATAAGAGACGAACACTAGACAGAATCACTGGGTTATTCCGAGACATAACTATTTATAAGACAGGGTTATCAAACATGCTTATTTAAATGTATTACAAGGTTCCAAAATGAGATTATTTTATGATCAGGTTCCTAGCTGCACTACTGGTACTAAAGTTATAAACTTATGATGGTGGAAAATAGGACCTAATAGGGTTCGTGTAAATATTTAATAAAATACCGGTCCAAATTAGGGACTGCAGGTCCATACCTAGTTTTGACCGGAGACTTAAAAGCTGGCTGACACAGAGGGCTTACTATTCCGTCAATGGGTACCTTGATGACATTGAATTTTAATTATTTTATTTATTAACTTTTGTGAGTGACTTTTTGTATTTACTTTGTAATTATTGATATTATTATTTTAGTGATTTATTTCTACTGAACGTGAATGACAATGTATAATCCTTACTGAATAAAGTATTATGAATTATGAATTATTACATACTGCAGTGTCGCTTGGCTTTTTCTGCGTGCTGGTCCGGCCACACTGCCTTGTGTCTAGATAGTTACCACATTCAACGTTACCTAGGGCATATTTTCAGATACCTTTATTAACGACTACCTATGATAATTATATTGGGTAGGCTTCGAACAAGGTGAAACGACGTGGATAAGGTTGCGGGAAACAGTTGGATTCCAGCGGTACAAAACCAGTCCTTGTGGCAAACCTTGGATGAGGCATATGATCACTGGACGTCTTTCGGCTGTAATGATGAATTTTATATTGCAGGGTACGTGTAAATGCAAAAAATTAAAGGTTAAACCAGATTTTGACGCGATTTGAACCAATAAGAGGTAAAAGTTAACATAATAACTCATTGTTAACCCGACTTTTTAACTTTAAATACGTGTTTAAAGATATATTTTATGGCGCTTACACATAAACGTACAATAAACCTAATTTAGTTAAAGTATATTCTGTCTATTTCTTCCAAATTCAAATGTTAATATGAAATGTAAGGACAAACATAAGTGAAACATACTTTTGATAAGTAGAGGGGTTTATAATGAACATCTTCAAGTGGAACGAAGTCTGTTACAGAGTCCTCCTCAAAAATGACATGGATAAATATTTGGAGTTCATTAACCACAATCAGTAATCGGAACATAAAATAAATAAAACATAATTCATCATCTCGAGTAGGGGAAACTGGGGAGACTTGTTCCCTTGGGAGACTTGATCACCCAGTGACAAATCAAAAACTAAACGCTTTTTCTATTTTTTATATTGGCAACATAAGTCTTTGTGGTCTATGGTGAACCAAAAACGTCATTTTGACCTCTCTATATAGACCACTTCAGAGCAGTGCAGCCATTTTTATTTTCCTGTGTCAACATTTGTTACGGTAAGTATTTCATTTGTTTTTTTTATTTAACTGAATGACTAATTCCCTGAGTATGTGTCAAAATCATTGAAAGTAGTTTATTAAAGTTTGCATTTACATGTATTTTATTTGATTAACGTTTTCTCTTGACATGAAAAAAATATATTTTTTAAAAGAGCACTCCCGGGTACACTTGATCACGGCAAGATGGGGTACACTTGATCCCGAGATCAAGTGTCCCATACATTCAATTTGTCAGTTTTTAAAGTACCAAAGTGATTTTCAAATGTTGCTAATGTAAGTCTAACCTTTAGGTGATGGTCAGTTCATATAGACACTGCTAAGACTTTTGAAGCTCTATTTTAAGAGTTAATAATTTGTGATACTATGAATAGAGTTATTACAAGATACTTCAATAAAACCTGTTAATACTAGTGGTCCTGATATCCGTGTTACACGCGGAACCGTAGCTCCGTGATCTTAGCACCGGCGGTGCTAAGTTCCCGAACTACACGGTCACGCCAAGATACGTATCCGTGTCTGCGTTCGGCTACGTATCTGCGGATCTCGGCTCCGGCTCCCTCCGCTCCGCACGGTTATTGAATGAAAGCTTGTCGAACGGAGCCTTATTAGATATGTGATATGTGTTCTAGTTTATAGCCTACAACAAAATATTTATATTTATATAATGACTCATTAAACCAATTTAAAATGCAAAAGCAAAGAAACTGAAATCAAAAACACGACTATCGCATTACATTCGGAGGTCTTAAAGACACACATAAAATCTTCATTAAACGTCACGGTCACGGGCGGATCGGATCTACGTGTAAATAAGAAACGTATCTCCGTGTAACACGGAGCTACGTATCTTAATTACACGTAGCCGAATTTCACGTGTCGAACGGGCCGGATCTCCGTTGCCGTGTTACTCGGTAACGGAGATTCGGCTACGGGTACACGAAACACGGACACGACCAGGAGCCCTAGTTAATACTTATTAGATTTATGAAAATGTAGAACTTACATTGAGATTGAGACTCAATAGTCACTAAAATTAATACTAATAATAAATTAATAAATTAATTAAATTAATATTAAGAAAGCTAATTACATTTATAATTTTGTTATAATAAATGATACTTTTATAACCAAACCGGGTTTTCATTTATTTAAAGTTTGCATTAGGGAGACTTGATCCCCTATGATCAAGTCTACCCGTTACTGGGATCAAGTCTCCCAGAATATGGGACACTTGTTCCTTTTGGAAAGTTTTGGGAAAATCAAAAAAAAAAATGAAGCACTCATAAATATAATAATCAAATAATGAGGAACAGTAATAAACATGCATGTAATAATAAACATGTATGTTTTATTTTTATAGAACTAAATTTGAAAAAAATATAAGCAAGAAACCAAAATGGTGATCAAGTGTCCCCAGTTTCCCCTATCCATCCGTTCAGTACAAATTAATTTCTTCCAGTTAACAATGGACAATCTCACACAAATTGACCTTATCCCAACTTGTTGATCAACCCGAGACTTCGACTCGTACTCTAAAAGCGTCAGGATATCGACGCATAAAAACTAATATAACCTCCGTCACTGATATACTCGTAATTATCTGCAATGATTATGATGATGAAGATGAAGAAGCGCCAGAAATTATCTAAAAACTCGGTTTCAACAACCCTAAAGCAGTGACTCGTCTTATCAAGGCCTTTATCAGCGGAATCGATCACAAAGGAGCTATTTAAAATAGAGTATTCCGAGACTGTTTCATTAATTAATATTAAATTGACTCTCTCACAAGTTCAAGAAATCTCATTAATTTTAATATATTATAAAATGGAAAAGTTAAGCATGGAGTCGAAAGTTAAGACAAATAGGGGGCATACGTACGTGCAGTGGACTGTGGGAATAATTGGTATAAAACGAAACTTTAATTATTTAAAAATATTGTAAATTGAAAAGGAGAATCACGAACCAAGTCTAATCCAGATCTCTTAGTTTACCCAGGAACAATTATCAGGCAAAGTTATTGCATTCGGCTATCGAATAATTTGCTTAAGTTGAACTTCAACCATACATTGATCGCCAGATTTCGCAAATTAATTGTTTGCCGTGTGGTTGCCGGCTTAGAATTGTGCCACTCCATGTCTTCCCGTGGAAGTCGTAAGAGGCGACTTAGGGAATAAAGGCTTGTAGTACTGTTAGGCGATGGGCTTGCTACCTGTCACTAATATACACTGTTAAACATCTTAGCCTAATTGTGCAAATTGTGGTTACAGAGTTTTCAAGTTTTTAGAGTTGTTGTTAATTCTGTAGCTATGCCTACTAAGGTATGTATGTATGTAATTGTTTGACTAGAACTATGCGAATTCGAAAGTAATTTGACATGAAGTGCTGTAAGTGTTGCTAAGAGTTCAAGTTTGATATCCGATAATATCTAACCGAAGAAGGCCACTCAAAAGGCAAACATTTTGAAAACAGCATAGGCATTGTTTTCAAAAGACACTGCTTTCTCTTCTGTCATATTCGTTTGAGACTTAAATTACTAAAGGATAGTGGGCATAAATGTTTGGACTGCACACCCAAGTCCGCCACAGCTTAGACTACTTTTGTTTGGCAGGTATCAAAGCTATGCACTTCCGCACCAATGTGCATCAAATTCTGTCCATGGGTTCTCTATTTATTTCAAGTCGAATGGGTTTAACTTACGAGCATTATTGAAACAAGCTTAATATATTTAACCTTTTTTTTAACAAAATAAATTCAATATAACGTTATAAACTAAAAAAACTATTTACGATGTTTAATTATCATTACGATCTATTATTATTATTTTTGTTAGATGTTTCGAGTCATATTCAACATTACTGATTTTATCTGGATTGAAAGTGGTTATATCAAAGTGTTTTTTCAGCAAATTCCTTACTATTCACCTACGGCCTGCAAACGGGCTGGGTGTCACCGATGGCTAAGATTCTGCAGTCCCAGTCCTCGCCTATGGGCTATCCTCTCTCAGACAGCGCCCTGGGATGGGTGGCGAGCGTTATGCCCATCACGGCATTAGTGTTCGTGCCAGTATTCTCCTTCCTGGCTGACAAATATGGGAGGAGGACCAGTATTCTGATGATGACTGTGCCGCAAGCGGTAAGCTAAATAACTAAGTGTTTCTAGCGTAATATGGAACTATGTCACACTTACGTAATCGATCAAATCTCAAGTGTTTTACGAATTACCTAACCCAACCTGCTTCGAAATCGTAAAAATCACACTGATCTTTCAAGTAAATAAGAGCTGTCATAACGTCAGCAAAATGAATATGATATCGACGCAAGATGATCTATAGAATCCAAAGTAGGATAAAGCCCTTTACATACTATTATTTTAAAGTAACTTTTTAGAACTTTCCAACTTTTCTTTTTATTTACATACATATCTTCACGCCTGTAATCCCAGAGTGGGGTAAGCAGAGCTACAAAATTACCTACAACTTTAAAAACTTGTTGATGATATTTCTTTTTATTTAAGAATTTATATTTAGGTTCACCTTTAAATAGCAAGTTTATATTCTTTGAAACTATAATTTAGATCAAGAATAAATGTCTGATTTCTAAAATTGTTTAAACAAACCCTGTATACTTATGTATGACCAGAAGTTGCTTAAATGTGTATGATCCACCGATGCAACCAACAAAATTATACAATTTTTTCAGGCAAGCTGGCTACTAAAACTCTTCTTCTCGGATATTACCAGCCTGATCCTAGCCAGGATTTGCAGCGGCATCTCAGCTGCAGGCTGCTTCGCCGTCATTCCTGTGTACAACTCAGAGATAAGCCAGGAGACCATGAGAGGGCTCATCAGCTCCCTGCTGATATTCTCTTGTAACTTCGGCCTGGTGGTGATGTATACCCTGGGAGCGTATTTCGACTACTACACGGTCCTTTACGTGGTACTTGGGATGCCTTTCCTGTCATTTTTTCTGATGCTGAGATGCCCTGAGTCACCGGAATTTTTGGTGAAGATTGAGAAATATGATGTAAGTTACATTTTGATTTATAATGCTTTTCGTTCGCGAATAATTTATTGATTGGATATATTCGGTAAAACGATATAGCTTTTGAGATGTTATCGTATTGCCATCAACTCGGCTGCGATTACTGTCCAGTAAATAAGAGTTATCGTAGCGTTGATGAAACGATAATACGTCAAGAGCATATTGCTTTATCGAGTACGTATGTAGAATATAGAATATATTTGTAAGAAAGAAGATTTATGCTTTATGTCGAATACCTGTTCAGTTTTTTGTATTTTATATCAGAAGGCAATATAGGATATACAAAGTAGAAAAAAGAATGCCACGTGGACGACACAAATATTGGTAAAGGGTGGATCAACTTTTTCTTGTTGTTATTCTGTCCCGTAAGCCAGGAGACAACAGTGATAGAGTTTCTTAGAAAAAATGTTATAATATATACTTCCAGCACACTCAGGAGAAAGGCCATAAAAGAATGGGTGTGTAATTGCCAATAAAACAGTTTTTTAGTGGACTTATATCCTTTGAAATCATAGTTTTAAAGAGTGACCCAGGAGACGTCACCATGGCAACGAGCTACAAAGAAAAGTTGATTGACCCTAATAGCAAATTCTACGCAAAAGCGACTAACTTTTATTTTTTTAAACAATAAAAACTGTATTAGGTACTGGTTTTTTTGTTATCCTTTTCCTCAACCGGAAATCGAATCGTTCGATTCCTTGAGGCAGACAAATTTCCAAAAATCCATAAATGCAGTATTAAATCAATTAAAAAATAAAAGTAAGTCTCTTCTGCGTAGAATTTGCTATTAGTGCTATTACCAATATTTAAGGTACAGTCTGTGAGTACTTAGAAGAGGCTTCGGTTTAGTACTTCTCTCTCACTCGCTCTCATAAGATCTTAATAAGCGAGTGAGAGAGAAGTACTAATCCGAAGCCTCTAAGTGCTCACAGACTGTAGTTGTCGGCCGTGAGGCGTTCGTTTTTTCCAGCCTGTAAGAGTACCGTAAAACTTCACAAATATGGTCCTGGCCTACAACAATAATCCAATTTTACTTATCACATTATTCTAAAAATATGATAGCTTTTGCTATAGCTAGAGTTTAGAGCAATTGATTTTAGGCCAAACAGTACATATACCCGGCAATAATGGCAGTAAGGTATCATATTTTAGAATAATTTTACGAGGAAAATTGGACTATTGTTGCAGGTTGTGTGCATAGTTGTGTAGTTTTACGGTATATGATGATGATGATGATGATGATGATAAGTGGGGACGCCCAGCCGAAGCAGGCGGGCAGTCGATTCGGTCAGCCGTTCATTCTGCCCTATTCCCCTCAGTCGTGCCTCAGGTTACTGGCCCGGCGGCGCTCCCATCCAGCATCGATCCCATCTTCCTGTCTTCCTACAGAACAACAGTGCGTCCCGTAGGTTGATGCTTTTGAGATCTTCTGTGGACAAAACGTCCTCTCCGAATGTGTGGTATCTCAGTGACGAGTACATGACACACTCGGCTAGGACGTGTTGACTAGTTTCCTCTTTGCCACAGTGTGGGCATTGAGGGTTCTGTTTAATACCTATTACCGTCAGATGTCTGTTGAGCGGACAGTGTCCAGTCAGAATTCCTGTTAGTATGCTTAGGTTATACTTACCCAGGTTTAGAAGGTACCTTGTTCTGTTTTTATTAACCCTTCCTATCATGAGTTTGGATTGTCTGCACCCTTGCGTCATCCCCCATGCCTCATTTGTTTTCTTTTCCATTCTTCTGGCGATAACTCCTTTGGTTACCATCTCCGATATCGGTAATACCGGTTCCGGGCCTAGGTATTGTTGGTCCGCACCTGCTCTGGCTAGTTCGTCTGCCTTCTCGTTTCCTACTGCTCCACTGTGTCCTGGCACCCACGCCAGTGTTACATGGGATGTGGTGCCTAGAGTGTTCAGTTCATTCCTACACTCTTGCACTAGAGATGATTTGATCACCGGATTTTCTAGTGCTTTGAGTGCCGCTTGGCTATCTGAGTATATTATAACGTGGCTTCCCGTTACATTGCTTTTTTCCTTGAGGCTCAGGGCACACTTCATGATGGCAAAGACTTCTGCCTGAAACACACTGGTAGAGCCCCCTAGTGGTATCGTCGTGTGCTCATCTGATTCTTGGCTATATATGCCCGCTCCCGCTCTTTTGGTTGAGGATTTCCATGAACCGTCTGTGAAGCATGTCACTTTGGGTTCTGGTATTTCTCTCTCCCAGCTGTCTCTCTCTCCTATGTGGATTCTGTATTTCTTGTCGAACCTCTTCCTTTTCTTGATTAGGTCATTGTTTACCATGAGCATATCCATGTTTGACATTGACTCTTTCTGTATGCTTGCGTGTCTTTTGTCCATCTCGGACCCTATCCACTCCCTGCTCGCTTTTATTCTATACCACTGTTCTGTGGCTCTCTTCTCCACCTCTATGTGCACCGGGTTCAATCCTAGCATGATCTCCAGGGCTTGTGTAGGTGCTGTTCTCATTGCCCCGGTTGTCATCAGACATGCTAGTCTTTGAACCTTTGTTAGTTCTTTGTCTATATCTTTTATCTTTGCTCTGTGCCACCACACGATGGCTCCATATAGGAGTCTGGGTAGGACCACCGCTCTGTAAATCCATTGCGTTATCCTTGGTCTTAGTCCCCATCTCCTTCCTATGGCTTTCCTGCATTGCCACAGGGCTATAGTGGCTCTTCTGCATTGCTCCTTTACATGTGTCTTGTATAGCAGTTTGCTGTCTAGTACTACTCCAAGGTATTTTATTTCCTTGAGTGTTTCTATCTCTTCACCTTTTATTTTTATTGGTGTTAGGACGGGCAACTTTCTTTTGTTGGTGAAGAGTACTATTTTCGTCTTTGTCGGGTTCAGGTCTAGTCCCCTGTTCTGACACCAATTTAGTACCTGTTTTATCCCTCTTGTCATGACTTCTCTCAATACACTGAGGACTTTTCCCCTCACTAAGAGTACCCCGTCATCCGAATACGCTTGCATGTGTATACCTCTTGTGTTAGTTTCTCTTATGAGCGAGTCTAGTAGGAGACACCATAGGAGTGGTGACAGACAGCCTCCTTGTGGGAATCCACGGCTCGTCTTTATCCTTATTGAGTCTCCCCCCAGTTGTGCTGTGATCGCTCTCCCTTTTAACATGGCCATTATCCATCTCCTAACTGCGGGGTCTATGTCATCCCTCCGTATACATTTCTTTATTGCACCAAAAGTAGCTCTGTCGAATGCTCCCTCTACGTCGAAGAAGCATCCCAGTGCCAACTCCTTGTCTTCTAATGCTCTTTCTATCCTTGTAGTCAGGTTGTGCAGAGCTGTCTCTGTTGATTTACCTTCCATGTAGGCGTGTTGATGCCCGTGTAAGGGTAGTCTACCACCTTGCATGCTTGTCCTTATCTGTGTATCTATGATCTTCTCCAATGCCTTCAAAACGAATGATGAGAGGCTTATGCTTCTGAAGGATTTAGCGTCCTTGTAGTTTTTCTTGCCTGGTTTAGGTAGAAATATTACCTTTACCTCGCTCCAGATTTTCGGGATGTGGCCTAGCACCAGACTTCTTTCATAAATTTCTTTCAGATGGTTCCAGATGTATTTCAACCCCTTTTGTAGTAGTGCGGGTATCACTCCATCTGGTCCTGCCGCTTTGTAGGGGGCGAAGGAGTTTATAGCCCATTCCCCCACTTCATCACTTATCTTGAGGTTCATCGTTTCCCCTGCTTCCCTTATCTCGTTATTATTTTCTACTGGAGCCTCATGTAAGTTGTCCTCCCTGCAATCGGGAAAGTGTATTTTTACCATGTGCTGCAGTACTTCTTTGGGGTCCGTCAGTTCGGTCGATCCTACTATCAGGCTACCCAGTTGGCAGGTTCTCTCGTTCGACAGTACCCTTACTAATCTCGCTGCCTCTGTGTAGCGTTGTATCTCTCCCGTGAATGTTTTCCATCCCTGTGCTCTCAGTTTTTCTCTAGTATTAGTATATTTGTTCCTAATGCTTCTGTACTCGTGCCAGCACTGATCATTGTTCCTTTTCAGAGCTGATCTTAGCGCTTTACGAGATCTCTTCCTCAGTTTCTGTATCTCTTTATTCCACCACGGCTGTCCTTTGTCTCCGTTGCTCGTTTTTTCCGGACACGCCGATAGGTAGGCTTTTGATATGGCCTTGTTCAGATCTTCTGCAGCTCTGTCCAGTTCCTCACTCGTTTCTGGTCTTCTATGGCTCGGTGTCCATTTACTCAGTATGTCGTTATATTGCTCCCAATCCGTTTTCCTAGGGTTTCTTATTTTCGTTCTTTCCGTGTAGTAGTCCAGGCCGTACAGTAGTCTTCTGTGGTCCGACATACTGTCCTCCCGGTCCACCCTCCAGTCTCTTACATGTTTGCCTATCCCCCCTGAGGTAATTGTTATATCCAATACCTCCGCTCTAGCCCTGGTTACAAAGGTTGGGGTTGTCCCTGTGTTATGTATGTCCAGGTCATTACTTACAATAAATTCTAGTAGTGCTTCCCCCTTCTTGTTGGTGTCGGTGCTCCCCCACACCTCATGATGTGAGTTTGCATCGCAGCCTACAAGAATGGGTGTTTTCTTACCTTTATATCTTATAATCGTTTCCTCCAATTCTCTAGTTGGCGCGTTGCTTTCACCTGGGATGTAGCATGTTGCCATCGCTGCTTTGATTCTCTCTCCACTCCTTGTCACGAGGTTGATTTCTACCACGACTAGGTCTTTGAAACATATGGTCACAAGGCATCCCATATTTCTTAAGTCTCTACTAACATAAATGCATGCCCTAGGGGGTAACTCACCATTTCTTTCGAAGTGTAGGTCACCCCCCAGGCTTCCCAGGCCTGTGACCTGGTTTTTCCATACATATGGTTCTTGCATCAGGACTATATCAATCTTTTCCCTTACTATGTATTGACATAGTTCCGACATTGCGTCCTTACAATGCTGAAGGTTTACTTGACATATTCTTATTTTTTTGTAGTTTGTGTTGTGTGTGTTGTTGTGTAGTGCTGGTTGTTTGTCTGTGGTGTCCATTGCTGGTTGTGTTTATGTGTAGTGTAGCTGCCCCCCGTTTCCCTAGGCTGAGGAGCCCCCCTCGGTTTCCATCCGTGGTGGATGGTCATCGACCGGGGCTGCCTCTGCCTGGTTTCCGGGTTGCAGCGCTGGGTCTCCACAGCTGCACTTGCAGCTACAGCTCCCCCTCCCACCCGGGGTCTCTGCCTCCACATCTTTCCTCCGAGGCTGAGCCCTGACCAAGCGCGCCCTGATGCGTGTGGCTTGGAAAAACAGCCATTGGCTGGCCTCCGCACCCCACGCATCCTCTACGCTCTTGGGCACCGAGTAGCATACCCGGATACCCGTGGCCAGGTTCTCCCGCCCCATCTGCGTCCACTCCTGGAGTTTCAGCTCCCCCTCCCTGTCCCAGTTTTGGGCTCTCAGGTAGAGGAGCGGATCCTCCAGGAGCTCCTCCGGCGGGCCTGGGATCCATACATTGACCCGGGTGTTGCTCAACATCCGGGCCTGCAGCCTATGCCCCTGAGGCTCCCCCAGGTCCTTCTCAAGAAGCCACTCCCTCGCCTCTGCCGTGGATGGTGTCACAAGGAAAAATCCCTCTGACACCAATCCCGACATGGCGAACTGAAGTTGCCTCCCTCGAACTCCCTGCTCCTTAATCGCCTCCGTAATGAAACGGCTAACAATTCTCCGGACTTCGGTCCCTAGCGACTCATCCAGCGGTACACCGTCCACGCGGCAGATCGCCACTGCGAGCTCCCGTGTTTCCCTTGCGGTCACACGGGTGCTCGCGAGCGAGTCACCGCGGTTTGGTCTCTTCGCTGGAGGCCGTGTCGAGGGTCCTTCGTCCGGGTCAGTTGTTTGCCGCTTCAACTTCGGCGCCCTCCCTGGCGGCGGGGGCCTCCCCTTCGCCTGAATGTGGCAAGGGTTTTCTCCCGCCGCCATCGCTAACCTATGCTGGTTCCTCCTAGCCTGTCTGGCCTTCTTTTTCCCTGCCTTGGTAAGTGGTCTACTAAACTCGCCTCCCTCCGCCGGGGTTGCCGCCGTGGCGGTTCCCTCCTCCGAAGTTGATGGTGGGTTCAGCAGACGCTCCTCGTCGTCCAAGGACAGGTTTACTAAATCACTCCACGGCATCTGCAGGGGTCCCCCTTGCACCTTCTTGTTGGTGCTTGGCATCCCTCCTGCTTCTGCCCCTTCCGCTCCCTTTCGCTCTGGCATCTGCAGGAGTCCCCCTTGCACCATCTTGTTGGTGCTCGGCTTCCCTTCCACTTCTGCCTTTTCCACTCCCTTACTTTCATCTTTTTTATTATTAGTTTTATGTTCCATGCTTGTACATCTAAAAATATTCGTCCGACTCGCTCCCCACCCTCCTCGGAGCCCTCCTACTGGGGATGGTTTGACCCATCAGGGATACGAGTCCGATATAGCGCTCCGGGGTGAGCTGTCAAGTGAGCCCGCACGATGTCAAGCCCTCCGTCACCACTACAGCGACTCGGGGCCGTACTCCGCCGGCTACTGACCTCATCACCCCAGAACGCTCGCCCGCGGCCAGAGTACTGTAGACGCGACAGCCGATTGATTCTGACTGGCTGGGCCAGAACCTCCCGTGTGAGATGAATCCCGAGCCAAAGTGGCGTGTTGTTATCCGAGGGTAACTACTCCGACCCTCTTCAAACTCAGCCTACCAGGATCTCGTTCTCCACCCGTACGGGTCCCCGCGCACGGCACAAACACGCGGGTGGCATTTTACCGCCCCCCATCCTTTCCTATTGGATAGGAGGCCCGCTGCGACATGCCACAACATCGCTTGCAGCTGATTGGATAGGAAATGTAGGAGGCGTGGAGGGGTGAAAAACAGGACGGTCAGGAGTGCGACTGTTGTTTCTGTTCTACTCGTTTAATCCGAGGGAAACCGAGTAGTTGACAGGCAGCAACCTCGGGAAGGAACACAACCAGTCTTGCCTGGGGTATCATAGCAACTGTGAGCTCCACCCTCGGCCGTTAGCCAAACCAACTACCGGACAAGTAGATTGACATAGGGACGGACCCATATCATCTGGCGACCGGTCGCAAACTAACGTTGATTTGGACCCACCCCCGCCCTTTACCTTTACTTTACGGTATATGTTAAGGATTCTTTTTAGTTTAAAATTATCATATCATTATTTATAGAATAGCCATTGCTAAATCTTTTAACTGTTTTAGGAAGCCACAAAAACAATAGCATATCTCAGAGGACTGGACTCGGATGACAAGTTGATTCAAAATGAAGTCGATACTATGAGAAAGCATAATGAATATTATAAAACACTGCCAGAAATTTCCATGACAGTCATTTGTAAGTGACCTATTTACATAAACACATAAAATTGTCCATGTTTTGATATTAGGTCATTGCTAGAGTCAAATTTAAGAATTTAAGGTTTTTCCTGCCGCTAACTTTACTTTTAATTTCGCAGTGAGGGACGTGGCGTGGCGTAAAGCTTTCATTTTATCTACCATCTTGATCTCCACCCAAACGCTAAGCGGAAACTTTGCCCTGGTCTCCTACGGAGCCAACATCCTGGCCGCGTCTGGAGTGAAGGTGGAAGCGGGGCTGATGACCATAAGCTTCCCCGCTGTCATGATGGTTGGCTGCTTAATGTCAATGTGCGTCGTGGAGAGAGTTGGAAGGAAGGTTAGTATACCATAGAAATTCTAAAAAACTTTGAACATAAAATTTTGCCATGTTGGTGGTTCCTCAAGGCATTATGTTAGGTCTCCCAAGATTTTACGACTAGATTTTTCGTTGTTTATTTATTATTAATAACGATGAGTAGTATCCTAGTATCACTATCAATAGACTTCCCACTATGAGCGTAATTTTATTAAACTAAACCAAAATGATCAAAACACCACACAGCAAAATATCTATCTCGAGTAAAACATAACATTATTAAAACTTTATTTCTAGGTCATCCTGTTAGTAGCCTACTTGGTATCAGCTGCTGCCCTGGGCGGCCTGGCGATGATTCTGCAGCTGCAAGGTGCGCCTGCGTGGCTGCTCCTGACCACTATCCTGGTGTCCATGTTCGCGTTCGCTGGAGGGGTCATGCCCGTGCCGTTCATCATCATGTCGGAGATGTTCAGTATCCAGGTAAGGGAATAAATAGTAGATCTTACATGTGCATTTGATTGTGATAATAACAGCTTTGTAAATAAAGTAATGCGAAAATCTAATGCACTTATTTTTTAAATACTAGGATAACAGAAGTTCTATGGATGTAAAATGCGTCGTGATCGAATAGTTCTGTTAGAATCTGAATTACTTAAAGGATAAAAGTGCGTACAGTAATCCCAGCTTCGTAAGCGTTTGGAGGGCTTTTTTTTGTTTGTTTATTGCATGGGAAGGCAAACGAGCACACAGGGCACTGATGGTAAGTGGAAACTGTGACCCATAGACATTCGCATTCACAAGACTGCAAATGCGTTGTCAATCCTGAGGACTAAGATAAAATGCCTCTATGGTAGTCATTTCACCGGCTGTCTTAACCCCAAACCGGAACACAACAATGCGAACACTGCTGCTTGGCGGTAGGTTAATGGATAAGATGGTGGTACCAACCCGGACGGACCCTGCACAAGGTCCTCCCACAAGTAAAACCAGTAAACCACTTTCGCTAATACGTTTATTATACACTTAAGAACTGGTACGAGTAGTATTGTGTAGTTAGTTCAATAAACAGCTACTTCTTGCTCCCGATTTGAATGGTTACTAAGAGTTAGGGATCGATAATCATTTTTTATTAAACGAGACTTCTATTTAAAAAGTAAAGGCTTCAACTGGCAGGTTAGGACAAGTGATTCTTACATGAATATGTAAAAATAGTTCGTTCTAACTTTACCTTCCAACTACATAGACTGCGTTGCTGTCTAGATGGCACTTTCTGGTGTTATATATCATTTCTCAAAAATGACCGGAAAAGTTGACATTACTAACTCCATACTGAGACGCGAAGTACATAGTTTACAGACAGTTCCCAAATTTAAAAAAAATACACTGCGTGCTCGCTACACAAGCCCGCAATGTTGCGTAAAAATTTCATTGTTATCTAGTTTGTAACTTTTTTTAAGCGAAAACGGCCATAATAAAATGAGTGCACAAGTCTTATACATCCATATTTTATTCGAAACGTAACTTTTTTATCTGTGTCTGGAATAGCTTGAGTTTTTTTTTGTCCTTGTCATAACCATAAAGGCGGTAAAGAGTGATGATATTTCACGTGAAGTTTCTGTTTATATGCGATTTGTATCTTGCGATTTTTGAGAAAAGCACTATATATGCCTCGGCAGGAACGGCAATTGCCTGCTTCACTGCCTAGGCAATAATGTACTATTGTTTGGTTTCAGGTCCGAGCCAAGATCATGGGTATTGTATCAGCGCAAGGCTGGATCATTTCGTTCGCCATGCTAGCATCCTTCGCACCGATCACCGACATACTAGGGATGCACGCCAACTTCTACTTCTTTGCTGCATCGCAACTCCTCGCAGCAGCTGTAGTCCTTGTACTCATGCCGGAGACCAGAGGAAAAAGTGTAGAACAGATAGAAAAAGAATTGAGGATAAAATAAATTATGTAAAAAAAGATATGTTGACTTTCTTTAGTACTTTGTTAGGTACTTACTGTTTCATCTTTTTTGTTCGGAAAGCAAGGGTTTCCATATCTCAATGTCATCATCATTCTCCTGCCCTTATCCCAACTTATTTAGGGTCAGCGCAACATGCATTTTTCTTCCATACTTTTATATTAGTCGTCATCTCGGTAGTCCTCTCTAGCCACCTTGCTCTGATATCTCTCTTTCTAGCCATATCAGCTTTCACACAGTCCATCCATCGTGTCTTTGGTCTTCCCCTACTCGTATAGCCATCCAAATTCATACTTGAAACTATCCTGACGATATTTTCCTCATTCCTCCGCATCACACTCGATTTTCACACAACTTTTCAGTCACCGATGACACTTACAGACTTCCTCTATACTCATTTCTTATTCTATTCATTCGCGTAACACCGCACATCCCTATTAAGTAGTATTCTCATTCAGCTGCATGCACTTGCCTTTCATTCATCCCTTTCGTGACCCAACATTCTGATCCATACAAGACAGCAGGTCTGATCAATGTCTTATAAATCTTGTTTTGTGTTTACTTGTGGGAGGACCTTGTGCAGGGTCCGTCCGGGTTGGCACCACCATCTTATCCATCAACCTGCCGCCAAGCAGCAATTTGCATTGTTGTGTTCCGGGTTGGGGATAAGACAGCCGGTGAAATGACTAGCATAGAGGCATTCCATCTTAGTCCTCAGGGTTGGCAGTGCAGGGACTGCAAAGTCTTGTGAATGCGAATGTCTATGAGTCACAGTTTCCACTTACCATCAGGTCGTCTGTTAGCTCGTTTGCCATCCTATGCCATAAAAAAAAAACTTTCCCTTAAGTTTAAGGGGAATGCGGGAGTTGCAGATTGATTCCGTGACCTGCCGCCATTTCATTCATATAGTGTTAATTATGTGCTTAACAGCCCGATCTACTTCGCCATCGCTTTACACAAGTGAGATACAGGAAATCGGAGCAGCAGACCGGGAGAAACGCGCCATCAAGCGCTATGGCTCCAGAACTGGAGAGATCGCTGAAACCGCAGAACATATATTCGGGTTTGGTTCTGCTGATTTCCAAGCCAACATTGTCCAGCTTCCGTTTCCATTTCTCCAATCTGCTCTGGATCTCATGTCCACTTTCACTAACAAGAAAAATGTCGTCGGCAAATAGCATACACCAAAAATGTCTAGGTCCAAAATGGCCACCAAATATTCTTATAAAAGGCCGTGGCTCTTTCCATCATAGCCCTTTTAACATTTAAAACTAAACTTATTTAAGTAAATCAAAATAAAACTACTAAGATGTAAATAACAATCACCACTATACAAAGAACACCCCCTCTAGCAGGTCCGCTTGCGGCATGGTCCCTGTTACACTGGCTGCATTACCTCTCTGGATAGCTAGCCCAATCCTTTGGGAGAGGAAAGCACCAGCTCTGGGATCTCCGGAGGTGTCTATGAGCAATTATTTGAATTAGATGCAAGTTTATCTATGTTCATCTCACGTTTTTCGCGCGGAAGCACATAAAGCCATCCCTTTTTATTCTTCGGTGGGCGTGGCAAAATATGTGGCTAATAATAACATACATACATACATACCTTCACGCCTTTATTCCCAGAGTGGGGTAGGCAGAGCTACAGAATTACCAACAACTCCAAAAACTTGTTGATAACTCTGTAACCACAATTTGCACAATTAGGCTAAGATGTTTAGCAGTGTATATTAGTGACAGGTAGCAAGCCCATCGCCTAACAGTACTACAAGCCTTATTCCCTTAGTCGCCTCTTACAACTTCCACGGGAAGACATGGAGTGGCACAATTCTAAGCCGGCAACCACACGGCAAACTTCAGATTGTTATTTCAGTATTTAATGATGGGACTGGTATGTTTCAGTAATTAACTAAAACATACCAGTCCCATCATTAAATACTGAAATAACAATCGAAAATAAGTATTCGCGCTCACGATACCACTCTCTTGATGAAGTACTCGCGACAAAATCGATCGCCGCTATTTATACATTAAGAGCATTACAACATAAAACTACAGGCACAAACATTATTTATATCTTAATTGAATGAAATACTAAAATATGCTTCCAGTCTTGCTACTCGCGCGGTGGCATCATGTCGAATATTTTACAACGTTTTCAACTCTTTTTGCATTCCTATTTCCCCTTTAAATCAATTTTATTTTACGCCGTCTGCTTTTTTGTAACAAACTATATGTATGTTACAAAAAAGGGCCATTCGTTCTATTTATAACTTAAATTCCTTTGACTCCTTAAGAGAACTTTTTAAAGAAGTTATTATCTTAACTACAGCGTCTCAATTTATTTATGAGAATATTATTTGTTTAAATGAAAAGAAAAAAAACTTAATAGTTCATCATTATACTTAGCCCCGGACGCCGAAGATTCAAGGCACTGAAGAATCACCCCTGAAAGCTTACCTTTTCAAATAAAACAAGATGTTTTTAAACGATTTATAAAATGACGGAGTTACTTTCTTACACTTGTAAATGGACAAAGAGAGAGCCAACTTTAAATACCTAGCAGATAAATTTTCTCGTCGGTTGTGAATCAGGCCCTTATAACCTTTCCATCAGATGACGTCATGTTTGCCCTTTGTCTTTGTTTTATTTAGACCAGTCTAGGCATTGGGTAGATAAGAGTCTTTAAATCTATCACTATGATGACAAAAGCTTTCAAAAGATAACAAAAGTATATAAAACAAGCGATAGGATCATTTACTTTGGAGCTGTCATTTAAATTTATAGATGTAAGCAAGAGTGGTTAAAGTAGCTGAAAAGATGAAAAAAGATAAACGATATTTATTCAGTAAGTAGGCCGCACGGGCACTTTTACACGTCAAACATCTACCAGCGCTTGGCAAGAGACCACTGCTGAGAAGAAACGCCGCCAGAAACTCAACAGTCAGTCGTTTTTTAAATATTGCTAATGATATTATACAATAATAAACTTAACCTCGCATTATACAAAACAATGAATCTCACATAAAACCAAAAATTAATATATTCATGCGTAGATGAGCAGGAAAATGTGTCAAAACTCAGAATTGTCACAAATCTAAATAAGTAACACTAAAAAATAAATTAGAAGGTATACAAATTATACTTACCTGTGACGGTGCAAGACAACCTGCATGAAGGTTTCGATACATTCTCCTACACAAACCGTGTCCCCTAGACAATATTACAATGTTTACATAACATATTTTTTATGACTAAGTTATTATTACGTTATTTAGGTGTTTAGTTTAGGCCAAGCATTTTTAGCTTAGGGAGTCGCTACCTTGATCGAAAGGTATCGAGTTTAACCCCTACCGCCGCGCACTAGTGAGATGGTCATGTCCCCCCCCCCAGATCCGCCACTTACACCAAAATGCAGTCACAGCGAATGTGCGCCCAATGAGGTGAAGATTTTGACCTCGAATTCCATTTCCGAGTCCAGTAAGTATTTAGTTGGCCTACCATCCTTTAACGGCTTGACACCATCTGCCCGTTTCCTTTAAATGATAATAATCTGCCTAACCATAAGATATGTTTAATGTATTCCGATTCAAATTCCATCAATTTGCCGGTGAAATGACTAGCATAGAGGCATTCCATCTTAGTCCTCAGGGTTGGCAGTGCATTTGCAGTCTTAGAATTGCAGTCTTGTGAATGCGAAAGTCTATGGATTACAGTTTCCACTTACCATCAGGTGGCCTGTGCGCTCGTTTGCCTTCCCTATGCCATAAAAAAAAGCTTTTTGCTTCTTCTGATTACGAATGGAAGAGACACTTATGCACACACTTCAAAAACGGCAACAAAACAAACCAATAATTAAATTATCTATTTATTTCTTAGCTCCGTTTCTATTTGCTCTATACTCTTTCCTCTCGTCTCGGGCATGAGTACCAGGACGACAGCAACTCCGAGGAGTTGCGTCACGGCGAAGAAGTAGAAGTTGGCGTGCATTCCTAATGCCGCCGTGATCGGCGCGAAGGAAGCCAGCTGGGCAAAGGAGAGGCACCAGCCTTGCGCCGACACGAACCCCATCAGCTTGGCTCGGATCTGAACATAAGAAATCAATCTTAACAAACACCAGCAATTTGAACTTTGCAGTTTCGTACATGACAATATTTGACAGCTCTTTCGAGCTGTTTATTTTTCAGTCGTGATGGAATTATCTACGTTAAAATACTGGTATTTTAAATATCACAGCAACAGATTTCCCAATTTGTCTTTTTACAAACTGTATTATGTCCGACATAATACTCGCACAGCATATAATTTTTTAATATTTTCGTCGCCTGCTCAAATTATATATCTTATTTCATTATCTCCCACATTTTTGTGCTGCAGCATAAAACCGGCGCAGACTTGTCCTATTTCTGGGAGAATATGCGCTGCACGTTCAACAACATTACGCTGAGTCAGCATCACCAACACTTGGCTTTTATATCTACGCACATATATTGTTTCTTGGTCAGTTTTATTTTCAACTTTGTTAGTGTCGTTAAGGTCTCCTAAGAAATATATTTCCGTACCTGAATATTAAACATCTCCGACATTACAATATACGGCACAGGCATGACCCCTGCAGCGAAAGCGAACATGGACACCAGGATCGTAGTCAGAGGCATCCACGCAGGTGCACCTTGCAGCTGCAGAATCATCCCCAAGCCGGCCAGAGACGCAGCTGATACCACATAGGTTACTAATAGGATAACCTGAAAAAAAAAGAATTGATTTTAGAATTTCATTTTAACCTAGAGTTTTACGCTGATGGCTTCAGTTTGGCACGAACGGTAAAAATAAGAACACATCATCAACCTAATCACCATTTATTAGCCGAAGGACATGCACTGCTGGAAATAAGCCTTTTCCGAAAAATCATCCTCTCTTATCCTTGGGGTTGGCAACGCATTTGGAGTTTTAGGATTTCAGTGTTGAGATTTAAGTAAGTCTTCAAAATTCAAACATCTATGGTTTTCAGATCCCACTTACTATCAGCTGACTTGAGTGCTCGTGTCCCTTCCCGCGATCTTCACCAGATCGTTGGTCCACGGACAAGAAGACAATACAAATATTGAAATACGCTAACACATTGCCTTGAGCTACACCCACGCAAGAGGCACTAGGTAATGTAGGAGCGTCGGTGAACTAGTCGCAGGATATCGACTCGTGATCGTAAGATACCAAGTTCAAACCCCAGTGGCTTTGTAACATTACCTTTTCTTACTTGAGTGCATTAGGTACCTGATCCTCTCGCGGTGTAGGAAGAGTGCAATTGGATAAAAGATCCTGGAGGGTTGAAGTGGATCCAACATACAGCCGTTCACCTGATGGTAAGCAGTCACCGTCACCCATAAACATCAGCAATGCTAGGGGCACAGTGACGTGGTCGCTTTTCAGTGAATACTCTTTTTGAGCCGCGTTTAAAGGAGGACTAACCATAAGATGGAGTGACGACCTTGTAAGGATCGCGGGAACGCGGTGGATGCGAAAAGCACAAGACCGGTCTGAGTGGAGAACTTTGGGGGAGGCCTATGTCCAGCAGTTGACGTCTTTCGGCTGACATGATGATGATGAACCATAAAGCCCTCTCGTGTTGCTGTGCTATTGCAGGGTGTCACATGTATGCCTATTTCCTATTTGTTCCACCTTGAATTGTAATGTGATATGCAATAACCTAATGAATTTGAATTTGACATGGGCTGAGAAAACACCGTGGAAGAAAGTCATTTCAATAGTTTTAAGGTACGAAATAAAACACCTTTGGAAACTGAAAGTAGTCGATTTCAATGGTTGCACGTTACAAGATAAGATGAGACATGGTTACCAACCCTTCGTCCGACTCTCTCTACGATGCACATCGACGCGATGCATCCTAACACCATGGTAGCCGGGAAGCTGATGGTCATCAGCTCTGCATCCATCTTCGACCCCGACGCCGCCAGGATGCTGGTTCCGTAGGAGATGAGGGCGAAGTTACCGTTCAACGTTTGGATGGAGATCAAGATCATAGATAAGATGAAGGCTTTGCGCCACGCCACGTCACTCACTGTAAATTTAAAAACAATAATAAAAAAAAAACAACAAACAGCAAGCTTTAAAAAAACCTGTTGCTAACCAACTTTAAATCGTTATAATTATAAATCCTAAATGATAATTCAAAATGAAAAATGATGAAAGAAACCTAAAGATGATTTTTTAATATCTATTCAATGATACCCCACTTGGCATAGTTAGACGAATTTTTTTTTTACTTTTTTACAATGGCGTCTAGTTTCCGCCATATTGAATTTAGATTGCTGTCATTTCTTTAGTGACACTCGTCTTACAGGAAGACATGAGAATTATCGAAATCGGTCCACGTGTTTAGTTCCTACAGCGCCACAAGAAACAAACATACATACCAACGTTAAGATGACAAACACATTAGCCTCCTCGTCGGCAGTCGGGTAAAAATAAGTTGTGTTAGTAACTGGTGGGAATACTTAATCTTGTGGGTGGGAATCACTTCTTACCAAGCCAAGCAGCAGTGTTTGAACTATTGTGTTCAGGTGTGAAGGTTAAAATTGCCGTTTTAATCCTAAGAGTGAGCACATTTGGCAATCTTGACTGAAATCCGAGGAACTCAGAACCTTACGCCTAGTATAATTTGATATCCTCGTAGGGCAATGTCAAATTTCGGTAGTTCGAAAATAAATCTTGTATCAGTCGATTAAAGTCAAAAGTCACTTTGAGAAATGTTCTAGATTCAGGACATTGGGCCTTACGAGGTTATGCCTACTAGGTGCGCTTCAATTAGTATAAAAACATTTTGTATAGTTTCCTTTAACAAACCACGAAAAGCATAGTGAACTTTTAGCATAAAAAACAATCGTATAATTTTATCTGGCATACGATCGAATAACATAACACTAATTTGGTATAACTATAATTTTCTTGTTATTATGCATTTTAAGTCAATTTCTTCTAACTAGGTTAGGTTAGAACTGTGACCTTAATAGTAATGAAAGCCGTTACAAATATTTATTTTTTAATTTATAAACATTATTTTTGTAATTATGCATTCGTTTTATGCATCATGACAGCGATGGTTTATTATACAGATTGAAATTATGCAATTCATGTTATGTAAAATGATCATTAGACCATTTGTTTTTATGCGAAACATTACACACCCATGCCAATAATGTATGTAAGTAAGTACTTGTATCTATAAACAAAAATTTAATCAATTGGCGCATGTATGAAAGGTCATCACTTGAGAACATAATTGTGGTCGAAATTGTCAGGACAAAGTTTGTATGAAATAAAAAAAACACCCGGGCGACGCCAAGTACCTACCATTAGGGACTTTAAATGATTGATCCACCATAGAAACTTGTCATGACAGCGTCAAGTGACGAGATAGAAATTACATAGGAATTAATCGTTGGTTTTATGCGATAAGGTGCTATAGTGACTCTTCAAGTCCGTGACCGCACGAACAGCTAGCTCTGATTATACTTCAAATGTAACTTACGTATGACTATCATAGAGAGATTAGGCAGCGTCTTGTAATATTCGTTGTCTTTCTTCATACTATCGACTTCGTTTTGGACCGACTTGTCATCCGCGTCCAACCCTCTAAGAAATACCATTTTTTTGACAGCTTCCTGAAATAAAGAAAAAAAAAGTCAAAAATATTAGTGGTTTTTTTAACTACCTAATGTAGTAAAAGGAAAGTGTTTGTCCCGACACCACGGTCAAAATATGATCGATGTGAAATAGACACATTATGCCTTACTGAGATGAGCGAGCTTCGAGCTCGGCCTCCATACTATTTACGGGTTTACCCCACCATACCCCTAGCCATACCCCTGGGGGTAGGGTGGACTGAACCATACCACCGTAGAAGTGCTAGAGTCAGTGTTAGGGTCAAATATTAATATAACGAACTACTACGTTTCAACAGAGGCTCTAGACTAGACAAGATGCATTCGGGGTTCTCTATCGCTTTCGTTATCCAAAATGTATAGGATTGACGTACAATGATAGACAGTATTTGAAGATCGTTCACGTTGGCGTTAAGCAAATTATCTAGCCGCTAATACTGACTGTCTCTCGGAGCGAATTTTAAAAATACTTGTGAACACCTGCTCGCCTATTTCACAATCTCGGCCTTTTAAACCATGCCTATTAATTAGAAATACGGTAATTTGTCCCGTCACCACGGTCAAAATGATATAAGATAGACACATTATGCCTTGCTCACACGTACAGAAATAAGCGAACCTCGAGCAATATACTATACAGAGCCTAGGAGGTAGGTCTATCATTTCCTGGCACTGTCTCGCTAGCTCTCTCGGGGTCTGAATACGCACTGTCTCTCCACTTGCCCATCTTTTTACGACCAAATATCGTCGATCCATACGCCCTATTCGAAACAGAGGTAGTCTCAACAGACGCCCTAGCCTGTTATCCAAAAGAACTGACAGAAGATGACGATGACAGTCGCGTCGAGCGTTCAGAATTCATTGGGACTCCTATTATTATTACTGGGAAGGGTTGATGGGCCTTGTGAGCCACTTCGACCATTGCTGATCTTTTGTGGCAGCCCTTTGTTTAGAGTTCACTACAAAGGCCCGTTGCGTCCAAGAATTTCCAGATGCTTTGGGCAGTGAGTACTGTGAGTAGTTGTGTCTCTTGTGGGTCAATGATATGTCACCCTAGGTGGATACTTCTGTTGTGCATTAGTGGTCCGCAAGAACAGAAGATGTGCATTGCTGTCGCGTCAAGCGTTAAGCAAATTGTCTAACCTCACTAAACTGTATTGACTGTCTAACTCGGAGAAAAATTAAAAATACGCGTGAACGTCTACTCGCCTAATTTACTATCTCGAACTAGAAGGATTTTACTGTCTCTACCACCGCTTAACTCGGTCCGTGTGATCCCTTGATCTAGTTGGTTCTTTTCATACTTTTCTTTCTACAAATCGAACAGGCCCTGAGTGATCACTATAACATAACTATCTATATAAATAAAAATCAAGGCATTTTTTGTTTTATTAGTATTGGTTTGTGTGAAAAATAAAACGAACAGCTAGTAATACGAGTAGATAAACTTCTACGCAAATAATGTCGGGCGCAAGCTTGATCCAATTAAAAGAAATAAACTCACATCACACTTTCCAATCTTCACCAGGTAATCAGGAGACTCGGGGCACATCAGGATCAAGATAAATGACAGGAACGGCAGCCCAACAACAATATAAAGTACCGTATAGTACCCCAGATATGCACCCAGGGCATAAATGACTACCAAGCCAAAGTTGCAAAAGAATATGAGCAAGGAGCTAATGAGACCCCTCATGTTCTCTTGGCTGATCTCTTTGTTGTACATGGGAATGACGGTGAAACAGCCTCCGGCTGCAATGCCGCAGCATATCCTGGATATCATCAAGCTGGTAATATCCGTGAAGAATAGTTTCAGCAGCCAGCATGCCTGAAATAGTGAACGGAGAGGGGTTTTAATAATAAAATAATGTTTTTTAGACTCGATTCATCATCATCGTTATCAGCCGCAAGACGTTCACTGCTGGACAAAAGAATTCCCCAAGGTTTTCCACAACGACCGGTCCTCTGCTGTTATCATCTAGCGGTTTCCCGCGACCTTTATCAGATCGTCAGTCCACCTTGTGGAAGGCCGGCCGGCACTTCATCCACCACTCTAGAACTTTCTCGCTCCAACAGCCATCGGTTCTACAAGCAATGTACCCTCTGCCTCTGCCACTTAAAGTTTGCAATTCAGTGCGCTATGTTAGTTACTTTAGTTCTCCTGCGGATCTCCTCATTCCTGATTCGATCTCGCAAGTAGACACCCAGCATAGCTCTTTACATGAGACTCGATCATGACGTGAATATTATTAATAAATTAGTTTTAGTTTGCCAGTTCTTCTTTTCTTGTGGATGTTATCAAAATCGCTGAGATTCTGATGCCATATTTCAACTACATCATCAGATCAGTAATCTTATTAAAACACCATAATAACATTATCATGTGAAATGAAATAAAATTAAAAAAAAACAAAGCCAAAATCTTTGAAAGGGCAGAATAAAAGAACTATAACTATTGAGCTTACCGCTTGTGGTATAGTCATAATCAGCATACAGGTCTTCCTTCCATATTTATCAGCCAGGAAGGAGAATACTGGCACGAACACCAACGCCGTCATAGCCATGATGCTGGCAACCCAACCCAGGGTGCTGTCTGAGAGAGGATACCCCGTGGGCGAGGACTTGGACTGGAGAACTTTGGCCATGGGCGACACCCAGCCGGCCTGTAGCCCGTAGGTGAACGGCAGGGAATTTACTGAAAGAGTTCTTTGTTATTTCTGTTTGTTTCGAACTTGTTGTACACCCCACTGCCCGCCGTAGTGTCCGTATTTTACAAAATCCTTTTGTAATTCCATAAAAAACAACTGTAAAATAACTGTAAGTATACGTCGAAGGTAAAAAAAGGTTTTAGGTGTTACTAACCGGTCCATCAATCACCACATTAGACCAATCGATCCATCGTCGATCGACGGCATCAATCGATGGCAGAATGGATTAGTCGACGTCCATCGATAGTTTCTATCACACCAATCGATTGATCGTTGAACGGTATCCGTCGATCAATTAAAGCTCGATCGATTGGTCTAATAACATAACATACACCCTAATATTACCTATTAGCAATAATGGTTCAAAATATTCACGCAACTGCAACCGTTTGTAGTATATTACAACCGCAACGTCTGCAACGCAGCGGCCAATATTTTTTCTGCAAAAATATCGGCCCGGTATTAATTGAATGCGGACGTTTTTCTTACCATTTTTTTATGGAATAGCATGACCACATGTCATGGTGACGTAGACCACCATTATTTTGTTAGTATGTTTTCGTGACTATTACAATATTTTTTGTCCGTAACCGATTCAGTCCATATTGCTGCCAAGTATAAGAACCCTTATATCAACAAATCACTGAATAAAACTTTTGAATTTGAATTAAATTTATAAAACCGTTGTTTTTTTAAATACAAACAATTTAGTGTGTAAACGGAATACGAGCAAACCTTTAACCGACGGTTAATATGCATCGTAATCAACATAAAAAGCATGTATATCGTTACATAGGTAAGTTGTAGGTATTTTATTTTTTCATACAAATTAATTCGCCACACAATGTATCACAAATAGCCCAATTAACCTGCAATTACCTGAGATTTAAATCTACGTTTACTTTTTTTTTACGAATTGTGTCATATAGGGACCATGCCGCGAGCAAACCTGCCCGGTTTTTTATAGTGGTGATTATTATTTACATCTTTAATATTTGAGTAGCTTAGTTTTATTTTAATCTAAATAATGTATAGTTTTAACTTTTAATAAAATTGTAGTACCTTTACGAATTAATTGATCTCTATGTATAAGAGTTATTAACGAAATTCCACATTAACATGACTTGTAGAGCCATAACCTTCGTCAAGTTTAAATATTTGCCCGTATTCCATTTACACACTGTACACAATACTAAAATAAATTAACTTATTCTAAGTAACTATAACATAAACGAGTACAAATGTCCCCTGAGCCACTGCCACCGAGAATGGTGCCCATGATGTTGGCTGCATTTCCTCGTTGGATAGCTATTGCTAGCCATTGGCCGAGAAAAAGCGAGCCCTTTGGTCACCTGAACGCGGATTTTATATTTTTTTCAAATTTTTACTGAATTATAATTACAGCTAAATTTAAATAAGTGTATTATTTATTACCAATGAATCCGACAGCCCATTGCACGTACGTATGCCCCTTTGTTGTCTTAACTTTTGATTCCACATTTAATTTTTCCATTTAATTTTTATTTACAGCCTCGACCTGTCACAGCGTTAACTTTATAGTAATTAATGTAAAAAACGCGTAATAGTACTAATTTAAATAGCTCCCTTGTGCTACGCGAGAGCCGGAATGGTCGATATCAAAGATAAGAGGCCGATAAAGAAAGGCATTGTTTCAGGGTTGTTAAAAGCTGTAATACAGATAACTCAGTTCTGATAATGGCCAATAGTCTTGTCCAAGTCAACCGATAGCCTGATGTCTGGGATATTCCTCCTAAATTAGTCAGATTGCCCTTATCTTTACCGCCTGTGGACCTAAAACACGTGTACAATCTACTCACACAAAAATAACGGAAAGAAACAAACACAAGCACCTATTTTAAAATAACATGTAAAACTGCTACTGTCTTAACTTTTAGTAAATATAATTGCATTTTTTTTTTTTATTAATAATCCATATTAGCCTAATATTACATACATACATAAACTCACGCCTTCATTCCCAAAGTAGGGTAGGCCGAGTTACAGAATTACCAACAACTCTAATAACTAGTTGATAATTCTGTAACCGCATTTTGCACAATCAGGCTAAGTTGTTTACGAGTGTATTATTGACAGGTTCCAAGCCCAATCGCCTAACAGTACTACAAGTGACCTAATATTACAAGTGAGAAAGTAACTTTGTCTGCTGGTTAAGTTTATACGGCTAAACGAGATAGCTTGAACTTCGAGAAACGATATAGAGTACAGTTCGCACGCCAGTTGAATGCCAAGCTTAGTAATGTACTAGTACGGGACGGCGCTATATAGCGCAGTGCGCACTGCAGAAGGGAGAGGAGAGGCGTTCACCTCGGGCCCCGACTGCATTTAACTCGCGCGCAGTCTGTACTAGGGCATGCGGTACCGGTACCATTCCCGGAACCGGGACTAAGATTTCCGGTACTGAGTCAGAACCGGGAATTCCCGGGATTTCGGTACTTTTCGGTACTGAGTAAATTATTGGTATTTTTTTAGTTTAAACGTATTTTTTTTAAATAAGACACCAGTTAAGTGATAATTATTATATAATTTAATCCAGAGCACGAGTTTACCAAATCAGAACAGCTATCTTTCTGACTACCTGACTACCTGTCGGTCGGCCCGACCGGTTGGCCTTGGATTGGGTCGAGGCGTCGGGTCGAAGGGTGGGGCGACTGGGGCGGGCCGAGCGATGCCGATCTCATATCGCATCCGAATAAAACCGAGCTTGTGCGAATCCGCCGGGGGAAAGCGTGACCAGGCCCGCACGTAGTTTTGAAAAGAAAAAATGACAATTAGTCTAGTCACAAACTCAGTTCAGTGCCGAATGAACCGAAGAACCGGGTTTTTTTTTCGCCAGTACCAATACCAGTTGAAATGATAATTCCCGGGATTTCCCGGTTCATTCAGTACCGGGAATTCCCGGGAGCATACCCTAGTCTGTACTTTTTTAACGAGAGGAGCGACAAACGACTTCTACGCGGACTACAAGTTTGAATAAAGGATTATGAATTTTAAATTTGCGTTTGTCAAAGCGTAATGATATTTTAGTGCGTGTATTTTTAATTTGGTCGTAGGTATCGAGGATCTCTTCCTCAGTGCGGCTGCGCAGCGCAATTTAATTTTAAGGGTTACCTTTGTTTTGGCGAAATATGTTTGCCGAATGTATCGTTTCCCAACCTTGCCAACCCGTTTCATTTTCTGTAACCGTTAATATTTCAGGATTTTATAAAAACTAACCTAGGTACCCTAACCTATAGGGTTCTATACGATGGCACTGAAATAAATCTTGAAATTAAAAAGTTGGGAAACGATATATTTGGCAAACATATTTTTACCTAACGGCAGGCTACGATTTTTTAACGACTCACTTTGGTCCTTAAACTATGGGCCATATGACCTACCAGCCCGCGAACGCCACTAAGAAGGTCAATTTGGTAGTCTGGACGTCCACGCTCCCGGACTGGCTTTCTGAATAAAACCTGAGCCTCTATTCAACGCGGTAGAAACCATATATCGTTTTTAACCTGTTATATTGTTTTGTCAACGTTTTGATAGCTCTTATTTACTTATCAGTAAGGCGGCCGAGTTAATCAGTACCGGGTAAAATAGGATTTTTAATAGAAGAAAAAAAAATGTGAATGACGTGAAAGAGTTTTATCAGGATCGTAGCAGGTGGAAAGATGTGGTGTCTGCCTACCTCTTGGAAACAGGTGTGATTTAATTATATGTAAGTTTGTATGAAAAATATATGCAAATATTGCTTGTATATCTACTAACTCTGCTGGACGTACCGTAATACCAATGAAAGCGCGCTATACGCCTTTTTTCCCGAAACAGTATAAGCATTCGTATTTTTTTTCAAACATGCTTGGAAATAACGGTTTTCCGATTGAAATATTTATAAGTATCAAATATCAGGGGACAATCTCACACAAATTAACCTAGCCCTCAACTAAGCTCTAGGTTCGTACTATGGGTACTAGGCAATAATAAACTTACGTATAGAGACACCAAAGACTCAGGAACAAACAAATACTTGTGCTCATTACACAAATATTTTCACGTACTACCGGGGATGGAAACCGGGTCCGCTAGCTTCGTAAGTAGGTTCACTACCGACAAAGCTACCGCGTCGTCGTATGAAAGTCCATATTGTTTTTTAAAAGTGCTCTCAATTGCGTATAAAATCGAAAGAACCATGATAAAAAATCCCGTACACCCAACTTGTGGGTGTGGCGTGTGGTGCGGCGACGGGGCTCTGCGGTGCTGGCGGCGGCTCGTCGCGCGTGGAACTATCTTAACTAATACTCTTAGTATTCAAACGAACTTTCTCTCCGACTTAAAAAAAGGTTTTAAAAAATACTTATAATCATGTGTTTGTATCATTTCCTTGCATTGTTTTAAGAAAAGTCGGAGCCGAGGATTACCTGACTCGTGTTAAATAATAAATAACCACCTCGTCAGGAAATCCCTTACTTTCCGCGCTAGGCAATAATGTACTATTATTTAGTTTACCAATACAGTATAGAATGCTTTGACTACACATTGCAGTTAGCTGTCTTCTTTGAAAAAAAAGACAGTTTCACCCTTGCAGAATATTGCCGAGATGTTATCATACATACATACATACATTAAAGCACGCCTGTTTCACAGAGGGGTAGGCAGAGACCACTTCTTTCCACTTGCTACGATCTTGACAAATTTCTTTCGCTTCTTCCACATTCATACATCGCGTCATGCACGCACATCGGTTTCGGGTACTAAATATTCGGCCCTTTTCCAGTATTTCTCCGATTTGATTCGAAAAAGTACGCCTAGGGCCGAGGGCGGCCCCTTCCGACCCTTCCACTCACTTTCGATCTGTGCCGAGATGTTATCAAGGCCCAATAATTTCCAACTGCCCAATCTCAACCTGTTGTGAAAAATTGTATTCCAAAATACTGAAAATTGACTAAACCCTCTTAACTTCTGTAGATAATTTAACAAAAAAAATTGCTAGTTACCTTCTAGTTCGATTATATGTCTGTGAACATGAAAAAATATCGAGCTTGTGTTTTGTTATCTCGGCTAAATCGGCGTATCTTCGATGAGATACAACTTTGAAAGGTTTTTTTACCTTACAGTTGGGTACCTTTCCTTGTTAGTAAGGCAGAGATGAGCCGAATATCTCCACCACGATCAGGCGGCCTAAGGGTCTAGTACCGTAAAATGGGGTGACTTTAGAAACGCGGGGCAACTTTGATAATTTTTTTAATCGTCGATTTTGTGGAATTGCTAAGTTATTATTTAGCTCTTTCGCGAAATTACTTTCATATGTCTCATATGAGATCGCAAAATGTTGAAAGTGAAGGTATATTCAGACAATTTGGATTTAAAAACTACGAAACCCCTAATTTTTGGCATGCTTCAGGGGTGACTTTGATATTGTGATATAAGCACAATGATAATCAAAGTAGCCCCATTTTAAGAAACAAGATTTTAGGCTGCGTAATTATTTTTTTATAATAAGCCGTCTACCGTAGTCTGCCTCAAGCTGCTTTAAGTTACTCCAAATAAGTAGTCGCTAATATGATATTTTTAATAATTTATTTAACGATTCAATGCGGGAGCTACAGAAGATTTATTTTAAAATTAATCAATCTAACCCCATTTTACGGTAACCATAATACAAGCCTAGAGCTTATCTTATCTTATCTTACAGCCTTTAGGATCTTTTGTGCAATTACCCTCTTACACAGTCAGCTGTTGGAATGTGCAGGTTTCTTCACGATGTTTTTCCTTCACCGTAAAAGCATCGGATAATGCACTTAAGTTAGAAAACTCATTGATACATGGTGACCGCGGGGGTTCGAACTCAATACCTTACGATCACGAGACGACCCCCTAAGCCACCTAGACACTCTAAGCCTTAAATTGAGTGAGATTAGATTATCTCCCTATCATTATTATATTTATTTTATTTGTCATTGCTATTTTTACACGTGTAGTTATATTATGCAACCTTAAATAAACTTATGTGTCTCTAAAGCTTCTACCTGATAAAAAATCTAAACCTCGCTTGATAACCCTATCCTTCTAGTGTGATTCTAAAATAACCTAATAATTCTGTTTGACATTAGAATGCTGTTATCTTCTTTTGAGTGTTGAGCTATTAGGCGTTCATGTAAGAATTGTCCGGGAGCTAAACCTATAAAACTATTGTCATAAGTTGTACTTACCTTTATGATTGTATTTTAAGTACGTTCTCTAACGTACGTTAAACGTATGATTTCCTTTTTTTTTTGGGCATTTCGTGACTCTATTTCTTATTATCCTAAATGTAAATTCGAATTCGATGCCCTGACTGAAGGAACTAGGTTCCTTTCGATTTTTTTTTCGTGGCATACGAAGGTAAACGAGCCACAAGCCACCTGATGGTTAAGTGGAAACTGTGACCCATAGACATTCGCATTCACAAGACTGCAAATGCACTGCCAACCGTGAGGACTAAGATGGAATGCCTCTATGCCTTGATATCTCAAACTCACGATACTGCACCACACGGGTTTTTTTATTTATTTTCAATTATACAACTGAAAACTTCCGCCATACCTTACTGTTTACTTCCAACGTCAAAAATTATTCGACGAAGTAAAAATGGCAGTTCACTAGTTGATTCTTCTTTTGTAAAATAAGTGCAGTCCATGTCCATTACATTTTACTTGGTTATAACCACTCAAATCAATGTATTACAAGCTTTTACTTAACTTGCAATGTATGTATGTGATATAATGTAAGTATGTATGTATGTACGGGTCAAATCTTGCAAGTTAAATTTGACCCACTTCCCGTCAACAGAGTAGGCTGAAAGCCTGAAATTGTATCTTAAAGGTGATCTGATGATGGAGTTGGAAGGTGGAACAAAATCTTTTTTTACTACAAGTCAATGACTATTATTGAAATACAACTATATTACTACTATTATTCTATTATTATTATTTGTATGTCTTTACCAATCACGGGACTATAGGAGTCCCGGACCTTTGGAAGGCGTACATGGAGCCGAAGCCAACACGCAGAGGCCCTTTAGACAAGTTTAATTTAGTAAAGTGATGGGACACCAACCGGCGATTGTCCCTGAGTTCAAACTATAGAAGTATGCTCCCACGGATAACCACCGGTTAGTGTAGAACTATTTAAGAAGGATGGAAGTATTAAAATAGGCTCTATGAATGAACAGATATGGATTGGTGAACTAGGCTATTGATGAAACTACGGCGCCTGCCTGGCCAAATGGTAATCACTTTGGTTGAAATGGCAGGCGGTGACTCGCCAACTCAATGGAATGGGCCTCCCGAAATAGTCGCATATATATAGCAGCAGGGAGGTAACAGTTCCAGAGGGGCTAAGGGTGAAGAGGTGCTTCTGGACTTTAAACGACCATAAGGTGCCCACTCACCACTTATGCAACACATCCACCCTTCGAGCATATAGCTCTTGCGACTCCACTCTGACCGGCCAATAAAGGCAAGCCATCGGTACATTCTGTTCGTTTATGGAATAGCCTTCCAACTGATATCAGGCAATCACAATCTGTTGCCTCACTTAGATCTAGGCTGAAGAGGTACTGGCTTGACTCTTGTTCCTGATCTAAGACTGTATGTCCTTTCTTCCTTTCATACTTATATATATTATTTATATATGTATATATATATGTATACATACAATGTATATATTTATTTATTTATCCTATTTAATATGTATATTTATTATACCTACATATTTATTTGCTATTATTATTTTAACCTTCTGTATCTTTAATACGTTGTACGTATAGCCATCCGTTGTTTTTATTCTTCTCTCAATCGCTCAAAGGTTAACTGGAAGAGATACTTATAGGGATAAGTTCGCCTTTGTACATACCTTTCTTGTTTCTGTTTTATTTTTGATCTGTTATTTTCTGTTTGTACAATAAAGAGTTTACATACATACATACATACTAATACAAAAAATAAAAATTATAAAAAAACCTACGAGTGCCGCCGGCAGCGGGGCAAGGCTCAAGCTACCGGTGGTTAGGGCTGCAGAGACGGCCTTCTGTATCTGGCCCTTGATCCAGCCATCTAGCGAGAGTATCTTGAGATTAAGATGAAATTTGAATGAATTTATGAATATTTAACGCTCGACATTTTCGCTAACAAATAACGTTTGTCTGTTACCATAATAATTGTCTCGCAGGGTTCACTAATGTTTTACCAAAAAATTATTGACAAATGGTCATTTGACAAACAACGTTTCACCAAATGATCATTTGGCAAACGAGACATTTGACAAAAGTATCATCTTACAAAAACTCACTTAGCAATTGATCATTTAGCAATTAGTTTACTTATTTCTGGGCAGAAAAAAAAACAACCTCGAAGGCCAAGGCGGGAGCCAAGCTCCCGCCTTTGCCTTCTAACCTAACCTATCCGAGTCGGTCATGCCCTGATTCGTCTTCCTCGTAAAATGTAAATTTAACTGTTGATCATTTGGAAAAGTAAGTCATTTGTAAAATGACTAGTAGTAAAATGATCAATTGACTTAACATTTTTTTGCAAAACGTTGTTTGTCAAGTGTAATTTTGCCAAATGACTTTTGGTCAAACGGCAGGACACCGTCTCGCAGGCGTAGGCGGCGATACGAATTGCAATACACGGTTGATGATTAGGGTTAGGACTTTTGGTGGCATATCGTGGTTCTAGAATCCATGGAGTCGCTATTTCCTAATTATTAAAATACATACACCACTTTGATTTTGACCTTCGGTTTTTAATATTTCAAAATTATTCTTTTTATTGAACCGCTAAGCCAATTTAAATTAATTTTGGTACGAAGGATATC
Source organism: Acleris emargana (assembly GCA_927399475.2). Lineage (NCBI taxonomy): Eukaryota > Metazoa > Arthropoda > Insecta > Lepidoptera > Tortricidae > Acleris > Acleris emargana. The sequence goes on from OV656854.1 coordinate 15,966,187, forward strand.
TTTGCTCTGTGAAAGCCTTACAAACAAGCAAATATTAGTAGGTATGGATAAACTGAACTAAAAATATATTTAGTTCATTTTGAAATATGACCATGCTGAAGGTCAAAATCAAAGTGTCACGTGTTATAATAATTAGGAAATAACGACTCCATGGATTCTAGAACCACGATATGCCACCAAAAGTCCTAACCCTATTGATGATAATGTATGGCTGTCGCATGAAAAATATCATAAACCAATGTCGCTTCCAGCTCCCTGTAAAAATACAAGTTTCAACGTTGTTTACATTCTTGTACCAATAAACCTACAAATGTTGATCAAATATACTACGTAAATTACGAACCGAAGTTCCATTGTTACAGCGTTTGCTTAATGAGTCTTCGTAAACCAGTTAAATAAGATATCCCGACTGGAACCAATAATTTACTACCGTTGATTAGTATTTTTATGACGCTTATTTACACGTGCACTAATATCGCCTCAAATTGCATCATGCATATTTTTTGTATCAATTCTTATGCAGATTTCATTAGCACTATACACAATTTAGAGCTCAATAAAGTTAAGAACCGAGAATTTTTAATTGTATAACTTGCTTTCAGCATCTGTTTTTAGTGAAAACAAACGAAAAATAAATTATTATGGGCCTGTCATCCCGGCTCGTCTAAAGACACCTGCGGAGATCCCCCAAAGGATTGGGATAGCTATCCAGAGAGGTAATGCAGCCAGTGTCATAGGGACCTTGCCGCGAACGGACCTGCTAGAGGGGGTGTTCTTTTTATGTTTTTATAGTGGTGATTATTATTTACATCTTTAATAGTTCAGTAGCTTAATTTGTAATTGTAGTACAGTCACGAACCGGGATTGTTGAGCCACTTGCCATTGTTCGTAATTTAGCCGTGTATCCAATAACCGATGTCAACACAAAACAACAATTGTCAAAAAAAACAGAATTAAAATTTAGGCTAGTCAAAATGGTCCTTATTGCATAGAAAACCAACCATATGATGTTAAATACGGAACTCACGGTGCGCGAGCTCGACTCACAATTAGGGAATGAAAATAACCGGTTATAACTGGTTTTAACCGGTTATTTTCATATAAAAACGGATAATAACCGGTTAAATTGCGTTCCCTGCTCACAATTGACTGGTTTTTTACTAGTAATTCAATATTTAGAACCGACTCACGCATCGCGAACTGTAAATTTCGGTTCATCTCCAGCCAGACGTGTCTACGTTAAACACCCGCGAGCAATTGAAACAATAGAGGTAATAGATAGCGGTTTTTTTAAACTAATTTTTATTTTTGTTGCATCGTAATAATGGTTAAACATAGAAGCATCAATATTGATACGATTGTTATACAAAACTTGAAAAAGAAGAAAACATAAGGAGTAAAAAAAGGTCAAGTGTGAGTTGAACTAGCGTTGATTCGATACAAAATAGAATTCAAATCGAAATGGGTGAATATTCGGGCGTTTCAACCGCCGTCATTGTTAGTTGTCTTCAATATATTGACGAAAAGAATGATAACTACCAGCAACGTTTGATGTCGAAATCAACGGACCCGGGGGTAGTATCCATTCCATTTAAAAGAACAAGATATTTATAAAGTTTGTCTTGAATCATATGCGAAGACAATAACGACGGCGGTCAAAACGCCGAATAATCATTAATCACCCAAATATAATGCGACACGGTACGGAACCAACCCTCTGTGCGTGAGTCCGACTCGCACTTGACCGGTTAAGTAGGTACAGTCAGCCAAGAATGTGGTCTGGTGGCACGTCACGATACAAGTTCGATTTTCCCTTGCAATAATATTAAGACAGTGACAACTGTCAACCTTAGCGATAATTAGATCTCATAGAAACTTTTGTCAAAACTGGTCGATCACATTCTTGGCACGTGTATTACCCGCCGTACGCTAAGGCTTTGGTCCCTTTACACTCAGTGGAATTGGAACCAGGACAAAAGAGACAAAACTAAATCATTTAAATAAAAATATTGACAGAAAAGGAAAGTGTCGAAGCGAACAAGCTAACAAGGCCTCTATTCAACACGGTAAAAACCATACATACATACATACATAAACTCACGCTTTCATTCCCAAAGTGGGGTAGGCAGAGCTAAAGAATTACCAACAACTTTTAAAACTTGTTGATAATTCTGTAACCGCACTTTGCACAATCAGGCTAAGATGTTTACCAGCGTATTAGTGACAGGTTGCAAGTCCATCGCCTAACAGTACTACAAGCCTTTATTCCCTTAGTTGCCTCTTACGACATCCACCACGGGAATAAATGGAGTGGTACTATTCTAACCCGGCGACCACACGGGGCGGGTAAAACCCATATCGTGTTTGATCTATTATCGTACTGTTAACGTTTTGATAGCTCTTATACACATGACAGTAATGGCGGATGAGTGAAAAAAGAATTCCGTGACAGGGCAAATGTTAGTACTTTTGAAGAAAGAAAAAGTGGTCGCTATGCTTCTGTTCCCTGTTTGCCAAAGAACTATAAATCGTGAACAAAGATAAGACTATTCAGATGTCATAGAAGATAAGCTGTTTTAGAAAGTCAAATATCAGCGTAGGGTTGTACACGAGCTATTAATTCAGTGTAAATAAACTAGCGACTGCCCTTGCTTTGATTCAGATAGTGGGAGTTTTCAGTCACACCTCTACATAAACCAGAAGTTACCTATACATAAAAACCTTTCGTGAAGAATTATCTAAATTATAGTGAAACACGCATCAAAATTTTCATTTTCTCCTTCTATCTCTCTCGTAAGATTTTGGTGTGTTTTCTTGTTATTTGATATATTTTTTAATTTAATATTTATACATTTATATAATGCTAGGCTAAGTAGTACCATTGTAATATTAAATAATATTTAAAAAAATACTGACAGCTGAGTTTCTTGCGGCGTTTCTTCTCAGCAGTGGTCTCCTCTTGTGAAGCTCTGGTAGATTCTTGACGTGTAAAATGTCTTTATCTTTACCTTTATGTCTGTTTTTCGGAAAAAAACTGTTACTTTGTAAATTTGCCTAACATGTTTCATTATTGCTTCCTGTTTCAATTGTATTTTTGTATTCCTTATGGTCATCTGTTATTGACTTACTAAAATATATCCATATTTTATCTGATTCAATGTATCGCCTTTGATGTCCCAAATAAAATAAATAAATTAACACAAGTCCTATTTGACACACAGTGCAACGTTTCGAAATTTACTATAGTCTTGCTTTGTTTTTGTACTAAGTCTGTTTTGTTGTAATATGTTTTTGTCGATATTTCATCAGTTTTACAGCCCTGTCTTTATTTATTACGTATTTGAAATTTTAAATATTATCATTACCTACTATATATGACATAAGGTATTTGAGCATTTCGGTTCTCGTCCTCAAGTTTACTAAACAGTTAGCGCATTGCGCAGGATACTTATTATTTAATTATTTATTATTTAAATCAAACATTTTCATATGTTCCTGTAACTTTTGTGAGATAAGAAACAAAGAATTACATAAGAACAACAATGGAGAGCACGAGAAAAGGAGGAACTCGCGAACAATGGATTACAGGAATCATAGGTAAGGAGCGTTATGGAGCCATTACAACCCTGTTGCAGATAGCCAATTATTGATTTCGATTTTTCAAACATTGGCATCTCCAGAGGCCATATTATGAGCTAAAAAACCTGACATGACTCGTAATAGCTTTGACCCTATCCTGCCGTGCTAAGCCAAAAAGGCCTATAGGCGTTTTGACGGTTTCGAGATAAACGCGCTTTAACGTTTTTACAAGGTCGCAACCTAAAACTCCGTCTAAAACCGGACTTTTCTTTTTTTTTTTTGTACTTATGGTTTAGTTAAAAAGAGAGCCATACGTTTGTTATATTTTGAACTCAAAATTATATATATTTTTAACTTAAAACGGACTTACGACTTTTTTGCTAAGCACTTGAGTATATTCTTTACGTGTTATACGACATTTTATTTTATTTTTCTATGAAGGTTTCTATAGCAATGTAATAAAATATTTGAGTGGGTGAAGTGTGGTAAAAAAAGAGAAAAATAATTAAATTGACTGTATTGCTCTTCACAAACTCCTCTTTTTTAATATTAAAACAAAAAAGCAACTTGTTTTAACTTAAATTTAAGAAAATTATAGTCAGTCAATTCTTTAATTGTCTCACTACAATTTAAAGAAAACATTCCTTTTTTTGGTTTGTATTAAGTAAGTAAATGTACATTGGTATGTACTAAACTTTTATTTAAGTACTCCTAGAAAATGTTATAAAAATAAACAGATCTAGTCATATAAATTGATGACTCATCTTGAAGCAATCTAATTGTGTTTTGTAAGTTACATTTATTATGAAATGTAATCAATACTTATGAAATGAAATCTCTATTTTTCCCAATTAGTAGTTATTTAATTAATAAATATCACAACATCGCTTATGAGCAAAATATAACTTAATTTGAATAGACAACTAAATGAGTATCTTTTTCAATAATTAACAACATATAAAATCAACAAATTAATGAACGAAATAAGTATCTAGTCTTTAATGCCCTTATTTATTATACGTAAACGTGAAATAACCGTGGGGGTAGATAAACCATGCTTTGTCCTTATCTGCCAAATTCAAATGTTACAATGACAGATAAGGACAAAGCATGGTTTACGTCCAATTAATTGGCTTAGGAATGCGTTAATGTTACTAAAATGGAGACCTTATGTATTAGTTCGTAACGGAACTATACGACCAAATAGTTAAGTATTTTATACATACGTAGATTTCCTTAGGAATTAAGGGAAAAACCAGTCTTACGTCTATTTTTTTAATCGTTTTAAGGCACTTATAATAAAAATACGACTTTTTCGTTAACAGAATCTTATTCCTTGTAGCTTAACGAATCCAACGCAAAAAAAAACAGAATTTGGTAATTTTCGGACATAGGCCTTTTTGGCTTAGCACGGCAGTATCACTTACTGGAACTTAGCAGGTTATAAAACCTCATAATGCGGCCTGACCATCACTGTCCCACAAGGTGAGCCAACGATAGTGGTGGTCGGGGGAGTCTAACAGATGCTGGCGACTGACGACCATTCATCAGGTCGATCCTTGAGGAAGGTTATGATCACTTTTATGGCATGTAGAAGGTAAACGAAACCCCATTTGCAAACTCAAGACTGCCATCCTAAGACTGCAGTTGCGTTGCAAAACCTTAGGATTGATATGGAATGCCTTATATGGGAGTGCCCGTTAGAGTGGTGATAGTGATCCGGAATAAATCTACACTACCAAATACCTAGCAAAAAGTGAACGTCTTTCGGCTGAAGTGATGATGATTTTGAATCGATTTTAGCTAGGTTCTTAACTATATACCTACATAAATACCTTCAGGCGTTCAATCTCAGAGTGAGGTAGGCAGAGCTACAGAATTACGAACAACTCTAAAAACGTATGTTAATTCTGTAACCACATTTTGCACAAGCTAAAGCGCAAAATCTAAACAATACTACAAACCGTTATTCCCTTAGTCGCCCCTTACGACTTCTACGAAGACATGGATTGGTACTATTCTAAGCCGGACACCACGTTGCCAAGCCGGCAACAACCGGCAACCAATAATTAAGTGGCGTGGAGTGGAATGATCGGTGATATTACTAGCATACAGGCATTCCATGTTAGGGCCGTATTAATAAACTGATCTCAACTGTAATGCTCGTCTCAAGATGTGTCAAAATGTCAGTTTTCTATAGCTTAACGTTTACTTTGACGTATCTTGTGACGGGCATCTCAGCCAAGATGAGTTTATTAATACGGCCCTAAGTCTTCAGGGTTGGCAACCCATTTGCGGTCTTAGGATTGCAGTCTTAAGAATGAAAATGTCTATGTGTCACAGATCCCATTTACCATCAGTGGACCTGTTTGCTCGTTTGCTTTCAGCAGGCAGACAGTTGACCTGTTTGCTCGTTTGCTTTAAGAAAAATAAATATTTCAGCAAACTTCCTACTTTTCACCTACGGGCTACAAGCTGGCTGGATCTCTCCTATGGCCAAGATCCTGCAGTCCCAGTCCTCGCCTACGGGATACCCTCTCTCTGACAGCACCCTGGGATGGGTGGCCAGTATCCTGCCTATCACCGCCCTGGCTTTTGTGCCAGTCTTTGCATACCTTTCTGACAGGTGTGGTAGAAAAACTACTATACTGGTAACAACAGTGCCCCAAGTAGTAAGTAAATCTAAACTGTTTCATATCAACGTAATGTTCTTTATATTTTCTTTGTATTTCTTTTACCGTAACCTAATCGTAACAAACAATAGGTACTATTATTGTAGGGCTATTACCAACTGACCGTTGGGGCAATAAATCATTTTTATCGGACTCTCTCGCTCGTACTCGTGGGGCTTATGGCGAGCGTAAGAGATACAAGATATTGCTGATACTACACGCATCCTTTACGCTCGCTATAAGCTCCACGAGTACGAGCGAGAGACACCGATAAAAATGATTTACTGCCCCGACGGTCAGTTGTTACTGCTACTTTTGAGCCATCACACTTTCCTCTTTACTTCAGGTTAGCTGGCTTCTCAAACTTTTACCCAGCACGACCAGCCTAATAGCAGCAAGGGTCTTCTGCGGCATTGCCTCGGGAGGCTGTTATATCGTCGTGCCAATGTACAACAAAGAGATCAGCCAAGACAACATCAGGGGCCTCATGGGCTCTTTGCTCATTGTGAACTACAATCTGGGTCTTCTAGTCATGTATGCTCTGGGAGCGTATCTGGATTACTACACGGTGCTGTATATCGTGGCTGCAGTACCTATTGCATCGTTTCTCTTTATGCTTAAGTGCCCTGAATCTCCTGGTTTCCTGGTAAAAACTGGGAAATTTAATGTAAGTTTAATCCAATCGCGGACTCTTCAGAATAATACATGAAATATTTTCGATCCAAGTTCTTCATTTATATGTAAGTTGATTTGGATGTGTTTCTGTTTATGTTTAGGAAGCCTCTAAAGCACTGGCAATGCTTACAAGTCGGGACGTAGATGACAAGTTAATACAAAATGAAGTTGATGCAATGAAAAAACAGGATGAATATTACAAGTCGCTGCCTTCCCTGTCGATAATGGTTATATGTGAGTTCATGTTCCTTTATGACTTAAAATTAACACATGACGTGACCTTAAATAGTTGATTTCATTAAAGTATTGGTTATCGATGTAGTTGCATCTTAATGTTCACATTAAAGTATCGGTCACCGATATACTCGGCTTTCATAATAAAATGGTATTATATCCTAAAAAACATTTTAACAACAGTTCTCGCATATGTACTTAATCAACCATTTCATTTTGTATACCTACACAGTGAAAGAAAAAGCGTGGCGCAGGGCAATCATCTTGGCCACAATCTTAATCTCCGTGCAAGCGTTCAGTGGGAACTTCGCTCTGATCTCTTACGGAGCTAACATCATCTCGTCGTCAGGGGCGCCCATCAGTGCTGAGCTGCAGACCCTCAGCTTCCCGGCGTTTATGATGGCCGGGTCTGTCGTGTCCATGTGCATTATGGAGAGAGTTGGGAGGAGGGTAAGCCCAATTGTAATAAGTTAGAACATTTGCGACAGTTCCATAGTTTAGTTTAGTTTAGTTTAGTTTATTTATTCATCAATGTAATATTACAATATAAATTGCATTGCATGTCAAAAAATACGAAATTACATTGAGATCGTCAAAACATAAATACTAGTTATCAAAAAATACAAGAATAATTAATTAACACAACAACAATTAAATATCGAATTATGGTCACTCGTCCGATGTCAATACATACAATGATTAATAAATTTCAACACAATAATAAATTTACATGTCCAGCTTCATATATTCATCCACGGAGTATAATGGATTATCCAATAAAAGGTTTCTTAGCTGATGTTTAAATGCTTCGTCGGATTGTACATTTTTAAGTTGAGCGGGTAGACGCTCGTAGTACGTGGGACCGATGACACGCGGGTTCTTACCCGCAAGTGCCATGCGAGATGCATAAATATTGAGTTTGACATTTTAATGTGCCAACTTTCCGTCCGGAACGCTCACACATCACTCGCTAATCCGCTACCAAGCAGCAGTATTTGCACTATTGAGTTTCGATGTGAATGATAAGACAGTTAAAAAAAAGATAAAAGATAAAAGATGTTTATTCAGTAAGTAGGGCGCACGGGCACTTTTACACGTCAAAATCTACCAGCGCTTCGCAAGAGACCACTGCTGAGAAGAAACGCCGCAAGAAAGTCAACAGTCAATCGTTTTTTAAAAATTGCTTATGATATTATACTATAATAAACGTAACCTAGTTAATGAAATGACTAAGTAGACGCATGTTCTCTTAGTTTTCAAGACTGGCAACGCATTTGAAATCATCTCCTTGAGTCCATTTACCACCAAACTACTGTTGTGGCTATTTGCATTTATTTGTGTGGTTAAACCAAATAATAATTTCGCAGGTTATCCTCCTCGTGACATACCTGGTGTCAGCAGTTTCCTTGGCCAGTCTCGCTTTCCAGCTTCAGCGACCGCAAGCCTCAGATCCCTGGATGCTCTTACTCGCTATAGCAATAGCCATGTTTGCATATGCAGTTGCAGTTCAGCCCGTGCCTTATATCGTCATGGCGGAGGTGTTTAATATTCAGGTGAGGTACCAGGCTCACAGAAATTTGGAGAGATATTGTCTGCCAGCAGGAAAATTGGAGAGTTGTGGGAATGTTAGCAAGAGACATTTTTTCCGGGAGGGCTAAAACCACTTAAAATTAACCACACTGTAAATTACTTGAAGGATAGTCTTCAAGTGTAATGGCAAAGCCAATAGAATAATTTCGAAACAAAATTGTTGCACGAACAGAGCTCATGTAAATTATTGGAGCGAAAATCTGTCCCCATAGACTTTCAATGGGAAAAATGGGAAAAGTGCCGATTTAAAGCGATGCTCTTCTCTCGTAACCTTTTTGAAGCTTCATCTTTAGCTTTAGTTACAGACATGATGAGAAATCTGTATCAGCTTTGCTCCATTTAGACTGGCCCGGGGACGGCAAGTGCACCTAGTTTTTTATGTAACCGAACTTCTTAAGTATGTACTTCAAAATCTTGCTAAAAACGTGTTGCTGTAAATTACGTCACGTAGGTATTCATCATGTTAGCCGAAAGACGTCCACTGCTGGTCATAGGCCTCCCCCAAGGCTCTCCACTCAGACCGGTCTTGTGCTTTTCGCATCCACCGCTTTCCCGCGATCCTTACAAGGTCGTCACTCCATCTTGTTGGAGGCCTACCCACAGCTCGTGTCCCGGACCACGTAGGTATTACAATAAATAAAATAATTATTCCAGATCAGAGCTAAACTAATGGGATTTGTGGTAGCCGAGGCCTGGATTCTATCTTTCATTCAGCTGGCGGCCTTCGCACCAATCAGCGCAGCAGTGGGGATGTTCGCTAACTTCTACTGGTTTGCTGCATTGCACCTCCTCGGCGTTGCTGCGATCCTGGTACTCATGCCGGAGACGAGAGGAAAGAGTATAGAGCAAATAGAAATGGAATTAAGAAATAAATAACTTTTTGAAATACATTTTTGCACGTTCCATTATTAAGTTTATTCTTCTTTTATTTTTACATGTAGTTTGGCAAATGTGCGTAGTTACTAAATATAGGTACTAAATATATTGGTATAAATGATGAAGAAGCGAAATAAATTTGTCAAGATCGTAGCAAGTGGAAAGAAGTGGTCTCTGCCTACTCCTCTGGGAAACAACCGTGATTTAATGAATGAATGAATATATATTGGTATAATAAGGAGAAAATATGACATACATACATACATACCTTCACGCCTGTAATCCCAGAGTGGGGTAGGCAGAGCTACAGAATTATCAACAACTTTAAAACTTGTTGATAAGTCAGTAACCACATTTTGCACAAATAGGCTAAGATGTTTACCAGCGTATTAGTGACAGGTTGCAAGCCCATCGCCTAATAGTACTATATTCCCTTACAAGCCAATATTCCCTTAGTCGCCTACCCGGCAACCACATGGCTGAGAAATATGAAGTAGAAGAAAATGAAAAAAATATGCCTGTGCAAATATTCCTTACATCGCTGAATGACAACAATTGTTGGTGAACACTGCCCTTAAAAGAAGTTTAATTTAAAACACTAATGCCCGGTTTCTGAAGTACTTTTATCGGTGGTTTATCTGTCCGTAAACGCTATTGGTCCGTTAACTTTGACAACTGCGTTTCCGAACAACGACTCAAAGATAAACTCCGTTTTAACTAGGTTTAACTTAACTGACCAAAGTTTGCTGTTTATCGGCTCCATAACTATTTGACGTTTTTTACGATTGAAGTTTTTGTTTTTGAAGTATCAACTGTCAATTTTTGTTCATACAGCCACTGGCAAATAAACTAGGTATTTTAATTTTCGTTATCATTTATTTATTAATTACTATAAAGTGGCTAAGTTTTCTCAAATTATTATTTTTACAAAAATCAACCGGAATTGATGTTGAATTAAGGCATTAACAGCAGTCTACGTATGACAAATTATTAAGATCCATCTAGCGGCAGCGGAAGGAACTATTTATCTGTCAATAGTTATCGAACTGTTCGTAGAGCACTCAGAAACGCACGAAGAGATAAACGTCGTTTAACCTAAACATAACTTTAACGGATCAATAGCTATTAAAGGTTTAACTAGTGACTTCAGAAACCGGGCATAAGTAATGACTTTCAGTGACATCTGACTTAATTTATTGTATTACTATTTTGAGACCCTATTTCATCAGTTTGTTTCGCTGTTGACTGTACTATTTTTTATTTCACCATAACTTCTAAACGCATGACCCGATTTAGATGTGTGTGGAATCGTTAGAATGCTTTCATCATCCCGGGGGACATAGGATACCTAAGCTGTTAAAATATCAAATAACAACAACGGCAAAATGTTAATTATTTATGTCAAAAAAAAGTATTTTTATTATTTCTATATAGGCTGTGATTGTGCGTATAGGTGAAAAACTTAAGTAAATTACCTCTTGCATGTAGTTGTGTACAAAACTAGTACGGAATTAACCTCAAATTTCAAATATAGAATGTCAAACGGTCTACTCGTAAGTTTGTCACGCATAAGTGATTAATATCTCTATAATTTGACCGGTAATGTGACCATCTCAAATATACACGAATAAAGTAGCATTAATAAACGGGGTTACCTGTAAAACATTTTCAAATTAAAATCAAGTTGGAATTTAGACGCTTAGAGTTTGTTAACAATGGAACGCCTCTTTCGTCTCACACGGTAATTCCATCCTCTTTAACTCTCTTTGACATAGACGCCATTAAAATGAGTATCTATGCTAGTATTACGTTTGGCTTACAAATGTCATGGCGAATACCATCCACTACTTTGTCAACGAACTAAAACACGATGAAGTTGGAACTCCTCAAAAGATCGAGGGTTTTACCGTAAAAACTTTTAGCATCAGGAATCTTTATAGTGATATCCTGGACACTGCATTCATAGATAGTGTTGAATTAGTTTGGCCAAAATATTGGTAGACGTGCGTTCAAAAGCCGTGGTGTTACATGCGCCTTATTGAGCTTATGAAATCTGCTCCACAATCAAGTACAGAATCGCGTTAAACTGATCCTTCCCCCCGATTGAGTAATAATTGTAGGTCGAAAGAAGACTGCAGTTTCGTGTCAGTGAGTTTCTTTTGAACTGTATTGACTTGAGCACACGTTCTAAGCTCAAGGATAATGAGATGGAAGAAACACAAAGAGGAGGAACTAGAATGCAATGGGTTGCAGGAATCATCGGTAATAAAGACTTCTGACTGCAACTTAATGTTGAATGAGACAATCATTTGCAATAGTTTAGACGTGATAAAAAATCCTCATGTTATCGTTTAATGAGTAAGAATGGAGTTTGCACATCCCTTATCTACTAGGATTTTAGGAGTAACAAAGATTAATTTCAGCAAATTTAATATTTTTCAACTTCGGGATGCAAATGGGCTGGTTGTCGCCCATGGCCAAAGTTCTGCGCTCCCAGTCCTCGCCGACAGGGCACCCGCTCTCTGAGATGACCATCTCTGTGATAGCCAGTGCCTTGCCTATCACTGCCTTGTTATCTTCGCCGATCTGCGCATTATTAACTGACAAGTGTGGCAGGAAGATTACCATCATGATCCTGACTGGACCACAATTAGTAAGTACTTTGTAATTATAAATTTTACAGGGTTATTGGTAAGTCGACCTATTCCCCTCTAGTGGTAAATGGGAGATGTCATTTGTAATAATTTTGGTCCCATAATACTTGCAAAAGTGAACCATTTCTGAGATAATTATATTTAAGTTTTTTGCTAAAAAAGTAAGGAACACAAAAATTTACAAAAAAAATTAGCACTTTTAATCTTTTTTTATATAGCTTTTGTACAAGGTAAAATTATTATTCTTATGCGAGACCAAAAAGTAAAAGAAACATGATTTTTTTATCAGTTTATCCAACATAAATGATACCAAAATAGGGTATTATGGTACTAAAATGATTGCTAATGATCTCCCCCATAACCCCTAGAGGGGAATAGGTCAACTTACCTATAACCCTGTATATAAATCTATCTGTATCTTATCCATTAACCTTCCGCCAAGCAGCAGTGTTCGCATTGTTGTGTTCTGGTTTGGGGATAAGACAGCCGGTGAAATGACTAGTATAAAGGCATTCCATCTTAGTCCTCAGGGATGGCAGTGCATTTGCAGTCTTGTGAATGCGAATGTCAATGGGTCACAGTTTCTACTTACCATCAGGTGGCCTGTGTACACTTGTTAGCTTTACTATGCCATAAAAAACAAAAACTGCATGTGCCTGCATGGTTTGTTTTTTTTTCAGGCTAGTTGGCTACTTAAGCTCATGCCAAGCACGAACTCATTGGTGGCCGCCCGAGTCTTCGGCGGCATCGCAGCTGGCGGCGCCAACGTCACTGTCTCTGTCTACAATAGAGAGATCAGCGAAGTCCACAATAGGGGGCGCATAGGGGCTTTGGTCATCTTCAACTACAGCATGGGCATCTTCGTCATGTATGCTCTAGGAGCGTATCTTAGTTACTACACGGTGCTGTATATCGCGGCTCCAGTGCCCATCATTATATTTTGCCTAATGATAAAGTGCCCAGAATCTCCTGGTTATCTATTAACAATAAATAAACCGGAGGTAAGTTAATTTATACTCAGGTAAAACAATTACGTTCAGATCTGTTTCAATTTCTAGATACAGTACGATTAAAATCAGTTAACGATTCGACCTTTCTCGGCTATTATCGGCTAATGTCGGGTTCCTATATTCAACCCGAGGATAGATAAGGCTTACCTCGGGTTAAAATTTGACATTTGCCCATACAAAATGTGTCAAATTTTAATCCGAAGTAAGCCTATCTGTCCGCGGATTGAATATAGGAACCGGACGTAAGCCGGTAGGCACAAATGACACAAAGTACATTGCTGCGATATCTTTTAGGTATTCAACTTAAATTATCGTAATCGCAATGTATACCACATGCCATGATGACATTACTTACCAGTAGACCTAAGAAGCGATATAGACGTGCATGATTTATGGGGTACCTACCTATATCATAAAAAAAAACATGATTCTTTATTAATCAGTAGTTACTGTTTTGCGTAAGGTAACAGTACGATATTACGTCGGGATATAAGAATAGTTGAATTTTGAGAATGAATAAAAAAAAACACGATTTTTTTTTCTTATTTCAATTTAAAGGTTATGTTATTTTAGAGCTATTAGGAGGTTTTGTTGCTCATATCATATGGTTCTGTTACATTGTGTTTAATAACTTAATAAGATCATGGGTAATATATTTGAAGGTCATATGTGTAATTTGATATATTCTATGTGAAAAACGAAAGATACCGACAATAACCGAGGGTAACCGAATGGTGAACTTATCGTATTGTAACGCGTCTAACTGACAAATAAATTGTACCAGGTTCAGAAGTGTGTGAGCTTTGGTTGGAATGTGAACGCCTCTTTTTCGTTTTAAGGCGTCGCCCCCCCCTCCCCCGCCCCCTTTCCCTGACATACTTTTTTATGATAATTTGAATTAATGAATGCATAAATTCAGTTATTTCCTCTAGGAAGCAGCTAAATCTTTCGCTAAGCTAAAAAGTCTGGACGTGAGAGACGCATTGATAGAAAAAGAAATGGCTTTAATGAGAGAACGCCTTGAAAGTTTGAAATTGGTGCCTACACTTTCGGTGAAAGCTATTTGTAAGTATTTTTGGATTCTGTGGTTGAAAAAAATACCTACGTAATGCATGACATGTTCCACTTACCCCGGGAGTTATGTTATAATATTTATATGGTCACTAGCGGGCCTAGCGGCCCGCCAGCGGCTTCGCCCCGCTGCAAATTCCTGACTTTCCTGGTGGATTTTTCAATTTTTCTCGCCGTAAAAACCATCCTTGAACTTCAACGAACATTTTAAAAAAAGAATTGGTAAATTGGTCCAGGCGTTCTTGAGTTATGCGCTTACCAACACATTTTGCGATTCATTTTTATATTATAGATTATGTACCACTAAGTATTTATCTAAGTCATTGTGATCCTCGTAGATCCAAAAACCACGGGTCACTTTACCTAGGTACTTGTTTAAAAAGGGTCTACGTTGGGATCCCTTAGTAATAAGTATTTTGTCCTATTCTTAGATTTCCTAATACCGTTGTTGGTCCTAAACATAATGATTGTTTATCCTAAAGTACAATAGCACTCATACCTACCTGCCCCTCCTACCCTTTCCCGATCTGCCTATGAACGCTGCAAAACAGCCGTTATGGCAAATTTATGATATGTCAAACATTATTTAGGGCAAAAGTATAATGGCATGTGACTTTAGAACGAACGTTTTTATGGATTGCGAGGGATACCTGTATATAATATAACCTCAACCTTTCGTTTCACAGTTCAGGATAAGGCATTCCGCAGGGCGATCATCCTATCCACCATATTAATTGGCGTCCTATCGAACAGCGGGAACTTCACCCTGATCACCTATGGAGCCACAGTCCTCGCGGCGTCGGGGTCCACGATGAATGCTGAGATGCAGACGCTCTGCTTTCCAGCGTGTATGCTGGCCGGGTCAGCCACGTCGATGTTGGTCATGGAGAAAGTCGGGAGGAAGGTAGGCCATGTCTGCTTGACATTCACAGTTCGAGCCACACTAGCGACATCTAGTGACAACACTACGACAGCGCTTCAAACGTCAGTTAGCATTAACTAAATCTGACATCGAGGTCATCGCGGTCTATTCTGCTGGGTAAAACCATATTGCCTTTGGCATGTTATCGTAGGTACTGTCAACGTTACGATAGCTTTTATTTAGACAGTAATGGCAAATCATTAACATTTCAAAGGCAATATGATTTTACCTAGTAAAATAGATATATTTCTTTTAGAGGGGCTGGTATGGAGCTCATTTGTAGCCAAATTCATGTCATCAATCGCTATCCGTCCACTGCTGGACATGAGCTTCTCTCATTGCACGCCACTCAGTCCGACTTGGCTGTTAAAAGTCATGTCAGTACCTACTCCGATAGGTAGAGTGATAATATTCTTAAGTGGCAACACTGGTATTTAAAAAAACAGCTGTTTTAGGGAAATAACTGAATCATGCTGTACTAATTGTGATTCCTCTGGTGTTAAGTGTTCATGTCGCGATGATTAGGTGATCATACTATTAGATGAACCTAATTTTCCAGGTGATCCTGATAGTCACGTACCTGGGGACTTCAAGTGCCTTGGCCTTCCTAGGTCTATTGATCCAAGTGCCACAGATTGCGCAGAAGTGGATGCTCCAGCTCTCGATAGCGACATCCATGTTCATGTACTCCGTGGGAGTGCAACCCGTGCCGTTCATCGTCATGTCGGAGGTGTTCAACATTCAGGTGACGTACCAGGCTCACAGACAGCCAGAGGAGTTAAATAGACCACTTTACAAAAAAACATGCACATATAACAATAATATCTATAATATACTTTTCGGCGATGGGCTTGCAACCTGTCACTAATATGCTGGTAAACATCTTAGCCTATTTGTGCAAATTGTGGTTACTGAATTATCAACAACTTTTTAAAGTTGTAATTCTGTAGTAGCTCTGCCTAGCCCACTCTGGGATTACAGGCGTGAAGGTATGTATGTATGTATGCACATATAACTTGGTACAAGAGACACGGTGACAGGGCCGGTATTCTAAGCGGTAAAAACGATATCGTATTTAGTTAAGCTGTTATGGTATTTTGTTATGGTCTAGGCATCGGAGTTTTTGTCGCACGGTAAGACTAATAGCAAGCTATGGAGTCGTCATTTGCCATAAATCTAAACTCTTTTTCATATTCATACTCATTTATTTAATATATCTTAAAATGCCTCTATAGCGGTCGGCCGTGTATCTTAGTGAAGGTATATAAAAAAAAATCTATTACATTATAAATTCATAACTTGAACTATTTTAACATACAATTCGCCACTAGTGTGGACTAAAACATTCCCTTCTGCCGTGTTTTAATGTATCTTTTGTTTGTTTATAAATTTTCGTAATTAAATCAGTATAAAAATGGTAATTAATTTATATTGTAATATTTATTTTCCAAATATAACATTAAATAATCGTTTCTGAACTCGTCAACGTTGTTGTCCTCGATTATAAAAAAAAACCTAAATAATTAAATAAATAAATGAGTATGAATATGAATAAGATTTTAGATTTATGGCAAATGACGACTCCATATCTTGCTATTAGTCTTACCGTGCGACAAAAACTCCGATGCCTAGTTATGACATCAGCCGCCATTCCTGTCAAGTAAATAAGAGCTATCAAAGTGGTGACAGTACGATAAAAGCTCAAACACGATATGGTTATTGCCGTGATGAAAAGAGGTCCAGGTGTAACTACAATATTCTCAAGTGGCATCATTTAGCAGCAGTTTTTGAGCGAAAATTGGATCATGTTGCCAATTTCACTCCGTGAAGCAGTGCCTTTTCTCCAGAGCCTTTTTGCCTAGCTAAATAGAATTTTCCCTACTTTTTCCATATTACATACATACATTTCCCGTGTGGTTGCCGGCTTAGAATTGTGCCACTCCATGTCTTCCCGTGGAAGTCGTAAGAAGCGACTAAGGGAATAAAGGCTTGTAGTACTGTTAGGCGATGTACCTGTCACTAATATACACTGTTAAACATCTTAATTGTGGTTACAGAGTTATCTATCAACAAGTTTTTAGAGTTGTTGGTAATTCTGTAGCTCTGCCTATCCCACTCTGGGAATTAAGGCGTTAAGGTATGTATGTATGTATGTACATCATCGAAATATAATAAGTATGGAAGAGTAACGTCTAACAGAAACGACTGACAAATCCGCTCCAAAACGCCCACTTTTTGAAATGAAAAGATCTTATGTATCGAGTGGTTTCAATAATCAACTAAATATTAATTGAGTTAAGGTATGAAGTCATTTATGTCAGATGCTGGTATAACGTTTGAGTAGACAGTAATTTCAGTAAGGTTTTATACCGTTTGAAAGACAAAAATCTGCAATTGGTTACAAGCTCTCTGACACAAGATTTCCATTTGTCAATTTTTTTTTTCATAAGGGTTATTTGAACGCGGCCATGTCTTTCAACATTTTGACGTGGATGGTTTAATACAAAAACAACACAGTAATTGAATAATGAATTTTATTAATATTTTTTTATATGATTGAATGATTGTTCCCCTTGAATCATTTAACATACTTATGTTACACTATTATAAAGTTGTAAAATAGTATATCAGAAGATATTATGTTGTAAGAGTAGTCAGCGTCAAATAGTCTTTAGCATCTAAAGTGCCAAATATATTGCAACCCCTTTTTTATTCTTATAGGCATAAAGATACGTGACAGTATAATACCTATATATATAGTCGCTTTGGATGGTACAGCCTATTTGATGCTGCCGAAAAAACATGACAAAAATTAACTTTATACGAGTAGTAAGACGAAAACATCACAAATAATCCATTTGGCACTGTTTCTATTCTACAGTTAGAGATGTGAAGCCAACTCTTAAGTTAGATCATTATACAATAGAGTATAATTTATATTAACCGCCTGTTTCACAATCGACAAGTAAAGCGTATTTGACAGATAAATTTAGCCCTTTCTCTTTCTTACACTTGAAAATAGACAAGGAGAGAGCCAACTTTAAATGGCAGATAAATTTACTTGTCGATTGTGAAATAGGCCCTTACAATCTTAGCTTTACCAACTCCATTATTGTACAAGTATCAATTAATTAAGCCTATTGCTTTTTAGGGTTCCGCACCTCGAAAGGAAAAGGGAGGAACCCTTATAGGATCACTTTGTTCTCCGTCCGTCCGTCTGTCAAGACCCTCTTTCTCAGGTATCAAGCTGAAATTTATATCAAATACTCAGGTCTACTGTCCCTTGGAACTGTGAAAAAATCAAACTTCCAAGCCAACGCAATCAAAAGATACAGCCGTTTATGCCGCAAATTTTTGAAACTCGCATGGGAATCAAAATTTGGTACGAAGCAACGTCTCATAGCACAAATAAAGGAAAAATTGCGAAAAGCGTATATTTTTAGTTACATCATATAATAAATACTTTTAAAGTTACTGCCCCTGTCCTCAGGAACGCGTCGAGGTATTATTGAAATTCATATCAAGGTTTGTACGGAACCCTCGGTGCGCGAGTCCGACTCGCACTTGGCCGGTTTTTAATTAACTCTACGTGTTGATTTTTTTCCTTGAAAACTCACCATACCTACCGCCTCTTTTTATGCCAATATAATTTTAACTAGCCGCTAACATTATATGCCTACAAGAAATCTGTATAAATAAAGCTACACATTTATGTTCCGCGGAATATGACCAATTTATTCATCTTTTGGCGATTGGAATTTAACAGCAAGTCTTTTTTAGCCATGTAGTGAAGCCGGATTTTAAGGAATTCTTCAATTATTATTATTATTGGTTTCGAATCACTCCAAAAAATAGTTCAAGGTGATCTTGACTAAATTTGTACGGTAATATGAACTTTAACTCTTGTCGCTTTTCAACGAGTTCTGTAAAATGCATCTTTAAACTTTGGATACATATAAGCAGTCCTATAATAGTAGTTTATGAAATTGTTGCATAAAGAGGGGTATTAAAACACGAGTGTGTGTTTAAGAACCGAGCCGCTAGGCGAGGTTTTTAATAGTTTCACACGAGTGTTTTAATACCTAGTTATGTGCAGTTTCATACACTACTTTATCTACTCTCATACATTGCGATACAACCTACTAAATAAAAGATCAAAGTTAATAAAGTAACTACAGCAAAACGTATTCAATGAATGGCGCCAAAACCTAGCACATCACCGCGCATGCGTTAAAGCGGGCGCTGTCACAGACAAGTAAAAATTGGAATGAAAACTTTTTGTAATTCTGTAAAAATGACGCGAACCGCATGTGCGTTCCATTATAAAAAAATAAAAAATATGGAACCTCGTTAGTGACATTAACTTTTTGGATTAACTTGTATCGTAATGGTAAAAAAATTACTTTATAACATTATTTTGTTAGAGAAATAATGTTATAAAGTGATTTTTTATTTTTTTTTCGGTATTGTGTTTATAAAGTATGCCAATATAAATTCGTTTTGAATTTTATAATTCGAACTTTACGATATGAGAGTAGATAAAACCAGTTTTTGATTGCGTTTTTGTTATTACATTTTGCGTTATAACATTTACAGTAACTTTTTGACCGCGTATTTTTTTTGTTTTTTTTGTTTGAACATCGATTTTTAGCCCTTTGATATAAGCAAAAGCTTTATCGAGAAATTGAAAACGATGGTCTTTTTCGTTAATTGAGAATGGATGTTTGAGACCATGGCTATTCAGTGATCTCGAGTTTAGAACGTCGAATAAATCGTTCATAAGTTGTATGAAACTAATTGTTGCATCTGCATTTTCGAAATCAGGCATGTTTAAATCATGAGCACACAACTTAAGTGCTGACGCAACACTATTACTGAGCGTTTGTGTGGCCAATTTTACATTCATTATATTGTTTCTGAACTTTAAATGGCTTTCAGATAATTTATTGGCAAGATGTAGTCCGATGTTGTCCTGTAGGAGTTTCAACTTTTGCAAGTATTTCCATTGTACTTGGTCTCCATTTTGATCAGTTATAGTTTTTTTCGCTTCTAATATGTTTCGAACAAGTTTGAGCATGTGGCAAGGATCTAAAATAAGGACCACAGGTTTTCCAGTCGAAGGATGGTCAAAATGAGTCTTTAGATTACTGGGATCTTCAAAGTTACAACCCAAAAGTTTGGCGGTAGCAAAATTGGAGGAACACCCGTCAAACGTCAGGCTAACTACTTCCGCACCTGCGTCATGACATCTTCCTAAACACATTTTGATGATGTTTGATCTTTGACCTGCCGCCAATCCATTGACAAAGAAATATCCTAAAGGCAATTGGCTACTTGACAGTTTTCAGAAAAGTATTTTAAAATGTGCGTTTGCTTATTTTATACATCTCACATTATTTTGTTTCTAGAAAAAATGTTAATTATTAGAAAAAACACGTTTATAACGAAATTAATTTGAAATACGCGCGTAAACGGTAGGTCACGTGACTTTTGTCGTTGGTGACGTCACTACACATAAAACAACGAACCGAATTATTATAAAGCCAACTTAAGTGAAAGGATAAAGTTTTAAAAATATATTTTGTGAAAATGTCTAATTATAAGACGTGTGTCGTACCAATGTGTAGAAGTACGACGATCAAAACTCCTGAAAAATTATTTATACACGTTCCTAAAAATCCTCAACATCGAAAGAAGTGGTTGCAGTTGGTACGTCGAGATTCGAAGTTAACATCTGTCCACTTTTGGCAGATTTGCACTAAGTATCTGCCTTTAAATATCCCGCCTTCATTTAGTGCAACTTCTCACGAATACAATTATGGTAAGCTTTCGAGTCGTTTATTTTGACTACGGAGATGTTTGACAACTTTGTATTTAGGCTGCAGTGACGTCACACGTAAATCAGCCATGGCCGCAGCGTTTGGGTTCATCGGAGCCACAGGTAAAAAACGACGATGTTATTTTCCAAAAATAAAGTAGTTATCATATTTTTTATTGCAAATAAAAATATGTGCAGTTATTTTTTTAGTGTAAACTACCATATTCAACACTTTTTATATTTAATTGTTACAACTGTCAAGTAGCCAATTTAAATGAATCGTTCAGCGATACTAACATCAAAACGTAGGCTTGGGTTGCCATATCTCCATCACCACCGAAAGGGACATGGCCGTCAAAGTCATTCCCATTAAAAATTATTTGCTGTCTTATGGCCATTTCGTCTACCATCAAACACGCGAGTCTTTTATCACTCTGAGCGTACTTTAACTTAAGTGCTCTAAAAGTTTCCTCAGTGGAACCCGGCCCTCCTTCGATACATTGGTACCATTTTGCTAGTGTAGATGGATGCGGTAGGCATAAGTTTAGCTGCCTTCTTACGAATTTGTACCCAGCTGGAGAGTAATAGTTAAGCGTAAGAGCAATTTTTTTTATAGCCGGCGTGAATTTGAAGGTTTGTTTGCTTTTTTGTGATTGCTTTTTTTGTAAGCTTGAAACTAAATCGCCTGCAAAGCCATCTAAAGCAGTGTGGATCTTTAATTGCCTTTTCTTTAACTCTGAAACAACATTCTCTATTGAAATGTTTTTTTTCAGGAGCATTTGATTTCTACGTTGCAAGGATTTAATTTTCGAAAGTCGTTTTTCTGCTAGATTTGTTTTACGCTTAAGTTGTTGTATTGATACTTGTGTTTTTGGAGAATTGAAAGCCGATTCTATATCAGAACCCGAATTTTTTGTCGGAGAACTACAAGTTGGCATCAGGTTATCGAAGTTATATGCTTGTATTTTCATTACTTTAGGCGGACTTTCATCGTCATCTTCCACATTACCTTGCACACTAAACTGACAATGGCAGTTAGGACATTGAATATTTGAGTTTATCTGTAATTGAAATATATTAAAAAACAATTAGTTAAATTAAGATTTCACTCGATTATAAATATATACATAGTAAAGTAATTTTTAAATGAATTCTCACCAATTTATGCTTACGTAATGATACATCCTTTTCAGTCCTAGGCTTTGCTTTTACATCGGGCTTCATGTACGATTTTGAATAATCCTTTGAAAAGAGTAATTTAGGGCAAATTGAAAACATGTTATAGAAAATATAATGAAAATAAAACAATTGTGAAGGAATAATATAATATATAGCCCTGATATTAGATTTTCAAGGCCAGAGTAAACTTTCCGTAAAATCAAGTATATTTGTATTCATAGGTAAAATTACCTGCGGCTGCGGCTGTGTTTCTTGTGAAAATATCATCTGCATAATAAAAAAAGTAACAAATTAAAACTAAATAAAGATCCTCCAAACAATAATATATTAAACATTGTTTTATTACTTACACAATTTTTGTACATTACATAAATTACAAATATGATTTGATTTATTTACTTACCTTTCGTTGGTAATTCCTCCTCGACGTTTCGGACGTCACTTTACGTCCATGGTCTTGAAGGAACTGTTGACATAATGCAACGTCCGAAACGTCGGATAATTACTAAAAAAAGGAAATAAAATAAAATAGCATACCTACTTATACGCGATCAATCACTCTGTGGTGATAATAGCTTAATTACAATGATTATCGTAGTTAATTAAATATTGCGAGAATAACATATCTAATAGACCTGTGATAAACTCCTCGACGTCTGATATTCATTTAAATATTAATTAAATTATTGTAAATAAATGTTGACAACGTACTGTACAATTTGGGACCGCTGTGACTTTAAAAAAATGTTTTCCAGTTTTTGAGATGACATAATCCGACTCATCAAAATGGATGCTGCAAATCCTGCAATGTTTGCTAGGCATCCAATTCTCGTTTCGCAATTCGCGACGGAATGCATCCACCCAAGCCAGACGGCGTTCTTCATTTTTTGGAAAACTTAAAAAGGTCATATTTCGTTTTTTTTATTATGTACATAAACTAACGATAGTAAAGATGACGTAAAATTTAATTTCCTATTCATTCGAAGTAGTTGCTTGTAATTCACATTTTTCAAAGATATATTGCATAACATCGGCCATGACATTTTGGTATGGGAATATTAAAAATTCAATAACTTACTAATGAAAATAAATATCGCTTTGTTTTGCATCTGTGTGGGTCCTGCACCAATTTACTATGCAACTTGGCATGGTTGCAGCGTCATTTAAATCCGGTAATCATTAATATCGATTTTTTCTTTTGTGATTGTAAACAACTGTTTGACACTACGTCAGAAAGTCGACTGATAGACAATTCGGCACTCATTAATAGCTCCACCCCCGCCGGCACTAAGTCAATGGGGCAGATTTTGAGCGTCGATTACTCTTCCATATTTATTATATTTCGATGATGTACATACATACATTACATCACGCCTGTTTCCCAGAGGGAGGCAGAGACCACTTCTTCCCACTTGCTACGATCTTGACAAATTTCTTTCGCTTCTTCCACATTCATACATCGAGTCATGCACGCACGTCGGTTTCGGGTACTTAAGATTTTTCCATATTAAAACTGCTTAAAAATCGTAAGCCCTTTCACTCAAACAAACTCAGACATTTTAGAGGTGATTAAATCTTTCGTTTTTCAAACTTAAAAAAAAACATCTTCTAATTCCAGCTCAGGGCAAGGCTGACTGGATTCGTGATAACGGAAGGCTGGGCACTGTGCTTCCTTCAAGTGGCTGCGTTCGAACCAATCACCGAGGCGCTAGGAATGTACGCCAACTGCTACTGGTTCGCGACAGTACACCTCATCGGCGCTGCTGCGGTCCTGGTACTCATGCCGGAGACGAGAGGGAGGAGATGTGAGGAAATAGAAATGGATTTAAGAAATAGACATATTTGTTAAAAACCTCTGATGTTTTCTTACGTATTCACTCATAATTATCAACTTAGCGGTGGAGTAATTAAATTTTCATTATTTACGGGTTCATTAAGGGTCTCCCCAAACCTATCGACTCCGAATCGGCTTGAGCCCGTAAGAAAAAGTTTTATGTCCATGCAATAAGAGCGAAAACTACGTCGCTCGGCTCGGCTCGGCTCGATTCGGCGTTGCGAACGGATCGACATCGTTACGAATTGTCGTATAGCAAGAAGGTAGTATTTTATTATTATTTGTGATCATAAATCTATCCTAAACTGCAAGCAAATTTATTACTTAAGGAGTTCGTCGATGGTAATAATAAGAAGACATACGTTTTAAAAAAACGTTTGCCAAAAGTTATTTTAGTCAAATGGGCGGATACCTATTTTCAATAGGGACCGCCGTTTCTGCATAAATGAAGCTAGCGGTCCCAGGTTTCATTCCTGATCAGCGAATCTACTTCAGGGTTAGCTGGAAGAGATCCCAGTTAGGGAAAAGTTCGCCTTTTAAGTTTAATATTTATATTGTAATATTTATATTTTTGTGCAATAAAGAGTTTACATACATACATACATACAAACATAAATATTTGTTTGATGAGCGTGAGTGTTTTTTGCTAAGGATATAAGTATTTATTTTGTCTAAATAAGTGTTTATCGTTGCCTGCAAGCCCAGAGTTACTTCGGGACTAGGTCAATTTGATATTTGTATTTATAATAAAAAGCATTTAAAGAAACAACAATTTTATTTTTCAAAATATAACTATACAATAAATCTATCTACAATTTATCTACTTAATGTTAGGCGCACGGCGTTGTCTGGACTCAGAATCAAGACATTCAGTCGGTGGTTGGATTCACTATTTACACGTGAGCTCTCCTGGTCAGAAAATTCTTGTTAAAAAGTAAATTAAGAGACCCCATATGGCAAAGTCGGTAGTGCTCCACGATCCGGATCTCAACAACCATAACGCATATCGTAACATTTTAAATAAAGAGCAAAATGCACCATTTTAATAGGACGCTAAGGTTTATTTTGCTCTATCATAAATTTGTTAGTTATTCTTTGGATACATTAAATTTGATCATATTTCCTTCACGCTGTTAAAAGTGAAACCACGATTAGAAACAAAACCCTAAATATTTTTTTTTTTTCTCACATGACACCTTTTTGTCATGTTTTGGTAGAATCTTCGAAGCCCTACGACCTACGATCTTTGACTATGACTTTTTATTCAATCGTTAGCTTATAGCTTCATAATCTTGGAAAACCATTTATTTCAATATTAAAGCATACATCAATTGTTTATTGACGCTGTCATCATGGTACTCGCAAACTATTCTCATCTCGCGTTTTTCGCACATAAAGTCATCCCATCTCATTCTTGTGTGGGCGTGGCAACATATGTGGCCTCCTAATATCACTATCAGTTCAGTTTATAGGTATCATCATCATCATCATCATCATCATGTGAGCCGAAAGACGTCCACTGCTGGACATAGGCCTCCCCCAAGACTCTCCACTCAGACCGGTCTTGTGCTTCTCGCATCCACCGCGGTCCGCGTTAGGGTCTCCCTGGACCTATCGACGCCGAATCGGCTTGAGGCGGTAAGAAAAAGTTGCATGTCCATGAAATAAGAGCGAAAACGACGTCGTTCCGTTCGCAACGCCGAATCGAGCCGAGCCGAGCCGAGCGACGTCGTTTTCGCTCTTATTGCATGGACATAAAACTTTATCTTACCGGCTCAAGCCGATTCGGCGTCGATAGGTCTGGGGAGACGCTTGAAGGTATATAAATGTTAAATTCATTAAATCATCCTTCAGTTGACATTTTATCCAGTTGTAATATTTATTTACTCCCGAATTTCCTGACCAAGAAAAACCAGCAAGTATTCAATTTGAATTATACAAATACAAACATTATATTGTGAGACTGAGACGCATATGCAGGACAGTCAATTTTTTTAGCCCGGTAACCATAGTTACCACATCCCGAATACGGGCATCCTGCGCCGCGTTTACTGCTTTTATTGTTTTTATAACTTTCCCTAGGTGGCGCTTTGTTTTCATACAAAACGCGTATACTGTGGGACGGCGGTTACCTGTCACAAAGTCGAATTTCAGTTAACAACTGATTCGTTTCATAAGTTAGACAATCATTTCTTTCTGAAAGCGTTTAACTTTCCTGGATTGTTATAAAACAAACCTAACCTAACGTACAGGTTTTGTAGGTTTCAACATTGTTATTTTATGTCCGGTTTTTTTTTCGCACAAATGAAACAGTTGTGAAACAAAACAAAAGCGATAGGATACCGGGGGAACGCACATGGCATACGCGTTCAATGCCCCATGTGCAAGCTGCGAGAACACTTATATGCGTTGCCGACAGTGAATGTTAAGCTACGACCACGGTGGCAACCATATTTACCATTTCAGCCCCAAACACGAGACTGACTGAAGCAACTACCGCAGCGGTAACCATAGTTACCATCCCAACCCGAATACGGGACAATCTTTTTTAGTTTTAATGAATAATGATATATTACCAAACCATAATAAATAACAAAGTACAATCAAAACAATATGCCAAAATACGGACTAATAACAAGTGTTCTTTAGCATAACAATTATCTCATAGATGCAGAAATACAACCAAATCAAATGTTTGTAAATTCAGTTCCCTAGTAGGGGTTGAACAGATGGTCCGATTTCGACACACACACACACACACAGTTATTACATTCCTTTTATAATTGCAAGTGTCACTTGGTAAAACCAACATGGCGGAAAGTAACATAAATAACGACAATATCAAAACATGCAACGGGTTAAAGCTGCGGCTTCACTATAGGCTATTCGCGTTAAGAAAATAGTGACTCATCGGCTTAGCCACGCCCTTTGACCAATTAGATCACAGTAAATTAGAAAGCCACCAATGAATACACCTTTACTTTGCAGTTGCACTGATGAGTCACTATTTTCTTAACGCGAATAGACTATAAGGCGGAGACGAGTGGAGCGGAGAGGAGACGTGTAGGGATCGACCAATCATATTAGTTGAAATCTACATCTTGTCTCCGCTCCGCTTCAATGCAAACAGAATAAGGCTGCGGCTCCACTGAAGCGGAGACTAACGGAGCGGAGCGGAGCTGTGCCAATATTAACCAATAGAAGGCGCATGCGGTCACGTCGAGCGCGTCTTGCGCACGTCAGTTTAGATTCTATTGGTTGATATTGGCACAGCTACGCTCCACTCCGCTCATCTCCGCCTCAGTGGAGCCGCAGTCTTGAAGAGCTCGTCTCCAACTCAGTGGAATCACTTAGGTACCTCTTTTCACAGCTATGGGGACTGATTTTTGACTTTCGAACGCTCGAAAGTTTCACTCGAAAGTGACAAAATACAATGAAATGGTATTTTTGACTTGCGAGCGATACAAAATATGAACACGAGTGGTCCGAATTCTATCAATAGAAAGTATCATTTGACATCTTTCAAACCTGTTGGGTAACCCAACTTGGGTATGTATGCCGGGAAGAACACAACACAAGCATAAACAAACCTAGCACAATGCCATAGACATCCACAGACGAGACAGCGTTTCATTTTTCCTACATTTATAACCAGTTAAGAATTTGTTAATAAAGCGTAATAAAATCTTATGGGCACTGAAATATTAAATTACTTGTTATGATTTCATCTTTTGTTAGCTTCACACATTTATTCGCAATTAAAATATGAATAAAAAAAACCGGTAAAACATCGACTTTCTGCGTATAATGAAACAAGTTCCAACTTAACAATACTCCCTCACTTTCGAGTGAAAATCTCAAAAATATGGAATTTGGGACCATTCGAAAACAAACCGTGAGAGATTATCGCATTCGAATATTTTCTACCGCTCGGATATGAAATCGAGCGCCCGAAAGTCAAAAATCGATCCCCTGCTCCACTCAGCTCCGCTCCGCTCCGCTCGTCTCCGCCTCAGTGGAGCCGCAGCCTAAAGCTCGTTTTTTCGATTTCCAAAAAGTTTGCAGAATCGTTTGGCGGTCTTACTCGAGAATTACGAATACAGGATTTGGCAAAAAGTATTTCAATCGTTCACTTTTGTGACTTGTTTATCTTTACCGAGGATATGTTTATGTTGTTTAAATTAGTTTTTATTTTCACTTCGATAGGGCTACAATATTTTTTTACTTATTCATGGCAAGGGTCCATTGTATACATTGGCCCTAGCAAATATAATATTATATATATATATATTTTATATAAATTAATTTATCTTGGCAGGGTAATAAGACTATTTCAGTTTAGTTTAACTAATTTAAAAATACAGAGGTATTTTGGGTCGGACGATAAAAGTCAAATACATTTACAAAGCTTAAATTTTGTGTTAACTACTATTTTTCTGTTATAATAAAATATCAACATTTAATTATAAAATTGAATAGTTCATATTGTCTAATATTATAGTGTTGTATAAAAATCAATACATATCTGTATAAAGTTTCAGATTTAGCAAAACTTTGGTTATTTTATACAAATACACATCAAAAGTTCTATCTACATAAATAAAGTACACGCAATAGGGAATATGCATGAATTTTTATAACGCATTTCTCAGCATAATATGAAAATACCAAAAGTGAAATTAAAATTAAAATCGGCCGACCAAGACCAATACGGATGATACAAGCATTTTAAATTACTAATTAGGCAGAGAGATGCGATATGCACGGTGAGGTTCGCCATATAAACTCCATATTAAATTCTGTTTTGCTAGAAAGAGATAGGAACACATCTTTGGTGGCTTATACCTTGGTTATTTGTATAGCTATTAAAAAAAAATTAACCACTTCACTTTTCATTCTTCACTTTTTTTATATAGCAGTGAAAAAAAAGTCACAAATATTCCCTATTGGCAGATAAATACTTGGATCTATCCAACTTCTTCGCTTATTACGAAGCAGTTCATACATTCATACAAAATATATCAGGGCGTTAGGACGACGTTTACTAATGTCGGGTTCCTATATTCAATCCGAGGATAGATAAGGCTTACCTCGGGTTAAAATTTGACATTTGCCCATACAAAATGTGTCAAATTTTAATCCGAAGTAAGCCTATCTGTCCGCGGATTGAATATAGGAACCGGACGTTAATCTATTATAACACTAATATACGTGTTATAATGATGGCAGTAGTTTTTTGGTGTGACGTTATCATATTTTTAAATCCTTCAAATTCGTCTATCCATATCTATATAAATTGTCAATACCTTATCGCTTCCGCGTGTGTACGGCCTTAGCATAAAGTACCCCTCAATGCCTTTCTCTCTAACTAGTACCGAGAAAAGAGAAGCACTGAGAGATGAGGCTACTTTATCGTGTCATTCTTGCAGGCTCTGCTGTAATGGTTCATCAACCAATAGAATAAAAACTATAGACACCATCACCATATTTCCTGAACCAAAAAGCGACATTGCATAAACAAGGCTCGGACGTTGTATATACATCGCAACCTTTTGTCCTACTCCTTTTCCCAAAAAAGGAAAAGGAAGAAAGAGAAAACAGCGACATACAAAATTATCGATTAACAATATAGTTAAAAAGGCCCTATGAAAAGGCTCTTTTATAGGGACTATTAAATATTAATACCCCATTAGTTAATGCCACGATTAATTAACAAAACACGGGTGTTACAGCATCGTTAAGTACAAGGAGAAGAGAACTTTACGGGAACCTTATGACCGTCGTCCCGAGCGCTTCGTCGCTGCACGCGTGAGCTAATGCGGTCTCGAAGTCTTGCGGAAGATACACCTAAAAGAGATATTGTGTTAGCTATCTCTCTACCACTGCTAACAGACCATATAGGACGCTCAAAAATATATAATCTTGGTTAAGGGGTGAGTGTAAGTGAATATTAGTGAGTTCACATATTTATGAGCATTTGTACATTCTACGTATTTTTTTCTACTCGTGTACTACAGTGGCTAATTAAACCACTAATATTGATATAAAACATAATTAACTAAAACGTGAAAATCCTGTCAAACAATTATTTTTAATCAACATTGCCATGGTAATAACAGTAATATAATAATTACTATTGCATTGTTATTACCATGGTTACAGTCATTCCGGATATCAGTCTTGGCGTTTAGTGATTCTATTTTTTATAATAAATGGTTAAAAAAATCCAATAACAATTAAAAATGTATTTTCAAATTACATTTTTATTTAAAAAAAAAAAAAAAAAAAACAATTTGTTATTTGGTAACCATGGTTACGGTTGATATGGTCATATTTTAAGCTTGTAGAAAAAGTTATCCATGCAACGGTATGTAATTATTTCTTAAGGTACTCGTGCCTGTAATTAGACCACTTGCAAGCTCGCGCTCAAAACCAGTATCGTGCTTTAAGAAGCTTCATTATAGTATCAATAACATAAATAACTATAGTCGAATAGTAATCTACTCGACTAAATGTTCGTGGTTCAGACACGTTTAGTTATTAAGGGCCGTATAAATAAACTCATCTTGGCTGAGATGCCCGTCACAAGATACGTCAAAGTAAACGTCAAGCCATAGAGAACTGTCATTTTTGACGAATCTTGAGACGAGGATTACAGTCGAGATGAGTTTATTAATATGGCCCTTAGACTGGCTATTCGACTAAATTACTTATGTAGTCAGTACATACCTTAATAGTCTACTGTAAGGGTGGATATTTACCTTGTCAAGCACGGGCCGCAGCGACCCTTCGTCCACGAGCGCCGCGAGGGCCAGCAGCCCGCCCGACAGTCTCTGCTGGTCCTCGAGCCAGTCCGTGTGCGTGCCGCACCCCACCACCCACTGTCGAGGCAACAACGTCATTGGTTGATATAATAATGAAGAATAAGCACACATGAAGCTATTGTAGGGCTATTACCAACAGCATCAGGGCAATAAATCATTTTTATCTACTCTCATATAGTAAAGTTCGAATTATAAACTTCAAAACGAATTTATATTGGCGTACTTTATAAACACAAACCGTTTTTTTTTTTTTTTTTTATTTATTGCGATAATACCGAATTAAAAAAAAACAGTTTATAACATTATTTCTCTAACAAAATAGTGTTATAAAGTGTTTTTTTTACCATTACGATACAAGATAATCCAATAAGTTAATGTCACCAACGAGGTTCCATATCAATTATTTTTTATAATGGAACGCACATGCGGTTCGCGTCATTTTTACAGCATTACAAAAAGTTTTCATTCCAATTTTTACTTGTCTGTGACAGAGCCCGCTTTAACGCATGCGCGATGATGTGCTAGGTTTTGGCGCCATTCATTCAATACGTTTTGCTGTAGTTACTTTATTAACTTTGATATTTTATTTAGTAGGTTGAATCGCAATGTATGAGAGTAGATAAAGTAGTGTATGAAACTGCACATAACTAGGTATTAAAACACTTTCATAAACTACTATATTGGTCTCTCGCTCGTACTCGTGGAGCTTACGGCGAGCGTAAGGGATGCGTGTAGTATCAGCGTTATCTTATATCCCTTGCGCTCGCCATAAGCCCCATGAGTACAAGCGAGAGACTCCGATAAAGTGATTTACTGCCCCGATGCTCAGTTGGTAATGGCCCTACAATAGTGCCGCCAGAGTTGCGGTCACACACAACATGTCATGTAATGACAGCAGCATTTTGGAATTACTGTTCTTTTGTCGTACCGATAGCAAGTTCAACAGTGAATTGCAAGAGAGACCAAAAAGTTTATCTTAACTATTTTGTGAAGTATTATTGGGTTAGGCTTGTAAAGCTCACTTTCCCGAGATGTGGAGTTGCTCAAAAAGTGCACTTTATGCAAAATGAACACTTACCCAACTGGGGCACTCTCTCTACACTATTTCAATAAGTGCACTTTTCCAAAACGCACACTTTCCCAAATAAAATATTATTGCCTATTTAAATAAATTTATTCAATTAAATTGATACCATCCCATCCCGAACTCAACCCTACAGAACTTTGTTGGGGAATCATAAATGGAAGAGCGTGCCAGTAATGCTTCACATTTACCAACGTCATGAGAAAATTACACGAATAAATTGAAGCACTTGACAAAGAGATGCTTCACAATATTTAAAAAAAAACCCACGAAAAAGAAGAAATATAGTGGTTAATGGAACCTAAGGTTGATGATTTATGACTATAGTTTATAAACTGATTCTTTTTTTTCTACTGTTTTATACCTATTATTTTTTCTCCTCAGGTCTAGTGGCACTACCTATATCTCGAAGCGAAGCAGATTTTGCACTACCAAATCATCATTGTCTTTGGACGGGATTCTTATTACTTGATTGAAACACCTTCTAATCGTATCATTACGCAGAATTTTCACTTCATCGGCCTCGGGCATATCCCGGCCACATACATTCGGAGTTCCGAAGGCAGCTAATCCATACAAAATCTAAGACCCTACCGCACACGTCCGTATTTTTTTCCTGTTTTGGAATTCTGAATGTATGTGGTCGCACTTAGCTGGCTTCGGAATTCCGAATCGAAATTCTGAAACGGAATTGCGTATGTTAGCCGCCCTCAGTCCCCTGCCTCACCGGGACGCCATGGTGACTTAGCTGGCCACGTCTCCCATACAAATTAAAGTAGCCAAACAGTCGCCAAGTGAGTGAGGCCGTCTACTTTTCAATGTGAATTATTTGGCTACGGTGGCCGGCGACGTCGCCATGGCGTCTCGGTGAGGCAGGGGGCTTAGAGGCTGTTTCCCTGGTTGGAGAGAAGGTGGACTCACCCGCAGCGCGCGCAGGCAGCAGAAGGCGGCGGCGAACAGCACGGACAGCGGCGCCGGCAGCCGGTCCGACAGCAGCGGGCTCGGCCGCAGCTCCACCACCGCGTCGCGCGGGGCCGTCGCCCTGCGAGGGGTTCATATTAGCAGGCGGCATGAGGAATAGGCCCTGACTACCAGGCTCGCATGAAACACCAGGTGTTCATGAATAATTCATCGCTTAAAGCGCAAAGGAAAAAGCAATAATAAAGCCACAGTGCTTGACCGATTGTTCTGAAATTTTGTGTGTATATTCAGTATGTCTGAGAATATAACGCAAAGTATATTACATAAGGATTGTATGAAAAAAAATTACACTCGGGCAGAGCCGGGCGCGGACAGCTAGTAGTATCTTCATAAAATGGGACGCAGGTGCCGTTTGTTAAATGTCCCTTTCGTAAAACACTCCTTTAAACTGAAACACTTTTATACCACTAGAATATTTTGGGGAAGGTGCTTTTTGCAAATATTTGAATTACAGCGGGAAAGTGGCCGTAGTACCAGGCTCGCAGAACCGGGTAGGTACTCACTTGAGCGCGGCCTTGGCGGGCGAGACGCCGGCGGTAGGCACGGCGGCGCCGGCGCAGGCCACGACGCCGTCCCAGGGGCCCGCGCGCGCCGCGTGCTGCGCCAGCGACGCCCACGACGCCGTCACGTGGCTGTTCGAGTCCAGCTCGATGAACTCATTCGCTCCTGGTCACATCAATTCCAATTATCCTCAAACAGTGACTCTGTTTAAGGCTGCAAACTGATTTTACTAGGCGAGACCCTCCAAAGCCTTTCTAACTTGCCCATCTTGTCTCGAAATCGCACAATCACACTATTGACGTAACAATAGCTCTTATTATTAAGTACATAAGAGCTGTCATAACGCCAACAATACAGAATGGGCAGATAGCCTGATACAAGGTTAAGCGAGCAAAACGAGCTAAATTGTATTGGGAACTCTTTACCCAAAATCCTTTGGAACCAAACCCCAGAGGCCCGTTTCTTAAAACTCACTACCAATAATAATAGTCTCTTCCCTACCTACAAGTCTACCATAATGTACCGGTATGGACTAATAAGAGTCTATGGTCAGTTTCAATTGAAATTGCCAAAGATGTAAACAAATGAGTACTCTTTGACATATAACCTCAAATATTCATCAAGTGTGTTTATTTAAAATAAAGTATAAGTAATGAATAGTTATTTAATCTTAAACTTAATTTGAAACTAAAGATCAAGTGTATAAATCATTGCTAAGACCTGACTTGATCTTTAAAAGCACGTGATCATCGAGTAATAATGGTAAATTGGATCTTTTGGATGTTATAGTATGAATCTTCCCAGGTGAATTTTTCGCTTCGAGCCCTAATCTTTCAAACAAAGGCCATTGCCTCTATTATCCCAAAGCCGCTAGCTACCGAGTTAGCACGTGCCACTACAACATTCATATTGAAAAACAAACGGTACCATGATAGCATTAAGGTTCAAATTTAATATCACTGATATTCTTGATATTACGTTTTGGTAGTGTGGGACGATAGACGGCCCCGAGGCAATACGGCACTCTTGTCTATCGTCTTACACTACCGAAACGCCAATGAGACAATGGCCTTTGTTTGAAAGATTAGGGCTCGAAGCGAAAAATTCACCTGGGAAGATTCATACTATTAACACATCCAAAAGATCCAATTTACCGTTATTACTCGATAATCCCGTGCTTTTAAAGATCAAGTCAGGTCTTAGCAATGATTTATACACTTGATCTTTAGTTTCAAATTAAGTTTAAGATTAAATAACTATTCATTACTTATACTTTATTTTAAATAAACACACTTGATGCATATTTGAGGTTATCTGTCAAAGAGTAGTCATTTGTTTACATCTTTGGCAATATTTATTTGAAACCGACCATAGACACTTATTAGTCCATACCGGTACATTATGGTCAATTTCAGTTGGCACAGAGTATAGTGAGTTTTGCGAGTTCCCCCGTCCGTGGTGCACTGACCTAAGTCGGTGAGCGCGTTCCTGGCGCGGCGCGGCGCCAGCACGCTGACGTGCGCGCCGCGCGCCCCCAGCAGCTGCACCAGCGCGCAGCCCTCGCCGCTGGCCGCGCCGCACACCACCATGCTGACCAAACCAAACTATCAGGGACTGGAACTTGATAGTCCTTATTCTAAATTCATACAGTACAGAGGAATAGAAGCAGACAGTTGACTGGTACTGTCGAAAATGTTAATGGCTTTTCGCTCTTACACAATTTTGTGCTACCAGCCAGCACAAACCGGTGCCAGAACTCAAAGAGTGATTAGATTACTTTTTCATGCTTTTTCTAGCAAATGATCATTTGGGTTGAACGCATTTTGCTCCCAAAATCGAAGATAGCATTCGCCTTGGGTGTATATCGGTTGGTCTAAAATTGTTTCGCCGCATATTTTTTTGCATACCAACGTTTCGTCTAATGATTTGATATATTATTATTTCGTATGATGAATAACTTTTTTTTGGCAAAAGATTGTTTGGTATAACGTTGACCGTGAGGCGAAGTCGACGGAGCTCCTATTCAGCGCAGTTGTGGCGGAATTCTAACCTAACCTATCCCATAGATTAGGTGAGACCTAGGTGTCTTATACTAGGAGGGGGGCTTCGACCAAAGAATATTATGTATTTAGACCAAAAATGCTATAGAACAAAAAATATGTATGCATAAAAATCTTTATTAATTCGATATAACAGGAAAACTTTTCGACCAAAAAAATTTTGCCCATAAAATTTTAGGTCAGTCGAAGGGCACCCATTTGCCTTTTTCTTCCTATCAATCGCGTAATGATTGTAATGAATGTAAGCGAGCCTCCTATAGTTCACGCCTTTTCATAAGTAGATTCCACCCTGACAGTGCAGCACCAAGTCCCAGGGGCTGCAAAGTTAACTAACTATCCTACCTTACATTCCAGCTCGCAGAATAGCCGATCACGCGAGCGCACTAGTCTTTCAGCTTCGCTACTGTCTATACATTCGCATAGCCGTTGTGCTCCACCAGGAGCTCATCACACAATTTCCTCTTAGTATCGTAAAATCGAAAAAAATGGGAGAATTTTCTCAAATTAATGTCATGTTTTCTCCTCTAATTTGAGAAGATCTATCCTGCGCATGGAAAACCTAAAAATCCACTTTGGTTTGGTAGATTTCACTCCGGCAACCCATCCACAAGTACCAGGGCTGCAGAGTTAGAGAGAGTAATCCTATCTGCCTACCGTTTCCCCTTACATTCCAGCGCGCAGCGCAGCCGATCAAGCGCAATAAGCGCCAAGGCGCCGGCCCACGGGAGCGCCGCTGCCGTGTCCGCCGCTAGCCCTCGCGGCCTCTTGCTCACCCGCGTGCTAAAACAAACAGGAGTGTGAGAGATAGCAGTGTCAGGTGGATGACACGCAATGATGTGTGTTACTTGCCAAAAGTTCAACAGAAAAATAAATAAATCTTTTTATTTAAATACCAACTCAGTATATACTATAGGTACTACAATTTAAAGTTAAAACTAAGCTACTCAAATATTA
This sequence comes from Acleris emargana, assembly GCA_927399475.2. Taxonomy (NCBI): domain Eukaryota; kingdom Metazoa; phylum Arthropoda; class Insecta; order Lepidoptera; family Tortricidae; genus Acleris; species Acleris emargana. The sequence continues at coordinate 16,002,705 of OV656854.1, forward strand.
ATGATGTAAATAATAATCACCGCTATAAAAAGAACACCCCCTCTAGCAGTTCCGCTCGCGGCATGGTCCCTTTGACACTGGCTGCATTACCTCTCTGGATAGCTAGCCCAATCCTTTGGGAGAGGTAAGCACCAGCTCTAGGATCTCAGTAGCAAACTTTTGGCAAGATTGGAAGGGAGAATGAACAAAACTGGCCGAACAGACTGAACCGTTGTAGCCCCGTCCAACAGTAACTAACAGCCGTGGAGTACCAGGGCCGCATAGGTCACCTGCGCACGGTGAGCAGCTCGCTGGCCGCGCCGCCGCTCCACTCGCTCACGCAGCCCCACACCTCGTCGCCCAGCTCCAGGTCGGCCACGCCGTAACCCACGTCCAACACCACACCTGCACGCATCAAAAGGCAAGTTGTTGACTGATTATATTCATATAACAAACATGAATGCAGTCAATCTGTCGTCCGATTATACACGAGGAGTTCAGACGGGACCGTATACGATATTTTACATAAATATTACGAAAATGGGTTGTATCTCACCCGCGAAGCCCCGGCCGACGACGGGCTGGTTGCGGCCACAAAGCGCGCGCAGAGCGGCACCACGGCCCCGCAGCGCGGCGCGGTCGCAAGGACACACGCTGAAAGCCTGCACGCGCACCAGCACCTCGCCATTGCCCGCCGCTGGAACAGTACCGACCAGTTATGCGAGCCTGGTACTATATTTAAGGAAAAACTGAACTAACCAACCGATTTCTAAAAGGAAAGGTTCAATTCATATTATTTTTGTGTGTTTTTTTTAACTAGATCTCTAGTTTTCGTGAAGATAAGAGTTAAATCATCATCATGTCAGCCTACATCCGCTTTCCACCAGCCACCGGCTCGTCCAGCTTAAACAAGTGTTCCGTCCATACCCACCACAATCGCCAATATCTTGAGTCCCGTCTGTAATTCACCATCGCACTTACCAGGGGCTGTAGCGTCCTCGACGAGTATGACGCTCTGGTCATTCTGCGCGTGCAGAGCCCGCGCGTGCGGGCCGGCGGGCGCGCGCGCGGCGCAGCGGAGCCCCACGGCCAGGCCCGCGCCGCCGCCCACTGCCAGGCCGCACGCAAAGATCACCACGCTACGGCGCCATACTGCATACGGGAATAGCTATGATTGATTGACCTGGTATCTGGTATAAGCCTCTGATAGTATTAAAGTGCAGCTGAAAAATATTTGCGGACGTAATTAAGTACTTAACTTAGTCAGATGTACGAGTACGTGTCGAAGGGAAACTGTTCATTGCCAAAATACTACAATTGTAAAATACAACTGGTTTAGATTATTTAATTCACAAGTATTTCAATGCAGCTATATGATACGTCTTAAAGCTCACTCTAACACACTATTTAAGCATGTGGATCGCGGGCTTGAGAACCATTTAGCGTAGATGTTACCTACAAATTGGATCAAAGAAAGAAGATGGCTTGACTACCAGGATAACATAAACTCAACGTACCTCGATCCTTGAATAGAGCGACGAGCTCCTCGTAGAGTAGGACGGGCGACAGCGGGGGCGTGCCGTCACGGATGCGCTGCGCCGCGTCCCGCCCCCACGCCACCACGCGGCTCCGCCCCTCCGCGATCAGGTCGTGGTGCCAGATGTCGTTGAACGCCTGCCGGATCTGCAGGTCGCGTACTCCTGTAGTTTCTGTTAGCCTAGTCTACTAATGACCCCCATTTGGAAATTTAAGAGCTCCTTGCTACGTATGCTTATCATTAGTGTCACTACCATTGAGGCTAAGTGTGTGCAATTGTGCATTGATTGATCTTAAGGTCAAGCCGTGGTATTTTAAACATGAATCTCGAATTAAAAGAAAACCTTATTGAAAGAAGGCATAGGTCGTGATATTCACTATGTTAGCCTTCTTGCATTGACATCGTGCACCCATAGGTACTTTTTGACGTCGCGTCACAGGAATCTTGACATAAAAGTAAAAGGAGTACTTCTTCGTCAGAAGAACTGCTATCTAACATTGCAAATGGCGGCTGAGTACGCTACGGAGCTGCAGCGTATGCCGGCGCGGCGTGTGCAGCTGTCTGCAGCACGCGTGGCGTCGACCTGCGCGTAGACGTGCGCGTAACCCGGTGTGACAGCTTACGCTTACGTCGACGACGGTTACGTGCTACACACGCAACCGGTGTGGCTCGGCCTTTATTGTTGGAATCACCGTTCGTAGGCGCCAGTGGGATTTAGCCCAGTGAGTCGGATACTGAGAAGTCTCTCTGTCTCTCTCTTAGTGGTTATGGATGTCGGTCGTCTCATGTCACCAAGGTACCGAGTTTATCTAGTTGATTTGTAGGTTGGAGTAGCAGTTGCCATGCACCAACTACTAAATAGTAGCTGATGCTCTTACGGTAAGGGAAAAATAACAGAGTTTAAAAGGAATAATAAAATAAAAGAAGATGTAGTGACTAAGACTGAAAAGGGCATGCTTCGGTGGTTCGGTCATTTGGAAAGGATGGATGAAACAAGATTGACGAAAGAGATATACAGATCGAAAGTGAGTGGAAGGGTCGGAAGGGGCCGCCCTAGGCGTAATTTTTCGAATCAAGTCGGAGAAATACTGGAAAAGGGCCGAATCTTAAGTACCCGAAACCGCCGTGCGTGCATGACTCGATCTATGAATGTTGAAGAAGCGAAAGAAATTTGTCAAGATCGTAGCAAGTGGAAAGAAGTGGTCTCTGCCTACCCCTCTGGGAAACAGGCGTGATTTAATGTATGTATGTAAAAGGAATAATAATAACTGGGGTCGATTATTTAATCTTATCTGGATACTAATTATTACCATAATTGCCAAATTTTACTGCGAATTTCGTTTTTTTTTATCTCCCTATTGACGGAAATTCTCGCGTCAATGATGTCAAATACGAGCTCTTGTATAGACGTGAGAATGAATGATGAAATCGACTCCCTGATTCTACAGAACCAAGGTCCAAGAGGGCTCGTTTCGTATGTAATTTATAGTGTACCTTGTTGAGAGCCTCCATCGTGTGGTTGACGACATCTTCGACGCGCGAGCGGCTGCTGCCTGCGGCTGTTTTTGCTGCTTCCTGAAACAATTAATTACTTACTTAAATGGCAATATACACGGCCATGCGCAAGCGTTGCGCGTCCCTGGTGCGCCGGGTGCGCGACAGCCCCAACACCATCCTGCGTATGATAGCGGGCAGAGTGGACTGTGCATATATGTCTCACTGCGGGGGACTGCACTGCCCTACTAGTGTTATATTGTTTTAGTTTTGTTTAGTCTAATTAGTATCACTAACACCGTAGATTAACCGCCTGTTTCACAATCGACAAGTAAAGCATGTTTGACAAATAAATTTAGCCCTTTCTCTTTCTCGCACTTGAAAATAGACAAGGAGAGAGACAACTTTGTGTGGCAGATAGATTTACGTGTCGATTGTGAAACAGACCCCCTTTGTATCTTTAATAACAAAATAATGTGTCATTTTGGTTACACAAAATAAATAAATAAAAAAAATTAAAAATAAGGTTCCAGGTAAAGACCATCCATTTATGATTAATGGGAATTCAAAGTTGGCTTTCTAATGGTCTTTATTTTACATAGAACGAACTGTATTTAATGAATCAAATCACTACTTTGTGTGACTTCATATTAAACCAAATGTGTATGAGGACAATTTTAATACAAATATTTTTCCTACAGAGCAAGATTTACCTGCTACTAAGTTTCATCACCTACCTAAATATGTTTACTTACCTTCATTTATTTTTGTTATCTCACAAGTTTATCAAATTGGAACATATTTTAAAAATAACTTTGCTTCTCTACTCTTAGTCACTTCGTAAATAGGGAAGGCACTCTAAGACCTGCGAGCTGGTTACTTTTAATTTCAAAATGTACCATTTATATACAAGTTCATCAACTAATTATTATCACCACATAACTTATCCATCTGCTAAAAATAACCCATTGGCTACAAATACGAATTTAGTAGGTACCTCAAATTGCATGTTATAATTTTCAAGTGAAAAGAGTTTCTATTTTTAACCCAATGCATCCAAAGGAGGGTTATATTTTTCTGGTGTCTGTATGTATCTAATTAACCGAACCGAGTAAATTTATGATTATAGATATTATCATCTATACAACAAATATGACAGTATCAAAAAATTCAAAGCATCCTTTTTATCATTACATTCCTTCTTATTTAAAAACTTTAGGCAAATCTATCTTGAAATGTTTATCAAAATTTCATAATAATAAATTATTCAGCTCAGTTTTTGTAAGTACCCACTCACATAAATATCTGAGTCATGACATGATTCATTTTATTTTTTTAATACAAATCATCAAATTAAATCCAAATGCATATGCATAGTCAAACCTTGTTTAATATAATATCAAAAACCGCATTTATAAATATATTGTAATAAGTAATTTTAGGTATAGGTAGGTATGTCATCATCAGGTTTTTTATTCAATGTCATGTCACATCACAGGCCCACAAAAACAATGATATTTAGATATATTTACTAATGTAAAATCCATTTAATATTATATTATTTTACTTTAAAAGAATGCGGGAACTAAGGTAAAAGTAATAAATAGGACAAAGTACAATTCGTTAAATACCTAAATATGCAGTAAATGTTATAAACGAATATTGTCACATAAACTTAAGTATTACATAAGTCCAGGGTCATCCAAATTTAAAAAAATAAAATATAGAATGGACATTTTAGACTTTAAATAATAAACAAATCGATTGAAACACCGTATCATAATCATAATAAACAAACAAAAAGTTGTAGATCATGAAAGTACCAGTAAAACAGTAATGTGTAGGTACTACTTACGTGTAAAGCGCCGATCTTTTCTCCAGCCCGCAGCTTCAGCTCGTCCATAATACAGGCACCACGAGATGATGGAGGCTCAGTCTAAACCAGACGAACGTTCAGTGTGCATCCAAACCTTAACCTTTGGACTAAATTCGGCCTAAATAACTGCATTCCCAAAATAGATCGTCATTGACAAAACAAACACGACTTACATATGTATTTACGGAAAAAAACATTACATTTTTACTTTTAAATATGTAATTTAGTTATGTCCGACTCACAATTTAACTTATTTCTATATTAAAATTTGTATTTTTTTACCTTATACAAACATAACCCCCACTGTTTTCCTTTTCGTGTTTTTGGCAGCTGATCATTTGACAGCTTAGTGACGTCTATCAGAACTTTTCAAGTCACTATTAAAAACGCTGTAAACTATGACCAAAAAAACGTAAAGCTTAATTTTAATTAAAAATTATATATTATTTTACCTGGTCTACTATATAAGTTGATACCATGAATTATCATAATTAGGAATAATAGATTAAAGTTAAGTATTGAGCGAAATATTAAGTATCTCAAACAGCACGACTCCACACAACAAGCAGTTTTTATTTTGTGCAGAGAACCTACTTGGAATGGGTTTAAAGTTACGTTAGCTATATTCCTTTCTCTCGCACTAGTCCTGAATGACACGTGACAGGGATGGAGCTAACGTAACTTCGACCTTCGATTTTCAAAGTAGGGCGTCTGGTTTAAAACGTTAACCCTATACCTACCCTTACTTATTAAAATTCTGTACGTTAACCTATTGAACGCCCCAGACGGATATTGATATCATGATATGTATACTTTATATTGAAATAAAGGTGGATATGGGAAATTAAGGTTTTTTGATGACGCGGCAAGCCTGATTAGGAAAGACCCTGCCTATCTACGATACTAGCTGTTCCCTTTTCTCGGTTAATTATATTCCCCGTGTGATATTTTTTAAAGTCTCGCTATACTCGCTGACGCGGAATACATTTGAGTTGGACTAATAGGTCGGTCGGAGTGATCCCTTGATCTTGCTATCTCAGGTCGGTCACCAATATCTGAATCATACATTTTGGCTAGCCGGATAATAAATTCCCTAGCTTTTAAGTGTTGGTAGGAACCAGATCTATTCATTTTAGTAAAGTTATCGAGGATCTATGTGTCTGTGTGTAACTCGTCGTTGGTATCTTAAATAATAACCGCAAATAAGTGTTGACTATTATTATTTTTAAGTAAAACAAGTGGGGATAATATCCGTCAACATTTCTTTGTAGAAATACCATGTATAAAAGGTTGGGTTAAAAAAGGACGCAGGTGTATTCCGACTAGCTCCTTAGTTTAATCTTTTACTAAGACATACATAAGAAGCAGGTAGAAAGAAATGGTTCTGCCTGCCTACTCCTCTGGGAAAGAGGAGTGATTTAATGTATGTATGTATAAATATAAATAACAAAGAAATAAAACACATTTTTGGTCCAAACCACATTTATTACTTTTATTAGCCATAAATTATTGAACCCTACCGCATATAACATTAAGTACAACGAAATAACAATATCCATTTAATAATATAACAACCTAATTACATACACCCACACAACCCACATAGGTATAGCTTAGCAAAAAACAAAGTTCTTAAATTGTAACCGTTAACCGGTTAAACGCCATGAATATCCCATCGAACGTGGCGCCACCTATGCAAAAATTACACAAACCTTGCTCAACAACAAGTTTTTTTTTCTAAAATATAATACATCGGCGGAATGAGCTGGATGTCTTGTATTTTAGACAGCAGCGGTTTAAAGGTTAAACAGTCGTTTTTCAGTAAAAAGTTGATCCTGATACCAATTTCACTCTTAACAGCGCCCCTTATCTTCCAAACTATTATTTGCGAAGCTGTACCTACTAGTTCTCTGTTCTTAATTAAGTATAGTTACAGAGAGTATACATGTAACAATAGGAAAGTTCCTGAATTGGAAATAAAAATACAATATTTCTCACTTCCCCATGACTGCTGCTGACGAAGCTATTGAATACCAGGAAAGACCAAATGTCAAATACAAAAGAGTCGACACGCCAATGGTAGATTAACAATAGCGAATGTCAACCTTACGTAATAACACTCTGCTCTATTTTGCGCTGCCAATGAAAACGGATATATACGACGTTGGCATTGAACCAGTGGCGCGGATATATCCGTTGATAGCGTTGAAAAGGTTAACGACATCACAGACCTACCGGCCACAAGTGCAAAAAAGAAAACTAGCTACGAGCACTCGTCCTAGTAGTCATCAATATTAATTGTTTGCCACTAGAGACCCTGTAATTAATTTTGAAGTAATATTTTTATCGTTACTTGACGTTGTCATCGTGACAGACTATGGTGGCTCAACAATTAAAGATATACCGTAGGTACTAGTTTTATTACTAAAACTGATCAGATCTGCTTACATTACTGTAGTAATAAATACATAAACGGACGAACAAATCCACCATTTTCTATATCAATTGTGACATATAAGTCTGTGATGTTATATCAATTTATACATAATAAATTACTTTAAGATGTGGTTATTGTATTATAAACAAGTTTTTAAAGTTGTAGGTGATTCTGTAGCTCTGCCTACCCCATTCTGGGATTACAGGCATGAAGGTATGTATGTAGGTATGTAATTACTTTCTGATGGTATCAACTAGATATCCTTATAGATCAATGATCCCCTTATGGGATCATAACAATATTGCTTTTAATTTTAAAATGTATTTTGTAATGTATGCTTTGAACCTTACGGATACTGTCAGTAGAGTACTGATTTGATTTTAACGATCGCATTTTTCGTTATCTTATCCCTGGACTGCCAAATTGTTAGTGGAATCAGTGCAGGCTGCTATTTAAAACAAATATTTTTTGTTTTCAAATTTCTTCATTGAATGTTTTTTATTTCAAGACATCGAGAGGCAAGCAAAAAGATATTTTATTCTTATCATGATTACAATCAGCTATAACAAACAGATAGCAACCTTAACTCGATTATACTATCGATGTAGAACGACCCCTGTGTCACCCGTACTTCTTAATTTCGTCACTTAATATAAAATGGGTTCATTTCAATTAGTGCACGTCTTCGCAAGGTTTGTATAAATATAGTATTTATGAAAGCTTTTTTATTTAAGGAAACAAGTGAAATTATTATATTATACCAGGTGTCACAGAGGTCATCCTAGATTAACCAAAGTTATAAGCAAATACATTGTTATTACATTTCGATTAATATTTATTGATTTATTACATTTCATGCTATCTGTGAAATTCATTGTTATGCGGTTAAATATAGTTATTAAAATAGTTTATTTAGCAAGAAAGCTTCACATTTTGGTTTATTATTCGCTCTAGCTTTGTCTCAAGAGAAACTCAGCCACGAGCAGTTAAATGCAAAGTAGCTAGAGATCTGAAAAATCATATTTATGCTATCATTTCATTAGGTACACAGGATATATTTTATTTATTAAATATATAATATCATCTTTAATATCTCGAAATTACCTTGAAATTTTATTTTGTACCTCTGTCCCCATTCCAACCAATACCAAATTAATCTAAAGAGAAATTTGAGATTTCAACACACGATAATTACTCATGTTATTAACGTTATAAAACACTAATACAAAAAACACATTAAAACAAGAAACAAAGACAACAACCTACATAAAAAACAATTATATTATAAGACATACTTAAAATATACTAAACAACTCGCATATAAATAACTTAATTACTTATTGGCAGTAGGTATATAATAATTATTGCATCGTTACAGTAACATTAATAAGTCATTTTAAAGTCAATATACGTTTTTGACAGACGCTCGTGCAGCAATATTAAGAAAATCTAGATCGTCGTCGGTTTTTTGTCAAAATGCCTCAATAATCTGACATTATGGAGGTTAATAAATAAGGTAAGTCCTCTAGAGCTGCGTTAAATGGAATTAACGAAACTTATGTCGCCTAACGTGCCGTCCTTTACTTTATCAACGTTATGTCACATGCAAAAGTCGTCACAATGACAGTTTAAACCCAATTTCAACCTTACGTTATAATACTGAGGTCTATTTTGCGCTGTCAATTATAACGGATATATCCGTCGTTGGCTTTGAACTAGTGGTGCGTATATAAAGCGCGGCGGTTGAAAAGGTTAAACTTGGTTTTTGTTCTACACTTACGTATCGTCACTCATTCGATCTATTCATGTTAATTTTAATGCAACGACTTCTTCGCTACACGCTATTATTAATCGCACATAATGATCAGCTTTCCTTAAATTTCCCACTTCGCTCTATCCTTGACATCTTCGAATGGCGAACTATTTCTCGTGTTCAGTTCTAGATCTTGTGATAGACTGGTATTATGCTAAGATATAAAAAGAAACAAGCCCAGTCAATCCGTTTTTAAGTTTAACCGACGAAACTTTTAAGTGTAGGCACATATCTTAGGTACATACATACATACATAAACTCACGCCTTCATTCCCAGAGTGGGGTAGGCAGAGCTAAAGAATTACCAACAAGTCTTAAAACTTCTTGATAATTCTGTAACCACATTTTGCACAAGAAGGCTAAGATGTTTCCTAGTGTATTAGTGACAGGTGGCAAGCCCATCGCCTAACAGCACTACAAGCCTTTATTCCCTTAGTCGCCTCTTACGACATCCACAGGAAGACATGGAGTGGCGCTATTCTAACCCGGAAACCACATATCTTAGGTAATTTTCTATAAATAAGTATCAACACTAACGCTACGGAAGCATCATTTGGTAAGTATGAAGATATAAAAAATGTGGCCATGCACTACTTACGCTAATTTAAGACAATTGGTTTACACTGTAGTATAAATGATTAAACGAGTGGGGGAAAGTGGGTTAGTAATAAGATTAATAGTAGATCTCATTTGCGAACCATCGCTAAAGTCTGTGTCACTCCAATTTAATATGTATGAAAACAAAAATGAAATTTGAACACTCCTTCAATACTATCAATTGGAATTCAAAACCCATTCATACGTATTACGAAGGAATATTTGTTGTAATTGAAGTGGTCTCTGTCAAACCCTCTGGGAAACAGGCATGATTTAATGTAAATGTATGAATGTATAATTTCGTCGAAAACTATAACGTATTACAAATGGAAAATAATTAAATTGAATCAAGAAATTAAATAAATGAATTTGTTAGATATTGAACCTACAATTTATGTCATCATTAAACAGTCTACCATCGAATTAATTACTCCTTTGTATACATAATTATTAAATCGGATAGACAAACTAACTAAAACCAACCAATTTACCGTTATTTATTACAAAACCTAATTACGTCTTTGTAATGATTAATTCACTTAATTATTACTTTACAACAATGAATCATACGTTATTCTAAATAAAAAACACGCTTATTAAATATTTGAGGTTATGTGTCAAAGAGTAATTTGTTTATATCTATGCCAATTTCAATTGACAGACTATTCTAGAGCTAGCGATTCAGCAAACTGGCTAGCAACAGCCTATAAAAATCCAAGAGCAGGTGGCAGATGGCGAGCGTCGCCTGCAGCGGCACCGGATTGAAGAGATTGTACAAGATATAGTCACTGGAAAGACAAACTATTTTGCGATAAAACTGTTTTTGAAACTTTACTTGGAAACGAGAAAAGTTTAATGATGTGTGATAGCCTATTCTGTCCTGCAGGCATAATATTGCTCCGTTTATCACGTGAAAAAATGCCCATAGAACATCCATCACTTTCACACGTATAAGTACGAGGGTGACGGATGCATTATCCACATTTTGACACGCGATAAACGCTAAATACTAGGCCCGGTGGTAAGACAGATGGCGGTATCTCAGACAAGACACCTCTAGTAAGAGCAACCTTATTATTATTATCACTAGCAGATTGAATCAGCTATTGAATTTGAGATACCGCCTAATGGCACAGAATAAGTAATAGTTCAACATTAATATATTATAATAGCATCCTACCAATGACACGTAACTTGTCAGTGTACATTGCGCAGTTTATATGAAGCCCATAGATGTAGGAACTTGTCAACTTTGCTATGTATACCAAATTGTCACGTTGTATAGAAGGGCTGATGGGATGCCTCTGAGGACTAAGAAAAATAGTCACTAAGGAACGACTTAACCGTCATTAACTAACTCTTGAGTAATTACTCGTTACTCGTCGTGAAACGTCAAAGTTAACGTAAAGTCACAAAAAAATGACGACGTATCTCGAGATGAGCGCCTCAGTCTTGCGATGTTTGTAAGTAAGGGCCTAAGATGGAATACCTGTTTTAATATATATGTTTGATACATGGTCATCAAGCTGTACGTGCTACAATGTTCTTTACTAGTCATTTTTTATAGCATCTGTAACAAAACTAACGTGAGATGTGAGTCGCTTAACTTCAAACTTGGATAAATCCATTCAAAAGGACATCGGAATTTGCGCATTTTTCGAACGAATTAAGTTTTAAATTCGTGTACCAAATTTTAAGGAGATATCCAAGTTTGAAGTAAAGCGACTCGTGTTTTATTCTGTCAGAGAAAAAAAAGAAAAATAAACTCACGATCCTAAAACAGGAACGGTTTGAAATGATTTGAACTCTTTATGAGTCCTTCATCAGGGGATGAGCTTTTTATAGTTGTATGTCACTTCCTAAAATTTTCTTTCCGCTTACATCCTCCAGGACAGCAGCGGTCACCGAGCTCTCTGTTACCTATATCTATAATACATGTGTAAAATATGTTAATTGTGTTGTCCAAGCGATCATTAAGATTTGATAAGGGGTTGAATGTCGATCCGTTTGTATTGCCTTGTTCGGTTTTAGCTCCTTTAACCCATTATAGGCTAGCGGTCTAGTTTGAGACCGTATGTCGTGTTTGAATTTGTGCTTTATTGTTCTATACATTAGAATTCAAAATACATTGAAATAATCAAATAATTTAAATGATATACTAGACGCGATTTATGTTTTCGTAGAATATGTATTTATGAAATTTCACATTGTTTTTAAAATGTCAAATAAAATTAATAAACAGAGGTAAGTTGCGCGTAACGTGTGTGTGTGTTTTTTTTTAAATATAATCATATGCATTAGTACAAAGTTAACGTGTAATAGAAACATATAATGTTGATTGATTATATACATTTTAGGAAACGCCTATCTGATTATTTGTATGATTTTGCTTATTTTATAACATATTTGTCTTTGTTAGGTGTTTATTTAAAATGAATGAATGAATGGCCTATTCAATATCATTTAGATCTTTAAAAACTCCAGATGTGTAGAATTTAGAATACAGGTTACTTGAGTGCGAGAGAGGGGGTCACGGTGCTCGGGGGGCCGGCGGTCGCGCGGTGCGCCGGGGGAGGGGGACTGGCCGCCGCCGCGAGCTGCGCGCGCGCGCCTATTCGAAAAGCGACCTTTCAAACCGGACTATTATAAATTCACTTATACATGTACTAGCGCTTGTCTACCTTTATTACCACGTTTTTTTTACTAAATTAAAAATATCCTCTGTTATTCTGCGGACGAAGCTATACGATTATTGTTATAAATAAATATCAGGGGACAATCTTACAGAAATTGATCTAGTCCCAAACTAAGGTCCTGCTTGTAGTATGATTACCAAACTATGATAAACTTACATATTATTATGTGCTAAATTTCATCAAAATCCATCCACGTTTAATCACCTAACGATCCTAAGATACTTTCTAATTTATTGTTAGACTAAACTCATATATGTATTAGCAAACCGGCCTGTTGAAACGTTTTATTTAATAATACCCACTTATAATTTTGGACTTAACATTTTGGATAAAAACAAGTGTCAAAATAAAAGTTTCACTTAAGTAAATACCTCGTTTATACCATTTCTAACTAACAAAAAGAATTATTAACGGTACGCATGCAAATTCCGTCCGAATTTGCATGCGTACCGTTACCGTAAAATGTGCCTACTTTGCTCCCCCATGGGTAACTATGCTCCATAGTGACTTTTTTGTATGTTACTTATAAGACACGGCCGATGACAAATTTTCTAAAAATAATTGATGTATACATCCAGCTGCGCAGTCAATGAAAGCACTAGAATGATTTACAATACAGAATACCTCAATATAACGATGGAGCAAGATTACCCGTGGGGGAGCAAAGTAGGCACATTTTACGGTAATAAAATTGCTAAAAATATACATACAAAGTCGGAACTGTTATGTATTTTAAAATATATTATACCGCTATTATAGGTAAGCACAATTAATAGCTAAATAATACCAAACTAGCACGAGATTCGATCTGTCAAAAACATGGAATGTAGGAATCTAGCGAAAATGCTTCAAATACATTATACGATATAATTTATAATAAACTAATTAGCTAAACAACATTTGAATTACATATTTAACGTCAAAATGTTATGATTCAACTAACCTTAGTTTAATCAAATAAATAATATAAAACCAATCTAATCTATACCATATACATTATACATCATGAAATGACAAATGATCGGCGACTGGTAGCACTTTACGTCACTTTAACGTCAAACGTAATGACTAATATGGATAAGTCTGTGTTGTTAAAATAAAACCATAATAATGTTTATAAAAAGTATAAAAACTCACTGAATTGATTTTTTTATGGTAAATTATCATATTTTTTTCAATTTTTGATATTCTCAATCGATTCCTTTTAACATTGAAGATTCATTTATATGAAGAGGTACATATTTGTAAACCGATATTTCATCGTAAAAGACATGTTAAAACATAGATAAAATAACTGAAACTGAAATTTAAAAAGAATGTTATCCCTATGATATACTTTCGTCGTTAAATTGCTACCGATCGCCGATCATTAATAATGACATTAACATACTAACCGTGGCTAGCGTAAATAAATACATAGAGCAACATTGTTTATAATTTTGAGCAAGTCAAGAAGCCTTCTGGATTAATTTAAAATTTTCAAATTGAAACATCGTAGCTTATACTTTGAAATTGTGATGATTAAAAACAAACTACAACTAACAAGAACCTTTAAATATACTTAGGTCTGAATGAATACTCGATGCGTATCTGGAAAGAGAACAAATATATTATAGTCAAGTGTGGAGAGCGAAGGCCGTGTTTTTTTAATGGGCTAATCATATTTTTAGGCTTACTGTGCCATCATTATCCATAATAAAAGTAATAAAAATTATAAGGGAATTCAATTACATAACTCACGCATGCACGCTTGCACGAACGCAAGTTGATCTATAAAGTATAATACATACATACATACATACATACATTAAATCACGCCTGTTTCCCTGAGGGGTAGGCAGAGACCACTTGCTACGATCTTGACAAATTTTATAAAGTATAATAAATACATATATAACTTTTTTATTGTTTTTACCCAGGGATGCTAGGTCCTCCAGTTGAAATACATAGTTTTATTTACATTCGCTTAAAAAATACGTAAATATCTTTAAAAGTTACTTTGTTGACTAATATAAACAAAAAGCAAAAAACTTCAAAAAAATTCCTCAGTAATTTAGAATATACTTTAGGTGGTTTTATTTTTGACACATTGCATTTTTTTATGAATTCGATTGAATTCTCGGTTCTACTTGTCTAAAAGTCCAGTATTCAACATAATAATACAATTAGTTGGTATTTAGGGGTTGCACACTTTGACAGCTATTTGAATCACAATTTTTATAATTATGCAATTCTCCAAAGCTGCAATAGGCCGAAAAAATGGTGATGATGGTCGATATCATTAGTGTTTGACATACGATGAGTGGAAAGTTACTTATTGTTTGCATGTTTTTGGCAAAATAATAAACATTGGAAATCTGCTCCTCCTAAGTGGTCAATTTGTGCAACCTCTAAATATTGTCCATTCACCTTGAAACTAGACATTTTTTTTTTTACAATAAAAGTAGTTAGGGCGTAAGCAAAGTCTGCAAAAAATAAGTTTTTTTTTATCCGAAGCGAGCGAATTTATTAAAAATTGCTAAGTTTGAAAAATTAAACACCTAGTAAACATCCAAGACGCAGGAACAAATATTCGTGCTCATCTATATTGTTGGATCCACTGACCTAGTAGAGGAACAGCTCGGGGCAGTACTTGCCGTGCGCGGGCACGTGGCTCTGGTGCGTGCCCTGCGGGGAGCACGCGGGCGGCAGCAGCGGCTCCATCGCCACCGAGTTGAAGATCTCCTCCAGTTTGTCCTTCAACTCGTACTGGAATAAAAAGAAGTATGATATTCAACAATTTTACAGTTTACTTTTGTAATTTCCGTCGAGTCTCGAGATGAGCGCCTGAGTCTTGCGATGTTTGTTAGTAAAGCCCTAAGATGGAATACCTCTATACTAGCAAATTTTGTATAGGTACGGATGTGTGTATAGAAAGAAATGCGGGATTAATTTATTTTAAAGATTCTATAAATACAGAAGTTTTAGTATTCACATTATTGATGGGAATGTTGACCAATCTATAGCCTCTTGTATTTTTTTCCAGGATACTTTTCCATATTTATTTATTTATTTATTTATTTATATTCATGGAGAACCAACAGCTTGAACAAACATTATAGACACACAATTCATATCAGAAAGCCAATTACAGGTTCTCACCTATTGAAACAAAGTATTACAAAAAGGAATGCACCGCGCAAAGTCGGCCTCCGCAAAAAGTACAAACTAAACAAAGTAAACAAAGCATGCTACATCAGGAAAACAAGAGGTTAAACATTAATTACACATTAAAATACTTAATTGATAAAAGATATCAGTGTGACAAAAGCACGAACATCCTAAAAATAGCGGTTGCCGTAAGGGAAGGGGAAGGGAATGCTCAGTCAAAGTAATGCTCCGTTAAAAAACGCCTCAGGGTATTTACTTTGGTATTGAACACATCGATATCGAACTCCTTCGTAACATCATTTAGTTTCCTACTCGCACGTACTAAAGCTATTCTTTCTGTAATTGGAAGATGCAAGAGGGACAGAAATAGGAGGGTAATGCCTTTTCTGTCTACTAGGAATAACAAATGAAAGAGTATTAAGCAGTTCAGGGCAATCCACAGTACCGTTGGTAATTTTTAATAAGTAGATGGAGTCAGCTATTTCACGCCGCTTGTAAAGTGGTAATAAATGATGCTTCTTGCAGGTATCTAAGTAATGAGAAGAATAATAAGGGGTTTTGAGCTTATAACAGAGAAATTTAACAAACTTTTTTTGAACACGTTCAATTCGGTCAATATACGTTTTATAGCATGGATTCCAGATTTGCGACGCGTACTCCAGCTTACTTCTCACGTAGGCACAGTAAAGAATTTTTATAGTTTTAGCTTGCGTAAAATCAACGGAATTACGCATTATGAAACCTAATGACTTAGTGGCGTTAGAGACAATACTATCAATATGTGAGTCAAACAATAATTTCGAATCGTGATAGACACCTAGATCTCTGATAGTGGGTACTTTAGTTAACAATTGGTCTCTAAGCTTGTACGATATGGTAAACGGGTTTCGTTGACGTGAAAAAGTCAAAGAAAAACATTTAAGTGGGTTAAGTTCGAGCTTATTTGCCCTACAGTAGACGTCGAGGCGATCAAGATCAGCCTGAACAAGGGCTGCGTCATGGTATGAGTCAATCCGAGCGAAAATTTTCATGTCGTCAGCAAAACAAAGTAATTTACTGAATGTAAAGCATTCGCTAATATCATTCACAAAGATATTAAAGAGCAAGGGACCAAGTAAAGATCCTTGCGGAACTCCACTCGGGACGTTTACCCACGCAGAAGTGTAATTGTTCATGACAACAGCCTGCAGTCTATTTCTAATATACGACGTGAACCACCCAAGCAGATCGCCGCTAATACCTATGCAACGGAGTTTCAAAATTAGCAATCTGTGGTCAATGCGATCAAACGCCTTACTGTAATCTGTGTAAATAACATCCACTTGGTTGCCGCCATCCATCATTTTTGTAACGTAGTCATTAAGAAGCACGAGATTAGACACGGTAGATTTTCGTTGCAAAAAGCCGTGCTGACTGGCGCTAAAAGAGTTTTTCACGGTTTCATAAACCTGAGTATAGACAATTTTTTCCAAAACTTTAGATAATATACATAACTTGGAGATAGGTCTATAATTAAGTATATCAATTCTAGAACCTTTCTTGTGGACTGGAGTTATATACGCCGATTTCCACAAAGACGGCACCTCGCACTCAGCAAACGATCGCTTAAATAGTAATTCAACCGGTGTCACAAGATTTTTTGCACAATTTATCAAAAATTGAGCAGGCAAGTCATCCGGACCCGCCGATTTAGAGGGGTCAAGATCACTTAATAGTTTTAGAATTAACTCTGCGTTTATTTCAATACGGGATACTAATTGAGTCGTAGACTCGGTGAGATGTTCAGGCAATTCATCTGCGCAATTACTTCGTGGGGAAAAATTTGAAGAAAAATAGTCAGAGAAA
The DNA here is from genome assembly GCA_927399475.2 of Acleris emargana. Lineage (NCBI taxonomy): Eukaryota > Metazoa > Arthropoda > Insecta > Lepidoptera > Tortricidae > Acleris > Acleris emargana. The sequence goes on from OV656854.1 coordinate 16,020,129, forward strand.
GCGTTACAAATATCCACACCGGAGTTAACTATCTTGTCACCATACTTAAGACTACTCGGTATGCCGTGGGAACTTGAGCGGGACTTAATGTAAGCCCAAAACTGTTTAGGGTCACGAGCGATGTTACCCTCAATACTAACCATATACGCGGCAAAACATTCATGCTCGAGTCTTCTTACTCTGTCCCTTTGAGCGATGAATGTAATAAGGTCTGACTTATTACCATACATTTTAAACTTTTTTGAATATTTATATTTTTCTTTAATGGCTCGAATTAATCCAGGTGAATACCATTTGGGAAATGAAGCAGAACTCATTACTTTACAGGGAATGTACTTATTTCTTAACTCAGTGAAGACAGAGTAAAAAAAATCAAGACACTGATCAAGGGTTCGCTGAGAAAACTCATTTTCCCAGTCAATCGTAGATAATTCAGCATTAATTGAGGGGTAATCACCACGATTATAGTAATATTTGGAAACAGGGGCAGGTTTAACGCAATCTAATACGACAAAATTCAAACCAATAATTAATGCTTCGTGGTGCGGGTCAATTGGTACCAGGGGGTCATGACACCTGGACACGGATACACTGTCATTCGACAAAACAAGATCTAATGTGTTGTTAAAACGATTACGGATGCCACTAAGTTGGTGCAGATTCAGTAAACTTAGGTCGTCAATAAATCCACACTCATCACTACTCGAGTAATTCATTGCAATCAACTCTGACTCATGAGATTGCCATACAATATTACTCATGTTAAAGTCGCCGGTTATCAAATATTTATCGTTAGGACAGTCCATTATGATATTTTCAAGTTTGGTCATAAAATTGTTTAATTGTTGAGAAAACGTAAGACCCCTATTTTGTTTACACAAATACAAAACACATATATGCACTTTGACCTGCATATTGAAAGAGAAATTATTATATTTTTAGAGAAATTATTATTAGAGAAAATATTATCTATATTTTTTCCCCCAAAAACCATACTACAAAGAATATGGTAAAAAACATCAATTAGCCAAACCATTATATTATTGTCCAATTGCAGCAGCCGCAAAAAATGTACTAAATTACATTATTTTCCAGTTTTACTTTTTAAAACCATATTTGTCACTGCATATTTGCCATTTTGTTTCACTTGTAAACTGTTTTAGACAAAATAAGATACATTTTACGAACAGTGTTTATAGCGTATTAATTTAAGTGGCTCAAATGGTTTTTATATTTATTTAAAAGAAAAAAAGTCGAATTAACCTATCGCGAAAAAATTCAATGTCTGTAAATTAACATTTTATTTTTTGAAATTATGCAAGTCATTTTATTTCATATTATGTCATACTTATTTTTCGGACTCGTGATCTTGTGTACGTCCTTACTTAAAAGACGAAGCTAATGTTATACTAACAGTTGTGTTGTATATTTATCAGATAATTATTGAGTAGTACACACGCCTCGTTCGGGAAGGGCTTCAGCTGGACTCGTATGTTGCGCGGCCTCGACTCCGTCTTAGCCGCGCTAACTCTTACTCGTCCTGCAACAGCGCGCTTCCCGGTGTGTTCAGTAAGTACCCCTCCCGTTTGAGCAGTCCCTGGGGGGCCGGCGTTACCTTGGGCATGGTGAGGTGCAGCAGCTGGTCGAAGGGCGCGGTGCGGAAGGCGCTGTTGAGCTGCGCGCGGCGGCGCTCGGCGTCGCGCCGCTCGGCCTCGCTCGGGCCGCCCGCCGCGCGCCGCAGCGCCTCCAGGCTCACGCTCTCCGGCGCCGTGGGGTGCTACACGCACCAACCATTATGTTAACATTGGCATAGCACTACAGGTGCACCAAAGTTGAACTAATTATTTTTATAATCCGTATGTATTTTTTTTCCTAATCATCGCAACTCTTAAAGTGTTTTTACTGATACCTTTATTAATTCAGGATTTTAAAAGTATCTAACTGGTAGATAAGGTTAGATTAGATTTGTTTTATAAAAACCGTTTCAGTAAAAAACACTTTTGGAGTTGCGATGATTAGGAATAAAATTACATTCGGACTAAACATTTTTAGGTGAGCCAATATGGACCCTAGCGCTACACCACAGAATAATACGATCATACGGATATTGTCAATGAAAATTCACCCTTATCACTAGTCAAAAACGAGCAAAAACAAATTAATTTAAACCTCAAAAACTAAACTATAAAAATTCTTATAATAATTAGGAACATTCCAAATAAGATTAACTGCCGCACTCAGAGAAGTCAATTAAAATTAATGCTTGTTAAGTGACGTGTTGTCTTATTCTATTGCTATAGCCAAGAAGGTGACAGCAGCAACTTTAATCAAGCATTAAATTTAATTGACGTCTCTGAGTACCGCAGTAAATATCATTCTTGACTTGATGCTAAGTTCGGTCTTAGTTTTACTCCATTTGGAACGCCTTACGTCAAATACACAACATGTCACTCACACGCCAAACATGTTTGCTATGCTATGCAAATTACAACTTAATTCATGTGACCCAAAGTCAGTTTTAATCATGAACTAAGGCAGCCAGACAGGCAAACTTTCCACGATCAGATCTAGGACGTATTCAAAAAGGGCCAGGTCTGGAGATCCTAAACAGACGCAAGTATATGAAAAGAGTTATTAGTGTAGAGGAAGCGAGGGAAGTTTGTCTGCCTACCCCTACTGGAAAGAGGCGTGATTGTATGTATGTATGTATTTATTCACTTAATAAAGCCTCCACAAGGTACACAACCCGGCGAAGATCGCAGAAGTCCGCTAGATGCAAGTGGCACATTTGGTCTTTGTGGAGTCCTACGTCCAACTGACTGGGTACGTTAACTTACTGGTCGATATAATAATAACGAATATATAATACTGTCCAATCGTACTCTTATTACAAATAGTTCTAATAGCAAACGCTTCAGTTAAACATGCACCGAGCATACTTCGGATGTAAAAATATGTATCGAATGAATCCTCTTATGTTACCAAGTTCTTATTACACTGGAATAAAGTGCATTGGGAAATATTTTTGACATGTTCCGTTCTCATATCTTTACACTTGACTGTACAGTGGTGCCGTTATTACTATTATTTGGTTTTCTAAACTTACACTAAAAATAACCACTATTTGAAAAGAAAATAATATTCATGAGGGCGCCACTGGACGCTCTGCGTTTCCTCGGTGCAGTCTTATGGCTAATTTACATTGATCCCGCAAAAGCATACCAGTAGAAGTACATTGCGTACAACAGCTCTAACCTCAAACATGAAAACCAACTCGTCAATGTACTTCTACTGGCATGTTTTTGCTGGACCAAAGTAAATCAACCATTAAGGCTCAGTTTTATTGCGCGATGCCCGCATGCTGTTCGTTATACATTGCGTCGCTGCAATAGCTCTCGGCTGAAAAATGTTACAACAACCCGTCAATGGATTGCTGCAAGCGTCCGGGCTAACGACCAATAAAACTGACCCTTTAACATGGTACCAAGTCCAGGCGATCCTTGTTACGGACGTTGTGGGAGGAGGCGCGCGCCTCCTCGTGGCCCCAGTGCCAGAACTCGTTGTCGCAGCGCTGGGGGGGAGTGGGGGGATGCTATAGGAATGGCTTGGCAGAAAATTAGTTAGGAAATAATGAGGGCACTGTTTGGATTATCATTGACGTGTTTGTTACTATATTTAAGTAAAATCGGGGTCAATCGAAATGGCAAAGGATGTAAACAAATCAGTACTGTTTGACACATAACCAGACCTAGGAATATACTGAGAATTTATTTATGACAGCTAGGGATTGCCTTTATCGATAAACTCAATTATTGATGCTTTTCCCATGTAATGGGAAATGTAAATAAAGCTTTATAAACTAGGAGGTCATAACAAATCTGGCAACGATCTCCAAAATATGGCGGCTGCAAAACGCGTTATAGTTCCCAAAAAGGAAGCATCTGCTTCGAGCCGGTACCAAATATGTCGGATTTGGCATCAGGGACTATAACTCGGCTCGAAGCAGATGCTCTACTTTAAAATTCATGATTAAGTTACCTACCTTATCTTCAACCTGTTCTCCCGACTTAATCTCGAATTACGCGTGACAGGGACGGAAAATGTAGGGCTTCGTGAAAAAGTCACTATACGCTACTTTAAACGGTGAAAAAAAAGTTTGTAGACCATAAACGTTTTGGAGGCGTCAGCGGAGACGTCGTTAAGTACCAGGGCCGCATAGTGCACAAGAAGTAATTACGTATACGCCGAACTCTGGCATGGATGGCCGATGGTTGTGGTTGTACTTCTCCATGAACTGGCGGTATTCTTCGTCTAGCGCGTCGTACTGCCGCTGGGAAGGAAGGTGAGGGGGGGAGGTTAGGGAGGGGGTAGAAGAGGGTACGGGAGGGCTTTGTGGAAAAGTTAAGCATGCTTAAAACCCTGTCATTTTAAAGGTGCTTAACATTGTCATGTATGTAACGATCAAGTTTTTCGATTTAAACCGACTAGGTCTTGTTTTTATCGGAATATCGTTAATACGTCACACTACACAAATCGTCTGTGAAACTGCAAAACCACGAATGTAACATTTTAAATAAGGAGCAAAATGCACCTTTTTAATAAGACAATAAGGTTTATTTTTCTCTATCACAAATTTGTTAGTTACGCGGTTTTACGGTATCACCGACGAAATAATATCCGAGGCTTACTACAATTTACAAGAGCTGCCATGTATGGATTTAAAAGTTAAATAAAATTATAGGTACACGTGTTTAAAATAAATATAGGTTTTTTAAAAGATGGCACTCGGATAAAAATCAAGTAAGCTGAGATAGAGTTCATATCCTTGTAAGGCCCAGTGTGCAATATGTTGTACATAATCAAGGCAATTTACTTTGAACTCTGTTGCAATAAGAATAAGGTTTATTTTCCTATGTTCATTTACTGAAAATGGCATTTTCAAACAATCGCAATTGAACTTTATTCCCTTGATTGTAGATTCCAAGTCCCAGTTACAAAAATCTCCCATTTTTCAGTATGGTGGACCTTAGGAGGATAATATATCAGTGACTTGAGGGAAGAGCTATCCTAAATCTACCTCACATGTTGAAACAACACATTGTGGATATAAATTCGATTTGACCGTCAGGGCTGAAACAATGCCAATACCGAGCACACGCTCAATCAAACAGCCAGGGTCCAGCAAGGGGACCCCTGAGCTACATACGAGGCACGCATATAACCAGACCTAGGAATATACGGGGCAAAATTAAATGACAGCTAGGGATTGCCTACATCGATAAACTCAATTATCGATGCTTTTCCCATATTCTAGGGATCACTCCCAGCATTGTTTGTAAGTGCGTATTTTTTTTTGTTTTGCCCTTACCGCTTTCACAGAAATTGGAAAGTCTTTTAGCCACCTGAAACTTATTCATCAGTCGAGACGGAGGAAATTAACACCCGAAAATTTGGACCAAATTCTGATTTACTTTAACAATAGTAAATGGAACAGTAATCCTGAAATAAACAATGAGGAAAAAAAAAGATGATCATGTATGAGTGAAGGTTCAAAAACCCTTTTAAAATGAAGAATATCAAGAATTATGTTGCTATTTTTTTTTTCATTAATTTAATAAAAAAAAATATGCAATCAAAACTTGGAACGATCACTAGTATATGGGAAAAGAATCGATAGTTGAGTTTATCAATATAGGCAATCCCTAGCTGGCATTTAATTTTGCCCCGTATAATCCTAGCTCTGCATATAACGCTATTCGTCCGGAGGCTGATCCCCGGCTCACAGGGGGCTCCGTGAATTTCCCAAGCAAGGCACAATCAATAAGAGTGGAAGGGTACTGACCCGCTGCACGCCGGGCGAGCTGTGCGCGCTGTCCATCTCGTTGTTGGCTCCGCCCGCGATGTCGGCCAGGCTGTCGCGGCCCTGCGCCGCGCCTGTTAATGTTACAGCAAGTTCATCATTACTGCACAGACCGGGAAAAAGGCCGTTGCGGGACGAGTATGAGTGAACTAAACGTGTCCAGCAACCCATATTTTATAGAGATATAATAAATAAATAAATAAAAAACAAAATAGAATAAATTAGTGGGTTAGGAGTTTTGGTGGCATACTCGTATCTTGGTTCTACACCGTGTTTTTTTTTTTATTTACGATAACTTCGGCATATTACTAGGTACATCCATAGAAACTAAGTGGTAAATTAGATTTTTAAATATTGCAAAAAAAAAAATTTTTCTCTTTTCAACAAAGTAATTAAATGTTGTATCTTTGGTCATTCTAAAAGGGCTTAGAGTTAAATCATAGTCAGTGTCAAATACGTCAATGTTGGCGTGACATACAGACAGTGAGCCTTTTAGACCAGTTCAACGTGATTAACTGATTAAATTTAAAAATTAAATAACTTTGGCCTCGTAAAGTTAGCGTGCAATAGGATTTACATAATCAAGGCAATACTTTGAACTCTGTTGCAATACGAATAAGGTTTATTTTCCTATGTTCAGTAACTGAAAACGGCATTATCGAACAATCACAATTGAACTTTATTCCCTTGACTACAGTCAATAAATTCAAAGTCCCAGTTACAAAAAATCTCCCATTTTTCAGTATGGTAAAAACCTTTTTTTACCTTACGAGGTAAAAACCGGTAGGGGAAGATGGGGTGGCTTCGTACAAAGGGAGCATTCGTACAGTGGTCATATCTCGACTATCCATCACGCTGAAGTGTGGTGACTGCCGCTCATATGCATAGGCTACCCTCCAAAAGTGATGGCAGTGCAGCAGCAGATTTCGCCAGAAATAATTAATATGTGTTTCCGCGACCCGAAAGTAACTTTTGGTTCTCCTTTGAATGCGTCTGTCTCTAATAAGTTTTACTTGAATTAGAAAAAATCTTTGTATACAGTTGGTAATTAGATGTTTGAGATTAATATGTGAACAATGGTTTTGCGATTACTTTAACGGTTATTTTCTATTTCGATTATTTTTCTGATCGTTTTGGTTGGGGTACCTTCGTACAGTCAAAATGTATATAATTTTATACCGTACGAATGCACCCCATATAAGTTAAAAAATTGTATATCAAGAATAATTATAATTACAAAACCAGGTCAGTAAGATATGCCTAAAAGATGACTAAAACAGGTGAAATAGCTGAAAATCCAATGAAGCACAGCGCCATCTAGCCGCGACACGCAACCACACTATTCCCTAAGTATGAGTGGCAGGCTTACCGGCCTCGAGCCAGCTGTGGCGGTGCGCCAGGCTGACGCTGCCGGCCGCGTAGGGCGAGGGCGCCTGCAGGCGCGACGCGTCCAGCCCGCTCGCCTTCAGGCCCTCGCACAGTATGGTAGTGTGGCAGGCTTACCGGCCTCGAGCCAGCTGTGGCGGTGCGCCAGGCTGACGCTGCCGGCCGCGTAGGGCGAGGGCGCCTGCAGGCGCGACGCGTCCAGCCCGCTCGCCTTCAGGCCCTCGCACAGTATGGTAGTGTGGCAGGCTTACCGGCCTCGAGCCAGCTGTGGCGGTGCGCCAGGCTGACGCTGCCGGCCGCGTAGGGCGAGGGCGCCTGCAGGCGCGACGCGTCCAGCCCGCTCGCCTTCAGGCCCTCGCACAGTATGGTAGTGTGGCAGGCTTACCGGCCTCGAGCCAGCTGTGGCGGTGCGCCAGGCTGACGCTGCCGGCCGCGTAGGGCGAGGGCGCCTGCAGGCGCGACGCGTCCAGCCCGCTCGCCTTCAGGCCCTCGCACAGTATGGTAGTGTGGCAGGCTTACCGGCCTCGAGCCAGCTGTGGCGGTGCGCCAGGCTGACGCTGCCGGCCGCGTAGGGCGAGGGCGCCTGCAGGCGCGACGCGTCCAGCCCGCTCGCCTTCAGGCCCTCGCACAGTATGGTAGTGTGGCAGGCTTACCGGCCTCGAGCCAGCTGTGGCGGTGCGCCAGGCTGACGCTGCCGGCCGCGTAGGGCGAGGGCGCCTGCAGGCGCGACGCGTCCAGCCCGCTCGCCTTCAGGCCCTCGCACAGTATGGTAGTGTGGCAGGCTTACCGGCCTCGAGCCAGCTGTGGCGGTGCGCCAGGCTGACGCTGCCGGCCGCGTAGGGCGAGGGCGCCTGCAGGCGCGACGCGTCCAGCCCGCTCGCCTTCAGGCCCTCGCACAGTATGGTAGTGTGGCAGGCTTACCGGCCTCGAGCCAGCTGTGGCGGTGCGCCAGGCTGACGCTGCCGGCCGCGTAGGGCGAGGGCGCCTGCAGGCGCGACGCGTCCAGCCCGCTCGCCTTCAGGCCCTCGCACAGCGCCATCTAGCCGCGACACGCAACCACACTAGCATTAATTGCTTAAATCGTTAAAATAGTACATCATTGCCTAGGCAGTGAAGCAGGCAATTGCGGGCCGAGTATCATCAATTGCCGTTCCTGCCGAGGCCGATAGAGCTTTTCTCAAAAATTGCAAGAAAAAAATTGTGTTGGAGTAAAATCTTCATCACTCATTTTTTGAATTGCATACAAGCAGAAACTTCACGTGAAAAAACCATCTTTACCGCCTTTATGTTTATGACAAGGAGAAACACAAGCTTTTTTAGAAAAAAAAAATCAAGCTATTCCAGACACAGATAAAAAAGTTAAGTTTCAAATAAAATATGGATATATAAGACTTGTGCCCTCATTTTATTATGGCCGTTTTTACTTTAGATAACAATGAAATTTGTATGCAACATTGCGGGCTTGTGTAGCAAGCACGCAATGTTGTTTTTTTTTTAAATTTGGGAACTGTCTGTAACCTATGTACTTCGCGTCTCAGTATGGAGTTAGTAATGTCAACTTTTCCGGTCATTTTTGAGAAAAAACCGTTGCTCTCGCACACGAAAGGTTACGTGTCATTCCTGTACGGGGCACCCTTAAATTTAATTTGATTATTATTATTTGTTGCTATAGCGGCAATAAAAGAATAACTTACATTTTGAATGTTGCAAAAGCTTCTGTGAGATCGAATTATCTCTAAGGTTGACACTTGTTAATGACCTAATATTATTGCAAGGGAAAATCGAACTTAATGTAAGTATAATGACGCGCAAATGAACTTCAACCATAGAGTGGTAAAATAATTTTTTGGCCAACTGTACCTACCTATTACGGTTCAAGAGCTTCACACAGCAATTGTTAAGAACAAGCATAATTAAATACTCCATTTTTTGTAAGGGCTTTATTTTTTATTATTTTTTGTCATAACGGGAATAGAAATGCACTGTTAAAAATCAATTACTACTTATAGACAAACGGACAGCTCAGGCTTAGAAATAGGGTCCAGACAGCACAGCCTTTGTGTACAAAGTAATAAAATTCAAGATTCAGAAATAAATATGTAGAATTAAATAGAAGGTAGGGTAAAGCAACCAGTGGTCGGCCACAGACCTGTAGTCGGCCTCTGCCTATACTTTGTATAAGTGGGAAGAGTACGAAAGATATATTTCCGACTCTTCGTACTCATATAAGGTCGAATACTGGTCTCTGGCCAGCCACTGGTGACTTTACCCTATGTTTTTACTAAAAAATTGATTTGCATTTGATCTCATTTTTACCTGATAAGTGACGTCTAGGTCAAGGGAAGTACAATCAGAAAAAAGCCGATTCACTGTTGCCTATAAAAAGCCGATTCACTGTTGCCTATAAAAAGCCGATTCACTGTTGCCTACAAAAAGCCGATTCACTTTACCCGGTCGATCATGAGGTAGGGCAGCTTTGTGGGCATGGCGGCGGGCGGCACGTCGTACTCGTCCAGCAGCGGCGGCAGCAGGTGCGGCGCGTCCGCGCGCCTGTCGGCGATCACCTGCGGGACACCCATTGGTTACACGGCGGTCACAGCAGACAGCTTCTCGAAACTAACCAGACCAATAATCATACGTCGGTATCGCGGGAGCAAAAACAAATCTATTAAAGAATATACGAGTATATCGACGACGCGCTGGCCTAGTTGGTAGTGACGCTGCCTACGAAGCTAGCGGTCCTGGGTAATCCCGGTAAGAGCAGATATTTGTGTGATGAGCGCGAATATTTGTTCCTGAGTCATGGATGTTTACTATGAATTTAAGTATATATTTCTCTGTATAAGTATTTATATCGTTGTCTAGTACCCATAATACAAGCCTAGAGCTTAAATTGGGACTAGGTCAATTGGTGTGACATTGTCCCGTGATATTTATTTATTTCTTTATTTATATATATAACAGAACGTCTGTTCAGTATAAACGGAATATTCTGCCTATACATTGTAAGTCTCTAAGGCCCGTATTTATAAACTCGTATCATTCCCCGTTCTGAGAGCTTCTCAGTTGAGACCGTCTCGATACGTAATCCTGGAGCTAGGATCGTCGCTTATTAATAAACTCATCTTGAGAAGCTCTCACCTGGGATGATCTTACCAACATTATAAACAGAAACACATACCAACCCCAACAATGACATTTTCAAAACGACAAAACGTTTTGACTATGCATATGGTTCTTTAAAATAGATGATTTTGCGTTTATACGTGACCATCATAAATCAATTTTTTCACGGTAAAGTGTTAAAGCAAGTTGTTATTGTAAAAGCATTTTTTTAATAGTTTTCCGCTTATATCACAAAAGGTAATCATGTGTGTATAATATGACATTATATTTCAAAATCTCTGTCATATTGAAAAAACGAAACGCACACATGTAAAGGTTACAAATTACGAATTTGTTTTCAAAGTGAAGTGAACTTAAGTGTCTTTAAGTATTAAAATAAATGTGATAACGTGCAGATTCTCGAATATAACGAGACACAGGAAATATTTAAAAAATAAACTTGTCCTAAAGGCCGATCCTTACCTACAGCAAGCATCGGAGACTGGAGCCTAGAAGAGTTCTTTCTACATAATATGAACAATGAAAGGCAAATCAGGCGAGTCGTCTCCAAAAGGTGTCTAATTTATCTACTATTAAGCTTGAGTTATTAGATATATATTATAAATCAGTCAGCAAGCAGTTCTCTGATCGCCTGCCTTAGTGTATCGGCATAAAGGTATTATGATTATGAACCGATTCTTTTTTGAATATGAAAGAGTCTTTACATTGGCAGACAATCTATACTTAAGCAATATTATAGGTTATATGCCTTCTAATTGTCAAACTTAGTGAATGTAAATTAAAAGATCAAACTAATATAATTATGAAACTGTTAGTGTGTAAACTAGGTAGGAATAGGTACATTATACTTATTTTTTTTGTTATTTTCAGATGATTTAAACTAAAAACTGCCAGCCCCTGCCACTGGAAAACTGGTGTTTAATTTGTTTTTGATTCCTTTATTATTGTGGGCTAAAGTGTGTAACAAATGGGTCCCACAAGGCGACGTTTGCGAGATGATCTTGAAGCCTTTTTTCCATTTCAATCAAGACTGGTGGAAGACTGCCCAAGATAGGGCTAAGTGGAAGGAAAGGACATTATAGGCTGTTAATGATTATTTTTCGATTAAAATTCAGATACATTATACCTTAATGTTTTATTTTTTCATGTTTTATGACAGTGGTTAGCACAAGTGGTTTCCTCAGTGGTCACTCATTGCTTTGGTGTGTTTATAGACTAGGTAGAGGGGGTTACTAAGCGACAAACAAGTTGCAGGCAACTTGTGCTAATTGTTTAGCAAATTTGACTATAATTCTGTTATTGCACCATGGCGACATAAAATTTAACTGACACCCAATTGCACAAACATTTGTTAACACCATTCACAATAATAATTAATCTATGTTAGCACTGGAAAGAATTCCTGCAATATTTTTGTTTATGCATACATACACTATCCTATTAGGACACTTCTAGTCACTTTCTAATTATAAGCGACTTATGGTGACATACAATTTATTTAATGTTTGTGCCACTGGATTTCCTCCTCGCTTCTTAAAAGTTAGTGGAAGTTATAACATCACAGTTGAGCCTATTCAAATCAGTTTTCTAATTTTAAATATCTGTAAACCTTAATTTATAATGTCCTCCTCAATTTTAGTCTAACAAGGATAGAGATTGATGTTTATAAATTTAACTTAACAGATATTTAAAGTCAGATTCAAGTTTGATGTTATAAATTAAGGTCTACAGATATTTCAAATTAAAGAACACTGATCGAAGTTGGTATACAATATAAACACCAAAACACACCTACATCCAACACCACTACCACAGATCCTTGTTGAATTGGTGTTTATGAAAGTAATTTATAAATGTGAGAACTAAATAACATTGTTTTATTTGCACTAACATCCAGCGCAGACTTTCTGAATTCTTTAGCCACTAGTAGCTTGTTAGTAGAGTTACAGAGTTCAGAGAGCTTGTTAGCTTGTTGTTATGTTATGTTATGCCTCCAAATCTTACGATCCAAATACTTTCATTTCGCTAAGTATAAATAGTGTAGGAGTACCTACATACATATAATCATGTACCAACTTTCGCATAAAGTGACCCCGAATGTCTTTTCACAAATAAATAAAACTACTATTAGCGTGTAGTAAGTTTATTTTATAAAAAAATCCTCTCAGTTATATATATTTACAGGTTTTCAAACGAACTCAATACCTAATATTATTTGTATCTGATACACTGTTGTACCATACAAATTCTCTTCATTGAACGCCAAAAACAAGATGTAATTCTTTAGGTCTGCCTAGCCCACTCTGGGATTACAGGCGTGAAGGTATGTAAGGTTTGAACACCAAAAAAACTGAAACAGAACAGTACATTTAAATTATGATATAACAGGCTGTCTTGCTGTCAAATAGCAATCCAACTGTCATCTAACTATTAACCATCCTGTTTCATAGCTGCGTAAGGTTAAAATAAATTTGAGTTTTTAAATACACACTTATATTATGTTACTAAATGGAAAGAAAGTAGATAGGTAAATTTACAATGAAAATATTGCTCATAGCCTCTCATAGCCCACAACTGACTATGCTAACTTGTTATTAGATTGAAGCTATTTTATTACCCCTCTAAGGCGTAGCAAAAAGGAGCATCATGGCTTTGACCCATATGTTCTAATTAAACCTTGAAATTATTAATTTAATAAAATAACAATTCAATTTAATGAATTTTTAGTTTCATTCCATTAGTATATTATTATTTCTAATATGTGTTTATATAATTATATTCCAAGCAATTATAAATAATTGTTAATTAATTAAATAAAACCATTCTTAAAATTTACAATTTACTAAGTTTGTTATTAAAAATTTACGCCTGCGTCAGGTCTCACTCAGGTGTTAATAATAACTATTGTCATGGTCAGGTTAACTTGACCTAAATATATCAATTTTCTATCTCCAGTATTTCTTATGTGTTCTTAATATTCCCAAGTTATAATCTGTGTAAATCCTATTTCATAATTATCATGTAATGCTATTCTCCAACAAAAGTACAGCTAGATGTTTGTTCACTTGACATTATATCAAATAAACAATGTTTAAATGAAATATTGAACTGAATTACAAAACTTATTGAACCAGCGCTTTGAAAACTAGGTAATAAAATGACATCTAATATTTTTCATATTATTAATGATTTGCATCATGCAACTAAGTAAGTAAGTAACTTTTTTATGTAGAACAAGATAAGATATCCTGAACAGACATAATGCAAATAATCTAACATATATTACAGTTTGGGTGCATAGTATGAATGTGCAAGTAGCATGAAAATAGTAATAAAACTATTATATTGACAATGAGGTAGCCCAAAACAAAATTGGGGATACCTACCAAAACCAAATTGGGGGGTACCATTTTGTCTGACTTATACTTTATTCAAAAACAATGATTATTTTATGAGAAAGGATAATTTTTGAATACCTACATAGAAAACTGAATCTTTAATGAACTGATCAACATTTTAAATAATTTTATTACCTATAAGTACCTGATGAACATTGGCAATTGGCAAGCGAATTGTCAGTCGTCAACTGCGTGGGGCCGGCAGTTGAGATTCTTGAACACTGACTTCTCAAAATATCCAAATGTTACCGTCTTAGGCGTCTTGATTTTTTCCGGTGAACCTTGCCATGTTACCCAAGTTTCACATTATTGGACTGACGGCAACCTACAAAATGACATAAAGTTATACACACTTATCAATTGGTAATTGGTTTGGTTGGTTGGTATTGGTATTGGTTGGATTATTCACGATTAGTTTTCACAAGTAGGTACCTATATTAATTGCACCATAATGTCGGTCGTACGTCAAGACCCAAAATTGTATATATCTCACTGTTATTACTAGTTTATTGTGTGTATAAGTTTTTAAACAAATCACTCAGTTTTCAGAAGTATCAAACAATAATAAAATGAAACTTTGCCGCCTCGGCATTGCTTGTCTGTCATTGTCAACAAAACATTCGGCCCCTCCACTATCGCAACCCGTTTCACGAAGTGCTTCGTTACTTTCATTTCAATAATTAACAAAATATTTAAGTAATACGCTTTATTGGTTTTTAAATAGCGAGAAGTAAAATATTAGGTACCTACATTGTGGATGTGATGGAAATCGGGTTAAAATTATTATATTAGGGTTGGGTGGATAGGTTAGGTTAGGGCACCTACTGATAAAATATTAGAAGGTTTCCTTTTAATACTTATCTCTTACATATTTGACTGTTTTATGACACATCACGAATATCAAGTAACTAGGTATTTAATGTAAATTGTTGGTACTTACCTTCGAGAAATGAGCCCGTGTGGAAGTAAATCTTTCGCGCCTCAGGTATACCATGGTTTTTGTGATGGTATGCCCATAAATAACTATTGTTATACAAACATATCGGGCTATTATTTTGTCGTCGGCTTGGTCGGTCTCTCTCTCGTAATATCTATACGTAATATAAATTATCTAGCACCCACAGTAATTTCACATAAACACAACACAAAGCACACATTTTTATCTATTTAGCGGCAAACTCAAACCTAATATTTAGGTATTAATATTATTGAAAACGTTTTAGGTATAAATTTTTGCCTCTGAGAATTTAAAAATAACACTTTATTGTATTTAAACCGATTTATCTGATAAAAAAGCACCCATATGTTCGACTATGTTGCAGTGCGTCCGCCATCTTTCCATGTCTCGAGACGGTCTCAAGTCACCAATAGACCATAATCAGGATCAGGAATAGCTCCTCGTACAAAATGACCGTCTCATCTGATCCTAGGATTACGTTTCACGTATTGAGATGTGTTTATAAATAAACGCTCAGTCTTGTGACGCATCTTGTGACGGGCATCTCAGCTGAGACGAGTTTTTAAATACGGGCCTAAGAAGTTCATATCTCGCACGAAGTTTTCGCTGGAAAAGGTCAACCAAACTTGCCTCACACTAAGTAAACGCTTCCATAAGTCAATGTGTCAACTTTAATAAATAAAAAGTTTTTTTTCTCCAAAAATAGTTTTAACTTTTCAAATATTTTGGCTCAAATTTAATTTAGATATTTTTTTTATGTCTTTATACATTATCAAATCGATCAAGAATGACTAATGTCTAAAGTAGCAGGATAATTGAATGAAGAGGTTGACGCTAGCTAGGATTGCGTAGCTAATCTCTTTAAATAAATATGTACTACTGATCAAGTCAAGTACGGAGGTAAGATATTTGAAAGAGAATGTATTCATTTTGAACTCGTAGGTATAAACGTTTCTCGATACGAATGTCACTTCTGTTATTGCCTATTTGTCATTATCTTTCACTACTGTCAAATCGTTTTTGCTCCCGCGATAACGATGTATGCCAATAATCAGGGGTCGGAATTTCGTAGCACTTTTGAGCTGTCATAGGGACTTCTCGTTTATCGACTTCGGATATACATATTTTATCGATACATTATAGAACACAACATGTTAAAGAAGATTAAAAATATAGGTAAAGCACAGGCGGTATTATCGCTAAAGAGCGATTTCTTTCAAATAAGAAGAGTAGGTAACTAATCTTCATTCAAAATAACAAAGTCGAAATCTAAATCTGTACTAAATATGTTTTCTTCATCTTCCCTGTAGTAAAAGAAAATAGTCATTATTTTTTCAACATTGTCACCTTTCAAATTACTCCTTTTTTCATTGTAGATCCATTTATAAGATGAAAACGAGCGTTCTACCTCAGTTTAAGTAACAGGAGCATATTTGTAGTACTCGATAACGGTGTTTTGGCTGTACTCACTTTTTTCTATAAAATCAGCATATCAGGTCAAATGTTACAGAATAATCTTTTAAGTTGATTATGGATACCTAATGCGATATTATTCCGTAACATCGATAAGTCGATAAAACAGTTAGGTCAATCCCTCTGACAGTTTGATTTTTGCTATGAAGAATTCCGCTCTTTGCTAATTAACCTAGGTCCAATATGGCAAACGTTTTTTTATAGGGCGTGGTTTTTCCAAAGAGTCTCAAATGATCAATTAATTTGAGAGCCATACAAAACACAATAATTTACAACGAACTACTAATTTGTGGATCTTTTGGGTTCCCTTGGAAAGAGTTACGACCTTTAGGAACGGTGGCCATTTCAGACCTAATTTTATTAGCAACAGATGAAGCTACTATCTAGTTTTAGAAGTTATATTTGTAAGGTCTAATTCTATGGAACTTGCTAACTACAGGGTGACTGGAAATTCGCCGTATTCCTTGAAAGGGGTTATTCTACAGCTCATTTGTAACGATTTAAGTCCAGTCAACCAGGGGTCAAAACTCATTGGTTATCGAGTTATTAACGTTTTTAGAATTTTAAAAAAATACCCGCTTTTCGACCTAAAACTAGTCATTGTGTAAAAACTTCTTCATTTAGAAATAAAAAAAAGCATTTTTCAAATAGCCAATGAATTACTGATTACGAAAAATAATAAAAAATGCCAAAGAAATGCAAAGTTTTGCAAATAAAAGGATTTGAAGTGAAAAGTTCTAGTGATTATTTTCCAAATTTTGTAACATTTTAAAGCATAACTAAAAAAAAAGTATGACACTTCGCGTACAAATGACAGGAATAATTTGCTCAATTCATAAGCTTTCTAAAAAGGTACAATTTATGACATTTTAAAATTACGTTTCATTTAAAAATGTACAATTAATAATAATAGCAGAAATGTTCGCGGTTAAGCTCCATCGTTTCAACCAAAAAACGCGGGATCGTTATCGTTTTTAAATTCAGCTAATCGTGTTCTTTTAAATTTGTTTTTTAAAAACATAAAGTGCTTTCCATTTTTAACCGAAAAACGCGGGAAGTGTAGTAGTAAAATGAATAGAACATCGTTCTCCTTTTTAAATTCAGCTAATGGTGTTTTATTTTTAAATAAATTTGCTTTTTAAAAACTAAGTGCGTTCCATTTTGAAATTTTGAGCATCTGAAAACTTTTTGAGTGCCCTACGTAATCAGTTACTTTCAACTTTCTTTCCATTTCGGACGATATTGATAACTAAGCTTCTTTCTCAAATGCCTGCTTGCCAATTCGAAGAATACGCAGATATCATTTATTGTTACGGATTCTGCGATGGAGACGCGGCTGCAGCTAGAAGGGTATACCAACGTCGTTACCCTAACCGCCGTTTATCTCAAAGTAAACGTTACGTCGAAGTAGTGCCGTCTGCCCGGAAACACTGAAGGATTTCTTCATCTTGAGCAGTATCATGTCGAGGTCTTCCAGCGTCAGCTTGGCGGCGTTGAACTGATCCTCTTTCCCGAATAAGACGGTACGATGAACCAAACACGCTTGCGTGAGGTAAACGGCGGTTAGGGTAACGACACGTTGGTATTCCCTTCTGGCTGCAGCCGCGTCTCCATCGCAGAATCCGTAACAATAAATCTGCGTATTCTTCGAATTGGCAAGCAGGTATTTGAGAAAGAAGCTTAGTTATCAATATCGTCCGAAATGGAAAGAAAGTTGAAAGTAACTGATTACGTAGGTCACTCAAAAAGTTTTGAGATGCTCGAAATTTCAAAATGGAACGCACTTTGTTTTTAAAAAGCAAATTTATTAATAATAGAACACCATTAGCTGAATTTAAAAAGGAGAAAGATGTTCTATTCATTTTACTACAACACTTCCCGCGTTTTTCGGTTAAAAATGGAACGCACTTTATGTTTTTAAAAAACAAATTTAAAAGAACACGATTAGCTGAATTTAAAAACGATAACGATCCCGCGTTTTTTGGTTGAAACGATGGAGCTTAACCGCGAACATTTCTGCTATTATTATTAATTGTACATTTTTAAATGAAAAGTAATTTTAAAATGTCATAAATTGTACCTTTTTAGAAAGCTTATGAATTGAGCAAATTATTCCTGTCATTTGTACGCGAAGTGTCATACTTTTTTTTTAGTTATGCTTTAAAATGTTACAAAATTTGGAAAATAATCACTAGAACTTTTCACTTCAAATCCTTTTATTTGCAAAACTTTGCATTTCTTTGGCATTTTTTATTATTTTTCGTAATCAGTAATTCATTGGCTATTTGAAAAATGCTTTTTTTTATTTCTAAATGACGAATTTTTTACACAATGACTAGTTTTAGGTCGAAAAGCGGGTATTTTTTTTAAATTCTAAAACGTTAATAACTCGATAACCAATGAGTTTTGACCCCTGGTTGACTGGACTTAAATCGTTACAAATGAGCTGTAGAATAACCCCTTTCAAGGAATACGGCGAATTTCCAGTCACCCTGTAGTTAGCAAGTTCCATAGAATTAGACCTTACAAATATAACTTCTAAAACTAGATAGTAGCTTCATCTGTTGCTAATAAAATTAGGTCTGAAATGGCCACCGTTCCTAAAGGTCGTAACTCTTTCCAAGGGAGCCCAAAAGATCCACAAATTAGTAGTTCGTTGTAAATTATTGTGTTTTGTATGGCTCTCAAATTAATTGATCATTTGAGACTCTTTGGAAAAACCACGCCCTATAAAAAAACGTTTGCCATATTGGACCTAGGTTAATTAGCAAAGAGCGGAATTCTTCATAGCAAAAATCAAACTGTCAGAGGGATTGACCTAACTGTTTTATCGACTTATCGATGTTACGGAATAATATCGCATTAGGTATCCATAATCAACTTAAAAGATTATTCTGTAACATTTGACCTGATATGCTGATTTTATAGAAAAAAGTGAGTACAGCCAAAACACCGTTATCGAGTACTACAAATATGCTCCTGTTACTTAAACTGAGGTAGAACGCTCGTTTTCATCTTATAAATGGATCTACAATGAAAAAAGGAGTAATTTGAAAGGTGACAATGTTGAAAAAATAATGACTATTTTCTTTTACTACAGGGAAGATGAAGAAAACATATTTAGTACAGATTTAGATTTCGACTTTGTTATTTTGAATGAAGATTAGTTACCTACTCTTAGCAATATTTGTTTTTAATTTTTAATGATAAGTTTCATATAGAAAATAAAATAAAAAGTATTTTCTGTTTTATTCTTTACTATTATACTAAAATACAGTGGCGGTCAGCTAATTAGGGACACCGTTAATTTGTTTGTATGTATATCCAAAAGCCTGATTTCATTACTTTAACTTTGTTTCGTTAAGTGACAAATATTTATCGATAAGTCGATAAAACAGTTAGGTCAATCCCTCTGACAGTTTGATTTTTGCTATGAAGAATTCTTTAAGAACGGTGGCCATTTCAGACCTAATTTTATTAGCAACAGATGAAGCTACTATCTAGTTTTAGAAGTTAAATATAACTTAAGTAAGTAGTATGAACAAAAGACGGGTGGGCAAGTAATTTTGCCCGTGTTTGCATTACATGACAAATGACAAAATCTTAATTCGACATCACAAATTGAGCATGGTGACCTACAATAGCGACTTAATTAATACATACATACCTTCACGCCTTCATTCCCAGAGTGGGGTAGGCAGAGCTACAGAATTACCAACAACTCCAAAAACTTGTTGACAACTCTGTTTAACCACAATTTGCACAATTAGGCTTAATTAATAGGTAACATAATAAACATAGAAGTGTTGCGTGAAACGGAATAAGTACTGTGTTGCCGGAAATGGGGTTGAACTCAGCATTTTGCTCCAGAGCGTGCACGCTGCAGCGCTGGTTTTCAGCCAGACCTTTGCGACGGTGTCGAATATCTAATCTTACTTTTGGAAAAGGGGGGGGGGGGGGGGGATCACTGCGAATATCGGGATCACTTTGTTTGCCCGAATTTCATTTGCCATAATAGTATCACTTGCCATAATGTTCATTTGCCATATAGACATTTTTTCTGAAACTGTAAACCTTTCAGGTAAATTTTACATGCCATCGTATAGAGCCCATTAGGTTAGGTTAGGTTTGATTTTGAACAATTCTGAATAGTTCACGGTTTCAGAAAAAATGCCTATATGGCAAATGAACATTATGGCAAATGATACAATTATGGCAATTGATATTCGGGCAAACGATAGAGAACCGCGAATATCACGTATATATTTTTTCTGCAATAAATCAGAGTATCATTGCAATAAAATTGAATTAAATATTTTTTTTTTTATAAATCCAAGACTAGAAACACACGTATTGAAATATCTGACGTCACGTGAGATTGGGGGTTGGGGCCCTCTCGGGGTTGTGCACATCTCACCAGGGTCCCGAGGGGACCTCAGGCAATCGCCAAAATCGTCTCACGCCGCCCACTATAGGATGGCTATGAGCGTGTGTGGTCGTCCGTGGCATGCGCGGTCACCTTGAGCAGGTAGTCGTGCGCGCGCGTGCGCGGCAGCAGCGCGCACAGCGCGGCGCACACGGCGTGCAGCTGGCACTGCTGGCTCACCGACAGCACCGGGTTGGTCAGCGCCGACTGCTGGATGCTGCCGGGGATACCACGAGTATAGCAGCCAACGTACTATCAGCCCATTGGAACCCTAACCCACCATAGAACTGTGTCACAGTGACGGTATGATTCAAGTCATAACAAGTGCCAACAATGATCAATGTTTTATAATGTCAGTGTGACGCCGTTCTATGATGGGTTAGGATTCCATTAGGCTGATAATACATTTACAACAAAACAACTGGGCAAGACCATGTCGGACCATGCGTAGAAACCGTTACGACTTACACAAAAAACTATTTCAACAACATGTACTCGTATGAACTAATTTTCCATTTAAATCTTTTTGGTGCTGTCTTACTCGTAGATGACTCTTAGTAGGTATATATAAACACTTTAGTTGCCTGTATCTCAGGACCTAATAAAGTCTACTTAGTCGTGATAGTTTTCCTTTGAAGTCCATTATATGTGCTTCAATTTTGGATATTTTCCATATATTTATTACTTGTAGCTTTGCCTATAGTTACTTGTGAACCGCGTTAAATCGCGGAGTTGTCAATTTTTTTACATACAAATTATGCTTCAGGCGATATTTAAGATTTTCTAATATGTTATAGTTTTATTTATTTATTTTTCTCCAATAAATATTTTCTTGGAAATTAAAACGTATAGACCTAGTATTTAATACTATCTACAACATAGGCATCGCTCTAACCTAACACAATAACGTACTAACCGCTGACCCCGCCAACTAAATGTAAATGCTGCACTGTAGAAATACTCACGATAATATGAGCTGCATGAAGTCGCAGACGGTTTCCTCTGAGCCGAGCTCGATGACGAGCAGGGCCAGCGTCGTGTAGATCGCCTCGACGTTCTCCACAGTGTTCGATTCCAACTGTAAACCTGTAACAAACGATTTTAATATACTGTGGTGACCTAGCGACATCTTACGGAAACTTGTA
The DNA here is from genome assembly GCA_927399475.2 of Acleris emargana. NCBI lineage: Eukaryota > Metazoa > Arthropoda > Insecta > Lepidoptera > Tortricidae > Acleris > Acleris emargana. The sequence continues at coordinate 16,041,901 of OV656854.1, forward strand.
TCAACCAACTCGCTAGCGCCGCCAGCGTCAAACAGCGGAACTAAGTGTTTTACATCGCCCTAACGAAGTTTCTACAGTCGGCTGACATATATACCACTTCCAACTTCACGGACTTCGGTCCTTAAGCATAACACCCGCCTGGAGAGAGATCTCTCTATTGTCCTCTCTAGCTACAGGAAAATATTTTTTTTACACGCGTTTTTTAACCGCTAATATTATAAGCGTGATAACAATTATTTAATGAACGTTGCCATGGTAATAACAGTTACATAAAAATTAATATAGCATTGTTATTACCATGGCTACGGTCATTCTGAATATCAGTCTTGGCGTTTAGTGAACACTTGACATCCTAATTTGTATAATAAACCGTTAAAATATTTTAACACCTAATCTTAATAGTCTTGTGTAAAAATAAAAGAACTTACCATCATATAACGAACTGAAGATGGCATATCCATGCTTGCTGATGAAGATGAGGTCCGGCCGCGAGCACTTCTCCACCGACAGACCGAGCTCCGCGTACTCCACGCTGCAACAAAGATAAGATAAGATAAAGGTAGAATTTTATTCAATAAGTTTTACGCACGGGCAGTTTTACATGTCAAGAATCTACCAGCGCTTCACAAGAGGAGACCACTGCTGAGAGGAAACGCCGCAAAAACTCAGCAGTCAGTTTTTTTTTTTGCGGGCGCCGGCGCCCGACAGCCGCAGCAGCTAAGAGGTGTGCTCACGTGGGCGTGTGCAGCGTGCGCGCGTTGTGCCGGCGGTCCAGCAGCGTGTGCAGGATGCGCTGCAGCAGCGCGCCCGACAGCCGCAGCAGCTAAGAGGTGTGCTCACGTGGGCGTGTGCAGCGTGCGCGCGTTGTGCCGGCGGTCCAGCAGCGTGTGCAGGATGCGCTGCAGCAGCGCGCCCGACAGCCGCAGCAGCTAAGAGGTGCGGGCTCACGTGGGCGTGTGCAGCGTGCGCGCGTTGTGCCGGCGGTCCAGCAGCGTGTGCAGGATGCGCTGCAGCAGCGCGCCCGACAGCCGCAGCAGCTAAGAGGTGTGCTCACGTGGGCGTGTGCAGCGTGCGCGCGTTGTGCCGGCGGTCCAGCAGCGTGTGCAGGATGCGCTGCAGCAGCGCGCCCGACAGCCGCAGCAGCTAAGAGGTGCGGGCTCACGTGGGCGTGTGCAGCGTGCGCGCGTTGTGCCGGCGGTCCAGCAGCGTGTGCAGGATGCGCTGCAGCAGCGCGCCCGACAGCCGCAGCGGCTAAGAGGTGCGGGCTCACGTGGGCGTGTGCAGCGTGCGCGCGTTGTGCCGGCGGTCCAGCAGCGTGTGCAGGATGCGCTGCAGCAGCGCGCCCGACAGCCGCAGCAGCTAAGAGGTGCGGGCTCACGTGGGCGTGTGCAGCGTGCGCGCGTTGTGCCGGCGGTCCAGCAGCGTGTGCAGGATGCGCTGCAGCAGCGCGCCCGACAGCCGCAGCAGCTAAGAGGTGCGGGCTCACGTGGGCGTGTGCAGCGTGCGCGCGTTGTGCCGGCGGTCCAGCAGCGTGTGCAGGATGCGCTGCAGCAGCGCGCCCGACAGCCGCAGCGGCTAAGAGGTGCGGGCTCACGTGGGCGTGTGCAGCGTGCGCGCGTTGTGCCGGCGGTCCAGCAGCGTGTGCAGGATGCGCTGCAGCAGCGCGCCCGACAGCCGCAGCGGCTAAGAGGTGCGGGCTCACGTGGGCGTGTGCAGCGTGCGCGCGTTGTGCCGGCGGTCCAGCAGCGTGTGCAGGATGCGCTGCAGCAGCGCGCCCGACAGCCGCAGCGGCTAAGAGGTGCGGGCTCACGTGGGCGTGTGCAGCGTGCGCGCGTTGTGCCGGCGGTCCAGCAGCGTGTGCAGGATGCGCTGCAGCAGCGCGCCCGACAGCCGCAGCAGCTAAGAGGTGCGGGCTCACGTGGGCGTGTGCAGCGTGCGCGCGTTGTGCCGGCGGTCCAGCAGCGTGTGCAGGATGCGCTGCAGCAGCGCGCCCGACAGCCGCAGCAGCTAAGAGGTGCGGGCTCACGTGGGCGTGTGCAGCGTGCGCGCGTTGTGCCGGCGGTCCAGCAGCGTGTGCAGGATGCGCTGCAGCAGCGCGCCCGACAGCCGCAGCAGCTAAGAGGTGCGGGCTCACGTGGGCGTGTGCAGCGTGCGCGCGTTGTGCCGGCGGTCCAGCAGCGTGTGCAGGATGCGCTGCAGCAGCGCGCCCGACAGCCGCAGCAGCTAAGAGGTGCGGGCTCACGTGGGCGTGTGCAGCGTGCGCGCGTTGTGCCGGCGGTCCAGCAGCGTGTGCAGGATGCGCTGCAGCAGCGCGCCCGACAGCCGCAGCAGCTAAGAGGTGCGGGCTCACGTGGGCGTGTGCAGCGTGCGCGCGTTGTGCCGGCGGTCCAGCAGCGTGTGCAGGATGCGCTGCAGCAGCGCGCCCGACAGCCGCAGCGGCTAAGAGGTGCGGGCTCACGTGGGCGTGTGCAGCGTGCGCGCGTTGTGCCGGCGGTCCAGCAGCGTGTGCAGGATGCGCTGCAGCAGCGCGCCCGACAGCCGCAGCGGCTAAGAGGTGCGGGCTCACGTGGGCGTGTGCAGCGTGCGCGCGTTGTGCCGGCGGTCCAGCAGCGTGTGCAGGATGCGCTGCAGCAGCGCGCCCGACAGCCGCAGCGGCTAAGAGGTGCGGGCTCACGTGGGCGTGTGCAGCGTGCGCGCGTTGTGCCGGCGGTCCAGCAGCGTGTGCAGGATGCGCTGCAGCAGCGCGCCCGACAGCCGCAGCGGCTAAGAGGTGCGGGCTCACGTGGGCGTGTGCAGCGTGCGCGCGTTGTGCCGGCGGTCCAGCAGCGTGTGCAGGATGCGCTGCAGCAGCGCGCCCGACAGCCGCAGCAGCTAAGAGGTGCGGGCTCACGTGGGCGTGTGCAGCGTGCGCGCGTTGTGCCGGCGGTCCAGCAGCGTGTGCAGGATGCGCTGCAGCAGCGCGCCCGACAGCCGCAGCGGCTAAGAGGTGCGGGCTCACGTGGGCGTGTGCAGCGTGCGCGCGTTGTGCCGGCGGTCCAGCAGCGTGTGCAGGATGCGCTGCAGCAGCGCGCCCGACAGCCGCAGCAGCTAAGAGGTGCGGGCTCACGTGGGCGTGTGCAGCGTGCGCGCGTTGTGCCGGCGGTCCAGCAGCGTGTGCAGGATGCGCTGCAGCAGCGCGCCCGACAGCCGCAGCAGCTAAGAGGTGCGGGCTCACGTGGGCGTGTGCAGCGTGCGCGCGTTGTGCCGGCGGTCCAGCAGCGTGTGCAGGATGCGCTGCAGCAGCGCGCCCGACAGCCGCAGCAGCTAAGAGGTGCGGGCTCACGTGGGCGTGTGCAGCGTGCGCGCGTTGTGCCGGCGGTCCAGCAGCGTGTGCAGGATGCGCTGCAGCAGCGCGCCCGACAGCCGCAGCGGCTAAGAGGTGCGGGCTCACGTGGGCGTGTGCAGCGTGCGCGCGTTGTGCCGGCGGTCCAGCAGCGTGTGCAGGATGCGCTGCAGCAGCGCGCCCGACAGCCGCAGCAGCTAAGAGGTGCGGGCTCACGTGGGCGTGTGCAGCGTGCGCGCGTTGTGCCGGCGGTCCAGCAGCGTGTGCAGGATGCGCTGCAGCAGCGCGCGCGTGGGCGGCGCGCCGGCGCCCGACAGCCGCAGCAGCGCGTCCAGGAACGCCGCCGGGAACGCCTTGCTCAGCTCCGTCGTCTTGTACGTCGTGCCCACCTGCGGTCACACAACGGAACATATTCATGTACAGATTCATTACCAATTGGACAAATAAATAACTCTTGTTATGTTATTTCAGTTTTATCATAGTTTAACGGCCTAAAGGCGTTGTAGCGACATCTAGCGACGTCTGGTGACAACTTGTGACAATCAGCAATGACAGCGCCACCAGCGTTACATAGCGCACGTGTCCGTCTCTCCGTCTCTCCGTCTGTCCATCTGTCTGTCTGTCTATATATCTGTCGGTCTGTTTGTCTGTGTGTCTGACACATCTACTTTTTCTTAGAAACATAGTGTGATAAATGATTGAAGAGAATGAAAATACCATTATGTGTGAAAATACCGTTAAGGATATATTGAACGTTAAAAGTGCAATTGACGCTAGAGTGACGAGTTCCCATCCCCTACTACTAAGTAGCTTTCATTGGTTTCTGACTAAAATAGATTTATAGTGCGTTTATGCATAAGGCGGAAAGAGTATAGTGACGTCAGCGTCAGTAGAAATCGTTAATTGCCTCACCTTCAGCAAAGACTTGAGCAGGATGCTCTGCAGCATGACGTCAGCCTTGCCGGGCTTGGCGGTGCGCGCGGCGGCCGGGATCTTGCTCACAATGAACATCATGATGTCGATCTTCTGGAAGTCTGGCAGGTGGTCCGCGAACTCTCCCAGAGCGTTGATCAGGGCCTCCTGGTAGAGCTTCTCGTCGGTCTCGTTCTGTCGACAATGGAAACGGATATGCTAGAAGAGGCCAACGTGCAGGAGACCAATTTTTGGTATTTTTGACTTGCGAGCGATAGAAAATATGAACACGAGTGGTCCGTGGCATTCGTTTTGAATTCTATCTATAGAGAGTATCATTTGACATCTTTCAAACCTGTTGGATATTTATGCCGGGAAGTACACGAAGCATAAACAAACCTAGCTCAATGCCATAGACATCCACAGACGAGAAGGCGTTTCATTTTTCCTACATTTATTAATAACCAGTCAAGAATTTGTAAAATAAGCGTAAAAAAATCTTATTGGAACTGAAATATTAAATTGCTTGGTATGATTTCATCTTTTGTTAGCGTCACACATTTATTCGCAATTAAAATATGAATTAAAAAAAACCGGTAAAACATCGACTTTCTGCGTATTATAAATAAATAAATAAATAAATAAATAAATAATGAAACAAGTTCCAACTTAACAATACTATTTAGTCAATCCCTCACTTTCGAGTGAAAATCTCAAAAATACACCGTGTTTTTTTTGATTTACGATAACTTCGGCATATTACTAGGTACATCCATAGAAACTAAGTGGTAGATTCGATTTTTAAATATTGCAACAAAAAAAAAACCTTTTTAGAACAAAGTAATTAAATTTTGTATCTTTGGTCATTCTAAAAGGGCCTTTAGAGTTAACTCGTAGTCAGTGTCAAATACGTCAATGTAGGCGTGACATACACAGACAGTTAAGAGCCTTTCAGACCAGTTCAACGTGATTAAATGATTAAATTTAAAAATTAAATATCTTTAACCGTTACAGTTATCATTTGTCCGTCTTCGGGAAATTAACTTTATTTGACCTAAAGAACGTTCCCTTAAAGTTATCGAAAATCAAAAAAAACACGGTGTATATAATTTGGGACCATTCGAAAATAAATCGTGAAAGATTTTCGCATTCGAATATTTTCTACCGCTCGGTTTTGAAATCGAGCGCTCGAAAGTCAAAAATCGGTCCCCAGGTGACCTAATGGAAAGTCATCACCAGGAGACAAAATCTGGGGTCTTAGTGAAATAGGGTACATGTCGACTTAACTCGGAATAAAAAAGGGTATATACATGAACGGACAGTACTAGACTTAAACTCTTTTTCACTTGATCTTCAGGGGACTTCCTTTTTCACTAGGACCACAGAATTGCAAATGCATTGCCAGCCTGTCATAAAACAGTATTGTCGTCGCTGGCAGGTTCCTAAATCGTAGCGGTTCCAGAAAATTTCTCGCGCGTACAAACAAGTTTTTCAAAAAACGCTCAATAAATTGCCACCTTTAAGTAGGAATTCCCTGTTCTCTATTATCTGCCATCGTCTGCCTGATACAATCGCCCACACAACTGAGTGACCAATGAAGTTAAACCAAGAGAAACTGTCCCTGTCATGCACATAAGATTCTCATGTAAAATCTATATTCTTCTCTTTCTACATTTTCTCACTTCTGTCTTTAATGGGCAGTTGTGTGTCACTCTTTTCCCTGTGCCTTTCAAAATGTTTAAACAACATTCATGGTGTCTCTTTTTACCTAATGGCAAAGAGCAAACGAGCAATCACCTCATATTATGCGGACTTTGAAGCAATATTGCAATATTGAGTATGCAACTAATATTGGCATTCAAGATACAATAATGAAGGAACTTTAAATTATTATTATTATTAATAATGAAGGTTCGTCCGATATTTACCTCGGAATCTCTTGCAACTGACGCTCTCAGATTGGTGAGGAGATTGTTAATGATCTCCAACACGGATGGACCTGAAACAATTGAAAATTAAATAAAATGCAGTAACAAAAACGACGTGAGAATTCTTTAAGTATGTGTGCCTGGTACTTGGATAACAGTTTTGACAGAATTTAATACAACCTTACCTCCAAACTAGTGCTTTTGTCGATCGTCGTCTTTATTACTGAACCATCTCATTGAAAACCATTACCATACAATCATTCTATCTATTCTTCAGTACCAGGACCTTATTTTACTGGGTAAAACCAAATTAAGCCTTTGACAAAGGCTAATTTGCCGCTATTCTAGCCAGTAAAAACAATATCGTATTTGACCTGTTACGGAATCGTTTTTCAATCGGCGGCCATTGCCGTTATCTGCTATTATTACAGGTCGGATTTTTATTCCCACAGAAAAAATGTAAACAAAGTTTCGTCACTGTCAAAGTGACATTCAGGGGATCTCAAAGTTTGGACCAGCAAGAAATATAATAAAAGGTTATCATTTCGCTCGAACCGTGATTTAATAATGAATTCGAGAAATAAATGACCTAAAATCGCACAAGTGAGTCACTGGAAAGCGATTACGATGGGAGCACGAATTGTGAAGCGAAGAGATTGTGTTGACGTCTCACATCAATCAAGCGGCCCTCAACTTATTGACTCGATGTCAATGATACCAGAGCAATAAATTAATTAAGCATACGAAAACGGTCCTCTTGTTTTAAATTAATAAAACAAAGAGTTTATATCAAAATAAAGTTTGCAATCAACAAATTAAATTCTTCAATATTGATTGCATTTTTTTTATAGAAAGTCGATTTCTTTTGAATGTGTATATACTCAATATTCTGAATACCGCAAATGTTTTTCGTTAAGGGCCACCTTTGTTTACATTTTTTCTGTGGGAATAAAAATCCGACCTCAGCTATAGCAACCCCGAGCCTACACGGTCCCCGGGCACGCACCGACGCTGTCCCCGGCGGCGATGGCGACGATGTTGCTGAGCACGGCGGCGCGCGCGGCGCGCACGCGGGTGCGCAGGCGCGCGTCGGGCCCGGCGCCCGCGTCCAGGTGCTGCATCAGCGCCTCCACCACGCTGTACGAGTACTGCGCCTGCGCACGTCACACACCGATACAATCATACTGATATTCAAGATACACCACAAAGTTAGAACATTTATGATCATACACCGAATTGAGGGGGGCAAAAATGTACCAGTACTAGTGAATCATTAAATATCGACTTATTTTATCGACAACTTTTTTCGTGACATATCGATACTACTTTAGAAAAAACTCGTATCTGATGTATCGAGATGTACGATTGTAAACTTTATTCCCTTCTAGTTAAGGTTTAAAGTCGTAATTCACTAAATATGAGATACAAGGTTTTTTCACAGCAATGACGATATGGTTATTGTTATTACATTTCATGCAAAAGTAAGTCGTACCTTTATCTTCTAAATCTAAATCATCAGCTTTCCAAGAAGATAACCGATCTTTTTACCTTTCGAGTCATTACTAACCGACTTAAAAAACAAAAAGGTTCTCAATTCGTCAAAATGCTAAAGAATATTATAGTACTGAATTAATTTGTTATTTAAAGTAATTTCAATGGTTGTCACAAGTGAATCGTGTCCAAAGTCAATGTTAGATACCGGTTGTTTATAGTTGCGATCATTAGAAATAAAAGAGGTTTACAAATAATTAAAAGGCATTCAAACTTGGCCATTAGTCCATTACTTATGATAATGATAATTAAAAATTGCTTTTTATCGATGTCGATAAACTTGGTCGACATTTAATGAATCACTAGCACTGGTACATTTTCGCCTCCTCCAATCCGGTGTTTGTTTATGATACTTTATATTATAGTAGGCAGGTAAATACTTGTATAGAAAACATGATGATCTTGAATGTATGTACGGCGAAGTCGTTCGGCACCCACAGGTCGTGTCGGTCCAAATGCCTGAAAAAAACAATAAAAATAGGATACAATTTGACTTTTTCTCACAACATAAAAAAAAGCTGGGGACCGATTTTTCACTTTCGGCCGCTCGATTTCAAATCCGAGCGGTAGGAATGCGAAAATCTTTCACGATTTATTTTCGAATGGTCCCAAATTCCATATTTTTGAGATTTTCACTTGAAAGTGTAGTATTGTTAAGTTGGAACTTGTTTCATTATACGCAGTCGATGTTTTACCGGTTTTTTTATTCATATTTTAATTGCGAATAAATGTGTGAAGCTAACAAAAGATGAAATCATAACAAGCAATTTAATATTTCAGTGCCAATAAGATTTTTTTACGCTTTATTTTCAAATTCTTGACTGGTTATAAATGTAGGAGAAATGAAACGCTTTCTCGTCTGTGGATGTCTATGGCATTGAGCTAGGTTTGTTTATGCTTCGTGTACCTACTTCCCGGCATACATACCCAAGCTGGGTAACCCAACAGGTTTGAAAGATGTCAAATCATACTTTCTATTGATAGAATTCAAAACGAATGCCACGGATCGCTCGTATTCATATTTTCTATCGCTCGCAAGTCAAAAATACCATTTCATTGTTTTTTGTCACTTTCGAGTTAAACTTTCGAGCGCTCGAAAGTCAAAAATCGGTCTCCAGATCATGTATAAAACACTTGAGGAAAAACATGTTTTGAATAGCTATAAAAAATAACCAAGACATTTCTTTTGATCATTGATATTTTTTGACAACTCCATATGAGAACAGCTATCGCGAGATTATAAAAAAAATATCCTTGAAACTGGTTCTCCATTCTACTTGGTTAAACAATATTGATTTTGACATGTTATTGTACTGTCCAATAAATATTGGTTTTAACGAATTATGAATATTGTTATGCCAAACGCACTGAGGGAATACCAGGGTAGCAGAGATAAGTGAGAGCTCACGTCAGCACCGGGCGCAGCACGCTCCGGATGTGGCCGAAGGACGCGCGCCCCACCAGCTCGCGCAGGCAGGCCTCGGCCAGGCGCGGCGGGGACTCCTCGACGCCGTCGCGCCCGTCGGTGTCCATACACGACATGGTTTCGTATTTTTCTGCTGTCTGGAAATAATTTCACAACTAAATGCTATTTCAAATTGAGTTCAAATCTAATTTTAGACAGCAAGTGATCTATTGGCCTGAAGTCATGCCCATAAAAGAGAGAAACTGCCAAGGAGTGGAAGTCTCTCCCTGTGTCTGTATTCCGGCAATCGTACAACCTTGGTGTTTTCAAGGCAAGAGTGAATAGGCTTTTTCCTGGGTAAGCGTGTACCACCCTCGACCTCGTGGTCACTTAATATCAGGTGAAAATGAGGTCAAACGGAAACCCATTTTTGAAAAACGAAACATTTTAAGACAGGTTCCAAATGTAATTATTTATCGCCGGAATGCCCCTTGTACGTCCGCTCATTGGCAAATTATGAAGTAGATCACATTCCAAAGTTCCTAGCGGTAAATCGTCGGTGAAACTGCAAAACCGAGTAAGTAACATTTTAAATAAAGAGCAAAATGCACCTTTTTAATGAGACAGTAAGGTTTATTTTGCTCTATCATAAATTGGTTAGTTACGCGGCGCGGTGTTGCAGTCGCATCACCGACGAAATGACTTTCATGAAAGATTCCATAGCGGGCAAGTTACCTGCATATTGTACAGCAGAGAAGGTACGATCTTGTCCATGTGCTGGGCCTCCCATATATTTTCCACGAGGTCATCGGAAACTGTTTTCCTTATCACTCCCTGAAAGGAAAAAATCACAAATTAATTTAGTAATTCATTGTTATTTTCTGCTTGATTAAATTTTATTGTAAAACGACATAAAATAATACAACAACCATAACACAATAACTGAAAAATAAAACTAAAATTAAATAAGACTAACTCTAAATATATAAATTAACTAAAACATTAAATCTAAGAATGGCCCCTGCGGCATTGCACCAAAGATGCTGGCAGCATTTCCTCGCTGGATGGTTAAACTTATACGTTGAGCGACGAAACTGCCAGCTCTTCGGTCTCCCTCGTTTTCTGCTTTACTTAGACTTGCTAATACTATAATATCAGAGTCCCGAGGTGTCTTGACCTGAGCTGCAAGCAACAAGGGACAATACTTGGAGCGAGTGAAAATGACAGTTCCGCATGTGTACCAAAAACGACGTTATTAAGTTTTTAAATACATTTGACAATGACAATCAAATAAAAATTAAACAGTATTTAAAAGTGACCATTTTACTTAATTCTGTGTCTGATAAAAAAAAGCGCTATTTGAATAATTGAGGATAAAAAAATATATAAATTAAATATTAAGGTCAATAAAATCCAACTTTCCGCACGGTATGAAGTTACAAAAAGTACTACTTATTTTAGCAACTGTTTAAAAAAGATAATCCTTGATCTAACTCACCAGGCTCACATGAATAGCTAGAACCTATTTGCATAAGTCGCAACACGATCGAATTAAAACGAGCAAGTATTGTTGGCGTTGCGGCCAGAATTCCACCACGGCGCACGCAACGGCGCACATGTGGGTACAAATTCGCATATGTATGTATGTATATGTATGTATGTAAACTCTTTATTGCACAAAAAATAAAAAAACAATTACAAGTAAATTCGTACATAAACATATACACACCTATATATACACTCCTACGTGGTACACGCACGAAACGTGTCAGGACAGGTGTCAGTGACACACGCCTAGAAGAACTGATCCACGTGGTTCACATACGTAACGTACGCCGCAGTACAATTCCAACTTAAATCTGTGACACATTTCATGAAAATCAAGAAGGTAAGCGGGATTTTAATATTTACATCAAAAGTACCAGGACGACATAAGTTTCGAGGAGTTACCGGCAAGCCCTGAATGCCGGCGAGGCACATTTAATTAAAATCAAGAAGGTAAGCGGGATTTTAATATTTGCAAACCTTCAAAGTACCAGGACGACACAAATTTTGAGGAGTTACATGCAAGCCTTGAGACGGCAAGGCACATTTCAATAAATCAAGAATTAGTGTGTGGCCGCACTGCGGCTACACCGCCGCGGTTTTTAACCGCCTGACTTTTTAATCAAGTAAAACGAATGCAAGCGGCCGCACTGGGGGCTGCTTATTTACTTGATATAAAAGTCACGCGGTTAAAAACCGCGGCGATTTAGCCGCAGTGCGGCCTTTGCATAAGCTGGATTTTAAAATTTGCATTCCCTTAAAGTACCAGGACGACACAAGTTTTGAGGAGTTACCTTAAGCCTTGAATGCCGGCGAGGCACATTTTCATTAAAATCAAGATAGAGCTGGATTTAAAATTTGCGATCCCTCAAAGTACCAGGACGACACAAGTTTCGAGGAGTTAACTGCAAGCCCTGAATGCCGGCGAGGCACATTTTCATTAAAATCAAAAAAGAGCTGGACTTTACATTTGCAATCCCTCAAAGTACCAGGACGACACAAGTTTTGAGGAGTTACCTGCAAGCCCTGAATGCCGGCGAGGCGTATCTTGTCCCGCGCCTCAATGTCGGTATGGTTGCTGTGGCACATGGCCGAGAACTTGGACACGAAGAAGTCGTAGCGGCGATGGTACGACGGCGTGTCCTCTTCGATGTTCGCGAAACGAACGAACTGGAAAGGAAATGAGATTAATAATCAGGATTTTAAAATATTGTTATTTAGTTTTTACAATTAAGTAAGTGTTTACATATCGCTCATCCAATAGAATAATGACATAATTGCATTTTTAGCATGCATGTTATGTCATTGTTCCACGCGATAGACCTGACCTTTAGAACACTTACGACGGTAAAATCTCAAAACCCGTTTTTTTGCAATTATGTCATTATTCTATTGGATGAGCGATATACATACATACTTCATCACTTTACGATTAAATTCCTCGATTACTATTAGTTCGAAAAGTTCGAAAGACAAATTCAACAACTCCTTTTATTATTATGCGAAATTTACATGCTTTTTAAAACGGAGGAGGCATACAATACAGGCACACAGACTGATGGCAAGTGTTTTATAAAGGTGATGGAGGCAACGCACGCTCTGTGTGGCCAGGCTCTGCAGCTGAGGGTCGGTGGACTCCAGCAGCTTCTGCACCATCTTCAGGAAGCTCTCCACGAACAGGTTGAGCGTCTGCGAGTGGCATGCCACCAGCAGCTGGTCCATCGCCTCCATTGCTATTATCACGAACCTGAACAACAAAAAATTATATCTTCGGATAAGTTTTTGGTAGCCTAGGACCATATTAATCATACATACATGCATTAACTCACGCCTTCATTACCAGAGTGAAAGAATTACAAGTCTTAAAACTTCTCGATAATTCTGTAACCACATTTTGCACAAGAAGGCTAAGATGTTTTCCAGTGTATTAGTGACAGGTGGCAAGCCCATCGCCTAACAGTACTACAAGCCTTTATTCACTTAGTCGCCTCTTACGACATCCACGGGAAGACATGGAGTGGCACTATTCTAACCCGGCAACCACACGGCACCATATTAATCAAATGAGAGATATATGCTAGCTAAGCTTATGCCAGCGACTTCATCCGCGTAGAATTCGTATTTTTGTCATCCCACGGGAATCTGCATTGCATGGAAAAATAGATGCAATTTAATTTGCACCTTATGACTATTACGCAGAAGTCTGATCGTGGGTTTTATTAGTGCTTCGGAAATCATCGGAATCGGTGTTCGTGTCTGCTCGAACGAAGATTCACGACACGCCATATAAATTGTGTTCTACTGTACTGCGAGATGATTCCAAAGTGGTAGCTGAATGAATTCCCTTGACTGCACAAGGCTAAGATTTCTGATCGTATGATAAGCTGTTCATTATCACATTTTTTAAGTGGATCCATGATAACAAGACGAATCGCAACATTAGTCTGCAAAAACGGAGTATACGAAGATACTGCTTATGCTTCATTCCTCATATTTAGGACGCAGATAAATTGGATTAGTTTTTTCTGGTTTGATTTGGCACTTTGTGTGTGGGTTATGTCAAATTTCAACACAAAGTAATCAAATTAATCTGCGTTCTGAATATTGCGAACGAGCATTAGAATATAAGTTGTATTTACAGATATAGACATACATAAGTACATATTATCACGGTGGGGCAAGAGCGTCAACGGGGTAAGTGTAACAAACCATGTATTTTTAGGAGATATTGTTGGTTTGACGAACTTGCCCCTTAGACGCACTTACCCCAAGGTGGGGCAAGAGCGTCAACGGGGTAAGTGCGACCAACCATATATTCTTTAGGAGATATTGTTGGTTTGACGCACTTACCCCGACTTACTTAAGTTCGCTTTTTCGTTCCAACGTCATATCTTAAAGATGAACTATAGCACTAATATATCAAAGGCGATAAAGCGACAAGGCACAAAACTCGGCAGTTCCTCTTACCCATGCCTCCTCCTATAGATATCCCGGCTGGCCTTCTGGAACAGGTACTCCCCGATCCTGTCCAGCTTCTCGGGGCTGGAGAGGGAGTAGAACGTCAGCTTCTCCATGTTGGACTTGACCAGCCCCTCCTGCGGAGACGCCGGGAAGATGTTGTCGACCAGCCGCTTGTAGCGGGGTCGCAGCGCCGAACAGCAGCCACAGCAACCTGGAATTAATAAGTCTTTACTTAGGATTGCTTGGAAATATTATTTTGTAAAGGATATTATTCAATAAACATATATTGTAGTAGAATCGGAATGTTGCATTATCTGTGGTCACAGGCTATGCGTCCCTATTCCTATCTTAACAACCAAAGAGTCAACACGGTTATTGGTAAGTCGACCTATTCACCTCTAGGGGTTATGGGGGAGATCATTTGCAATCATTTGGGTCCCATAATACCTTACGCAAAAGTTGTAATTTTTTTCTGTTTTTGTGTCATTTATGTTGGATAAACTGATAAAAAATCATGTTTTTTTTACTTTTGGTCTCGCATTCTTAAACGTGTACAGATAATTCTACTTTAAATATTGCATAAGAACAGCAATTTTACTTTACACTTAAAAAAGTGCATTTTTTTTAAATCAATTTTGAAGATTCGTTCCCGACTCTTTTTTTATTAAATTATCTCAGAAATGGTTCACTTTTGCATAAGGTATTATGAGACCAAAATGATTGCAAATTACCTCTCCCATAACCTCTAGAGGGGAATAGGTCGACTTACTAATAACCCTGTGTAAAATGTACCAGAATAATAACTGAATTTATTTATGAAAATAAACCCATGAAGACCCAAAACTATATTTTAATATAATATACATGTATGGTTAGAGCTAAGATAGGAACTCATGATAGGAAGGGTTAATAAAAACAGAACAAGGTACCTTCTAAACCTGGGTAAGTATAACTTAAGCATACTAACAGGAATTCTGACTGGACACTGTCCGCTCAACAGACATCTGACGGTAATAGGTATTAAACAGAACCCTCAATGCCCACACTGTGGCAAAGAGGAAACTAGTCAACACGTCCTAGCCGAGTGTGTCATGTACTCGTCACTGAGATACCACACATTCGGAGAGGACGTTTTGTCCACAGAAGATCTCAAAAGCATCAACCTACGGGACGCACTGTTGTTCTGTAGGAAGACAGGAAGATGGGATCGATGCTGGATGGGAGCGCCGCCGGGCCAGTAACCTGAGGCACGACTGAGGGGAATAGGGTAGAATGAACGGCTGACCGAATCGACTGCCCGCCTGCTTCGGCTGGGCGTCCCCACTTATCATCATCATCATCATCATGGTTAGAGCTACTCCTGCATACAGCCTCGCTAAGTGGTTACCGGCGTAGACCGGAAAGTTTATATGTTCAAGGTGCATGTTTAAGAATAAAGCAAAAGGACTATACTCGTATAAGCCTCGGCTGGGAAGGGATGTTGTAGACCTAGCCAAAGTAGCCCCCTGCTAAAGCGATAAGCGCATCGCCCCAGGGGTGTTAGTCCGTGCAACCCGACCTGGACCCTGTCGGGACGGGTATGCATAGGCATTCTGCCACCCTACCAAGAAGGCAGTAGTCAAAGAATTATATACTCTATAGGTAACCACATTAAATTTTAAATGCTTTTACCACTTATTTACTATGCAGTTAGCCACCTTCTTTGGTAGGATGGTTCCCCGGGGTTAAAAAAAACAAAGTCCTAGCTGCTAAAGTTTCTGTTTTCTATCGATTCAAAATGTATGGAGTTAACATAAGCGGCCGACCGATCTGTCATCAGCTTACGTCAATCCAATCGTATCCAATAGAGTGCCATTTACTAAATAACAATTAGCAATCTTCGTTTTTCTAGAACACACGAGTGACAAATATACTGTCAGTAGCGAGTGCAAGCGTGATAGCGATAGCCAGCCGAAAACTATTAAGAAGCTGGGAATACTGTACATATTATATTGTCGATTTTCGACAATCGCTAACGCATCATTATGTGCTCATACTCGTTCCCGTCCAGCAACTGCATGCTTTCCGGCCGTTACAGTAATGTACTAATTCGAAACAGAAAACACTGAAAAAAATATACGGCAGTCCCATAGCTGACATGAGCTGATATGTTTTGTATGGTGATAATTTCATGGATAAATTACGGAGTGTGTCTAGCGGACCCCGGGTCTTACGTGTCGGCTTCTTAACGTAATAGGACTCGTAGTTTTGTTTTTAAGGTTTAAATTAATTTCAACTCATGGAAATAAGGTTAATTTTAAATTACATTAAACCCGCACGATCATATCATTATGTGCTGGACTAAACCTACTGTGCCACCGCGCAAAGTCGTAGCCAAGTGATCAGGTATGTAACCCCAAAAAGAACTGGCTCAAACCATACTAGGACAGCATAAATAGCAAACAACTGAAGGAACCCTAGGTACTTAACCAACCACTTACTCAAACATCAAACGCCAAAGTGAATACAAAACGAGACTAGCTGCATATTCAGTGCCAAATACTCAAAATCGGGTCCACAATGTATAGAAACAGAAAAACCGGGGTAGAAAGTATAGCCTTTTGCCCCTTTCAGATGGCTTTAATCTGGAGCAATCTATATTTAACGCGACCTTTTCACTTATTTACATCAATGGAGCGTACTTCAAAGGGATTTATCATAATTAACCTTTCGGAATTTAAAAACGATGGTGGGAAAGCGGTGTCAAGTTCGTAGACTTTGACTGTCTGTCTGTCTTATCCCAGAGATCGGAATAGGTAGAGCTAATTTGCCTAAACTTGATGCATGTTTATTCAAAAATGTGTTCCTATTTCACTCACTCATGAATGAATATGCGTCAAGTTTAGGCAAATTAGCTCTAACTAAGTATCATGAAAGTCGATTGCGCCAATCAAGACATATCCTTTAAAACGAGCGACTCAATTCTACTCGACATTCAGATTTTTACCCGACTGCCGAAGAAGGAAGGTATTGTGTTTAACAGCCTTTAAATGTATGTTTGTTCCTTTGTGGCGTACTAAAAACTAAACGCGTGGATCGATTTTGATGATTCTTATATCAATCGATTTGTCTTAATCTTGTGAGTGTCGCTAAAGATATGACAGTAATTAAAATTCAATATGGCGGCAACTAGACGCCATATTGTAAATATGAAGAAAAAAATATATCTTATCCATTAACCCATCGTATGCTTAGGCACGGATCCGTACTCAAAATTTGAATATCTTTTTGTATTTTTTTAAGCCTAATTTTATGGACTATATCTTAATCAAAAGAGACTAGAACTTGGTACTTTTTTGACCTCCCGCATAGGAGGGGTTAACCTACCGCCAAGCAGCAGTGTTCGCATTGTTGTATTCCGGTTTGGGGATAAGACAGCCGGTGAAATTACTAGCATAGAGGCATTCCATCTTAGTCCTCAGGGTTGGCAGTGCATTTGCAGTCTTGTGAATGCGAATGTCTATGGGTCACAGTTTCCACTTACAATCAGGTGGCCTGTGTGCTCGTTGCCTTCTCTATGCCATAAAAAAAACAGTCGACGATCTATGACTAGCGGGGTATCATAGAATAGGTATTTAAAAATCATCTTTAGGTTTCTGTATTCATTTTTTTTCATTCATTAATTCATTCATTAGGCTATATAACGATTTAAAGTTGGTTAGCAACGACAGTGGGGTTTTTTAAAGCTTGGTTTTTGTTGTTATTATTTTTATTAATTTATCTTTTTGATTTATGGCTATTAGGCGACAGTAATTTCTCTGACACCTAAAATGTTATAGCATTTTTATATTACTGGAAAATCACGATTTTGTTACTGAATCATAATGGCTCTGGTAACCTTAGGTCGACTGGTTCGATGAGTTGATAATGAAATAAAATGAAAATAATGCCCTCAATTTGTTTGGAAACCTAAAAAAACTACGTAAAATGCGAATAAACAATACCATGAAAGTAGCAGATATTATTATAAACTGAAAAAACAAACAACAAATTAAAGTATTTTAATGCATATTAAATTAATAATATCTTTCATCATAATCATCATCATGTCAGCCGAAAGACGTCCACTGCTGGACATAGGCCTCCCCCAAGGCTCTCCACTCAGACCGGTCTTGTGCTTTTCGCATCCACCGCTTTCCCGCGAACCCGCGATCTTCACAAGGAAGATCGTCACTCCATCTTGCCTACCTACAGCTCGTCGTCGTAATAATATATTTGCAACAATCAAAATTAATAATTAATAAATGAATTTTTAATCGGGCTCATTTTGTAGTTATTGACACCTTAGAATCGGGTATATGTGAATGTAACATTTTTTTTTATTATGGTTTATTCCTCCATCTCACTCTTTCCAATTTGAGTCTCACGTAATGTCATAAAACCTCTAATAAATTTGCACTTTAAGATTGAGTGGCGTCCGCGGACCGGGATACGAGCTGTAGGTAGGCCTCCAACAAGATGGAGTGACGACCTTGTAAGGATCGCGGGGACGCGGTGGATGCGAAAAGAACAAGACGGGTCTGAGTGGAGAGCCTTGGGGGAGGCCTATGTCCAGCAGTAGACGTCTTTCGGCTGACATGATGATTAAAATAACCCTAATAGAACTATTACTCACAAGTCATATAAACTGTTCGGCTTATAATAAAGCATGTTCGATGAGCGATCTTGGTTAGCGGCATCATATTGAAATCACTTCACAAAATAATCCCAACTCACTTAAATCCTTCAACACAATCACTTCATTTTAGACGGCCATTTAACAGCATCTTTATAAGTGTAATAACTAATAAGCCTTCAATAAGTCTTTTATTTTAAATCGACTTTATCGTTCCGGTGTTTACTGGACTACTGACACGATATCATAGTACTACAAAAGATAAGGCACTCTGATAAGACATATCTGAGAGCAACCCCGCACTAGGACATGTGGTCTGAATCATGGAACATCGTGCAAGCTACACGACCTGCGGCCCAGGATATAGATTATATCCATAGCGAAAACAACTATTTGTTCCTGAGACTTGTATGTTTGCTAACTATACTATGCACCAAAAAAACGGGGCAGAGTGCGTTTTTTATACAAACGAGGCTATTTCGAAGCCTTGGTTCCTGGCCAAGGGTGGTTTTGAGTGAGGTTTAATGGTGGATACTCCGAGTTTCCATAGAGGAGGTCAAATGTTCTTAAGATACCTAACTTATCGCACAACAAACTGTCCTCAGTTTGACGGAATATAAATATGTACATACCATTTAAGTTTTTTTGTGATAAATAAATTTAAAAAAAAAAACAGTTAACACCACAGCGAGAGAGTTTGGGTCAGCATTTGGATTTCCTTACAATTTATTGCCATTTAAGATGTTTTTCTGAACATGGGATACCATTACCTAGGTATTTCGTAATCTTATTTATACCTAGTATAGGGCAAGTAGGAGTACCACATCAAGTTCGTGCGAGATCGTCCCATACCCATGTTGCACGGGGACTACAGGTTTTAACGGGAGCGCCTCACTTTCACTGCCGCCGACCCGCTGGGCGGGTCAATTTTGAATGAAAATCAGAGAGCTTGGCACTGAAAGTGTTAAGAGCGTGCCTTTAAGTTAGGACGTCTCTTGTTTAGAGATTATAGTTTATTTACAGTAGATATTGTTTAAATTGGAGTGATTTTTAGAGGTATTGGGGAATAGCCAGGTAAAAATATTAAACCGATATTGTGATTGGCAATCACAATATTCACGCACAAAGGTCAAATATTGGTATTATCCATTGGTTTTTTCTCACTTAACTCGTCGATTTGCCTTTTGATTTAAACTTTAAAACACATTACAATGAGAAAAACAAAAACGTTTTTTTATATTTTTTCCATTCATTTTATCATTAAAAAAATCATATCATATCATTTCATATTATAAATGGGACATAGTATAGTTTTTACGCGGACGGAGTCTAGACGGATAAAAGCCAGTCCTAAATATTTCCAAGTAGTATAAAAATTTGACACTTTAAAATCACTTCAAAAAAAATCCGCTCCATAAATACATTCTTAAGAAAATTCTCACAACTTTTTATTTGTTCTAGCCTCAAGTATTTTAACTGTATAAAGGTTGTCAGTGAACTTTTACACGACTTCGTATACAGGGTGTACCGACGGGGCGCGAGGCAGCACGCGACTGGCGCGACAGGGCACTAAATATAAACTGAAGTTAACTGAACAGAAATACACACACGAGGTATGACAAATAGGGCAAGCGGACATTGTCAAAGGGTTACGATTGCTTGTTTACGCTGGTGTTCAGAACTTCATTAAAATGCGATTAAAATGTACAATAGTTATTTGTTATACAAGTGGGGAAAGTTGTATTTTACCTGCGAGTGTTCATTTGAAACACGAGGTAGCGAAAGGATTCTATGATTGACCACGAGCGAAGCGAGTGGTTCAAAAATAGAATCCTGAGCGTAGCAAGTGTTTCAAGACACGAGACGTAAAATAACTTTTCACACGTGTATAACACAAAACTTTTCACCTCACTACAGCGAGGAAACTAAGAAAAGGGTTTGTACTGTAAGCTCAGTTCCGCATTTTGCACGGTTTTCTGTAATTCCGCAGGTGTTAATACGTCTTTATCACTCGAATCGCTCATTTATAATAACAAAACAAACTAGAAAAACATGCGAATATTTAACGTTGACTACAGCGAGGAAACTAAGAAAATGGTTTGTACTGTAAGCTCGGAATTGAGCTTGTAATTGGTTCAAAAATAGAATCCTGAGCGTAGCAAGTGTTTCAAGACACGAGACGTAAAATAACTTTTCACACGTGTATAACACAAAACTTTTCACCTCACTACAGCGAGGAAACTAAGAAAAGGGTTTGTACTGTAAGCTCAGTTCCGCATTTTGCACGGTTTCCTGTAATTCCACAGGTGTTAATACGTCTTTATCACTCGAATCACTCATTTTTAATAACAAAACAAACTAGAAAAACATGCGAATATTTAACGTTGACGGCTTAATAGAAAAGTTTTGTGTAAGTTTTTTTTTTATTAATTCGGATGCGTTTTGTTTGCACATCGACTGTCAGAACATTTTATCCGTTTTTAAAACAAGAATGAAGGTTAATTTTGAATGCTGATATTTATGAATTAAAATAAAGTAGTAAGACTGTATTTAGTGTTTTTTACTCGATGCAATTCATTAATTGTGATGTTAAAAATTCAGCACTTGTAAGGTTTTACGTTTGGTTAGCTGTCAAATATCACTTAAGCTGCCTTCAAATGTCAAAACTCTTTCTTCACTTGTGGATAAAAAGCGATTTTCTCAATAGATATCAAACAAACAAAAAGGGCTTTCCGAGCTAGTGAGATGAAAAGTAAATAAATGTATACCAACGCTATGTTGTAATGCATACGTAATAGCTTCTCTTCGTGATCCGACTTTGATAATGAAAACTAAAGCAGAACGCTATAAAAAAAGTCGTTAAATGAAACATAAAAAGGTCTTCCCAAAACTATATATAGACGGAGATCAAATTCATCATGCAAATACCGTTTTTTTTAGGGTTCCGTAGTCAAACTAGGAACCCTTATTTATAGTTTCGCCATGTCCGTCCGCAGCCTACCTCAGAGACTGAGTACTAGAAAGCTGTAATTTGGCATAAATATACATATTAGTCCCGCCAACAAAGTGGTAAAATAAAATAGCCTGGAACTCTAAAAAGGGTTTTACATCGATACCTTCTCTTGACTAAAACCTATAGTTAAGTACCGAAAGGGCGCCATCGGGACCCCATTACTAGCCAACGCCGTCCGTCCGTCCGTCTGTTCTACCTTTTGAGGGCTGTATCTTTTAGATGGTAATAGGTCCACGGTTCAAGTTTTTAATGAAATATATTAGGTTTTTTTTTTATGCGCATTCGTTGCCACCGTTGAGCATACGCCTCTCCAATTTAATTATGGCAGATAAAATATAATATACAAAAAACCGGGCAAGAGCATGTCGGACCACGCTCAGTGTCGGGTTCCGAAGCCGTTACTACAAACAAATTAGACCTCGCGACAAACTTAACTTTGCCGTTGGATAACTGTTATCCCCATATATCGACATAGGTCGCGGTCAGATTTCCAACACTGCAAATAAGTTTTCGGTAAGATATACAAGAGCAAATCTTTATTCGTGATTAATGTGATGATAAATACGTACCTACTAGGATACTATAAATTCGCAAGTTGCTATTTCTTTGTTTATTACTCTATAACCTAAAGGGTGAATTGCATAAATATTGTTCATAGTTAGGGAGTTAATTGAGATAGCAATAAATTTCATCCTTTGTTTTTCCTTTGTGTAACGAAAATTATCCATATGATTATAATGACAAATCTTTGTTACATTGACATTTGATTTTTTTTATAAAATTAAATAACCAAAAAATACTGGCCACTCAGAGCACTCATCACATCACACAAACAAGCAAATCATCAAAATCTCAGATTATCATAGATTATGAACCGTAACACAAGGCGATAAAACAGATCTATTTAAGGCAAAAATCGATAGTGCATTGAATGAATCAAGTATTAATAGCCGTGACAGGAAAGCACGTTTGAAAGTATAAATAACTTTTGTAGGGCTACTGACGAGAGCGAACTACTTAGCTTTGTCTGGCCGCTGATGTAGCAGTGGAATAACAGCTTAAGACAAAAATAGACAAGACTACAATAAACTTCCTTATATAGAGAGTAGGTACGTAGAGAGCATCCAAGAATCGGGAGCAAATTGTCGGCATAGCAGGCGCGGCTCACTCCGCGATTTTCGTTCATAGCTACAAGTACATGCCGGTTATAAATTATACCCATCTGATGGGTACTATTCAGGGGCTGCCACCTTAATACATAATAAGATACTCAATACTCAATATATTTATTGCGTTCCACATTTTACAGATGTTGTTGTAATCATAGGTATATACATACATCGCTCATCCAGTAGAATAATGACATAATTGCAAAAAATCGGGTTTTGAGATTTTACCGTCATAGTGTTCTAAAGGTCAGGTCTATCGCGTGGGACAATGACATAACATGCATGCTAAAAACGCAATTATGTCATTATTCTATTGGATGAGCGACATGTTCATGGTATGTGGACCCTGTTGGGCACAGCAACAGAAACAGAGGAGAGGGCTTAGCTTTATAATATTATAATATGTTATTTACTAATTTTAATTGCACTTTAATCACTGAATTATTTATAATTATTCTACTATTTGTTATATTTATTTATTATATTTTTTCAAGTATAGTTATCGATATTATTAAACTATCTCATTATAATATAGTTTATACAATTTATTGCACAAAGTATTTTGAATTATTTTTTGTTATAAGTAAATGATAGACATGTTGTCATAAGATTTTTAATTTTAATTTCTATTTTTTACGGCAGGTATTGGTTTCAGTCATCAATATTTGTTTTTGTATAATAATTAACTGTATTATATTTGCCTTATCATTTTTAATGTTAGTATTATAGTTTTATAATATATTCAATTTAATAATGTAAATTATAATAGTTTATCTTCTAAATATGTATTAATTGTGTAGTAGCATTTGGTGATAAGGAAATCTTTTAATAGTTTATTAAATTTATTTTCATTATTTTCACATTTTATTTTGTTTGGTAGTTTATTATAGATTTTTATGGACATTGTGTAAGTTCCGTCTGAATAAAGTTTGAGGTTTGATGGTGGGAGTATAAGTCTGTCTCTGTGTCTTAGATAGTGGGTGGTGGGTAAGTCTTCGCGTTTTGTGTAGTATTCGGAGTATTTACGTACAAACTTGCAAATCTCTAAAATATATATGCATGAGTGCGATAAAAATGGGTAGCTAATTGGCCGCCATGACAGATAGGCGCCATATAGGCACGCCGCATTATTCGGGTCCGTAATTTGAAACAACTATTTATCCTTGTCTAACAATAGCGTCCGCTACGAATTGCCGTCTTTATCTGCAGAAATATGGTAACGTAGCAACTGTCAGTAATTGGTGGCAAACTTTGAACGCGTTTAGTATGAGCATATTATTATTAAAATTTACGTATCTAAAAATAAAATATCCCGCATTCGTTTGTTTGATTGTAACACGTTCGCTGCGGTATTAGGTCGATCGACCACTTGCAAAGTATGGTTAACTACAGTTATATTTAATTAATATTTATTTCTAATCGTTGACAGCCCTCACTATCGGCGACGCGGCAAGTGAGCCAATTCATTTTCACCGTTTGTACACAGCCTTAACGTTCCGTTTGGCTTGCGCTGGAGTCAACGATGACAGAGGGCCATAAATAATAATGTTTTAGCTAAGAAAAAAGCGGCTTTTGTAAAGATCAAAGCAGTGCGCCTTCTGTACTTGTGGCCATATTGTGAAAATTCACCAAGTCTCACTAACATAAAATAAGACTGAAATTTGCACACGAAGTGGCAGAACGGGCAAAATCCCACGGGCCCCTAGGTATGACAAAGTTTAATAACCTTAAACCTTCGTGTCGTCAAATTAACAGATTATGGGGGCCACTTTTTCCCGTTAAGTTACTTACTCATTCGACAGATGTTATTAAGTTATGTCATATACAGCACCGGCAAATAATACCTACTGCCCTCCTAAGGAAATAAGCAGTACCCGAAAATCAATAACCAAAGCAGTTTTAGTTCTCTTCTCTTAGTAATAACTGTAATAAGGTTGATATTGCTACAGGAATTTTATCTGACATACTGCGTATTAGCTTAGGGGCCCCAAATTATTTTCCAAATAAAATTGTTTTTTTTTTAAATTGCAAGTGCTTATCGGGGCCATTTGAGATTTTTATATTTTATATAACCCTGTACAAATTAAACTGTTCTTGATACGGAATCGGGTCCTGTAACACAGGGATCCCTAGCACAGGACCCACTGTACTGCTTCTAATTCTTGTAAGGTTTCATTTATGCAATAAACATTTTCATTTTTCATTTACATTTTCACTGTATATTTGTTTATTCCAATCAGGCGATCAGTAAAATATCAAAATCCCAAATGGCCCTGATAAGCACATGCAATTAAAAAAAAAAAAACATTTTATTTGGAAACTAATTTGGGGCCAGGGGGCCTCCACACCTCTAAATCCGGCCCTGAATACGGCTGTTACAGGCATCATCATAGATAGAACAGAGTATATTAATTTTTAATTGACCCGTGTGGTTGCCGGGTTAGAATAGTGCCACTCTAGTAAGAGGCGACTAAGGGAATAATAAAGGCTTCTAGTACTCTTAGGCGATGGGCTTGCAACCTGTCACTGATACACTGGTAAAGATCTTAGCCTGATTGTGCAAAACGTGGTTACAGAATTATCAACAACTTATCTAAGAGTGCTTGGTAATTCTGTAGCTCTGCCTACCCCACTCTGGGAATGAAGGCGTGAGTTTAAGTATGTGTATGTATGTAATTGACCGTAAATGGTGCATTAAAAAATACATTGTCTATAATTCCCATACCTAGTGTTTTATACTTGAACTCTGGCTCTATTGTTTAATAATAATTTTCAAGGTCATTTCCACCTGCCAATCAACTGGTTGATTTCTCAAGATCACACATAACTTAACCAATGTTGCAAAACTACTTGTAACGAGGTTGTTACAACCACTTTTGTTTGAGTTCCTGGCCACTCTTACATTTCGGTCTAAATCTACCAAATTCAAATATATTACATTCTATTCCGATATCGATCCTTGGATCATTCTCCAGATATTTTCCAGAAGAACCAGACACGAGTACTCGTGTCTCGGTAATATTGTACTTACATTAATTTATTATTTTATTTGGTATTCAGTTATAAATTATAACATACATACATTATATCTCAAGCTGTGATTCATTTATCTTTGACACAACGTCTCAACGATATTTACCCTATACCGTCAGAAACTGAGGGCTATATTGTCTAACGTACTCGCAATCGTTTTCATTTTGAAAATCGAAGGCTTGTCTGCATACAAAATGAAAACAATTGCTCCACTTTGAAGCCTGTTGCGATTGCGAGTGCTTTAGACAATAGCCCCTCTGGCCCCTAAAGACACTAGTAGAATTCAAGATTATTACCTACAGACTGAGAAAATCTTGAACCACCAAAACTAATGGTAATTTTACGTGCCCTAGCCTCTCGAGAAGTAAGAGAAATTCATACTAAATATTATAGTGTATTCAATGCAAGAAAACACTACACAAGGAGGTTTCCGTACACGTTTGTTGTATGGGCAACAGAATCAGCTCGAATAAGGGACGTACTTTTGAAGTTATTGCAGAATTTTAGTTTTCTGCCAAAGCGGACTAACAACCAATTTGTTCAGCTATTTGCCTCGTTACAAAAGTTGTCAGGTTTCTTATTTGGGATTGCCTCAGAGAGAATTATAATATTAGAACAATAAAAAAAGTGAATTTCAAACCATTTTTGCATTAAAATGACTGAAAAACTGTAAATGATAGGTAATTAATTTAGTATGCACATGTGTTACAAATTATCTACAAAGAGTATTATTACATATTAAGCATTCAAAAATAAATTTAATTTTCATGAATGTATTAACATTCTACTAAGGTGCTAATAATGACTCGGTTTTGCACCTAACTGTATAATGAATTGTTACAAGAAGTTGTTACAAGAAGAATGTGATTCTATTGACCATTTGGATACATTCTGATGTACATTGGGTTCACCATTACAGCAAATGCCATTGCACAAATTGAAAAGAACAAGACTTTTTACACTACAGGCTAACATAGTTTCATTATAAATCAGCTACTAAAGACCCAACATACAAAACAAACTTGTGAGAGTTGTGCGTAATTAACTATTAGCTGGTAAAGGAGCAACAGTCAAAAAACAATTAATTGTCAAAGCTTTATTTCAAATTACATCTAATATTTTCTCTTATCATCTCTACTGTCCCTGCTCGACTTAGAGCGATCATAATCATCATATTTCCTAGAGCCACTCCCTCTGGTGCGCTTGTCATCTAACCTTCGTTCTCTCGACCGCTCCAGCTCCCTGTCTCTAGACCGTGACTTGTGTCTTTTACTCGAATATTCCCTCTTTCTATCATAAGGAGACCTAGATCTTCTGTCTCTCTTAGACTTGTGGCTACTATGGTACTTATTGAACAACGGTGGTGTTTTCGGAGACTTGTCTTTTTTAGAGTCTCTCTTAGTATCCTTTGAAGTAGAGGCAGTAGGTGATTCAGCCTTTTTCTCCTCAGCGCTTGCTTCCCGTTCCTTCTGAGCCTGGGAATGTTTGTTAGCTTGGTAGATTTTCCGCAAACTTTCTACCTTCTTCTCTAATTCATCACAGTTTACTTTAGTCCGTTTGTAGAGTTGCAGAATCCTAGTGCAGACTTCACGGACATCCTCTTCAGATACTTTAAACAGCAGAAACCAATGAGGGTTGTTTGGCAGTGGCAGACTGATCTTCCTCGCAGTTAAAAATATGCAAGCACATGCAATTGTTTCTGGAGGGAATCGCATAAAGACATCTGTCCGAAGCGCATCGTTCATGTAGTTCCATGCCATCTGCATGAGCTGGCGATTCTTTTCATACTGTAAGAGCTGCAAGTAGACCACAATCAGTTTATGTGGATGTTTCACATGCACACAAAACCCTAGCTCCTTGAGTATTCTCCTTTCAGCCTTAATGACCTGATTCTTTAATTCTATGTAGTTTTGATCAACTATTAACGGAGATATTGTCTTCTGTGCCCTCACTTGCTTGATATGATGGAATACATTAATTACGTCGCGTATTCTACAAGGTTTTTCCTCAACTTTGGAGGCTAAGTAAATGCTGCCCATGGCCATTGTTTCCATGGGGTATCTGACAAATGATTTGGAATAGTAAAATCTTTGAAGGTATATCTGACCTGTAGCCATGGCGACTTGTGGCATTTTTAACAGGATCCCAGCAGTTTGTATCATTTCGCAACCAAGAATCCGCAAGTCGGTCTCGGTTTCAATGTCCAGTCCGTCGGTTTGGGAAGGCGTCTCCTTAAACACGCCCTCGGGTAGCAAGCAGTTATACAACGTAAGAACAATCTTCCCATAGTTCTTCTGAGGTTTTACCGCCGTAGAACTGCTACTTTTGCTTTGAGTTTGCACAGCCGACATGTTGATGGGTTACGACACCTTTTGACTTCAATCTTGCAAAATATGACTTATGCCTTGCACCTTTCGATGAATTTATGGATTACGCATTAAATTCATGTTTATTTATTCACTTTATTCTGTTTCTTTTTACTTAAAACTACGAGTCTCGAAAGTAAACGCGTTTGCAACCAAGTGACAGAATCCAAGATGGCGCCACAAAACAGCACAAACGTCAAACGTAAACTTGTAAACAAATTTTACAAGGTGATTTTAGGAGTTAAAGGAAAATCTGCAAAACTTTCACTTACCGAGAGACATTGCTTTCCTTTTAAATTAACTTCCAGAAGTTTTGACCCGGTATTAACACTTATCAGAATTAATAGGCGGAGTAGAAAGGACATTCATGACTCAATCGATACATTTTAGTGATGCGCAAAGAGTAGTTTCACAATGTCGATTTTTTTGCTTACAATAAAAAATAAACATTGAAATAAATGTGCAAATTGTATAGCACATTTTTCTGTAATTCGGGGCAGTAAGTAGTAAGTAAATTGTTAGTTGTTGGTAATTCTGTAGCTTTGCCTACCCCACTCTGGGATGAAGGCATGATGGTATGTATGTAAGTAGTAAGTCTTCTAGCTGTTTGACCTCACGAGAGATAAAGATAAATTATCAAAAATTACTAACCTTTTTTTGCCGAGGCACATTGAGAAGAACTATTTCGTCTTCATAATGTCATTATTTATGTCTTTCCGCATAAATATTTCCATTTTACTCGTTGTATTATTTTTTAGTGTACAGTCAACAGTAGGGATTGCAAATCCGGATTTATTTTGTATGAAAATCCGGATTTAATCCGGATTTCCCCATACAAAACGAATCCGGATTGCACTCCCTAGTCAACAGCATAAATAAGTGATCATTTATGGACCTTGTCACTTTAACGTTGTGTTTGGAATGTTATACGAAATGGTGAAACGATTTAAAGCGACAGGGTACATAAATGATCACTTATTTATGCTGTTGACTGTATCATCTAGATAAAACTCTGTATACGATTCATTTTAACCATAAAACAACACACTATATAAATTGTTTTCTCTTCTTAATGATTCGTAAAATCTTTGTATGCTGAGGCAGTTTAGGCAATATCCGTGTTTTTTTATATTTTGTATTTTATTAAAACTTATTTATTTTATTCCGTTAATCCAATTCTAAGGTGACTTATTGAACACACACATACTCGACACTAACGTTTTGCAATTTAATACCATTACGTACAAATACAACTGCTTATTAGAAAATAAAATAATATTGGAATATTAAGCTTGAGTAGCTGCAATAGTAAGTTAAACAAGTCAAAAACTTTAATTAACCATTTACATTGATCAAAAGAGTATGAGATAGGTTATTCTTAACCTAAAATAATTAAAAATGAGGGAACAGTTCAGATTAAAAAAATACTCTCGAAATGCAGCTGTATTTAAAAGATTTGGTACATCACTAAAGAAAAAGGATGCGTTCACTTGAACTGAGGGTGACGTGTTAATTTAACTAACATTTTATTAAATACAATCGGCAATAGTTTGTTGGCTGTTAATAATGACATTTAATTAAATATTATATTTCATTAAAGCAATTGAAATGTTTATAACAACTATTTTTGACTCTTAAATTTATGTCGTCATTTTAGAACGCAGCCCGGAAGTACAATCGGAAGTTGATTGAACTTGGCGGCATTTGTAGGTAGAATGTGATGTGATCAATAAATTATTAATGTGACATGCAGTCGTCTCGTCTGTAATTCTATTTCGTATGTAGAACAAAGAAATAATAATTAATGGAGTTCTGAATCTCTGCCAAACGCATTACTACACAACCTTGCTTTAGCTTTGTTACACGTACTAAAATCGATGAAACGAACTAAGAGTATGGTATGGTATGGGTAACTAACTAAAATAGTTTCTGATACTTACATCCAGGAGACGTGCATTTTTGGACGAAGGAGTCCAAAAATTCGTGGCTTTCCCCAGCTTCAAAGCAACACTTCACAAACGACATTGCTTTGATTCACTATATTTTAAAAATATTTTATTTTTAAGGTACTTTATAAACATTAATTTTGAATTGGATTTTTCAAGGTGCGTGTAATTTAAAGATACATTTAATTTACCATTAACACTAAAACTAAGTATTCGCGTAACAGAATTGACCATCAAAGCAATATATTTTTATTAAATTAACAATTTATCACAGATGTTTTAACACGACACGAGCACAAACTTTATGAATGAAACACCGTAAGTTTACAACCGATACATTTTTAAAGCAATATTTTTTATTATTCTGACTTGTAAATATCAATGATATTTCATTTTTGAGTCAAAATCAAGTTATTTGGGTCAACAATGAATGTCACATATCGGGCATAGTATTTTTTTACTCAAAAATACCATTGCAGCCATAACAAATTTAACCCAACCAAATTTTAAAAGTCTACAATGTATGGATATTGGTATATAAGGCAGTTACTTCTAAAACATGTAGGATTATGCGCGTATTTCAGGATGACAACCTAGGTGGTACATTCAAGAAGTATAGCTACTCAACACTAGATGGCGCAGCTAACCTTAAAATAGCACAAAGAGATGTCGCTACTTGCACGGGCCCAAAGTCTTAATAACGGGAGTAATTTTCATAAAAAATCCTCGAAGAAAACCGAATCCTCCTCGATTTTCTAAAATACATAAAAACAGGTTTAGGATGAGAATGTGCCGTTTTAGAGCTGTACAATTATGGCAATTAACAGATCGTAATGCAAAGGAGCCGCTTTGTTTCGGGATATTAAGTAGGTAGGTACCTAAGTAAGTATAAATAGGTACTTAGGTACTGTTTTAATATCAAAGTTATTCATCCAAATTATTTCTCTCTGTCTCTTTTAAGTAAGAGCCAATTTGTATTATTTTATTTCAAAATAAGCGCTCCTCTTATTTACTGTATCACTTCAAGATTATTCCATAACGCTCATAAGTTCATAACATACGATACGTCATACCATACGACCGTTACGACCACAGAGCACTGAATCGTCACCGCGCGCCTCTACTATAATAGACGGCAGTGAAGATAATATTCGTGCTTCGCAGGTTGCGCTGAGCGCAATTGATGGAGGTAAGGTAAAGGCCGTCAGTGTCTATTTGGACGTTGTAGAGTGCACATGATCAAAAAAGCGATATTATGCCTCATTGTCATTGTGCTGTGATATGGTGTAATACCCAAAGTAAAAACGTGAATAAACAAAATTCTGGCGTATCATATCACAATTAAGTATTTAAAATCAATTTTTGGTTATTTGAAAATTGCGATTTGAGGTTATCTTGGAACACAAAACCTCCTCTTTCTTCTTCTTAACACAAAACCTCCACCGCGCCGTAAGCAGTCTCACCAGCCAGTGACGCCAGTAAATGCGTTAGTGAAGTATAGCGGTGTATGGCGTCATATCGATAGAGTGCATCGATGTCCATAAAGTATCAATGCATTTTTATTCCATTTAAAATTGTTAATTTAATATTAATTATCCTTTACTAAGTGTTCCTTTTAGGTTTCCTAATGATGCTTACATTAAAGATAAATGGATATTAGCGACGGGAAAGTTAAACTGGTTTCCTCAGAAACATTGTACGATTTGCTCAGACCATTTCGAGGCTGGAAGTACCACGAAAAGGAGTACCAGAACATAGCTATCTAATGATGCTATTCCAACAATGAAACTCCATCCTGTTTTTAACGAGGTAAAACTTTCACAAACTGATTCATTTCATAAACATATAATTTGGTAAACTGCTTTTTTCCGGAACTGAAAATATTTGAGGACTATCGTGTCAAAACGCTTTAGGTTGGTTAGTTTCATAGAAATCCTGAAATATGTACAGTTTCGGAAAGAAAAGCGGTTTGCTAAATGATGTTTGTGAAATCAATCAGTTTATAAATATGTGGAAAAATATGTGGACATCAGACTGAACTACCTTACAAAAAAACGCAACTCCAATTTATTAATACGAAGTTATTGTAAAAAGCTTCAAGTTCAAGTTTTCAATTAATCTTGATTTTAATAAACTACCCCAATAAAATGATTTCTATTATTTTGGCACATCGTTGGTAATGCATGCCTAAAGGTATTATGAATAATTTTGAATACTGCCGAAATATTGTTTTTAAAATAGTCATGTGTCCGATTTTGGCTCATTAAAATATCGATAAAAATATCGACTTCACACCGCAGCACTCTTAGGCACTTGTGACTTCCTTGTGGCGCACAGATGGTTGACATCTAAGACAATACGGATACATCATTTATGTAGTAGTGCGTGCACTAGTGTGAGTAAACGGTGACGCCCACTGACACGCTTGATTTGTATGGAAAGTTTGGAGCATACCGTCTCTAGTAGGGGCACGGTTCTGTGCTCTGTGGTTACGACCAATACAATAAGTCCTATATTTTCTTATTAATTGAGAAGTGGGACTACATAACAGATAACCGCATAAGTAAATAGGTATTATAATCACAACAGAAGGATAAATTAAAATAAAATGATTAAAAAACCAAATACCGATTTCAAAAACGCAAAACCACAACTTCTTTTCAAATGGTGTCAAACTGAAGACTGCGTCCCACAATATTTTAACCTAATGTCGAATTTAGTTCGTCTGGAGATTCCGGTAATCTTCGGGGAGGGAAGATGGCCGATTGAAAAATCTCCGGCTTTTACTTTGGAATTCTCTTTACTGATTATACTCTAACTCACTGGACATTGGTGAAACTACTGCGACACCGCGGTAGACCGTCATTAATATAAAAGAAGAAGTTAGTATTTTGGTTTTTTGAAACATGTTTTAGATTCTTTTCATCACACTTGCATGTAAACAGTACCTAAACATACAGGTTAACTTGGTCGCAATGCCCCATATAAAACCCTCGACCTTTCTTTTTACCATGAAGCCCTAGGTCGGTAAGTAATTTTTTTTTAATTTATGGCACAGCAAACAGGTCATGCAAGTTCAAGCAAAGAGTTTACACGCAATTGAAAAATTGTCTTAAAATGTTATTTAAACAGGAATTTCATTGCAATCTCGCTACATGTTACTTAAATACTCAATTAATGTTCTTAATAACCGATTTTAATAGTTGTCTGTAACAAAACGTCGTTTTTTTTTACACTCCTTCAGGGCTGTATGTATAACTACGTAAGTATTTGCCCTTAACGTTTCTGAACGAAACATTTGTATAATCTGTGGAGTCGGTCAGCCATCCGCTTAAAAAAAGTTCAAGTAATTCGTAATAATAGTTGTGCTGACTTGTGTATTTATTTACTCGCAAATGTGATGAAAAACATTGTGTGTTTCACGGGCGGTACGGGATTTACGAACCTCGACTCAGAAAGCCCTCAGTCTTCGACTTCGGGCTTCTACTAGAGCCTCGATCGTAATTCCTTACTTACCGACCTTAATACACAATGTACTATTACGCTGGACTAACATACCTACTAGGCCAGATAGATACTGCTTGCTTCCCAGCCTCTAATATACGTCTGCTTCGTTAGCGTAAATAAATTAATTAACAAAATTTGGTAATTATAGTTAGCATTACCTGGACGTTGGTACCAGGGTGGCATAACGCGTAGGCGGTGCGGTGACGCCCGTTGCATGTCGCGTTGCTCTGGCTGCGCGGTTAGGCTCTTAGGCTGCGCACGGGATTTCTGGAATATCCTGATCGAAATTATATTACGCAAACATTGAACGAAACGAACACGACTCTGTCTAAATTTTCATATACGCGACACCGCGCGACGACGCGCTGGCCTAGTTGGTAGTGACCCTGCCTACGAAGCTAGCGGTCCTGGGTTCAAATCCCGGTAAGGGCAGATATTTGTGTGATGAGCGCGAATATTTGTTCCTGCGTCATGGATGTTTTCTATGTATTTAAGTATATATTTCTCTATATAAGTATTTATATCGTTGTCTAGTACCCATAGCACAAGCCTAGAGCTTAGTTTGGGACTAGGTCAATTGGTGTGACATTGTCCCTGATATTTATTTATTATTTATTATTTATTATTTATATTTGAGACAAGCTTTAAATGCTTGTGTCTGTACTGCCCAGTCATATGCATCTCATAACCAAACTAACGAGTCCAAAGTACGGTGGCTCTACGTTAAACTTCAGACTCCATCATTGTGTCGTCTCTGACACCACAATATGAAATTGTCTTCGAGTTTACATAATATATTTCACACAATTTAAAAAAAATACTTGATGACTTGCAAAATTGTAATTATTTTTTGAATTAATCATACGAACACGTGTGAACAGAAAATATTAAATATTGACTGTTAAAGTTGCGCGTCCACTTTCACGGAATCGGAGCTTACGGAGCGGACGGATTTTTTGCTGTATTGATTTCTATGGTACCTACAGCGTGCACTGGATCGGCATGAAAATGAAAATGAAAATAATTTATTTCTAAAATGCGAGTTACAAAAATGACAACAGGGTTGGGTCTTCCGAGTAGGTAAGAAATACCTGTGGCAGGAAGTCCCCACTCCTCCATAACAAACAGTTGTTGTTTGTTGGTATAGCTACTTATTTATAATGAACTTAAAAACTAGAAAAATCTACATCGACAAAATATCTGTAAATATAGAAATCAATCAAAGCAAGAACGCGCAGTTTAATTCAGGTAATTTTCCATTTCCCGGTCCGAGTGTCCAAAGATTTTAAGACTTAAAACGACTTTGTTAAGATAGCTGCGGAATTATTAGTAAGAAGTGGTCCGGAATAAAAGTAGCAGCACATAATATGGAATTTATTTTTATTTTGTGCTAATTTCTAAGCAGTGCATTTGTAAAGTAATCTGTAGATACTATTTAAATAAAATAAACAATAAGAATGGTAAAATTTAAAGAGGGATTTCAAGATTTCGCCTTTTTTGAACAGTGTCTTTTGAGAGAATTTATGAGGTGTTTATCATAAACGTAATTTTTTTCTTTAACTTTGATGGGCTAGTTAATACCTTATTAAATTGTCTTTTGATCATTAGTTAATATTTTTGATTTGACTTTAGTTTCGGGTAATTACATGGATTTTCAAAAGATTAGATTGGAGAAACTTCCTTACTACCAAACGTCAAATCCAGTTTATTAGTATAACTTATTCGTATAATAATATTCTTAAAAGCATAAAACAAGTTCTGAAAATGGAAATTCAATTGTGGTATTGTAGAAAACGGCAAGCGAAGATTGTCAAATTGTGTTGTACAAAATCTTATAAAGTACATTGCAATAAATATTGAGAAAACTTTTGAATCTCATATATTTCAATATGATTGTATTTTTATTTAATAGTATGATATCTACAGATTACTTTAAAAAAAAAACTGCTTCATAATTAGCAACAAATAAAAAATAAATACCAGATAATTCATTGCTACTTTTTTACTGAACCACTCCTTATAGTGTCTAAAACTTGATGAAAAAAGATTGTCGAAAGCGAGTGGAAGGGTAGAAAGGGGCCGCCCTATGCGTACTTTTTCGAATCAAATCGGTGAAATACTGGAATAGGGCCGAATCTTAAGTACCCGAAACCGACGTGCGTGCATGACTCGATGTATGAATGTTGAAGAAGCGAAAGAAATTTGTCAAGATCGTAGCAAGTGGAAAGAAGTGGTCTCTGCCTACACCTCTGGGAAACAGGCGTGATTTAATGTATGTATGTGTGTGTCTAAAACTCTCCAGGCTAACGCTAGTCAGCGCAACTGTATCCAATTCCATCCGAGTCCACCCATTTAGAATTACACCAGCCGTTCCGACCAGGAAGTCGGCTGCTGACGCGAACATCGCCATTAATAAGGCTTTCACGGAAATCGATATTATCTTAAGCAAACTATTTAATACTAGCTTTTGTCCGCGACTCCGTAGGATTCGTTTATCGATGCTCCTTCGGGAACTGTCCATTTTTTCGGGATAAAATCTATCCTATGTCCTATTCCTTTTCCTAACCTACAAGTGTGCCAAATTTCATCCCGATCCGTGCAGTGATTGAGTTACAA
This sequence comes from Acleris emargana, assembly GCA_927399475.2. Classification (NCBI taxonomy): domain Eukaryota; kingdom Metazoa; phylum Arthropoda; class Insecta; order Lepidoptera; family Tortricidae; genus Acleris; species Acleris emargana. Next base: position 16,077,829 of record OV656854.1, read on the forward strand.
ACATCCAAACATTCAAACATTCATTGGACCCGATTCTACAGTGGCGTCTAAACTTCCTAATTTTATTTAGGTGTCGCTAAAACACTGCTATTCTATGAGCAGCTGTCATAATCAAATGACAACGCCATGACAGCGCTAATTTGAATCTGACGCTTCTTATTTTAGGCGGTCTTATACATTGTCAGCTTGACATTCTGGAATAGCACTGGTTAAATCTGCCGTCTAAACTATGTCTTAAAAAAAGAAAATTTAGTTTTAGGCTATTTAAGCGATGTGCACGTACAATCGGGTCCATTTTATTAGTAAGATAAGATAGCTAGCATTATATGCAGGGGCTTTTGGCAAAAGATACGCGGACAGTGTCCTTTATTTTCATATTTAACTGGAAGAGATCCCATATGGGATAAGTTCGCCTATGTACATTATTTATATTGATGCAAAAATGTCTTGTAATTGTTTATGTGCAATAAAGAGTTTTACATACATACATACATTTTTCAACCCTTGATAAAAAAGGGTCTTGCCTGTGACCCAAACACACAATATTCCCAGCTTCTTAATAGTTTTCGGCTGGCTATCGTTCTTCTTCTTTTTTCTCTCCTTTCGGAACGTTCTGTCCGTTTCCCAAAACACCCGTTCCCAAAACATCCGCTCCCGTCGCCACCTTTTCCCAAATAATCCGTTTCCCGTTATCCTCGTGCCGCCCAGGGCAAAAAAGTTGTTAATCGAAATCAGTACATAGATATATATATAAAAAGTTTAAAATATGATTTTTAGAAGGCCTTTTAAAAGGCCTCTGGGCGGCAGGAGGATATAAGTGTTTCCCAAAATGTGCTTCTCCCAAAAGATAGGTTTGGCTTGATATCCGTTTCCCAAAATGACCTAATCCCGAAAAGACCGTTCCCGTCACTACCGTTTCCTAAATAATCCGTTTTCCAAAATGTGATTCTCCCAAAAGATACAGTTTGTCTTGATATCCATTTCCCAAAAGACCCGTTCCCAAAACATCCGTTCCCGTCACCACCTTTTCCTAAATAATCGTAAATAAAGGTATGTGTATGTGTATGAGCGACGGATCTTTTGCCATACGGATGCTATGAGAACCTGATACGATGAGAAACGGGTCATTTGGGAATACGGGTGTTATGAGAGACGGATCTTTTGCCATACGGATGCTATGAGAACCGGGTGTTTTGACATACTGATGCGATGAGAAACGGGTCGGGTCGTAGGCCTACGTTCATTTAAAGAAACTGATATTTTGGGACGGGTGTTTTGGGAAAGGGTGTTTTGGGAAACGGACAGAACGTTCCGAAAGGTTTTCTTTGCCCCCGCGGCGACTTGAACCGCTACTACCGCGGGGATATGGCGTTTCCACGTGAAGTGATTTCGCCAGTGTCAAGTATATACTTATAAGTATAAATCAATATAGCAATAAAACACAATTGGGGGCAACGTTGCACGGTGATTTGTAGGTCAGAGGTCAAGATAGTTTTAACCTCTGCACCACTGCGAGTCCACTTGAAACGAGAAGAAATATGCCAGATACACGAAATAAGTCCAAGTCTTCAATCACTGACATCACTGTGCGACACTAAGGCATAAAAAGTACAAATCACTATCAGAAAAGAACTTTGAACACCTAATTACCTACCCAAAAATTAAAGTCTAAAACAAATTACACGACCGCCATCTTTTAACGTTGCAAATGCCCCCCCCCCCTGGCTATCGTTATCACGCTTGCACTCGCAACTGACAGTATATTTGTCACTCGTGTGTCATAGAAAAACGAGGATTACCGATCTCTATTAAGATAATGGTAGCACTGCAGTTCTGTTTACGCTGAGAGAAAATGACAGAACTATATAACTGCTATAGCTCTGTCCTTTACGCTCAACGTAAAATGAACTGCATAGCTATGTCATAATAACCCCTCTAAGTCAAAGACTTATGACCCACCTTAGGTCCAAAGTCAACCTGACATTCCACAACAATAAGATTGAGTTTCCTATAAGTTACAAATGACTTGGCACCTCTAAGGACATTGACGGCTTCAAGCATATTTTTTCGAAATAGGTCACAAATTAACGTTAGTAACCATACATAAATACATACAAATGAAGTAAAATAAAGCTTGCAAAAATACGACTGTAGAAGTAACGTCACAGCATAAAATTAATGATGCTTTCCTTGCTGCGTTGGAAAATGAGGAATGAGTTGTGTTGGAGTCCTGTATTAATAATAGATTGTTCAACAAGGGACTAAAACAAGCCATAATGACTCGAGATGTTTAGCCACCCAAGCGGAGCACGGGTGGCTAATGGCTATAGCTCGAGTGTTATTATGGTAAGTTAAAAGGATAATTAATCGTGTTACACGAAATTAAATTGTTTTTTTTTTATATTTTTGCACAGTTGACATTTTGAGGTTATTGTCACGGCCTAAAATTGTCTATTCAAAATCACTGAAAATAGCGATAATCCTCCATTCTATTCTCAAACACCATTGTTTAGGCTTCAGGAGTTTCCAAAGTAGGTAAATAAAAAAACTTTAGCCCCTAGAGATTAATAAGGAGCTTTAGTCCCAATGTGCAGAGACTAAAGTAACATTTTAATATCATGAGAAGTAAATAAAATAAAAAATAAATAAACGTCTTGGCAGAGGTCTAATCCGTAAAACCTAATTGCTTGTGACGCGTCACATATTGTCCACGTTATGATACTTAGGATACTTAGGAGTTAAAAGCAACACGATAAGTCACAAGTACCTACAGATGTAGTGAATAATCCTTTCCCATCGTTTTTTGTCGGAAAAGTTCGTATTAATCTTGCTTTGTCAGTTGGCTTATTGATGGGTCCTGAAGCTTATTGAGACAGCAAGATAAATACGAACTTACCCGACAAAATACGCTGGGAAAGGATTATTCACTACATCTATACTTAGATTTTAGAGATTAGAATGGAGCCTGAGCTCTTAAAATATGCTTGTGAAATTGAAATTAGACAGATGAAGACAAATAATACTGTAACAAATAGTAGATTGATAACCAAGGGTGGAAAGTGACCCATTTTACCCGAGATATTTCTGGCGCTCGAACGTAGTGAGAGCGCCAATAGTTCGAGGGGAAATGGGCAATTTCACCCGAGTTAGACACTCTACTTTTCATTTCGACTGTGAGGAAAATACTTATATTTAATCTTGTTTCCCGCTTTTTCTATTGCAAACTTTTTTTGCTATATTCAGAAAAAAGTTAAAATACTCATACTGCCAACATTAGAAAAGTTTAATCGAGGTCACGACCAAGGAGCCAACAAGGAGGTTGAACGCCGCGCCGAACGAAAAAGTTTTACCTTTATTACGTATTTAAATATTCCATCTCTTTCTTTCATATTTCAAAAATGACTTCCACTTCATTCTTACCCTAACTAAAGAAAGAGATGGAATATATTCGTGACGTAATAAATGTCTAATTTCTTGTTTCGAACGGATGTTCGGCGTTCAACCTCCGTGTTGTATCCTCCGTGTTGTGTTGTATTGCTCCTTGGTCGTGACCAACTCAATTATTTTTTCTAATGTTGGCAGTATGTGTATTTTCAAGAAGGCCATGCCGAACAGTGAAAAAAAAATTGTCATGCTATGCTATCATGGCATTATGGCGGGCAGCAGAATATAAGAGGAATAATTTTAAATGTTGTTTTTTTTGTAATTGCGAAAAAAAGAGACCAGTTGTAAAATGATTTTAATATGAACTATAGATCGTAATAAATACGTCGTTTAACGTATAGTCGAGTTTAGATATATGAATGATTTTAATATGACGTAGCTCAATTATCTTAGACTCCATGGCCAATAGTAACTATTTAAAAAAAAAAAAACTTTCCACCCTAGAGGAGAAAACGCAATTTTCCACCCGGCTATCTACCCATTCAAATTAAACTTTCCGAACAGGAGAGATGAAAAATAGTTTTACAGTGTGTTTATGAACAATTCTTTGCACCAGGAATAGAGATGACCACACAATGCCGGCTTTTAAAAATCAAGACGGGCCTAAGTTATAATATGTTTAAGTCTAAGCCCATAAGGCTAACCCCGTTAACCTGTTAAATTATTCACAAATGTCAGATTCTTAAGAGAACTGCCAATTTTGACGAATTAACCTGTCAACCTAGGTTTATATAACCTAAGATTTACGTTCCTTACGCCCATAAATAAATCTAATAAATGTGTCACAGAATTATCTACACAGAATACTAATTTGAATAACCTTTTTTTCATAAAACTATAAATAACAAAACAGTTACCGATTCATTATAAAAACCGGTAACTGGCAGAATTAGTGGCATGATTTACAGATTAATTAAAACGCGTCTCAAAACTGTTAAAAGTAATTACAGTGTCGGTTAACAATAACTTAAGATCTAGACGGAGATAGCGCTGTTTGAGCAACCAGTCGTCGGCCCAGCTGATTAACTTCCTACGACCATTATGCTAGTAGGCTCGAATCACTTTACCAAGGGTGTATTTAGGTCCGTAAAATCATATTGCCTTTGTGTATTGACATGTTATCGTGTAGTAGTTCCCGCGGGGGAATACTGATAAACTACGTGGAAAAATGTCATTTGGAAAGGATGGATGAAAGAAGATTGACGAAAGAGATATACAGATCGAAAGTGAGTGGAAGGGTCGGAAGGGGCCCAAATCGGAGAAATACTGGAAAAGGGCCGAATCTTAAGTACCCGAAACCGACGTGCGTGCATGACACGATGTGAATGTTGAAGAAGCGAAAGAAATTTGTAAAGATCGTAGCAGGTGGAAAGAAGTGGTCTCTGCCTACTCCCCTCCTCTCTCTATAAATTTACTGGTCGATTGTGAATCAGGCCCTTAGCCTTTTAAGTGTCTATTCAGCTTCCGGAGGAACGAGTGCGTTATATCAACTTATATTAGGCAAGGTCTCTATGTGTATCAGCCCCGCTTGTCTGCTGTGGGAGGACTGAGGGTGTCTTAGTTAACCTAAGCTAGGTTTCTAAGTAAAATGATCTAGACCTGCGTAGAAGACGCAGAGGGCTTGCCACGAGGTTCATTGAGTATTAAAGCCGCTCTCGATCGGAAAGTCCCACAACTATCCCGGGTCTTCTCGGACCTAGGTGTATGCGTAAATATTCCAAGTGTGGCAAAAAGGGAAGTAACAACACAATTTACCTACGTTGCATTGTTTATTCCTCAATGTTTAGATAGTGCTTTTATTTTCGCGGGAATCATTAATTTGTGTTAAGTTAAGTAGCGTAGTTAAACAATTACGAGTATTATTAGTTAAAAATTTGTTTATTATCTTTAACTTATTCAATAATTTATACCCACATTTTTATAGTATCTATTATATTATTATATAATTCGATGAGAGACTGACATGATTGTTATTTGACTGCCCACAGTGCCCACTCAAAGAAGGTAGGTAGATACGTACGTACCGTACGTAAAAATCGGAAAATTATAATAATATACTTACGAGCATGTTTCGTATAAATAAGTGATAAGCGAAAATATAAACAAGAGTCGTGGGCGAAATAATTATAGTTAAGTTGTTTACCTACTCGTATTTGATCATTCAATATTATGTAATAGTATGAAGTCTTGCAACCTTAACTTGCATATAAATACCTAAGGAGTGTTGAGACCAAATTGATTTAGCAGTTTCTATCTCAATGCCAATTGGTTTTAGTATGATTCCCATTATTACTAAGATAAAGAAGAACTGTGATTGTTTTATATAAGTAGCTCTCATTTCGCCCCGCCAAATGTTAAACGCTGCTTCTACTACCTATTTGCCATTTGATTTGCCGGAATCCTTAATAGGTAAAAGCATTAAATATCTCCCTAAAAAAGTTGTTTTCCTTCACGTCGGTTCGCAAAATGTAACAGCGGCACAGCCTCTCGCTGCCTATTCAGTCGACCTCGAGCACCTGAGGCGAGCGGTCGCCATTTTGTTACACCTGTCAAACTTCGCGCCATTATAGTGCTGTGCTACGTTCCAACCAAGTGCGGTTTTAGTGTGTGATCGGTGTTTTTGTCTGTGATTTGTGTTTAAAAAACTATCAATTTAAAAAGGATTTATTAGGTGAGTTTATATACTACTTAATTGTAAGGTTTCTGCTAATGTCATACTGTTATTTGTCATTCTTATAAATAAACGGTTCATATGTTAATGAGGCGGTCACATCTGGTTTGGAACGTTAAACCTATTTTATTTATCTTTTCAACTAAGTGACATTAATCTGAGAACCTGAATCTACACTTTATCAGACATTTATATTTTTTTTGTTATTATTCATTGACGTTTTTGCACTTAAGGAAATGTCATCTACGTATAAAAGACCTTGTCGTTTTTATGCGGGATAAAAGATTAATGAATAAACGTTATAGGAGACTTTTATGCAAATAAATAAGGCATTTATCGGAAAAATATTTACAATTTTATTCTTAGTGTAAATGCAAGCAATATTTATTGTACATTCTAGATTGCAAACTTCGTGCTAATTCTATGCAACATTGTAAAGAGGGAACTTCCCTGGATATCTCACATAATATTTATGCAGTACTTAAAGTGATACTAATAAATAATGATGCACTTACAGGTATTTCCTGCAAGTAAACGTGAAGTTATGTAGAATATCGTCGTAAACTTCAATACAATTTTAATATGTGGTTTTATCTTCCAAAGTCAACCCAAAGTGGTTTTAGGACTTTTAATTTCAACTTATTGATCCAGCAGACTAAACAATACAGAGATAGGATCACTGTCAAAGATAACCGCACATTGACAGAATTGATCAAATCAAATCATTGGCAATTTTTTAAAATAATAAATCATTTATTTATAAATATACATATAAGTATTTATAATAAACTGTGAGAATTTAGACAGATCGATAGGTACTCGCTTATGGTAGGCTGTTTATATATTTATGTCAAAATGTATGTAATAATTTGCCGCCGGGTACCTATAATACACAAACACTTGAGACGTGACTTGCTAGTTTTGCTGTAGTTCGGTTTTTATATAACCTAGACCAGGGGTCCCCAAACTTTTTTGTCCCATAGACCACTTGGCATTTGTTTCGGTTTTGTTTGGACCCCCTGCGTACCTAATATTTACGTTTAAGGTACCTAAAGACTAAGTAAAAAATCTTAAGGTTTTTTGCACAGATAACTTTGGAGGTTTAGCCGGCTAAAAATTGACACAGGCTACAATGAAAATTTAGCGGAAAAATATTTTTTACAAAATAAAAACCTTCACACATCATAATAAACACAATTTAAATAGATAATGTTTATTTATTTATATATTTATAAGTAACAAATTATTATGTAAGTAAGTAAGTAACCTACTATCTGTGTATGAATATGGATTATTCCGTGAATGAAAGGCCAAAATTAAAGTAACGACCGGCTTTAATGGGATCCACTATCGTGGACCCCATTTGTTTTTCCGACTTTCTGACCCGTGGGGGTCGATATAGACCACTTTGGGGATCACTGACCTAGACCAGAGGTCCCGGCCTCCGAGGCCTTGATCAGTCGAACCCGTAATGTTTGGTAAGCGTCCACCTAACCCTATTACGTGTCTTTGCTAATTAAGTACAACGTTCATAGATCTTATTACAAAACAGAACCTGATACGTCTATTGACGCTAAGTATACCAAATAGATATAGCCACTATTACTTTACTCATAAGTATCAAGTCACTAGTGGTAGGAACTTACACCATCTCATCCTTTAACTCTTCTGTCTCTTTTTCTTCTCGTCTTGCAATTGCAGTCCTGAGAATGCAAATCGTCGTTGATACTGCAAAAACGCGTAACTAACAAATTTATGATAGTGCAAAAGTAAACCTTATTATCTTATTAAAAAGGTGCATTTTGCCCCTTATTTAAAATGTTACTTACGCGGTTTTGCAGTTTCACCGACGAAATGCCTATGGGGTCACAGGTCCCACTTACCATCAGATGTGCCATGGCAAAAGGAGTTTTCCATGTACGGGGAGAAGCTACAGACTGCATTGGAGAAATTAGTGGTTTTTACAACAAGCTGGTCATGATCATGATCATAAAGTTATTTGGTTGACAAGGTCACAAGCAAATATAGAGCGTTCGATTGGAATTCATGTAATTTATGAAACTATGTAGGCTTTTGGATGGTAGGCGTATCGCAAGGACGTCCACCCATTTTGGGCTGGCCTATTATTGTAATCTTCTTCTTAGCATGTTGACGGTATTTCATGAGCTGACCAATTTTCTGCCACGCGAATGGCATTCTGCCCTCCTAAGCTAATACGCACTAAGTCAGATAAAACTCCTGTAGCAATATCAACCTTATTACTAAGAGAAGAGAACTAAAACTGCTTTGGTTATTGATTTTTTGGATAGCTAGTTTGCTTGCTCACATCAGCTTCAACTCTAGCCTCCATTTGTTCTCTTTCACGTGTTTACATAAGTTTAAAACGGGACCCTATTACTAAGACTCCGCTGTCCGTCTGTCCGTCTGTCTATTACCAGGCTGTATCTCACTTACCGTGATAGCTAGACAGTTGAAATTTTCACAGATGATGTATTTCTGTTGCCGCTATAACAACAAATACTAAAAATAGAATAAAATAAATATTTAAAGGGGCTCCCATACAACAAACGTTATTGATTATTGTACGGAACACTTCGTGCGCGATTCCGACTCGCACTTGGCCGGGTTTTCATGTTTTTTTTTGTGAACTGGGTATGACTGCGAGAAAAGGCGTTAAAATACTTCGTGACATCTAGATCTCATCTTTATGGTCTACGTGTTATTGCGCTGATAATTATCATTTTCAAATTCGCACGTAAATCAAAAAAAATATGCGGTAAGTACCGTAAAACCTGGTAACTATGGTCCAGTACTTCAACTGTGGTCCAAGTCTAATTCCTTTAATTTCTCATAGATGACTTAAGTATAAGCATTTTAAAACTTTAGTCAATAAGAAATGTCTATAAAACAACACGTCTCCTTAACTAAAGATAATGGGAACTTGTACTTTTGGTCATTGATTTTGGACCATAGTTGGAAGATTTTGGACCATAGTTACCAGGTTTTACGGTACCTAAGTTCTTTGTAAATCTAAGTGAAGAAGTGGGTTTTTGGTTAAGGATTCATGAGTTCTTTAGTAAGGTATGCTCCTCCTGAGGTTCCTTGTACTAAAAATAAAAATCTAGTGCTGTTGTTTTTATGGCAAATCTTCCATCCATCCATCTTCCATCTTAGTCCTCAGGGTTGGCAACGCATTTGCAGTCTTAGGATTGCATTGCAGTCTTGTGAATGTGAATGTCTATGGGTCACAGTTTCCACTTACCATCAGGTGGCCTGTGTGCTCGTTTGTCTTCTCTATGCCATAAAAAAAAAAAAATGAAAATTGACTTTAATTCATTCACAATAGATTCATATTCCTTTGACGAATTTCGTTGTATGGCAGGCCTTAGGAGGTTAAAATAAGATAAATAAGATTCCGATTAATTCAGAACCTCCTTATTTTTAAGGGCAACTGCTTAAAAACTTTTACGATAAAATAACTCGTGCAACCCACCAATAATTAAGACATCATTCATTAAAGCATTAAAACAACCTTACAGGTAAATACAAGCTATTATAAATATCAGAGATTGTTGTGAATGAACCCCAATCCGGTTCGTTAATGCTGTTCCTTTCACTCTGCAACCACGGTTCATTTACACAAAACAGACAGCATGAAATGCGTATGAAAATCACTATAGGTGTATAACAATTGTTTTTAAACGCCAGTTCCGCTCGATATTGATAATGAAACCTTGAAGTATACTTTTATATGTCCGTTTACCGAGTTTTATGCTTTCCAAGGTCTGTTGCCGTATGTCCGATTCTTTCGCTTTGTCGTTGAGATAGCGAATTTCAAAACACTTTTTAAACTTGAAACTGTTGATAAGTTGTTGACCAAATCACCAACCAAGACTTGCGTTCAGACAACGATCTCAAACTACTCTTATCTCAAATGTCGGTAACGCACATGCAATTTCTCTGGTGCTGCGTTGATCACTTACCATCATGCCTGTTTTATAAAACTAATTACAATTTACAGGTTACAAGTTTCCATTTGACACAACCGCGACCAACGACGACCAGCCATTTGGCAGTGCTGCCTGTGTAGACCTGTAAAATTGTTACTTGTAGGTTTATAAAACGTGCCAAACGTGCGTGTCTGTGGGCTCATTCGGCTTAAATATGGCCTAGGCCATAAAGAACACAATTAGGTACCTAAAGTGTAATGGGAAAGATCCCTTAATTAAAGGGATAACTTCGACTTTGTACATTCATAGTTTTTAGAACAATAAAGTATTTACGTACATGCATAGACAAACTCACGGCATGTTACTTTTTTTTTAACCTCCTTTTCCCTTTCACGCCGGTATTTCCTAGCCTCAACTTGTTCGATTGTGTAACCCTAACCGGCGCGGGCGCAGATCGATTCATTTGCGCAACTATTACGGGCTTTTAGAGCTTTATTGGCTACCATGATAGTGCTATGTTCGGTAAAGTATATATTTAATGATGAAACCACAAATGATTTAATCAAGTATGTTTAATGGGATACCACTGTCATTTGCTTTGGTTCGAGTAACTCAATAATAAACTTGAAACTTGAATTAAACCAGTTTATAAAGAGAACATTTTATATACAGCTTTTACCCGTGTGGTGGCCGGGTTAGAATAATGCTACTCCATGTGTCCCGTGGATGTCGTAAGAGGCGACTATGGGAATAAAGGCTTGTAGTCCTGTTAGGCGATGGGCTTGCAACCCTTGTCACTAATACACTGGTAAACATCTTAGCCTAATAGTGCAAAATGTGGTTACAGAATTATCAACAAGTTTTAAGAGTTGAAGGTAATTTTGTAGCCCTGCCTACCCCTCTCTGGGAACGAAGGCGTGAGTTTATGGATTATGTATAAAGAAAGCACTATAGGGTCATGCCTTTGTTACCGACTGTACGTACTATCACTTCTTGCTTACATAGTCATCGTCGGCTTATTAAGATCATTCTTACTCGATAGGTCTATGTTATTTATTTATTTAAACTTCTTTGCACTAAATACAATAAAGTACAAATGGAGGACTTAAAGCGCGAATTAGACGGCCGATATAAATTGGAGAAGTTGATTGCTGTCTTACTTTAACTTCAGTTCTAGAGCAAGTTTTGCCGTCTCTTTCTAACTTAAAAGTCAACATAACAGTCAGTTTTTCGCTGTAAGCACGACGGAGTTCCTATGGCCAAGTTCCGTCACAATCATCAGACCAGATTCGTGGCACCATACCACTGCATTTTCACTAACCTATAGATCGACGGCAAGTACTGTAAAATTTACAAGAATTTTGGAACCGGAACGACCGATACACGAACGAAGCTAATCGAAAGTTTGTAATAAGAAGGAAACTAAATAGAAAAAATACAAAACTTAATTACTCATTTACATATACTTTCACTTACATAAAATCGATGATATTACCGCTATTAAACTTCATCCCATCCCTAGCACCACAGACAAACTTTGTTTTTAACGACAGGAAGGCACGAGCATTCGTCATTATGCCTGGAGCCAAGTTAAATGGGCCCTAATTTCAAATTTAGGAATTCGGTCTCATCACGAAATTTAGACTCGTTTTTTCAATTCCAGGTAAACGTTGATTTTCCAAAATGATAGATTTAAATATCGAATGTATAATGCGTGGATGAGCGCTACAAAGTCTGAATAGTCGCGGCGTTATAAAGGTTGATGTGACAGCTTTCAACTACAAAAAAAATGTGTTTGAGGTCATATTTTATACGGCGTTGACAGCTGTCAAATCAAATCTTTTATAACGGCACAACTATAGTATAGGATTGACAAGCTGGCAGCTTACGTCAATTCTACTATTCATTTTGTCAGTTTTTGAATAGCGCAAACGTTAGAGTTATGCACCATGCATTGCATGCTATTGTCTAGGCTCTTAATATAACATTTTCATCATACTAACTTCCGGAGGTCCCTTGTACGGTCGACTTTTTCACCTAATTGCATTGTAATAAATAAGTTTCAAAAGTGGATATTATACTTCTCTTTGTAATCGACTGCACTAAAAATAGTACATAATAGGGACGTTGAAATAAAGATCTAGTGCAAGGGAAGTAAAGTGGAATTTGTTTTTTTTCTATGACTAATAATAAATAAATAAATAAATATCATGGGACAATGTCACACCAATTGACCTAGTCCCAAACTAAGCTCTAGGCTTGTACTATGGGTACTAGACAACGATATAAATACTTATATAGAGAAATAAATACTTAAATACATAGAAAACATCCATGACTCAGAAACAAATATTCGCGCTCATCACACAAATACCTGCCCTTACCGGGATTTGAACCCAGGACCGCTAGCTTCATAGCTAGCTCAACAAGTACCTTGGCTTGGCTCACAAGGTGACCACCATATGGGATGTTGACTCGATCATTGTCCCGATAGTTGTTTCGGCAAACGGTCTTATAGCGAAGAGTCGCGACCAACACCTCAAGAGACTCTCGCTAGATGGCTGGATCAAGGGCCAGATACAGAAGGCAGTACTCCTCGACGCGGCACGCATTGTGAGGAGGTTAGTCTCTCTGCAGCCGTAACCACCGGTAGCTTGAGCCCTGCCCCGGTGCCGGCGGCAACCGAAGGTTACAATACAATACAATACAATACACTTTATTGTACACCAAACAAAAACAAAACAGAGATGGAGCACAATTAAAAATAATACAGGTAAACAACAGGCGGTCTTATCGCTGATTAGCGATCTCTTCCAGACAACCGTAGTAGGGATAAGGTGTCAAATTAATATATTTCATACAGTAGGTGGAACAGAAAAGGTGGAAGGTTACGTTTGTTATGATGTTTTTTTTTTGTATAGTATTGTTATTTTACTAACCTAATTTAAAGAAAATTAAATAAATATCGGAATAAATCATAGTAGCAATATGATGATCAAAATAGAAATTTTATTCAATTTCATTCACAAAAGATTCATATTCCATTAACTTTCGTCATATGGTGGGCCTTAGGCGGTACTGAATTTTCTCTCATTTTGAAATGGATACAAAAAACCATGAATAAAATCGAATTTGAGATCGATGATTGGTCAATTGGAACCTGTGATCAATTGGAGCCAGCCCCGGGCCTGTTCTCGTGCATAATGTAACCGGTCCGCATTAAGTGTGGTTGACAGACAGACAGACGTAATTATTAAACTGAAATCACTAAATAATTACACACTAGCTTCAACCAGCAACTTCTTCCGCGTAAAATTTGTAATTTTGTCATCCCACAGGAACCGTCCATTTTGTCGGGTTAAAAAAGTAGCTGATGTTACTCAAAGAATATTTGAAATCGGTTTTATACATACATACATAAACTCACGGCTTCATTCCCAGAGTGGGGTAGGCAGAGCTAAAGAATTACCAACAAGTCTTAAAACTTCTTGATAATTCTGTACCCACATTGTGCACAATTAGACTAAGATGTTTCCCAGTGTATTAGTGACAGGTGGCAAGCCCATCGCCTAACAGTACTACAAGCCTTCATTCCCTTAGCCGCCTATTACGACATCCACGGGAAGACATGGAGTGGCACTATTCTAACCCGGCAACCACACGGCAACGGTCTAATAGTTTTGGAGTTTATTCGTACAAACATACAAAAGTACAAATCTTTCCTTTTAAGGGTCCCGTCCCCAAAGGGTAAAAAACGGGACCCTTTTAATAAGGGGTTATTATGATTATGACCAAACACCGGATTGATGGGGGCAAAATTGTACAAGTGATAGTGATTCATTAAATGTCGACTAAGTTTATCGACATCGATAAAAGCAATTTTTAATCATCATTATCATAAGTAAGTTTGAATACCTTTTAATTATTTGTAAACCTCTTTTATTTCTAACTATCGCAACTATAAACAACCGGTATCTGACATTGACTTTGGACTTGAGTCACTTGTGATAACCATTGAAATTACATTGAATAACAAATTGCCCGTGTGGTTGCCGGGTTAGAAATGTTAGAATAGTGCCACTCCATGTCTTCCCGTGGATGTCGTAAGAGGCGACTGAGGGAATATAGGCTTGTAGTACTGTTAGGCGATGGGCTTGCCACCTGTCACTAATACACTGGGAAACATCTTAGTCTAATTGTGCACAATGTGGGTACAGAATTATCAACAAGTTTTTAGAGTTGTAGGTAATTCTGTAGCTCTGCCTACCCCACTCTGGGATAACAGGCGTGAAGGTATGTATGTATGTATGTATGAATAACAAATTAATTCAGTACTATAATATTCTTTAGCATTCTGACGAATTGAGAACCTTTTTGTTTTTAAGTTGGGTAATTATGAATCGAAAGACAAAATATCGTTTATCTTAATGGAAAGCTGATCATTCAAATTTAGAAAATAAAGGTACAACTTACTTTTGCAAGAAATGTAACAACCTTAAGTCACGAAAAAAGTTGTCGATAAACTTAGTCGATATTTAATGAATCACTAGCACTGGTACATTTTTGCCCCCGACAATCCGGTGTATGATTATGACATAGCTATACAGTTTGTTTACGTTGGGAAAAAAAGACAGAGCTATATAACTCCCATAAGTCCCATAGCTTTGTCCAATACACTCACTGTAAAATGAACTACATAGCTATGTCATAATCAGGGATCGGAAATTCGGATCGATATTTACCTATACTTTAGCGCCGGCTTTGTTGTTTAGTTGTATGGAGGTGGACTCAATCATATAATTCATATAAAATTTCCGGGATTTCAAAATAAATAAATTACACCGGCATTAATTCATAATTATTTATTTATATTAACTGTTAGAATTTATTTTCCATGTATATGTTAAACCAAATGTTATTTCATTTACCTGTAACTTATTTACCTAACGAATTTATAGGAGCAAAACAGAACGTTTTATCCTACATGTAAAGTAATTATTATATTAACGTTTTGTAGAATCCCAAAATCCCAGAACTTAAATTATTAAAATAATATTTTTAAGAAGCCGACGCCATGTTTACCTATCTTTTTCCGGGATTTTGCCAACTTTAGGTAAATATCGATCCGAATTTCCGATCCATGGTCATAATAACCCCTCAGTACTTTACTTTAACTTAAAAACTAACAGGAAATTGTTTTTTTTATTTTTGGCATAGTAAGGCAAACGAGCACACAGGCCACCTGATGGTAAGTGGAAACTGTGACCCATAGACATTCGCATTCACAAGACCGCAATCCTAAGACTGCAAATGCGTTGCCAACCCTGAGGACTAAGATGGAATGCCTCTATGCTAGTCATTTCACCGGCTGCCTTATCCCCAAACCGGAACACAACAATGCAAACACTGCTGCTTGGCGGTAGGTTAATGGATACGATGGTGGTACCAACCCGGACGGACCCTGCAAAAAGTCCTCCCACAAGTAAAACTTAACTGGTAACATTACAAATTCGCCTTTGCACAGTTTCTTAATCTGCATTGTTTTGTTTTTCTTTTTTCATTTTGTAATAGGTATTTACTGAAATGGAAATGGTCAGGACATATTCAGAGATCTAAGGATGAAAGATGGTCACAAATAATCACAAATTGGTATCCAATAGATAAAAAACGAAGGAAAGGTAGACCACTTAAAAGATGGAGTGACGACATCGTACAAATAGCCGGAAACTTATGGACCAGACAGGCAAGGGATAGAGCTACCTGGAACGGTTTTGAGGAGGCTTTTACCGCAAAAGGCGGCCCTTACATCTAACAATACTAATCTAATACTTAAGTACAAAACTAACATTATAAAAAAAAAAAACAATATCTAAGTACACAATGTCATAAAAACTATGTGTAAGGGATAAAATAAAGCTAATAAATAAATAAAAAATAGGTATTTAACGAATTTACATACATACTCAGCCTAGATTATTTAGAATCTGGTCAATTTGTTTGAGAATGTCCCCTGACACACCCGCTGGCAAAGAAAATGGGCACATTTTCGGCGATTTTTTCAAGTAGTTTAAGTATTCGGTAAATAAATAAAATTTTATGCTACTTAATTAAACTAATTCTATATAAATTTTATTTTGTAGTAGATACACTCATCTATTTATTATTATTATATTTTTTCGCATGGTGGTTTATTCCTTATGAATATATCGACATGAATATTCGTTGTTACGTTAGTGCCTAAAACCTAAGCATTAATTGTTCAGATGATTCAGTCATTGTTTTAAATGATTCAACCTGTGACTCAAAACACCCACGGAAAATGATTTCCTGGTAAACACCTAAAAGTATACAAGTCTGACTGAACTAACGAATAGGTCCGTTTATGCGTAGGATAGCTGTAGGATCCGGACTAAGTAACTAAAGTCATAGACTACACAGAATTTATTGGTAAAATACCATAAAAATTTACAAGTCAGTTTACAGTTTCACTTGTGGGAGGACCTTGTGCAGGGTCCGTCCGGGTTGGGACCACCATCTTATCCATTAACCTATCGCCAAGCAGCAGTGTTCGCATTGTTGTGTTCCGGTTTGGGGATAAGACAGCCGGTGAAATGACTAGCATAGAGGCATTCCATCTTAGTCCTCAGGGTTGGCAGTGCATTTGCAGTCTTGTGAATGCGAATGTCTATGGGTCACAGTTTCCACTTACCATCAGGTGGCCTGTGTGCTCGATTGCCTTCCTATGAGATTAAAAAAATATACACCGTGTTTTTATTGATTTACGATAACTTCGGCATATTACTAGGTACATCCATAGAAACTAAGTGGTAGATTCTTTTTTATTATATAGCAAAAAAAAAAAAAATTTTTTCTTTAGAGCTAAGTTCATTTAGTTACTTTGCTCCATAGAGTTTTTTTTTTTTTTTTTGCAATATAAAAAAAAAGAATCTACCACTTAGTTTCTATGGATGTACCTAGTAATATGCCGAAGTTATCGTAAATCAATAAAAACACGGTGTATAGTCAGTTAATTACAACATTAAAATATATTGTGTGAAAAAGCGTCTCGTACACAGAAGACTAGAAAGGATAAAATACAACATAAAGCTACAAGTGACAATTTTACAGGTCTAAACTGGCAACACTGCTCAAATGGCTGGTCGTCATTGGTCGTGGTTGTGTCAAATAGAAACTTGTAACCAGTAAATTGTAATTTGTAGCTTTATAAAACAGACCACTGGTGGTAAGTTTGATTTGAGACCCGCAGCGACTTTAAAGTTGGCTCTCTCCTTGTTTATTTTTAAGTGTAAGAAAGAGAAAGAGCTAAATTTATCTGTCAAATATGCTTTACTCGTCGATTGTGAAACAGGCGGTTAGACATTTGCGTACTCAAGACTTGAATCTTTATCAGTAATATAAACGTATCATCATCATTCCCTCCGTCCACCAGGATCCATTGATACGATCCATTAAAGGGGTCAAGAGGACTTTTTGTACGTTTAAATCCATTAATGAATTCGAGTGGGCTTTAATGTACACTTAAATCCATTTCGTCGGTGATACCAAACAAATTTAAGGTAGAGCAACATAAACCTTACGATCTTATTAACAGGTGCATTTTGCTCCTTATTTAAAATATTACTTACGCGGTTTTGCTGTTTCGCCGACGATTTGGAGTCGTTTACACTTTTTAATACGCAGGGATTCCATCAATGGAGTCTATTGCACTCTTAATTACTGTTCGATCCATCAATGGATGTTAGTACACTTCTATGTATATGACTAGACCCCGCTATCGGAGGTGCAAAATGGTAGCTGTCAAGTTCTTAAGGATGGGTAAAAATATTCATGATGTCGATATCGATATTCTTTTCTGTACAATTAGTTTTATACATGTACCTATACCATTTTTGAGACTACAATTTATCATGTTTTTTTTGGAATCCATGATAATCATTGTAAACGGAAATGTAAATAAAAATAAATAGGGCTCAGATATATTGGGTTTATTGTTGAATAAATTCATCGTGACTGCACTAGATTATTGCAGAGAAACTGAAAAAAAACTGATCGTTCATTAACAATACGATATCCCTTTAAGAGACATTTATTAATTATGCAAATTTTAATTAATTTATGAATGGTTCGTGCTATGAAGATAACGTTCATTTGTTAGTAATGATGAAATATTGAAGAATTTTATTTATAAAAATGAAAAATGCTTAACACGTATTCATATTGTAATTTTATAGTCCTGTTTTATAAAATAAACACGTTTAATTAAAGTCCTAGACTCTCATTATGGCTAAGAAAAAATATCGACGTATAGCTATAATTATCGACATATAGCTAGTATTTCAAAATAATTTTTACCCATCCCTAAGAACTTGACAGCTACCATTTTGCACCTCCGATAGCGGGGTTTATATATGACCTATCCAACAATGGTTTTTATTATCCTTTTATTCCACTAGTATCCATCAATTGATAATCGTAGACATTGTACCTAGTATACTAAATTCCATTGAGGAATCCCGGTATATATAAAAAGTTCTATAGAATCCATTCATGGATCTTTGTAGACTATGTAATATATTCATATCCATTCCATCCAGCGTTATCAATAATATCAATGGATCCTAGTTGCCGAGGGTCATCATTATGTCAGACGAAATACTTCCAGTACGTCCACTGGAAGTATTAACCACATTAATCACCTGTAGGTGGACATGATCATTCTAATCAGGATTACAAATAATAACGATAATCTACATACATAATGTGTTTTTGTATTTAGGGTGACGTCACAGGCGACCTACACAAGTAAAGCTCAACCTACGGTTAAAAATACCTTAAGGCGTGATGACGCTCCTAGCCAATTATGGACGCCTGGTACTTTTGGAGAAGGAATCGATTCATAGTTTTTTTTTATAGTTAATCTGTGATCAAAATCATTTAGGAGTATCAAAAGGAACAACAATAAAGAATAGGTCACGTGTAGATTCTAGCATTATGTATAAAATAACTAAATAATTAAAAAATATATGGCACAGCTAATATAGTAACCAGCCCATACAAAAGACGTCAACGGAATACCGAAAGAACTTCCAGGGTATAACAAACATCCAACCCAGCGATACCAACTTAAAAAGTACAAAAATCTTGTCTTTTATAAACAAAACATTGTATCGATAAATAATAGTTATTTAGGAGAATAATACAACGTAACAATAAACTGCTAAATATTGATATTGTTAACGTTAACGGTACCTATCCGAATACCTATAGCTATACAATACATATAATTAAAACCGGCCAAGTGTGAGTTGAACTCGCATGGAGAGGGATCCATTTTTTTTGATAGTTTTTTTATAGACTTTACTGTAATCTACAAGCAATGAACTGCATTTTGTATTTTTTCGAAATTTTAGGTTTAGTAGTTTCGGAGATCAAAGAGGAGGGGGGGAATGGTCAATTTTGGTCTTATTTCATGAATAAAATCAAAACTATTTATTTTACAATAATAACTAAAATACATTTCAGATTCTCATAACGAGCCCTTTCATTTGATATATGATATGACACAGTAGGGTTTGCAAAACTTATTTTTTTTAATTTCCTAATTTGTCCCCCGACAATGACCCTTACTTAAAAATACTTTACCCATCTGTGTTTGAGCCATCAATTTCAACTCAAGCGGTCCAGCAGTTTCGTAGCAAATTGGCTGTGACAGACGGACAGACAGACGCACGAGTGATCTTATAAGGCTCCAGTTTTTTTTTTTTTGTAGAGAATCCTAAAAATTAAGTGTTAAAATTTATAATATAATTAGTCCTGAGCATGCTACTAATGTGGTCAATTCATTACAATAATAGTGGTTTCGACAACGAAGAGAAACGTGATGTCATCTTCCCACCGCACGGAGTGACGACGAATTATAATAATTATAAAACCATAAGGAACGATTTGTTCACATGACTGGTCGCTTCTGAGTTTGTTAGGGTTCGGACATATTGGGGAAAAAAGACAATGCAATTTTGAAATATTGATTAGTAAACTAGCTATAGGATCCCCTGGAAATATCGACAAACATACACACATACATACATTAAATCACGCCTGTTTCCCAGAGGGGTAGGCAGAGACCACGTCTTCGTTCCACTTGCTACGATCTTGACAAACTTTCGCTTCTTCAACATTCATACATCGTACTACAAACATTTCATCGAATGTGTCATTTCACCGAATTTTATTTCATCGAAAACTAATTTCTGCTTAAACCTTATGGTTTTCATGTTATCTTAAGCATTCGTTACGTAGGTTAGGTTAGACTTGTGACCACAATAAAATTAAAGCTCCTGCACGTGGAAATGCCTGTCGATGAAATTAAAATTCGGCGAAGTGAATCGTTCTATGAAATGAGTTTCGATATTTCAAGGGTAAACCAGAACTAGCTTTAGTCTGCGAGATTCGAATACACCATAAGAAATAAATACCAGTCAGACTTAAATAAAAAATATACGATAGCAATCACGATTTTTTAAATTCTGTATTGCAGTGACTTTTTTATATTTTGTAAGCTTCAAACAGGATGCTATCTTTTACTTATGGTATACTAGCTTCAGCCCGAGACTTCGTCTGCGTAAATTTCGGTTTCCGTTATTCCCTTAGGAGATTTTAATTTTTCCGAAATGAAAAGCCAGTGTTAAAACTCTCGCATTTATAATATTAAAGTAGGACGGTAGGATTATTTAAACAAACCTACAGGAGAAGTGATACTTAATAAAACCACTATTGAAGGACACAAATGTATTATTTAACTTTTTTTTATATCAGCATATGTATAGTCCCTTTATACTAGTCTATTAAACCCAAATATTGATTTATGTTTTTATCTTAAAACTAACTGCGCTGTCAGTATTCCCAAAATTTATTCCGTATGTGAACTCGCCCTAACGGAGCCTTTGCGGAGGCGCAGACGCTCCGACATTTTTTAAAGCGTTCGATAGAGCTTACGTAAGCTCATACAAGCAGAGTAATTCAATTATTATGTATACAGCGAGCTTTTGGGTTTTGAGGTTAGCTTTTACTACGTGTCAGCGGCCTGAACTACGATGACTTGTGCTTTGGGCCTTCTTTTTTTTTTTACTGTTTCTGGCGCTTAGTTTTGAAGTGCTAACCGATGTACCTATATCTCTTTTCCGTTTTTTCTCTAAAACAACCTATAGCATGCTGTGGTTGTCTGTAATTAGTGAAGCATTTAGATTTTAAAAAAGTCAAGTGAAAGGCGCAGTTTTTTTTATGGCATAGGAAAGGCAAACTAGCACACAGGCCACCTGATGGTAAGTGGAAACCGTGACCCATAGACATTCGCATTCACAAGACTGCAAATACACTGCCAATACTGAGGACTAAGATGGAATGCCTCTATGCTAGTCATTTCACCGGCTGCCTTATCCCCAAACCGAAACACAACAATGCGAACACTGCTGTTTGGCGGTAGTTTAATGGATAAGATGGTGGTACCGACCCGGACGGACCCTGCACAAGGTCCTCCCACCCGCGGTAAGAAGGGATTTTTGGAAATTAATCCCCTGAGGGGTTTTGGTTTAGGGGAAAAGCGGGAGACTAGGTAATTCTACGAATATACTCGTATACGCAGTCGTAGGCCTCTAGTTTTGTATAAAAAAAACTACTATGTTTATAAGGCTGTTCTTTGATTGAATAGGCTATATAAAAGAGATGATACCAATAAAATTAACGTTTATTGTGTTGTATCTTGAAGTTTATCTCAGAGACGCGGTTTACTGCTTTTCACACGTTTTTTGGATTTATTGTCGCGGTGAAAGTCGATGGTGCGCGTGAGTTCAATATGTCACAGGAAAGTGTCGTGAAACGTGATAGAACTGAAGACAATCTTATTCTTATTGAAATGTAGTTGTTTTTTATTTATAAAAAAAGAAACGAACTGTGTGATCGGTCAACGCACAATCGAAACCACTCGACTTGATATAAAGATCGAAAACACAGGGTGGACAATCCAGCTGTAGATAGGGAAGTTCTAAAGGGATATAGGTTCTTGGGAACCACGTCATTGATATACATCAGGGGGTCGTCAAACGGCGGACCGCGGTTCGCATCCGGACCGCCGCGCCGACCGCGAGCACACAACCACTTGCACTACAGAGTACGAAATTAAAGTTTTTTTTTTTTTTCTTAAATTAAATTATGAATGGAAGATTAGTCACAAAGTAAAATTACTGATACAGATGTTAACAATTAAAAGTAAACTTATTTAAATTAAAATAAAACTAAGCTACTGAAATATTAAAGATGTAAATAATAATCACTACTATAAAAAGAACACCCCCTCTAGCAGGTCCGCTCGCGGCATGGTCCCTATGACACTGGCTGCATTACCTCTCTGGATAGCTAGCCCAATCTTTTGGGAGAGGTTAGCACCAGCTCTAGCATCTCCGGAGGTGTCTATGAGCCGGGATGACAGAGCCTTAATAAAGTTTTTCATATCGGCTGACCAAGGACCCATGGTCTCCACTGCACTGCAATACAGTCGTCTTTAACTCTTTAAGTAAGTAATCATTTAGGTACTCGTGAGAATTCAGATAACCCTAACAATAGTGAACCGTTTAACGTGCGAACAGAATATTTAGTTATCAACAATGACTGTCAAATGTAATGTCATTAAATGCTTGTTAGCTGTCAAAATGACGAGCGCTTTGGAGTTATTGTCTTGGTCTAAGATCCGAATAGGAGACGACCTTCTCCCAGCTGTTTATTCGATAAAAGTATATCATTTCAAATTTAATATGGTAATATATGGCGAATAGGTTGGTAAAAAATTATTCGATAATATACGGGGTGTTACAGAAAACTCACTAAAACTGAGCGAAGGGTGGGCGGGTCGCTAGTTTTTATTAGTTTCCAATTCGTCTATTAATGCAAAAAACATGGGAAATCATTTTAATCACAGTTTAGAAATTAAAATATATTTATTTACAAAGAAAATATGAAACAAAAAAGGTATGAACGCTAAATTACACGAGGTGAACTTCGGATTCATTTTATATTAATTGTGTTTTAATTACTTATTTACTTAAATGGTCTATAAAAACTTTACATGTATTTATTTCATTAAATTTATATTTGGTAAATCATCTTCACTAACACAAAATAAAAATTATCTACCTATTTACGTCAGGAGCGAAGCGAGACAGCAATGGACAACGACTCAAAAAAAACGTTTCTATCTGATACGTCCAAAACGTAGGTGTTGTTTGCAAGGAATTTATGAACCTTTATTTTTTAGAGAATAAGATTCAAAACTACGGCGAACGATTTTAAATTAAATATGAAGCGTGCGCGCAGCACAATGGCTAATGGCGGCTTGCGGTGTCAAGTGATGGACGTGCGATGTGCGTGGGCAGTTCTCGATTAAAAACAGTACTACAATATCGATTAACTATACGATTGTCCAAAGAGGAGGAAGGCGTTTTTTGTTTCCTCGTATATTTTAAACGGATGTCATCAAATTCAATAGTCATCATTAACTTTCCACCATAAGGCGCATACTGGTCATTGTAAAAAATGCTTTTCTGACAGGTTATAACGAATAGATTGCAAGCTCTGATGCCCTTGCCAAGATGCATTACGCTTACTAGCTTTTTAAACCAATCGCTTCACTGGAAGATCACGTGACTCTTCATATCACGTCATCTACCAGCGACGCAATTGGTTAGCGTAATGCATCTTGGCCATTATTGGCTAGGCCCCCTGAAGATACACCTAGAGGTGAGTACTTAAAGAAACTCTGGGATGCATCCGCGGACGCAAAAAATAGTTTTTGGGTCAAGTTTTTGTTGCCGATTGCACTTTTCTTTGTCAAAGTCATTGTCTGCTTATCAAGACCAAACTATTAAGTCCTAGACAAGTATAGCCATCAGACCAGCTCGATGGTGCCATATTATTGTATTGTCATCGAAGTTACGTAGGTACCTATACCTCAGCTCAATCGGTCTTCGGGAAGTGGCTCAAATCTTCATTGCAAGATTTGACCCGAATATACGTAACATTGCACAAGTTAATCAGAAACTTGGAACATGCGGATTCACTGTGTCAAAGAGTCAGAGCTCGGTAGGGCCTAGCTGTTTCAGAGTTTGCATAACATGGATATACCTTGCCAGTCAATCGTAGATGTGGTGTAATTTAATAACGAATGAAATTGTTTTATTTAGACTGCCTTTCTTCTACGATCTTGACGTCGCCATCAAAACAAATGAATTTTATAGCAAGCTTTTTAAGCAAACCTCGTTAAAGGTTACAGATGTGGACAGTATTTTAATGTACGATTTCACTTCAGTGGACGTAGAAAGATCTTTTTGTAAATATGTATACTTAAGTGGATATTAAACTCAAGAAGAAATGCATGAAATGAAAATATATAAAAAAAAAGTTTTTTATTAGAATAACAAAGAAAATTTAGAATAAATAAAAAACTTAGTACCTACTTGTTTGCTACATAATGTATTGTAAAGTCTAATTATAATTAACTAAGTTTTTTTTTTTTTAATATTTATTTTAAGGTGTATCTATATTAATATCTACACCTGACATTAATGACGTAAAAAAAGCTCACCCCTGCCGAGCTCTGGTCAAAACAGTCTAAAGCCTAAACCTTAATTTGCGACTAAGATAACTTGTGTGAGATTCTTCCCCGCCGTTTTTAACTTTAGCAGAATGCTATTTATCCCACTGTTCAGAATCTGTGTGCTGTGTCGGCCGACGTGAGTGCGTATCGTATAATTACGCGATACAACTTACAACTCCATCCCGGTTTCAGCCGGAGTTTTACACTATTAGCTTTAAATTGCACCTTTGATTTAATTACCAATTCTCATTCTCTAGAAGACTTCACGTTTACTTTCCTTGAGTCTATTTTACAATATGGCGTCTAGTTGCCGCCATATTGAATTTTGATTACTGTCATATATTTAGTGACACTCACAAGATTGAGACAAATTGATCGACATAAGAATCATTAAAATCGGTCCACGCGTTTAGTTTCTAGAGCGCCACAAAGGATCAAACATACATATATAGGCTGATAAACACATAACGCTCCTACTTCGGCAGTCGGGTATAAATCAAATGGCCGTTATTTTGGTCCTTTTGTAGGGTGAAGTCACCAGTAGTCAGCCAGAAACCTGTAGTCGGCCTCTGCCTATACTTTGAATGGGTGTGAAGAGTGCGAAACATATATTTCCCACTCTTCGCACGCATACAAGGTCGACTACTGGTCTCGACCACTGGTGACTTTACCCTATGTCCAACATACAATTCTGGGGTCCTAGTGAAAAAGTACACTCCGTTTATTTTTATACCCTGTTTTATTACGAGTTAAATTAACTTATACCCTGTCTCCCTAGGTCACCAGATTTGTCTCTTTCCTCTAAATTGGTTAAGCTTTATCTCTATACCTCTCTTCACTTCGGTTTAACTGCCGCACTCAAAGACGTCAATTAAATTGAATGCGTGTTTAGTGACGTGTTGTCTTATTCTATTGCTATGTATACCTATTTCCCACTCTTTGCACTCATTATGAGGTCGACTACTGGTCTCTGGCTGACCACTGGTGACGTTACCCTACTCGTAAGTAGAGGTTTCTGTAACCAATGTCTTCTCCACGCCATCATCTAGTCTTTGTGTACTCGTACAGATATAAGTGTAGTACTTGTAGATACACTTTGAGCCCCAGAATCTTTTGTCCAATTACCTTACTCAGTCAGCCGTTACAATGATGTATCCTCATGATGTTTTTCTGCAGCATTAACTTATTAAATCATTGGTGGCTTCAGGTTGTGAACTTGCACCTACGAGAGCCTTAAGCTTAGCCAAACTGACTCCATTTCATATTGATTATCGCTCTGTTTGTTCATATATTGTTACATAAAGCCGTGACAGACGGACAGGTGGACCGGTGCGCTGATAATCGAAGGTCGGTGTGGCAAGCTGTCACCGTTCACATTAACGTGACGAAACACTTGTGCTTTGACCGCTTTTGTTTAAATTGGGAGCATTTCGCTCAAGGTTTGCCTTCCGAAGTTAATTTACTTCGTCTTTAACCGTATTGTCATCATTGTTGTTCATTCGCCTGCCATTTCTGTAAAGTTAATAATAGGACCTCTACTCTACTTGGCAAAGCAATATTGGTAAAAACAGAGCAGAAAAGCGTCCCTGTAAATGCTTTTTCCAACCTCTTTAGGATTCCGTAGTAAAACTAGGTACCCTTATAGTTTCACCATGTCATTCTTTCCGTCCTTCTGCAGTTTAGCTCATAGACTCCTAGTTCCAGAAAGCTGTAATTTGCCATGACTATACATATTAGTCACGTCGATAAAGTGGAATAATTAAATCTTTTTTTTGTGTTCCTCCTCTACACGAAACCTTTTTTCTCGTCTACCCCATTCTGTGGGATGTCGTTGGATAGGTCTTCCAAAAATATTGCAGGTCTGTGGAAACAATTCGTTTGTAAAATGTTTAGATTTAAAGTGCTATTCACTTGTGGGAGGACCTTGTGCAGGGTCCGTCCGGGTTGGTACCACCACCTTATCCATTAACCTACCGCCAAACAGCAGTGTTTGCATTGTTGTGTTCCGGTTTGGGGATAAGACAGCCGGTGAAATGACTAGCATAGAGGCATTCCATCTTAGTCCTCAGGGTTGGCAGTGCATTTGCAGTCTTGTGAATGCGAATGTCTATGGGTCACAGTTTCCACTTACCATCAGGTGGCCTGTGTGCTCGATTGCCTTCCTATGCCATAAAATAAATAAATATTTTTTGTTAGAGTCAAGTGTCTATGTCTAGGCAAGTAAGTTTGAGTCGAAGAGTACGGAACCCTTGGTGCGGGACTCCGGCTCGCACCTGACCAATATTTTTGTTATATAACTTGCTTATGACATGTTCGAAACTAGACGGTCAGCTTCGTGTCGTGTTCGGATCATAAATCCATTATCAGCTACAGGTACACCGCTTATGTCCTCATTAGCATACAATACACTAATTATTACGGCTCGGCAGGCATAAGCTTCGGTTAGGATGCTTTGGGAATGTTCAAATAACAATAATAAGTAATTCGACATTAATACATTAGCTTTATTAAGGCCCTGTCATCCCGGCTCATAGACACCTCCGGAGATCCTAGAGCTGGTGATTACCTCACCCAAAGGATTGGGCTAGCTATCCAGAGAGGTAATGCAGCCAGTGTCATAGGGACCATGCCGCGAGCGGACCTGCTAGAGGGGGTGTTCTTTTTATAGTGGTGATTATTATTTACATCTTTAATATTTGAGTAGCTTAGTTTTATTTTTATTTAAATAAGTTTAGTTTTAACTTTCAATTTTAGTTCCTATAATTTATATTATAGGAATATCATATTATAAGATTCCTATAATTTATATTATAGGAATATTATATTATAAGATATTTGTGTGATGAGCTCGAATATTGGTTCCTGAGTCATGGATGTTTTCTATGTATTTAAGTATATACTTCTCTATATAAGTATTTATATCGTTGTCAAGTACCCATAGTATAAGCCTAGAGCTTAGTTTGGGACTAGGTCAATTGGTGTGACATAGTCACATGATTTATTTTTTATTAATATATATATATATATTTTTTTCAATCTAAACGTATTTAAATAAAAATAAAGCTAAGCTTCTCAAACATTCACTATAAAAAGAACGGCCTCTAAGAGGTCCACCCGTGGCATGGTCCCTATGACATTAATTACACAGTACCTACTCGAAAAGTTACAAGAAAAGTAAAGTGCACTAATGGCTGCGACCTCGTCGCGCTCCGTTTTGCGCCCGCGCCGGTGCGGTGGCTGGACTCATTATCTGTCATTCAGTGAACGTGTCTGTCAGTTACTGTGCCTGCTGGTGACCTATGTCGCCCTGGTATTACGAAAGCGACGACTAGAGTACTCATAATACCTATCTACATACATACATACATTAAATCACGCCTGTTTCCCAGAGGGGTAGGCAGAGACCACTTCTTTCCACTTGCTACGATCTTGACAAATTTCTTTCGCTTCTTCCACATTCATACATCGAGTCATGCACCTATCTGAAGGTATTAAATTCCAGTCGTCACTTTCGTAATAGGCTGTTTGGTGGTTGTGCGTAAGGTGGCTGAGGGAGTCGAAAGCAATAATATCTGCATAGCCATCGCGTCAAATATATAACATAGACCTTATCGTTAGTGACATAGTGGTGTGTAGATATTTTTAGCATCTTGATAACGATATTTATAAATTTGAACGAGTGAACGAGTGAATGCGGCAAACCGCTGAGTTCAAGTACCTAGTTCCGTCAGAGCGTACAAAACACGTGAATTCTCAATTGGGCAGCAGGACAAACAGGGCGATTTTTACCTTCTAATTCGAAAGAATAGGTAATTTTAAGAGGCCAATTTCATTATTTTTGTATTTGATCCAATAGTTTGGTTTTAATATCTTTATTTATTTAGCAGACATTTTATGAATGACTGATTATTTTAAATTTGCGTTGGCATTTTCTAACAAATTACAACAATTAAATGATATTTAATGATAGAAAGTGATTGTAATAGTGGAATAAAACATACAATTACAATCGGGTTTTCTAGGAGGGCTTCAAGCCAAAAACGAACGTCAAATCCAGGTCAAATATTACTTTTGTCGAAATGTCCGAAATAGATAAATACTCCAAAAACTCAATAATGCAAATCGGTTTTATAACCCAATTCCTCGAAATAGTTTTCAAATTAGAGTAATTTAAAATATAAGAACAATCCCTACTTAAACTCGCCGGTTCGCCGCATTCACTCGTTCGACCGACAGAACGCCGTTTGTAATGATGGCACTTCACTTGGTGGTTATTGGTCAAATATTTTTGTTCCCTCTCTTTCATTCGGTATGTCAAATGTAAGAGAAATAAGATCAGTGTTTGGCAAACATGGCCAAGTGAAGTGCTGCCATAAGAGAATAACACCCCAGCAAGTCGCGCTACAAGTATTTCAACACGCGTTGACAAACATTCATTAGCCTTAACTAAATCATCAATGACTGACACAGATCGTTGTTTCGTGTACCAAACATCTCCATTAGACTGTTAACTATCTGGACCATATTTCACAACCATTTTACAAATGCTTTTACGCTTGAGAAATCCAACAACGCAAAGTAACGTTAGCTATTCAGCTGCAAAACCCTGCAAAATTAAGTTGGTATTACCAAGTAACTTTTGCAGTTGCGAGGTTTGAAAGTGAAGAGGAATGTTGTTTTGTAGCGTTGTGTTAAGTTGGTACAGCAAGGTGTTGCTTTGACCGCCAAGTGTCACGATGTGTGTTAGTCTGTTAGTTTCCAATTTGTCTCGCTAATGGCGTAATCAAGACAGGTATGTGATTAACCTAATATGTGCTTTATAGGGTATAAAACCAAGCCGCTTTCCGCGTCTGTCTTTCTATCCGCCTACTGGATGCATGGATTTTGAAGCAGTGTTCACTATTAGGGTGATGGAACCAGTAATGAAGTAGGACCAATGATGGATACTTAATTTTTATGGAATTTATAGAAGAAAAGGGTTTTTCATTTATTTCGAGACAGTCAATTTATAACCTTATTTATTTATTTGATAAAAACGTTTACATGACATTACAGTTTAACCAATGCGTCACTAAACTTAAATTAACAATTAAGGAAAAAATCACAATAATAGGTAACAGATCAAATTGGAATAGTTGAGGACCTAGCATCCATCACCTCACAGAATCTCAAGCATTCACTACACACTGCCGCCCATCGCCACGCAAACAAGTCGCACTCGGGTGTCGTTGCCAGGAGTGCAGTGAGCTGTGCGCAGGCGCGGGCCGCGCGGGGCAACGGCGAGTTCCTGCACGACACGGTGCGCGCCGACGGCACGGCCAACAAATCGCGTCGTCGTGGTCTGAGGGCAATCCTCGGGACATCCGGAACAAGCAGTCTCACGAGACGCTCAACAAGTTCGGGGCAGTCCGCCTCACCACGCAAGGCTCGACATGCCGTGGTCATGAGTTGACAATTCCGCCTTACCTCCAAGGAGTTGTACCCAAGAGAGCCAAGAAGATACTTTGTTGGGTACAAATAAGGGTAGACTCCAAATGTTTTTTTATAAAGGAATCTCAAAAACGCCTTCTGAACCTTCTCAAGCATTAAGGCATACGTCGCTTCGTAGGGGCTCCATACGATCGACGAATTGTCTAGCTTACTCCTTACTAAGGCATTATAAACCATTTGTATGGCCACTGGGTCATGAAAATGGCGAAGATTTCGGATTACGAAACCCAGTTTTCGGAAGCAGCCCGTGGCGAGAGAAGAAATATGCTCGTGAAAAGTGAGCCGCGCATCGAACACCACGCCCAGATCCTTGACGGAGAAGACACGATTTATCGGCTGTGACCCTAACATATATTGAGCATATATAGCGGTACGAGAGCGGCCAAATGTACACACACTACACTTAGCTGGGTTAAAAAGAAGTTTATTCTCCATACTCCACCGAAACACCAAGTCGATGTCCCCTTGCAACGTCTCGCAATCAGCTCTTTGCTCTACCCCGTATACCAACTTTAGATCATCAGCATACAAGAGACACTGAGACGCCCGAAGAACCGATTGGAGATCTTATGATATTTGAATTAAGAGTTAAGTGTCCATTATTGGTGGCTTCAGCTAAAAGTGTCCCACATTGGTGCCGTCACCCTAGTTACTCACATGTCATCTTCATGGAAAGTTTTTATGTATGTACTATAAATTCTGGTTTACACTGGTTTACAAAAAAATCACACAAACCGAAGGGAAGCGAGGGCGAGTTGCTAATTCTAACTGATTTTCACAGAACTGATTGACTGATTTCGTTTTTTTTGACAGGTGACAGGTGACAATTCGATATACGGTACGTTACTTTACGTCCATAAGTTCGTTAGTTAGAACTCTACCTCAAAAGTATTTTCTTACAGTTATTCACCGATTTGCATTTCCCTCGATCGTGTATTAAATTTTCAATGTTAGTGTTTTTTTTTGTTTTTAGCTTAAGTCGTATCCTCGATCGCTTATTTTATTGTATTTAGTCGTGATCGCATATTTTATTATAAGCAAAATAATTTTAGTCGCAATATACTTCGTTCGCATATTTTGTAATTAGCGTTCGTCACGATAATTTAAAACCAATTAGCCAATACTTTTAGTAGAAGTTTATCTCGATCATAATATCTAATCGTAGTAATCGTTTTATTTCGACGAAGACGTCTTGGCCTTTTTGGTAGTATCCCTGCCAACAGAGTTAGCGGCCCCGGGTTCGATGCCTGAGGCCCTAGCCAAGATGGCATATGTTAACTAACGTTTCTATTCGATTCACTTTTAAACCAATCCCATCACTGGTAGATCACGTGACTTTTCGTATCACGTCATCTACGCGTGACGCGATTGGTTTAAAAACGAATCGAATAGAAACGTAGTCACAGAATAATAACTAGTAACTAGCGTTAGCGTAGTGCATCTTGGCTAGGGCCTCAGGTATAGGCAAATATTTGTGTGATGAGCGCGAATATTTGTTTCTGGGTCTTGTGTGATTTCTATGTATATAAGTATTTGTTTTTCCATTATTATTTATATCGTTGCCTAGTACCCATAGTACAAGCCTAGAGTTTAGTTTGCGTGAGATTTTCCCCTACATACATACATACATACCATCACGCCTTCATCCCAGAGTGGGGTAGGCAGAGCTACAGAATTACCAACAACTCTAACAACTGCTTGATAATTCTATAACCACATTTTGCTCAATCAAGCTAAGATGTTTACCAGTGTATTAGTGGCAGGTTGCAAACCCATCGTCTAACAGTACTACAAGCCTTTATTCCCTTAGTCGCCTCTTACGACTTACGACATCCACGGGAAGACATGGAGAGGCACTATTCCCGGCTACCACACCAAACTTAATTATTTTATAAAGATGGCAAAAGTTATGTCTTCTCGCGCTCATTACTGAAATAAGTTTTATCTGAAAACCCTCGATGACGACTTTTATAGCACTTAAGAAATATAACTATAGCTATAAAGCTTTGGTGACTTACTATAGTTAGTTATATTTAGTAAAGTAATACGAAAGTACTCATCTTTCATTTTTCTCTTATGTCATACAGAGCCACGAGGACGTATGTTGTTTTTGGATTATGTATTGTACGCGTATTCAAAAAAAAATACATGATCGATAACTCTATTATAAAGTAATTTTTATTCTCTAGCTAACTTATATCTACTGAAGCATGTGTTTAAGGTTTAGGTGTCATATTGCAGCATAATTTATTCCTCCGGCAAACACCTTGACCTAGGAGAAAACACGTATGAGTGTTCGCAAAACTTAAAGTCCATGCACGATATGACCAATGTGACTCTTGAAGAGGAAAACCAATGTAACAATCAGTGCCAAAAGTTTGAAATGGAGCCCATTTTGGTTGTAAACCATGGAGCCTGGCGCAGATAGTTTTAAGGATATCCGTGATGACACGTAATGGGATATCTTTGATGTTTTCCAATGAAATGTCCTTTGACTCTTTATTTTTCGCAGTCATCAGACTTGATTCTTCTGTCACCCGAAGCATCGACAAGCTGAACAATATACCTGGGGGCCTAATACTGCGTTTATCGCGTGACAAAATGTGGATAAATCATCCGTTACTTTTTGACACGTATAAATAGTACAAGAGTGACAGATCGTTACTACTTTAGAAAAAAATCGTATGTGATATTGTGAGATGTATGAGTTTGAACTTCATTCTCTTCATTTTGTTCTGCCCCCCTGAGCAAATAAACAGTATCCCAAAATCAATAACCGAAGAAGTTATAATTCTCTTCTCTTAGTAATAAGGTTGATATTGCTACAGGGGGGTTATTATGACGTAATAACATAATAATGCATAGGCAGTTCATTTTACGGCGAGCGTAAAGGACAGAGCTATAGCAGTTATTAGCTCTGTCCCTTTCTCTCAGCGTAAACTGAACGGCATAGCTACGTCATACATAACATAATAAACCCGCAGGAGTTTTATCTGACTTACTGCGTATTAGCTTAGGAGGGCAGTGTTGCTATCCAACTTTAAATCGTTATAAATCGTAAAAGATCGTTTAAAATGAAAAAAATGATGAAAGAAACCATGGATTAATACCTACTCAATGATACGCCATTTGTCATCGAATTTGTGTTTTTCTCTTTTACAATAGGTACAGTCAGCGTCAAAAGTAACTGGTCACTTCAAGCTACTTTTGTACTTTATCGCATTAACACATTAGACAATCTTGTTTGACATTGCATTGTGACAGTAAAGCGACAAGGTATTTAAGTGATCAGTTACTTTTGACGCGTGTGACTGTACAGCGTCTAGTTGCTGCCATATTGAATTTTAATTACTGTCATACCTTTAGTGACACTCAGAATAAGACAAATCGATTGCTATAAAAATTATTAAAATCGGTCTACGTTAGTTTCTAGATCGCCACAAAGGAACAAACATACGTATATAGGCTGATAAACACATTATCATCTTCCTTCGGCAGTCGGGTAAAAAATACACTTGTACTTGTTGGCTACAAGTCTAACAAGTTGTTAGTAATAAAATAATTGTAATTACGCAGGTAACTAAATAACTTAACAGTACTAGTACCAGGGTATCATAAATATGTAAGACCTCAAATAAAGCAATGTAAATAAAGCAATACGGACCGGACCACGGGCGCCGCTGACGTGACGTCACGCGCTCGGATTGGTCGCCCCTGTCACCTTGGGTCTTGCCCACGCGCAGCTTTTTTTGCAATAATCTAAATGTTTTCGTGCTTTTTGTTTGTAAAGCAAGTTGGTTTATTTGTTTTTTACTGATTAACGAAGGCGTTGAGATGATTAGATTCCGATGCCTTGTTAAAATAGATTTAAAACTTTTTTGGATGTCGACCGACGGTTAGTTTGTTATTTACCTTGCGTGGGTCTATATTCTCTGCAATAATTATCGAGAGTCATAACATAACGTCTTTTTATAAAACTGTATTTTTTTGTTAGATATTTAAGAAATTCTGAAAAGTTTACGGTTCCAGCGATATAAAGAAATATATGAAGGCGTGTTCTTGAGTGAAGACCACGGCTTGGCAAACGTAGTGTGGGACGCCTTCCAGCTAGATGGAGCGATGACATAAAAAAAGTGTCTGGCAGTGGTTGGAAACCAAAAACTCAGGACCGAGCTCAGCGGCGTGCCATGGGAGAGGCCTATGTCCAGCAGTGGACGGAAATGGGCTGATGATGACGATGATGAAAAAAATATATATCTTAATTACCTATTATGTAAACGAAGACAATGTGACCAAATAAAAGAAACAGCATCATGAGTATTATTATGGAAGCCTCTATGCTCTTTTCTTGGTGTCTTCTAGTTACATCTACATAACAGTGCAACATTGGCTTGGAGGTATTTAAGATGGTGGTGATGGAAGTCAAAATGATTCTTATGGAGAGTCTCATCTTGTGAAGTTAAGGCGTCTTGTAGCAGTCTTAGCGATATTAAAAAAGATAAAAGATGTCACTTTTACACGTCATACATCTAACAGCGCCCAACCAACCAACCAACCACGTTACGTAAGTCACAAACCAGATCATTGTAATTTCAACCTTTACCAATAATTTATTTCCAAAAGTCAACATTGCTGTTTTAACTGATTCTCACACTAGGCATTGCGTGTCCAATCCTGTATCTGAAGACTACTTATAACATGAATGAAGAAGAGATCTTCAGATTATATTGACAATCTGATTTCGTTAGATATAACAACTGCATCGTAATAATCTACGGCCTTTACATCATTCATTGCATTAGCTACAACAAAACGTATAAAATTTTCCTTAATGACTTCTTATGACAGTCATGGCTGGTCAGCCATGACAGTTGGTGACACATTTCCGGATTCCGAATCAGTTACGGACGGTCCGTCGCGAGACAAAAACCTGACAAAGGTTGAAATTGTCCAGTTTTTATTGCACTTACTCAATGATCTTGATGATGCTGGTCATAACCTTGGGTATCATTGAGGCAAGAGTACTCAGGCTGTAAATGAACCAGTAACCTTCATCAGGTGAAATAAGCATCCATTGCTAGACAGTTCTTTAAAATATATCAAAAGTTGGTTTAAGTATAATAAGTACTGGCGTATAAATAAATAAATAAATAAATATCAGGGGACAATGTCACACCAATTGACCTAGTCCCAAATTAAGCTCTAGGTTTGTACTATGGGTACTAGACAACGATATAAATACTTATATAGAGAAATATATACTTAAATACATAGAAAACATGCATGACTCAGGAACAAATATTCGCGCTTATCACACAAATATCTGCCCTTACCAGAATTTGAACCCAGGACCTCTAGCTTCGTAGGCAGGGTCACTACCAACTAGGCGCGTCGTCGCTAAGTCTATGTTATTAAGGGCCCGTTTCACACTCGACGAGATAATATATCTGCCATTTAAAGTTGGCTCTCTCCTTGTCTATTTTTAAGTGTAAGAAAGAGAAAGTCCTAATTTTATCTGTCAAATATGTTTTTCGGTTGTGAAACAGGCGGTAAATGATTCATCTCTTTCTTAATTCAAGGAGATAAAATTAGACATAAGTTTAGTTTGTTTTTGTGCATGAAGAAGTTGATGAATGAAGAGGAAGCGAAATTTATATGTTTAGACCGGGGCACCTGGCGTTCCATAGTTTCTGCCTATCTGGTCTAGGGCCACATTTTGTGTCAGAAATAGGCACTACAATTAAAAGTGACAATGTAAGAGTCCCACTTAGCTTTATTAAGGCCGTGTCATCCCGGCTCATATTCATATACATCTCCGGATATCCTAGAGCTGGTGCTTACCTCTCCCGAACGATTGGGCTAGCTATCCAGAGAGGTAAAGCAGCCATTGTCATAGGGGCATGCCGCGAGCAGTGGTGAATATTATTTACATCTTTAATATTTGAGTAGCTTGGTTTTTTTTCATATTGTTTTATAAAAAACAACGTAACCTTCGGGTTCTGTAGGTATATCATGATACAGTTGTTACTCGTAAACAAAACTTCAGACTTGCGAAAGGATACCAAATATGAGGGAGAAAGAAGGGATAAATTCCATATAGAGGTGAAGTGTGAAATTGTAAAAAACACCTAGTTTATGTCACATTTGCGCTTAGTTATCTAGTACTTTTCCTACAATAGCGATAATTATGTTATAACGATTGTTTAGTTCTGTAAGTTATTGCGAAGCCATTATTGAAACAAACAAGCAGCGCCCGCGCAGCGATGACGTCACCCGTCACCTTGTCGCCCCCGCGCACGCGCAGGTTACCTGACGTTTACTATGAAGACTTTAATGATTATCTGCAAACATACTCGCTAATACTTGGCTGTAATCATGTGCAAATATATAAATAAAATAAATATCAGAGGACAATCCCACACAAATTGACCTAGACCCCAAACCAAACTCTACCATGGTTACCGGACAGCGATAAACATGTAGGTATGTATAAATAAAATAAATAAATATCAGGGGGATAATGTCACACCAATTGACCTAGTCCCAAACTAAGCTCTAGGCTTGTACTATGGGTACTAGACAACGATATAAATACTTATATAGACAAATATGTACTTAAATACAAAAAAAACATCCATGACTCAGGAACAAATATTGGCGCTCATCACACAAATATCTGCCCTTACCGGGATTTGAACCCAGAACCGATTGCTTCGTAGGCAGGGTCACTTCCAACTAGGCCAGCGCGTCGTAGGTATGTAAAGTATTTACCTAGTCGGTTACTAAGTTCTGTTACTGAGATTAATTACAATAAAAAAAAAAACAAAGCAGTTTTGCATAAACCTGTTTATTAATCAAAACTTTGATTTATATAGAATAATAATAAAAATAACGTATTCTAAACTATTGCAATTATTTGATGTACGAGCTTGAAGTATTCCCATTTCTGACGATAAAATCATAGTTAAAATCACGCACGACGATGATACTGATAACTGATAACGGCCCCAACTTTTGTAAGAGTTCCTGTAGAGAGTTCAAATTTGCGTGACATATTGAACAGACTTCTAGCTTTAAATTCTGATACGAATGTATTCAAAGCAACTAAAGATCCGCTTGGACACCGGTCAATCTTGATGACTCATTAAATCGACTTTAAGATTTCACATGATTTTGCAGAAATACGAAAACACACCAAATCTCTTGCTTCATAAGTTGGAATTAAGTCATGTTGAGAAATATAATTTTGGTCTCTAAACATATACAGAGATAGGATTTTTTATAATATTATACAAAAA
This sequence comes from Acleris emargana, assembly GCA_927399475.2. Classification (NCBI taxonomy): domain Eukaryota; kingdom Metazoa; phylum Arthropoda; class Insecta; order Lepidoptera; family Tortricidae; genus Acleris; species Acleris emargana. Next base: position 16,115,347 of record OV656854.1, read on the forward strand.
AAGTTCTTTGGTAAACAAAGACTAACTTTTAAGCGATTTCAAAAAATGAAATTTACAGAAAAGTCATGCGTAATTTCATCGATGCCGGCTGTGAATGTTAAAAGATCGTATCGGGAATTGCGGAAACTAAGAAAAATGATTAATTGTTTTTCAAAATGTATATTAATTAAGCTTTTAATTTTTATACATATTGCAATTAAAAAATAAACATAAGTTAGTTTTATTTGCATCAACCTTACTGCCGTACTCAGAGACGTCAATTAAATTTAATGCTTGCTTAAAGTTGCTGCTGTCACTTTCTTTGATACAGCAATAGAGTAAGACAACACGTCACTAAACCAGCATTAAATTTAATTGACGTCTCTGAGTGCGGCAGTTAGTAACAGAACTTAGTAAACAACTAGGTACCTATTGTACAAAATATAAATATTACAATATTGTTAATAAACTATTTGTTTACCACTTTGATACGGAATCCTATAAATGATATAAGCTGCCGGGCGGTCGCGTCTCGCGTCGAGCGTTTACTTCAACTCCATATAATACGCACTGCTAGATCAATACAGTATCAACTCAAAATCCTTGCTAGTTTTGTTTCAAGTTCACAGTAGTTGTAATAAAGTTGATTTTAAAATGCAGTTGTATTTTGAGTTACTGCTGTTTTGATATAGCAGTATGAGTTTTCGAAAATCCTTTACGTTAGCGTTATGCATCTTATCTTAAGATATTTCGTTCGTGTCACCCGTGTAAGTACTCTTTTTCAATCCAAAAGCGTTCACAAGCCCTAGTACATAGGTTCTCGTTTAATTTATTTACATAATTCATGTAAATACCTCCATAAACCACCGACTGGACTGACAAGTGAGCTACTCGCCTGCCGAGCGACGAGTCAAGTCGATCTGCATAGTGATCTGACGAGGAAGCTCGCACCTTAATAGGCTGGCGACGTTCACACTGGGCATAGTAGGCTATTTGTAATAAATAAATAATAATAGTTATTTGTAGATAGTTTATCTCTATAATCAAGCAATCGAGAGAGTAACTTATCTAAATTGAACCAAAAACATGGCACCAGGTCGGTAGCCGCTGGTAAGTTTGCTGTACCTTACTACTATGGGGACAGGCATATTGAGAAGCGCTTACCTTACATTCTCAATAGCTTGCCTGCGGCTGTGAGACTGGAGCCTAATAGGTTTAAGAAAGCCCTTTTTAAACATTACCTTAGTTCTATTTAATTTTTCAAGTTAATTATTGTGTAATATCAGTGATATATATCCACATAATGTAAACCAAGACTCACGGATCCCACAGTCAATCTGTAAAAACAGTTTTGTGGGACATTGTATTAAAACGAAGTTTGTCAACATGTCATTACATACACACTCACGCCTTCATTCCCAGAGTGGGTTAGGCAGAGCTACAGGATTACCAACAACTCTTAAAGACTTGTTGGTAATTCTGTAACCACTTGTGCACAAACAGGCTAAGATGTTTACCATGTGTATATTAGTGACAGGTTGCAAGCCCATCGCCTAACAGTACTACAAGCCTTTTTTCCCTTAGTCGCCTCTTACGACTTCCACAGGAAGACATGGAGTGGTACAATTCTAAGCCGGTAACATGTCATTATAAATAAATAAATAATAAAGTGTCTACAGAAGTTTAACTTCAATCAAACTGATCATCAATTGTCAAGCATGATAATGACAATTACATTTACAGTGACAGAGTTCTAATGGTAACATTTTTATTGGTTGACTGGAAATACATTAATATCAGGAGACAATTTGACACAACTACAACTCAAGTTCTTGTCCTTTTGTCTATACTTACATACGACTTAAAAACAAATACTTGGGCTTAACACTATTTTATTTTGCTTTTACGGGGAATCAAGCTCGGAAACGCTGGCTTCATGGACAAGGTCACCACAGGGTAACCGCGTCGTAGCCACGTCAAATGCCTCTATGCTAGTAATTTTATCTGTTTAATGATTTTCACAGAACACTATAGCGTGAGCACTGTGGACGGAGTTAGCGTGTAACATGGTGGTAGCGATGCGGAAACACACTGTGTAAGGTCCAACCTGAAAAAGCTATTAAACCTTGTAATACCAACAATACCGATACCATATTAACATTTACGACATTCGATATTAATTATTAATGTGTAATGAGGAAAATCCGGTTCGAAGGACCAAAAGCTTCTTCGAATTAATTGGGTATTATAAGTAAGTATAATTAGTAAGAATTAATTTTTACGAATGTCGGTTATACTCCATTAATATTCCGCCGTATTTGGAGCAGGTCCTTTCCAGATCCTGGGAGGTTTTTATGACATAGCTATGCATTTCAGTTTACGCTGAGAGAAAAAGACAGAGCTATATAACTGCTATAGCTCTGTCTTTTACGCTCACCGTAAAAATAACTGCATAGCTACGTCATAATAACCCCCCACAACTCCTAGTTGTCTGTTTTTTTTTTGTTTCTACCGGAGCTAAGATTAGCACATTGAAAAAGTATATCAATAGCTTCCACTTTAAGCACTAACAGGCTATGATCGAGTACATACTAGACAAACAGTTTAAGAGATATTGAAATAAATTATTTCATCATTATTAAATAATTACGAATTTGTGGCACTTGCAGTGGAGACCATGGGACCTTGGTCAGCCGATATGAAAAGCTTTATTAAGGCTCTGTCATCCCGACTCATAGACACCTCCGAAGATCCTAGAGCTGGTGCTTACCTCTCCCAAAAGATTGGGCTAGCTATCCAGAGAGGTAATGCAGCCAGTGTCATAGGCACCATGCCGCGAGCGGACCTGCTAGAGGGGGTGTTCTTTTTATAGTGGTGATTATTATTTACATATTTAATATTTGAGTAGCTTAGTTTTACTTTAATTTAAATAAGTTCAGTTTATAGATTTATAAATAATTATTAGACCTAGAGATTTTCCTAGCACGAACGACGTGTTGTTAGGGCTTGACACAAAAAAAACATCGACAATCCTGTTATCGATAACCACCTCTTCAACTTCATAGAGGAAATAATTGTACATCATTACGAGTATGATAGTTATTAAGAAAACATTCACAATGTCCTAAAACTCATTGACGTACCTAACCGGAAAAAAAATACAATCATATGTCTTATGATTCATAAAACAACGTGCGTTTTAAAAATTAAAATAAGAATGATAAGTTAATATCAAAACTATAAATTTACTAATAATTAATATTTTACATTAATCAGTGAAAATCGCTCTATGATATTGAAGTGGTAATTATCGATAACAGGATTGTCGATGTTTTTATTGTGTCAAGCACTAACAACACGTCGTTCGTGCTAGGAAAATATCTAGGTCTAATAATTATATAATTTTTTCATTCATACCTTCACGCCTGTAATCCCAGAGTGGAGTAGGCAGAGCTACAGAATTACCTACAAGTTAAAAAAATTGTCGATCATTCTGTAACCACATTTTGTACAAATAGGCTAAGATGTTTACCAGCGTATTAGTGACAGGTTGCAAGCCCATCGCCTATAGTACTACAAGCCTTTATTCCCTTAGTCGCCTCTTACGACATCCACGGGATGACATGGAGAGGCACTATTCTAACCCGGCAACCACACGGGAAATAATTATTTGAATATAATTATATAATAATAGAGATAAATAAATAAATACCTCCTCAAATACATAAAAACCATCCAAGACTCTGAAAACTCATCATACTAATATTTGCTCTTACCGGGAATCGATCTCGGAACCTCTTCTAGGCAAAGTCTACCAACTGGTCACCGTTGCTGGAATATTTCCATAAGCTCAACCCTAAACGTACCCTTACCCTTAAATCATACCTGCCAAGCTAATTTAACCCATCTGCCTGTCACATTACGGTCGAGTGGGCAGACAGGTCGTCGTGGAATGAGGTCCATGTGGGCAATTGAGGATGAAAGCCCTTGGGTGGGCTAAAAGGGGAAGTTCAGGTTAGGTGCACCGTCTATGGTCGAATTTTTATTTTCACAGATAAAATGTTAACAAAGGTGTTACCGCGCTAACCAAAAACATTTGTAGTACCTATTCAAAATATTTATACTGTCTACATTTATAAGAAATTATACTCTCTATAAAAAAAAAACGATATGTTGTAATCAATCAAGATTGATATTTTATTATTATTTATTGAATTTAATTTGTTGATGGCAAACTTTATTTTGATATAAATGCTTTGTTGTGTTCATTTAAAACGAGAAAACTGTTTTTGTATGCATATTTTTTTTATTGCACTGGTATCACTATGACTCGATCCACCTGTGTCAACAAGATGAGGGCCGCTTCATTGATGTGAGACGTCACTTTACTCGCTTTGCTTCATAATTCGGGATTCCATCGTAATCGCTTTCCAGTGACTCATTTGTGCGATTTTAATTTCAATTATTTCTCAAATTTATTTTTCACAACACTGCTCGGAAATATGGCCATAGATGCTCTTGTTTGGGGTCACAAAACGTCACTTATAAGGACAGACCAAGAATGTTTTTGTCGGCATTCGCTGATTGGTCGAGAACATTGTTGTCCAACTTTAATAACCAATGAAAATCAATCAATCAGTTTTTGTGTCATAGCTCCTTAAAATGAAAAATTGGAATCAACCAATCATAACACACCATTTTGTTTCGTAAAATATTAGGTGTATTTTTGCTAAAAGATACACAGATTAAAAACTATGTCACTGCGTTTTTTTTATGAAATTCAAACTTGGCCCCTAATCTCGAACCACTAGAGATAAAATTACATGGGAGATAAGGCGAAACAAATACAATTTTATATGGAGTTGACATATTCATCTCGAAAGCCACGAGAATAGGGGTCCAGATTTTAAAAAAGTTATCTATGGTAAAATTGGCGATAATACATACAGCTTCTATTCTACTTTTGAAAAACCGACGCCATTTGACTAACACTATTCACATTAACATGAATTAAAATTTGAGTTTTGAATATGAATTTTTATTTTATTTCCTCTCAGTAGTTGTGAAAAGCACTATGTCTGCCTCGGTAGAAAGTGCAATTTATGGACTCGTACACTAGAGGGCCTCAACTACGTTTCGGCCCTCTATATGACTCGTCCAAAAATCTCGTACTTTCTATCCTCTGCAACAATGTACTATTTATATCACTAACTACATCGACATAGGTCGCGGTCAGTTTACCAACTCCGCAAATGAGTTTGTAACTTAAGAACCACTGAAGTCTACTTAATAGTGATAGTCTTCCTTTAAAATTCGTTGTATGTGCTTTCATTTAAGATATTTTTCTGAGTTTTAGTACTTATTTCTAGTTTCGGTTGTAGACCCCTACACTTGACTCTAACAAAAATTAACCGTAAAATTGTTTTCACAAAACCGCAATATTTTTGAAAGATTTATCCAACGACACCCATGGGGTAGACAAGAAAAAAATTACATCCCCACGATACGTGTAGGGGAGGCACACAAAAAAAATTTTTTTTCCAAGTTTTTATTTTACCCCTTTGTTGGCGTGACTAATATGTATTTATTCAGGCCAAATTACAGCTTTTTAGTACAAACTGCCGTACTCAGAAACGTCAATTAAATAAAATGCTTGTTTAGTGACGTGTTGTCTTATTCTATTCCTATAGCAGAGAAAGTGACAGCAGCAACTTTAATCAAGCATTAAATTTAATTCACGTCTCTGAGTGCGGCAGTAAGAGTCTCTGAGCTGGGCTGCGGACGGATAGACGGACCGACATGGCGAAACTATAAAAGACAAATTGTCAGAGAAAACACTATTCATATGCAGTTGTTTTTGTTTTTTGAAAAATATAATTCGTGGTAGTATTAAAAACTTCAAATTACTTTTCACTTATATTGCTTTCTTAAGTATAAAAAGTGGTTATAGAATTAACACCAAACTCTAACGAGTTGTTGTTAATTCTGTAGCACTGCCTACCCCACTCTGGGATGAAGGCGTGATGGTATGTATGTATGTTATGTAAGTATAAAAAGATATGACAGTGTTAGATTCTGAGCCTCAAAGAATAATGCTACAAATATCGCACTGCCAGATCAAAAGTGTAGTAACTCATCTCAACTTTAATACAACGTCTATGAGCTTGAAACAAAACCAAAAATGATTTTGAGTTGATGCTGTCTTGATATAGCGTTAAATATGTACCAGGCATAACTTGCACAATGAGAAACGCACATTCATACCCTCTGATCAGCATTTAGCATTAAATAAATGTTCGCGGAAGTCCTTATAAGTGTAGGGGAATTTAGAACGCCTAGTGCTGACATTTTATTATATTACTCTAGACTCTAGAGAAATAAACTTAAAGAAAACTTAGACGTCAGTGGAAGTTTAACTATGGGTTCACGAATCGATCGTTGTATTTAAAGGGTACTTGGCCTCTGTTCTAGGCAGAAAAATCCAAATCTGCTTTTTTCAATCAGCTGCCAATACATACATACATACATAAAGTCACGCCTTCATTCACAGAATCGGGTACGCAGATCTAAAGAATTACCAACTCTAAAAAAATGATGATAATTCTGTAACCACATTTTGCACAAGGCTAAGATGTTTACCAGTGTATTAGTGACAGGTTGCAAGTCCATCGCCGAACAGTGCTATACAAGCCTTTATTCCCTAAATCGCTTCTTACGACTTCCTCGGGAAAACATGGATAAGTAAGATGTTACAAAATTGGCTATGGTAAATTCCGCTTTATTTGTCGCTCGTATAGGGTTCAATCTACTATGAATAAATATCAGGGGGACGAATCATAAACAATTTGAACTGTATGTATGCGTGTGTAAAGAAATTTGTATGTATCTATTTATCTGCCTCCGAAAGCCCAGACCCACTAAAGTAGGTACCTACAGTATTACTAAATAGGTACTAAGAACAACTGAGCAGCTAGAACATGTATAAACATACTTTAGCATTATCTTGCTTGTCACTCAGTGAGTCTGTATCTTAATATACTAGTTAGAAAGGGAGATCCGAGAGACAAATAAGTCTTGGACTACATAATACACTAGCCATCCTGCGCACTTCGAATGCTGCGTAGTTTGTAATGACAATGACTATGACAAATACCAACGGCAGTTATGCAGTTACAAAAGATCGACAAGTCGTACATTACCTAATAAAGAAATATCTGTGTGCGTAGTGCCTAAAGCCGGGTCCAGATTAGTGACAAACCGCCGAACCGAACACCGTGACCGTGACAGAGCCGGGAGTTTGTACCGATAGTGTGGACGCAATTTGTTACATTAATTTGTTACACGATCAGTTATCCGTTCCAATTCTCCGAACAAAATATCCGTATACCCAAACATTGTACGTACTGCCACAATGTGGTTGTGATAAAATGTGGACGATGTTTTGGTTTTGTTACGGTCAAATGACACGGGGCACGGGCCGATCCATCCAAAGTCGGTCTTTTTCAAAGGATGTTCGGTACTGTCTCGGTGTGCGGGAGAGGTCCACACTGCGATTTTTGTCACGCGAACAAGCACGCGTGTCATCACGCTGGTACATACACGGGATTGATGGATCGGGCGAATGCAAGTCTTGACAAGACAACACCCCTTACCACCACCATCTTCACTTTGCCACCATCTCCTTTTTTTCGCCGCCCTATTTTTTTTAAAGCACAAAGTAAAACAAATGATGCACTTGCAAGAGCAATATTTAAAAACATTTCGGCTAATTCTTCTGGAGACGACATGACTGCGTTGGTTGAAGTTTCAAAATGGCATACATCGGTTGTAAGAGGACCATCGTAACATTTGTACGCGTAACAAATGCCGTCCACACTATCGTTACAGACATCGGGCTTTGTCACGGTCACGGAGCTACCACCAGCGTCCGATCCGATGCAAACTTCCACCCGTCCACACTATACGTAACAAGTCCGCGGCGACATCACAGTGTTCGGTTCGGCGAATTGTCACTAATCTGGACCCGGCTTAATATCAGTTTAAAAAGTTTCAGGAGGGAAAATGATCGACAACACAACATACATGGTACACAAAGCTACAATAAAAGCACGTCCATTCTACATACATACACATACATAAACTCACGCCTTTATTCCCAGAGTGGAGTTAAGTAGACAGAGCTACAATTAGGCCAGACCAATGTTTACCAGTGTATTAGTGACCGGTTGCAAGCCCATCGCCTAACAGTACTTAGTCGCCTCTTACAATATCCGCGGGAACACAGTCATGGAGTGGCACTATTCTAACCCGGCAACCACACGGGACATCCGTTCTTACATTATGACGACGGTAGTTAAAGGTAGACGCAAAAGTCCCGTCTTCAAAACAAACAGCATTTTATCAAAAATGTAGTCCTTAAAAATATTCAAAATCTGAGCTATTCTGAATTCGTTTTTATTTCCGTTACACGTACACGTTACATGTAATATTCCGATATTTACATGTCTAGTTTTCAAGTAACTAGTAAATATCAAGAGAACATCAGTCAGCATTTTAGAACTAGGTATTTCAAAAGTGGAATAACACCTAAAACAAAAACGTAACGATGCATAATGTCCAATGATGAGAGACAATAACTAGCCTCGTGCTAACAAGTATAAATGAAGCAGGGTATGTGCGTGCGCAAGGTCGCCGTATGCATTTACATACCTCTCAGCTGGAACAATAGCTTCCACTATTGTAATCGGATAGTGTTTCCAATCTTGGAAGACGCGCTCCACTACTTAATTTAAACATGGCAGTAAAGTTAATACAACATTGGCCCTATAGGTATAGAGAAGATGTGTAACGCAAATGATTTGCGAAAACTGTCAAAATTTCTGCTTACGTCAGTCTTATGCATCTTGCATAACGATATCGATCTCGCAATGCATCATGTCTAGGGTCACAGTAGTTTTTGAGATTATAGAGAACATACATACAGACAGATGCAGCAGGGAATTTTTCTCATAATATGTAGTAATGTGGTTTATTTACGCATGATTCAGAAATACTTTTTCTTTTCTAGTTTTCATATTTTATGCCACTTTTTTTATTCTTTTTTCTTTCACCCTTTTTAAATCAAAACAATTTCTAATAGTTAGGGAGGCGAATAGGGGAATTTTCGGTAATACTCGAGCGTGGCAGTTTAAGATTTGAGAGATACCTTAGACCTAATAGTGACGCACGCCTAGGATAGACGATCAGAATAGTAAAAAAAATTCGATAGTCTGAAATACTCGAGCGCGTCAGATTAAGATATTGGGGGTTGATTTTAGTGTTTTAAGACTAAATTTAACTAACCTGACGATAAGTCCTTGACGCAGCCGAGTTATAGGGTCGCGAACTTGTAAAAAAAAAACATTATTCCGGCATTCTCGAGCGCGATTTTTTTATTTTTTATTTTGAAGAATATAATCTAAAACTTACTAAAAATACAAAATCTGCCGGTTTCCGCATGACCGGAAGTGTGGAGGAGCCATTTCGTCTTCCGAAAAACGCGTTGCGGCATATAAGTCGCGAACGATACATTTTACAAAAAAAAACCCACTAACTAAGAACAAATTAAGAGAACCCACCAACATTTTTGTCAGATTAAGAAAATATGCTTTCAGGATACCGAGATAAACCTCCCCTATGAAAATCGTTTTTTTCGAAAAAAAACGTTTTTTTTTTTGCATTTTCAAAAATTCATCGTAACTTATCGTCACGCCGAAATCGTCAGTTTTTTTAAAGGGAGCTTCTTTGGGGCCTACTTAACACCCCTTCCGAAAATCTGACGCGCTCGAGTAATTTTTTTTTTTGCATTTTTGACTACTTTATATGCCTACCCCCACCACGCAAACCGGCAGATTAGTATACCGTTGTTATCAGAGGCACTTGGGGCATACGTAGTATGAATATCTGACGCGCTCGAGAATGCCCAAGTAACTGTTTTTTTTAACATTTTTGAAAAACCGTACACGCCAAACCCACCGCTAAAATGGTTTTTACCATACGAGCTTTTCTTTTCGAAATTATTTTATCTTTCGATTTTGATAGGTCTCGACGGCGCCGTTGAATTACGCCATTTAGCTACCTCGCCTCCCTAACTATAACGCCCCACTTCGATGACGTTTCCGTGAGCGCGAAAATAACGAATGACATTGGTGAATAGTGTTGCTAGCTACTGTTTTTAGGGTTCCGTAGTCAAACTAATAACCCTTATAGTTTCGCCATGTCCGTCCGTCCGTCCGTACGCAGCCTAGCTCAGAGACTCTTTGTAGCTGTAAGTTGGTATGAAAATACATACCCGTATTAGTCACGACAACCAATTGTTAAATTCAAATCTAGTTTTATTCATATTGATGTTTTTTTTCTCGTCTACCCCATCGTGCGGGGTGTCGTTAGATAGGTATTTAAAAATATTGCGGGTTTGCGAAAACTATTTTTAAATTAAGACAATCTATTATGATGAAATATTAAACTTTAAAGCACAGATTTGTGTTAGAGTTAAGTGTCGTCGTCCCCTCTCCAGCCAAAACTACAAATACTAAAAATCAGAAAAATATCTACCGGCTGGCTGTTCACAATGGAGTGCTGGCCCCTACCCTGATGTATGGTAGTGAATGTTGGGTGTGGCAGGACAAGCATGTAAGTCGCGTAAATGCAATTGAAATGCGCTCTTTGCGTAGTATGTGTGGTGTGAAACTGATTGATAGAGTTAGAAATGAAAAAATCAGAGAGAAGTGTGGAATAAAAGAAGATGTAGTGACTAAGATTGAAAAGGGCATGCTTCGATGGTTCGGTCATTTGGAAAGGATGGATGAGGGAAGATTGACGAAAGAGATATACAGATCGAAAGTGTGTGGAAGGGTCGGAAGTGGCCGCCCTAGGCGTACTTTTTCGAATCAAATCGGAGAAATACTGGAAAAGGGCCGAATCTTAAGTACCCGAAACCGACGTGCATGCATGACTCGATGTCGAGTTGTTGAAGAAGCGAAGGAAATTTGTCAGGATCGTAGCAAGTGGAAAGAAGTGGTCTCTGCCTACCCCTCTGGGAAACAGGCGTGATTTAATGTATGTAGAAAAATATCTTCAATGAGAGCACATATATCAAATTTTAAAGAAAAACTGTGACGACTAAGTAGACTTGATTAATTCTTCAGATACAGGCGAATAAAGTGTTTATACCTACTACAATCGCCTAACCCCCTTACTTATAAACGTGGAATAAGCTTGGAATAGTTTATGCCATGCTTTGTCACTTTCTGTCAGATGCAAATGTCTCAATTACAGATAAAGACAAAGCATGGCATAAACTATTCCAAGCTTATTCCATGTTTATAAGTAAGGGGGTAAGACAATTAGTTCTACTTGTTTTTTTTAGATAATTTTTGTGAAGTAACGGCTTCGGAACCCTACACTGAGCATGGTCAGACATGCTCTCGCCCGGTTTGAATTTTTGTATCTAGACTCTAAAAATCGTGACGTTATGAGCAAGATAAGGCGAGCACTACACAGTGAACTATCTAAGACTAAGTGTGAATACACGTAGCTAAATTATCTAGTTAACGCTGTAACTTATGTCATCTGACCTCCGCCCTTGACCAAACTAGCTCACCTCCGCCAAGACACGGAGACGGTGACCAGACGAGGCCACGTGTGGCGGGACGAGGAGTCGGGTTACTAAAAGAAAAAAAGCTTAAAGGAAAGCAAATATTTTATAATGAATTTTAAAAGAAAACTATCACGGCTAAATACAGGCGACTTAAGTGTGTATACCGCCCATTCCCAAAATACCGATTACACGTTATACCAGATTTACTTGTTTTTACTAGTGGTTTTAACAGGTTTTTAAACTTGTAGGTAATTCTGTAACTCTGCCTACCCCACTCTGGGGATACAGGCGTGAAGGTATGTGTGTGTTTTTTTAAATACAAAACTAGAGGACTACGACTGCGTATCTACTCGTAGAATTACCTAGTCTCCCGCTTTTCCCCCAAATTATAACCCCTTAGGGGATTAATTTCCAAAAATCCCTTCTTACAGCGCGGGTGGGAGGCCTTTGTGCAGGGTCCGTCCGGGTCGTGACCACCATCTTATTCATTAATCTACCGCCAAGCAGCAGTGTTTGCATTGTTGTGTTTCGGTTTGGGGATAAGGCTGCCGGTGAAATGACTAGCATAGAGGCATTCCATCTTAGTCCTCAAAGTTGGCAGTGCATTTGCAGTCTTGTGAATGCGAATGTCTATGGGTCACAGTTTCCACTTACCATCAGGTGGCCTGTGTGCTCATTTACCTACCTATTACATAAAAAAAAGATTTCCAAATCACAAGATTCAAAATAAGGTTTAATTTATAGTACTTTCTGTAAACTACTTTTAGTATGTTATTTTGGGAATGAGCTGTTTATACCTACTAAAATCATCTTAGACAGCGCCAAATAACTTAATTCTCTCCCTCTCTGGTCGTTCCCTCATGCATGACTGAGGATCGTGGTCATCAGTTGGTGATCTGCACTTGCGGCTACGGAATGCAAATAACCGGTTATAACCGGTTATTTTCGGACAAAATAGGTTAATAACGTAAATAGGTTGCGACGTATGATCTGCCTCCAGCGATTCCTGTCCATTGCCTCCCTTACTACCGAGCAAAACTTTAACTTTAACTTACTTAACTTACATACCGTCGGTGAAACTGCAAAACCGCGTAAGTGACATTTTAAATAAGGAGCAAAATGCACCTTTTTAATAAGACCGTAAGGTTTATTTTGCTCTATCATAAATTTGTTACTTACGCGGTTTTGCAGTATCACCGACGATACATTAAATCACGCCTGTTTCCCAGAGGGGTAGGCAGGCAGAGACGACTTCTTTCCACTTGCTACGATCTTGACGATTTTTTTTCGCTTCTTCCACACTCATACATCGGGTCATGCTTAACTTAAACTTAACTTATTTAACTTAACTTAACTTTAACTTTAAATAGAGAATTTTATACTATTTTATACTCGTTGTTTTTTTTATTTTTTTTTTTATTTAAGACTAGCAGAAAAACGTCTGAAGAAAACTGTTCCTTAAGTGTTTATACAGCCTCAGACACTAAAACTAAGTGTTGCCTTATTAACATAGTTAAAAGTGCGAACTTTATAAATCAAAGAGAATGTCAGTCAAGGCTCCGGTTAACGATCTGATTGTGCTTGTAAATTAACAGCCATTTTGTCATTCGATATAATTGTCACGAGCTCGAATATGACTGGTCTTATGCAGTCCTAAAGGATCGGCCACACTGACGCGTAAAACGGTGACGTTGTGTAAGGCTGAAGCCAGACGAGCTTATTTGTTTAGTTGTGAGTCGCGTAATTTCTGCTCCTCCATTCATCATACTACTACTACTGGTAGAACTAGAATTAGAGACCCGCACTACAGCCTGCAAGTTGACGATACTCTGGTAAACTCTGACCTTGATGTAGCTAAAGAATTTGAGCGGTTTTTTACGAACATTCCTTTAGAGACCACTAAATCTCTACTATCATCTCCTGATAAGGCTGAAATCTTATTAAAATCTAATGTTAAGGAATGCACGAATGTTTTCAAATTTTATCATGTCACCTCTAAAGTTGTGATCAAAACCTTTAGGTCTCTTAATATCAAAAAGACTGAAGATCTTTGGGGCCTCTCTGTTACAGTACTTCAGTCCATTTTAGAGTCAACTGCGCCTTACCTAGCTACTATTTTTAACAAGTGTGTCGACATTGGAGTATTCCCTGATCTGATGAAACATAGTAAGATCATACCCATGTTTAAGTCGGGGACAAAATCAGACCCCACAAATTTTAGACCAATTTCAATACTACCAGCTCTGAGTAAAGTTTTTGAGAAATTAATTCTTAATCAAATATCCTCACACTTTAATCAGAATAAGCTACTTCATAGCAGTCAATTTGGATTTACCAAGGGACGATCAACTACTGATGCCGGTTCCACTTTAATAAAACATATCTTTGATGCCTGGGAAAAATCACTAGATGTAATTGGAGTTTTTTGTGATCTGTCCAAGGCATTTGATTGTGTTGATCATGTTACGTTAGTGCGGAAGTTAAGCCACTATGGCATCAAAAACAGTGCACTTGATCTTATTGCTTCCTACCTCGCGCACAGAACTCAGCGGGTAGACATTAACAGAACACAATCCTCTGGGTCATCTGTAGCTATGGGAGTGCCTCAAGGATCTATTCTAGGTCCGTTTTTATTTTTGATCTATATTAACGATCTCCCGTATGTAGTGCGCGATAAATATGAAATAGTCTTGTTTGCTGACGATACCTCACTAATATTCAAAGCGGATAGGAAACAGGATAATTTTAATGGCATCAATGTTGCGTTGTCTACAATTGTTGACTGGTTTACAGCCAACAACTTACTTTTAAATGCCAAAAAAACCAAGTGCATTAAATTTTCTTTGTCCAACGTTAGGAGTATGAATGCGGATAGAATAAGACTGAAGGATGAGACACTGGAATTTGAAGATAGAACAGTATTTTTAGGTGTAACTCTAGACTCGAAACTGCAGTGGAGTGCGCATATATCCACACTTGCAAGTAAACTAAGTTCAGCGGCTTATGCGGTAAAGCGAATCCGACAACTTACTGACGTCGAGACGGCGAGACTTGTCTACTATAGTTATTTCCATAGTGTTATGAGTTACGGAATTTTACTGTGGGGAAGAGCGGCTGACATCCAAACCATATTTGTATTACAGAAGCGGGCTGTACGTGCTATTTACCAATTGGGGTCTCGTGTTTCGCTGAGGGATAAATTTAAAGATATTAATATTCTTACAGTAGCGTCTCAATATATCTTTGAGAATATCATGTATGTACGCAAAAACATACATGAGTTTAGGCATAACCGCGACGTTCATAATTTAAATACTAGAAATAGGGATAAGCTCGCACTTCCAGGTCACCGTCTCCGTAAGGTGAGCACTTCGTTTGCGGGGAACTGTATACGTTTTTACAACAAGATACCATCTGATATCGTCAATATGCCGTTCAATAAATTTAAGTCTCACATCAAGCGCTGCTTGTTGGGTAGGGCATATTACACTGTAAATGACTTCATTGGTAACCAAGATGTATTTTAGTAGTGTCAATGTGACATAGCCTTCAAGCCAATTGTGCATTCAAGCACTGACTCAGTCAGTCGACTGTGATTTACTATTTGTATTTTGTATCTTTTCTAGTCTTGTGTGTACAAGAAGTTTTTAAATGAGGACACACTGTGATGTTTCTCGCCGGACAGCTGTTTCCCACAATATTACTCTTACTTATTGTCCGGCAGCTTGAGCATGTCATGCTCGCTCAAAGGTCTTTGCTTACGGCGGCGTCGTTGATCGGGTCGCCACTTTCCCGATCACATGGTTGAGAGAGGCGATGGCTGAGATACGCGTCATACTCGTGAACGGGTTCTGTTTGTGGGGTCCGGTCTGTTCACGTTTGCAAGTACTTTTTGTTCAATTTATTATCCTAGTTATATGGCTTTTGACGTAGAGACCTCGTCGTGTTGTTCTCATAGTAATTATTTTATTTTATGTTAATGTTTATTGACCTTACATTTAGTAATAATTTTATTTTTGCTAGTTTTAAGAATTTATTGTTTGTTACCTTATTACCTTATTATTACTTAATGTAACTTACTTTTAAGTATAATTATGTTTTTATGATTGAAAAAATGACCTTCTGCTGGAGTTTCTTGCGGCGCTTCTTCTCCGCAATGATGGTCTTGTCCGAAGCGCTGGTAGATTCACTCACTGTACATTGCCGACGTGTAAAAGAGCCCGCATGTGGCCAATTTACTGAATAAATTATTTGAATTTTGAATTTTGAATTTTGAATTGAATTACTACTATGAAACTGAATGGAGGAGCAAAAATTACGCGACTCACAACTCAAAAAATACGCTCGTCTGGCTTCAGCCTAAGCAAAATAATGGGTCATAGTAATTACTTAGCGTCAATTTTAACGGAGAGCCTTGGGGGAGGCCTCTGTCCAGCAGTGGACGTCTTTCGGCTGAAATAGAAATAGAAATAATTTTAATTGCATAAACATTGGTACAGTGTTGGTTGGAAAATAGTAGTACAGTCAGCGTCAAAAGTAACTGATCACTTAAATACCTTGTCGCTTTACTGTCACATAAGCAATGTCAAACAAGATTGTCTAATGTGTTAATGCGATGAAGTACAAAAGTAGCTTGAAGTAACCAGTTACTTTTGACGCTGACTGTACATGGTATGAATCACTATGCTTTACCCGCAGGTGTACAAATTGGAGTCCTGATTAAATTTTAAAACAGGATAGTAAAATTTAAGAGTAGAAAAAAAAAAGAATAAAAAAATAAACAATTGACTTATTCTACAAAAACTATAATCCTTAGATATTATGACTTAACACATGATGCTGACATGATGATGATGATGACGATGATGATGATGATGATGATGACGATGATGATGATGACGATGATGATGATGATGATGATGATGATGATGACGATGATGATGACGATGATGATGATGACGATGATGATGACGATGATGATGATGACGATGATGATGATGATGATGATGATGATGATGACGATGATGATGACGATGATGATGATGACGATGATGATGACGATGATGATGATGATGATGACGATGATGATGACGATGATGATGATGATGATGATGATGATGATGACGATGATGATGATGACGATGATGATGATGATGATGATGACGATGATGATGATGATGATGATGATGACGATGATGATGATGACGATAATGATGACGATGATGATGATGATGATGATGACGATGATGATGATGACGATGATGACGATGATGAATTTACGAACCGTTAAATTGCATTTACATTACGCACCTTCATAACCATAGAGACCTAATTCAGAAATGTTTAATTTCGAATTAGGTCGCTATAATAATAAATTTATGACTTGAAGTTTGAAAGCTGTAATTTTGAATTATGTCACTATTATTATGAAGGTGCGATTGCATTTGGTGCAGCAATATAAAACGTCAAAAGAAATATTGTTTAACGTCATAGAATAGCACCAGCCCAGCACTTGTACCGTGGCAATATTTGTGTTATCTATGAGACTACGTAATCAAATCATACATACAGTCACGCCTTCATCCCAGAGTGGGGTAGACCGAGCTACAGAATTACCAACAACTCTTTACTTAACAAATGTTGCACGAACAGGCTAAGATGTTTATGTATATTAGTGCCAGGTTGCAAGCCCATCGCCTAAGGATGGGGTTAGACCAAGCGAACGAACAAGAATTATATTCTATCTCTTACGTTTTCTTTGTAAAAACAAAGACAAAACATATTCTAGAGCATTCGTTGGTTCGGTCTAAACCCACTCTAACCATACAAGACCTAAGCATACTATTTTACGATGTTTTAAGGATTTTGGTTTAACTAATGTCACTGTCTGTTTAATAACACAAACATTCCGACAAGTGCGTGCTTATTTAAGTATTTGGGGCGGGCGGAGCAAGGTCGCGTCGCTAGTATCGCCTTCACCTCTTACGAGAATTGTAGTTTTTTATTTTAATTGATCATGTACGTTTTATTAGTGTTAATAAAAACGAATTGAACAAAGAGCTTTGTCAACGAAATTGCTACGCGTCGAGTAGGTACGCAATCGTATGGTTATCGCTTCAATATAAGAATGCCATTAAAAAAACGCCGTAGCAGAATTCTTTCTCGTGCCGTGACGACGCTGCCATTATGAAAGGGTTTTATTTTAGTTCAAAAATACATCCCCACGTTACGCGTAGGGTAGGTACACTAAAAATGGATTTATTCAAGACTTTAGTTTACCACTTTTTTGGCGTGTCTACCTACATACATACATACCTTCACGCCTGTGATCCAAGAATGGGGTAGGCAGAGCTACAGAATTACCGACAACTTTAATATGTATATTTATGCTAAATTACCGATTTCTAGTACTAAGAGTCTCTGAGCTAGGCTGCGGACGGACGGACGGACGGACATGGCGAAACTATAAGGGTTCATAGTTTGACTACGGAACCCTAAAAACGATGGACCCGCGGGGCAGTTTAGTGTTATTTTATATTAAATGTAACAAAACTAATTTATTTTATGTTTGTTTCAGGTAAATATAACGCGATTAACGAAGACATCATCTAAGGACATTAACAGATAATATTTTGTTAGAACCATATTGTTTTTTGATTCCAAGTAGGTATGTCAATCTAGAACGTCTTGCTTTCTTCAATATTTTATACTAGCCCGCCCTTGCATCGCTACGGATTATGGGAGGTTTCTGTTCCTTTTGAATCGCTCTATCTATTGATGAAAACTGGATTAAAATCTGTTGCGGAGTTTTGGAGATCTAAGCGTAGGTACATACAGAGGGACAGACGGACAGACGGACAGACGGGTACTCTAGGGAATGTTCTCGTAGTTGTCATTTTCGAAAAAATATGTACTGTAAACCCACAATAAAAAAGTAGTTGGCTGTATATCACTTACACTCTCTCTGGCATAACAAACATACTGACGGATGCCAGAGACAGACAGAGATATTCTATTGTAAAGAGCGAGAGCTCTTAGGTGCTTCGGGATTTGTCTCTAGCGTTCATACGCTATAAAAATAAAAAAATTGCATGGGTAGGCAAACGAGCACACAGGCCACCTGATGGTAAGTGGAAACTGTGACCCATAGACATTCGCATTCACAAGACTGCAAATGCGTTGCCAACCCTGTGGACTAAGATGGAATGCCTCTGTGCTAGTCATTTCACCGGCTGTCCTATCCCCAAAACGGAACACAACAATGCGAACACTGCTGCTTGGCGGTAGGTTATTGGATAAGATGGTGGTACCAAAACCCGGACGGACCCTGCACAGGGTCCTCCCACAAAAAGTATTCTTAAGAGAGAAGTACACACCCGAAGCACATTCTAAGTGTCTACAGACTGTACTTGAAGTGTAGCGCCATTGGCCCTCGTTAAAATAATAAAAATGTTTGCACGCCAAACATAATTCATGGCTTGGAATTTTACACAAACATTAAGTGGTTTATTATTTCAAATCGCCTTCAATTAGCACAGCTGATTGTAAATGTAAATGCATTTTCCTCGAGTCGAGGCCAGGCCGTTTTCTCAAGATGGAGTCGCTACTGTAAGGCACTAATGACCTATGTTTGCATAGTAATTATTTCAATATGTTCAAGAATGTATATTAGTTACTAATGATTAGGTATACTTAATATTGTTATCCTAGTTATCTATCCCACTGCTGGGCACAACCCTTCCGTTAAATATCTAACTTGACAGGACTTGGCCTCTATTCTGCTCGGTAAAACAATATTGCCTCTGATAGGCTATCGTCTGTCTGTCTGTCTGTATGCCACAGCGGGTTTTCTCAGCCACTACAAATGCTATCAACTTGAAAGGCATAGTTATACAACTTGCTTGCCCGCATCTGTTTTTAGTAAAAAAAAAGTGAAATTAATTTTATGAATATTTGAAAAGGACTAGAATGGGGGGTTGAACAAATTAAGTGTTTTGGTTGCTTGTCTGACTGGTTGTCATAACAAATGGGGTGTCATATGAAACAAATACATAAAAAACAAATGAGTTAAAATTCTAGTAAAATTAATTCCATTATTATGTTCGCTAGGTCAAAAGTAGGAGCGGTTGCGCGCCTCTGTGATTTAGCACCGTAGTCATCCCTATTAATGCACAATTCTTGGACTTAACCTCGGATGTCGTGCGTAAAGTATGGGTTCGTTCTGCAAATGGAAACTGGTTGAAAATATTGACAAACAACCAAACATTTGAAGTTTTAAAATATCAAATAAAAAAAAGGTGTTCAACAGGAACTCACTCGGAACTTACGCCGATTCAGATGAACCATGATTTAAAACTAACGTATAATACTAAACCAGGGTCCGTGTTATGGTGGTTATCACACTAACATATTGATCAGAAAGCGACAGATGTTTCATCCACGTTTTTCCACATCGATAAATCTGAGAAATACTGGAAGAGCGCCGAATCTTAAGTACCCGAAACCGACGTGCGTGCATGACTGGAAGTATGAATGTGGAAGAAGCGAAAGAAATTTGTCAAGATCGAATCAAGTCGAAAGAAGTCGTTTCTGCCTCTGGGAAACAGGCGTGATTTAATGTATGTATGTATGTATCATAAATCGACCATAACAGAGCCGCAGTAATGACACAAATACTAATAGATAAACGGCCTTGCTAATTCGTTTGTTTGTCCGAGGGACATTCATCTCACTTATTTGGGTTTCGCGTGATAGTAATTCGCGTCGCATGTCGGCATGCAGCCGAAACAACTCGCAGAATGCTTGATGCATTTATTAAATATTAATGAACTGAAAACCTTCAAACGTGGGTTTTTAACGGGTCGTCAGCTCAAGGAAATGTAGCCAAATAACATGTTAAAGCTTAAATTAGTGTAACACCTGCAATAATGCTTGCTTAATTGGGGACTATGTCCGTAAACCCAATGACAATTATTTTTTTTTTTTTTATGGCATAGGACGGCAAACGAGCACACAGGCCACCTGATGGTAAGTGGAAACTGTGACCCATAGACATTCGCATTCGCAAGACCGCAATCCTAAGACTGCTAATGCGTTGCCAACCCTGAGGACTAAGATGGAATGCCTCTATGCTAGTCATTTCACCGGACAATGCAATATTACGGTCTTTAAAACTGCACCGAGTGTCAAGATGTACTTTACAGCTTTAGATTTGCGTTTTGCAACCATATTATCTTATATACGGAACCCTCAGTACGCGAGCCCGACTCGCACTTGACCGGTTTTTATCATTATTATGGCCCTCGAGACTGCACCGAGCATCCAGTAGAACCTCGAATCATTATCATTATTGTACATACATACATACATAAACGCACGCCTTCATTCCCAGAGTGGGGTAGGCAGAGCTAAAGAATTACCAACAATTAAAACTTCTTGATAATTCTGTAACCACATTTTGCACAAGTAGGCTAAGATGTTTCCAAGTGTATTAGTGACAGGTGGCAAGCCCATCGCCTAACAGTACTACAAGCCTTTATTCCCTTAGTCGCCTCTTACGACATCCACGGGAAGACATGGAGTGGCACTATTCTAACCCGGCAACCACACGGTATCGGTAACATTATTGTATTTACTAATAATCGAGTGTTGTCTTGAAATTGAAGAATGTTTTTTTGTTGTACGGTCAGCGTCAAAAAAAAGTGATCACTTAAATACCTTGTCGCTTTACTGTCACATAAGCAATGTCGAACAAGGTTGTCTAAAGTGTTAATGCGATAAAGTACAAAAGTAGATTGAAGTGACCAGTTACTTTTGACGCTGACTACAAATGAATACGCATAAATAAACTTCACCTGGATTAAAACATAAGAAAACGTAACGATATACAATTTATGATAAGTAAGTAGATTTGCCATATTATATTTGCAATGGAGCGTAGCATACTGGCTGTCCGAAGATCCGATAGGGTGAGGAACACAGAGCTGCGCTCCAGAACTGGTATTGCTGATGTTGGGGTGAAGACCGCAAAGTTAAAGTGGGAATGGGCTGGCCATATCTGCCGCATGCACGATGGCAGATGGGCCAAAAATACCACCCATTGGCTGCCACGCGATGGACATCGTAGCAGAGGTAGACCCAGAAGGAGATGGAGAGATGACCTAGAGTCGTTTGCGAGGGATTGGCAAGAATGCGCTCTGTATAGGGACGAGTGGCAAAAGAGAGGCTAGTAAAAAAAAAGTAGACTTAGCATACACACGACATACAATCACGCCTCTTTCCCATAGGGGAAGGCAGTACCCACTTCCTTTACTTTGCTAGGATCGAGACAAACTTTCCTCCTCCTACACAGTTCCACACTATTTTCAGATTTGCTGTAGATTCGTCTCCAATTTCTTTGCCAAACCTTCCATATTTATTTATTGAAGTTCTTGCATGCTCACCATGTGACAGCTGAATTAAAAACTTGATGACCTCTTGGCGAGGTAAGAGTGGTGGGTCATTGGACCTTGGCCCTCCATTTTGGGACTTCGCCAAAAGCTGCAGTTGTGGGTTTACAAGGCTTTAGCAATGACAAATGTTAAGTGTGGGCTCAGTTCCTGTTCATCTTGCTGAGTAACTAATTGAATACTTGTAAATATTTCGTCATCTATGATAGGTTTCACCATATTAAAACATACGTTCGGCTTTTCTTGCGAAGCACTAGTAGATTCACTAATTTTTTGAGAAAATTGAAAGAATTTGGAAATAAAACTTCGGACTGGCGATAGGATACCGTTTTCAGATATTCTGTATACCTAGTCACCAGCTATAGTTTAATATCCGACATTGGACTCGAAAATATCTGACACGATTAATGAAGTTATCGAGCCGTGTTGGATATTTTTTGTGCAAGTAGAAGTGGTTTTCAGATGGTTTCAGTAGCAGATTTCAGCACTTCTATTATAGGCAGTAAAATCGAAATCGCTTTTGACCTGGGCAGGTATTGGAGTGACGACCTTGTAAGGATCGCGGGAACGCGGTGGATGCGAAAAGCACAAGACCGGTCAGAGTGGAAAGCCTTGGGGGAGGCCTATGTCCAGCGGTGGACGTCTTTCGGCTGACATGATGATGATGATGAGGTATTGTAGGCGGTAAAAACCATATATACAGTCCAAACTAGACGAGTTTTTACATCACTGTGTTTCATCTAAGCTCAGCAATGTATACCGAATTGTCACTAATTAGTTGTCACTTTACAGTGAAAAATAGGCAGGTAGCCGAGATAGGTATGGTAGATATATAATCGTTACTTAATCGTGAGTGAGTATGTCAGCGAAATGCACAGAATACCAGTTTCCCCAATATTTTAATGGAGGCCGGACGAAGTCGGAATTTTAATAAACCTTGTTTGCCAATAATTCAGAGACAAAAGTGGAACTGGTTCTGGGATTTGGTAATATAATATGTAAGGCGCGATTTCAAGAAGTCAAAAAAGCGGCGACGTGATTTGAAATTCAAATTTTTGTTTTTGAATTGAATAGCGCAA
The DNA here is from genome assembly GCA_927399475.2 of Acleris emargana. Lineage (NCBI taxonomy): Eukaryota > Metazoa > Arthropoda > Insecta > Lepidoptera > Tortricidae > Acleris > Acleris emargana. The sequence goes on from OV656854.1 coordinate 16,138,491, forward strand.
GAGTTTAGGTTCATTATTCCGTTTTCGGTGCTTAGCATTTACGAATTATTACAGCGGGTTTGACATGATATTCCAATTAAATTTAATAATGTACAATTTAATATAATATGGGTACTACAATTAAAAGTTAAAACTAAACTTATTTAAATTAAAATAAAACCCGTTTTCCCGTGTGGTTGCCGGGTTAGAATAGTGCCACTCCATGTCTTCCCGTGGATGTCGTAAGAGGCGACTAAGGGAATAAAGGCTTGTAGTACAAGGCTGTTAGGCGATGGGCTTGCTACCTGTCACTAATACACTGGGAAACATCTTAGCCTACTTGTGTTACAGAATTATCAAGAAGTTTTAAGACTTGTTGGTAATTCTTTAGCTCTGCCTACCCCACTCTGGGAATGAAGGCGTGAGTTTATGTATGTGTATGTATGTAAAACCAAGCTAATCAAATATTGACGACGCGCTGGCCTAGTTGGTAGTGACTCTGCCTACGAAGCTAGCGGTCCTGGGTTCAAATCCCGGTAAGAACAGATGTTGTGATGAGCGCGAATATGTATGTCTGAGTCATGGATGTTTTCTATGTATTTAACTATATTTCTCTATATAAGTATTTATATCGTTGTCTAGTACCCATAGTACAAGCCTCGAGCTTAGTTTGGGACTAGGTCAATTGGTGTGATATTGTTCCATGATATTTTTTATTTTTATTTATTTATTAAAGATGTAAATATTAATCACCACTATAAAAAGAACACCCCCTCTAGCACGTCCGCTCGCGGCATGGTCCCTATGACTCTGGCTGCACTACCTCTCTGGATAACTAGAAATTGAGAAAAGAGAAAAAAAACGATCATATGGATTGATGGATGGATACAGCAAAAATTAAAATGTTTTTTTTTTATGGCGTAGAGAAGACAACGAACACACAGGCCACCTGATGGTACCTAAGTGGAAACTGTGACCCATAGACATTCGCATTCACAAGACTGCAATGCAATCCTAAGACTGCAAATGCGTTGCCAACCCTGAGGACTAAGATGGAATGCCTCTATGCTAGTCATTTCACCGGCTGTCTTATCCCCAAACCGGAACACAACAATGCGAACACTGCTGTTTGGCGGTAGGTTAATGGATGGATGGATTTAGTATCAGCAAATATAGCACAATAAAATCATTTAAGTATACATTATGCTATGTGAACATTATGTCATTATGTTGTGTGTATATTACGTGAATAAGACCTATCAAAACGTCGACAATACATACGATAACGGGTCAAAGTCAAAGACGATATGGTATTATCAGGCAGTAACATCATATCGTCTTTGACCTGTCATCAGCCGCCATTACTGTCTAGTAAATAAGAGCTACCAAAACGTGGACAATACGATAACAGGTCAAAGACGATATGACTTTAGTACCTATCATATCGGCCCAGGTCATACACTTCGCAACAGTTGCCTGGTGTAAATGCGCCTGCGCGTAGAATGTAGTTCTCCTGTATACGGCGAGCAAGGACGCGATTCGGACGGCCTTTTACGGTATGCCGCTAACAACTGAGTAACTTGTTGGGTTTAGAGCCTGTACCTGCTGTACCTGCAGTGCCTGCACATAAAAAGCCATTTATTCTACTACATCTTACACATAAAATATTTATATAAACTAAACTATTTTTACGCCTTTAAGTAATAGTCGCCTCCTTGGCGTAGGCCTCCCCCGTTTCCTTCCATAGCTCTCTGTTTCTAGCTATTCTCATCCATTCTGGTCCCAGTCTTTGCTTGAATATGTCAGCCCATCTTCTCTTGGGACGTCCTCTCGATCTTGTACTTGTACTGTCCCGCGGGATCCATTCACAAATTTTTTTTGGTCCATCTATTGACGTTTATTCTACATATATGGCCCGCCCAGTTCCACTTCACATAGAGATTAAAATAGCTTGAAGCTGTTATTACAAGGTACCGTGTCTGCACGGCGCGGCAAAGTTCCTTTCTTCGGCACTGCGCTGTTTCAAGTTAACGACGCCGCACCGTGGTAATGTGGCCAGTACCATGAGTTAGAATTAAGGTACTCGCTAGCGACTCGAATGCTCTGTCCCTCACAAGCCTCGCAGTATTATTATAGAGTGCGAGGGATAGCTATCGAGGTAAGGCTGCGTTACCACCAGAGATGTCCGAGGCGGTTAAGTGGTGTTGCGAGGAAAAAACCACCAATAGGATTATTTTGTTTAACTAACCTCGCTCTCCTATTGGTAGAATGTTCCTCGCAACACCGTTTAGCCGTCTAGCACAGCTCTGGTGGAAACACAGCCTAGGGGTACTGGCGACATTACCACGGCGAAGAAAGCACGTTGCCGCGCCGTCATGGTGCTGTGTAACAACTGCTTCAAGCTATTTTAATCTCTACGTGCAGGACAGGACATTCAAATATTGCACTTTATAGCTAAACACGGCACTGTGTATTTGCACGACACGGTAATGTCGATTTCTACGGCGCCGTGCCGTTCCACGTTAACGACGCCGCGCCGGTCGTGATGTGATCAGCCGGGCTAGACAAGTTGCCATCGAAAACAAACGCTAGCGTTTGGTGATCACTGTCGCTTTGCATTGTCATAGAAAAATGTATGGACTTGACGTAAGTCATGTAATATATCTAATATCACTCGTTACAACTGACAATTTTCATTTTTGACAACGCATATCGAGTGCTATATTGTAGGTGAAGCTGCAAAACCGCGTAAGTAACATTTTTAATAAGGAGCAAAATGCACCTTTTTATTGGAATGGTAAGGTTTATTTTGCTCTATCATAAATTTGTTAGTTACGCGGATTTGCAGTATCACGGACGATATAATAATATCATGTGACTTACGTCAATTCCATATTCGTTTGTATTCGACGGCAACTTGTCTAGCCCCACTGGCCCGTGGCTTCTGTGGGCTGACTGATAAGACTTAGGATATAGTTTTCAATGCGCGAAATCCCTCTCTAGTACTATCAACAAAATACAAAAACTTTTTTTTTGTGGCGTTTTGAAGGCGATCGGGCTCGCAAGCCTAAAAGACATTTGCATTCTCGAAACTACAACCTGAAGACTGCCTGATCCTGAGTCGCTGCCATGCCGTAATAGAAGGATAATTTTTAATCCTTTGACATGATGTGTATTAGAATTTTATTTAGCAAGGAAGACTTGTTGTATTATAAGTTTATCATTTGTTTATGTTGGAAAATTGTAAGAAGTTGGAATTTCTTGAAATAAATTAAACTAATTGATCATTTTGATGTTTAGGATTGAGTTAACATAAATGAAAATGACTAATAATAATTCAAAGTATTACCTATCTCAATGTCGAATAAATTTGGATTTTTTTCTTTTGTAATCTCGGATTTAGGTCTAGTCAATATACCTTTGCTAATCGCCTTATAACATAACAAATATTGATAAATTTTGATTTGGAGAGCGTGATTCCTGGTCAATTATTTTGGATTCTATTTAGACTAAAAAAATACCCCTTGAAGAAGATAAATAACACGAACAAAATCGTGAACAAAAAGTTTACCATAATTTACAATAAAATAACAGGGTTACCGAGGCAAAGTATAGTAAACATAAAAAAATCAGTGATGTACAGCGGCTAATCTGCGATCTAGCGATAATTAAAAGCGCCATGACTCAAGCGCGGGCTGCGCAGGCGCCGCGAGCGGCTCGTTACGCCGATGGAAATATCGTCGGTGATTATGCAAAACCACGTAACTAACAAATTTATGATAGAGCAAAATAAACCTTACTGTCTTATTAAAAAGTGCATTTTGCTCCTTATTTAAAATGTTACTTACGCGGTTTTGCAGTTTCACCGACGTATGCTTTAAAAATGGGGAGCAGCGCACAGACAAGTGCATCAATAAAGTTTTCTGTCCGTGGAATATTCTAGGCTGACCAATCAAATTGGCGGGTACCCATTATTTTAACGGTACGGTAGTGTAGTTTTTTTGGTAGTGACAAGTCGAACCTAACCTAACCTACGTAATTAATGTTTAAGATATCACGAAATTATTATGGTTTTAGCGGGAAATAATGTTCGATGAAATTAAAGATGAAAAAGATAAAAGATAAAAGACATTTATTCAGTAAGTAGGCCGCTCGGGCACTTTTACACGTCAAGAATCTACCAGCGCTTCACAAGAGGAGACCACTGCTGAGAAGAAACGCCGCAAGAAACTCGGCAGTCATTATTTTTTTAAATATATTTAATGTTATAATGGTACTACTTAGTCTACAATTATATTAGGGGTTTTTCGTATCACGGACATAAGGAAAAATTTCAAAAATTCCGATTTAAATGATCAATATCTCGGAATCTAATAACAATTGCTTTACATACATGGGGGTTAAATCGATAACTTATGAGCTGCTCTATCAGCCCTAGGCGGGTTGACGTCTGTTTCTGGGACACCCAGTATGTTATGTTTAGTTTGGGAAATTGGGACTATGTCAATTTGTGTAAAAGCTCCCCCCAGTATATAATTTATTATTTCCGATCTCAAACACTTTGCCCCGCACCTGTCCTGTCGGTACCTGATATATGCCCTGCAAGTTTTTAAATGAACTACATTTTGTAAGCATAAATCGATGCAGTTGCCGGAGTTATTGCAGTGACACCCAGGTTGCACTGCAGTATACTCAATTTATTTATTTAAACTTAATTGCACTAAACACGATAAATTACAAATGATGGATGAAACAGAAAATAATAACAAAAGCAAGTTTAAAAAAAATCCCGACTGTAGTTGTTGCTAACTTTAATTCGTTATAAATCCTAAATGATCGTACAAAATCAAAAATGATGAAAAAATCCTAAAGATGTTTTTTAAATACCTACACCATTTGTCATATATTGTTGTTTTCTTTTCTTTTTTACGATATGGCGGTTGGCGGCCGCCATATTGAATTTTAATTACTGTCTTTAATAACACTCCTTTATTATTATTAGCCTCCCCCTTCGGCAGTCAGGTAAAAATACCTACTAAGGTCGGTGTCAAAATATTGATATTGAAAACTGCATCAAAATTCGTTGCGTGTTGGTGGAGTTAACGGATATACGCACAGACAGACAGACAGAACAGACAGAAGCGGAAAGCGACTTGGCTTTATAGTATGTAATAATAATAATCAAGAAGATAAAGGAGATAGTAGTATATATAGTCAAAGAAATTTCTTTGCGTATTACTGTAAAACCTCGTCACAATGACAGTCGCAAACGAATCGCGGATAAATTATATTAGGAGACTCATCATCATCATCATCATGTCAGCCGAAAGACGTCCACTGCTGGACATAGCCCTCCCCAAGGCTCTCCACTCAGACCGGTCTTGTGCTTTTCGCATCCACCGCGTTCCCGCGATCCTTACTTATTAGGAGACTAAGGGTCACAAATACATTCCCCAAAATTTACTGTGCGTATGAGTATTATTCTTAAAGTATTTAAGTCTGTATCATCAAGCTGAATATAACCAAAACAGGCAACAAAGCCTTCGGATTATCTAGAACTTCGAAACGTGACGCGACTCCTGAATGCTAGAGCCATGTCGCGAACCCACGCGTGACGTCAGACGCTGTGACGTCATTCAAACCTCTACCCATTTACAGCGTGTAATGTCACTTAAAAGCCAGTAGGTGTCTACAACTGTCTATGGAACACCGTATGCAAATCAGGTTATTAATACACAGCCTTTTATAGATAATTCGAAAGGCTATTTCGTTTTTGGAGATTTAGAATTGATTTGATCATTGTATGGTTTGGGCGGTATCTCAAGGAACCACTTTGGGTCCTTATTGTCATATGCAACATTGTTGCTGTTATCAGAATTGCCTTAAATGACTGTTGTTTTTTTACACGATTCTTTTAAACAGTGGTATCTTAAGAATGAAGGCGTACTTAGATAATTACTTATAGATAAATGAAAAGGCATTATAGGAAAATGATTTTTTGTACACTTCTTGAGCCTGAGCGAATGTAGGGTGACAGCACCAATGTTGAACACTTTTAGATGAATGCACAAATGCATACTGGACTCCTAATTCAAATATCATAAGGTTGTAAATTGACTGTCTCAAAATTGTTCCTTGTTCCTTGTTAATTACTGGTTCCATCACCCTAACATCATCAAAAAAACTGCATAACTGCGTTACTTTTCGTTACTCATGATTGTGCAATTTCGCTTCAATGATTCAACCGTTTCTGTCCATAAGCACCTAGTTATTAGCGAATTTCGTCACTTGACCTTTCTGGTCGAGTTTTTCGTTGACCTTTGTCGACTTCCTTTTACTACACTTGTTTACAATCTAAATATATTGTGGTGACAAATTAAAGTAGGTGTTGGTATTTAAACATAACTGTTTAAAGGTTCGCTACCCCCATCTTAATCTATAACCTACCGCCATTTTGGCTATGTACAACGTTAGCAAAGCACGTCATGTCTTTAGTCTCAAGGCCTGTGCTACTTTGCCTTCATCTTGCCATAAAAAATTGAATTGAATTATAAGGTTTTTTTTTTCATGGCAGAAGGCAAATGAGCACACAGGCCACCTGATGGTAAGTTGAAACTGTGACCCATAGACATTCGCATTCACAAGACTGCAATCCTGACTGCAAATGCACTGCCAACCCTGAGGACTAATGCACTGGTCCCACCGCCGGCTACAGACTATAAGCTAGTAGAACTATAAACTACAAAAGAGTGGGCGAGCGGCAAGAAGCGAGTAAAGTTTTGATAGTTTTGACGCTCGGCTATAAAGTACTAGTACCGCTGAGCTAGTTTTATAGTCGATAGCTTTTATCGCTGCGGTCAACTAGTAAACAGCGGTCCCACCGCCAGATACCGGCGAGCTCGGCGAGCAACTGGTAAAATTATGTCCTAGAAACAGTTGACATCGGCGGGAGGCTAGTAAAAAATCTATGGAATTATAGCTTACTCGCCGGACGTTGGGAGAGTGTCCTCGCCGGCAGTGTGAACAGCGAGCGATGAACTATAAATATATATCTCTCTCTTTTATTTACACGGAAGCGATTATCTTTTGTTCGTTTCTTGGGCTAGAAAAAAGTCGATAGTTCATATCTCACTCGCCAGCGGTGGGACCAGTGCCTAAGATGGTATGTCTCTATGCTAGTAATTTCACCGGCTGTGTTAGCCCCAAACCGGAACACAACAATGCGAATACCGGTGTTTGGCGGTAGTTAATGGATAAGGTCCTACCACCCGCAATTAATGGCACAGTGATGGACTCTTTCAGATTACTACACCAATAATGGACACTTAATTCTTCATTTAATCAAACGGTTATAAATGGTTTTTCTAAACAAATGAATAACCCTTATTTTCTATACTAAAAGAATCATATTTCCATTATTGATCCTTGTCTATTACCTTATAGCAATATTTAATCACCCTTGTCACTCGTATTTTCCCTGTATCGCGTATAAGTAATAATAGCACGTAGAGCTCTATAAACATTACACGAATTCCATACACTAGATGTATTCGGCGATTGTCATCGTTATCGAAAATGTAATGACGTAAGCTTTAATGGTCTATATCGACAGTTTTCGAAATACGTTTCCGATAGCGTTAAGCATCTTATCATCAGTTGAGATTCCAATTATAGAGACGATTTTTATAATTTAAAAAAACAAGCCTTTACTGGTAATTTATTAGCTGACTGAGCTGACAGCTTTTGGAGATCACTTCAGGACCCTTATGATTTAATGTTGTCTTTTTTTAAGATATCGCGTTGTTAACATTATAATAGGTCTTATTTGATTGAATAGATGGCGGAGTCGTTAAAAATACGTTTGCAATATGGCTAAAACCAAGCTTAGGGAGAAACAATATTAATTATACGTAAACTTTAAAAACATATTTTTATAGCAAATTAAACAATACAGTACCAGGAAATCATCAATGTAAAGGAAGTTAACGTAAAATTACTTAAATCAAATAATTCTTTGAGCAAAATGTAAATAATTTTAAATACGCAGTACCAGGAAACTATAAGTGCAGAGGATGGCAAGCTAAGGCCAGTAGCGCCTTGGCGTGTTTGCCTTCCTACGTCCACCCACAATGAAATGTTACATTATATTGGCATTACGGATTAAAAATTGTACGTGACTCACGATTTCTAAGGATTTTTAGTTGAACTGCTAATTTAATAAGCGCGTTGTGATCGGATTAATATTAAATAATGGTAGCAGGTTGTCTAAATCCAAAGTTACAAGAAGTTATAAGTTTAGATTTTTTACGATGGTTAGGCATCATCATCATCATCCATAGATCTACAAAAACGCAAGAATAATAAGTAAGAATGATTTAGACATTTTTGCTTAACTGCAAAGCATTTCTAATTAATCAATAAGTAATTTGATATTGGTTTGGGTAAAACTCAGAGATTTTTAAAAAGGATGTATTAGACTAGTCGTGTGTTAACTGAGCGATAAATAAAAAAGCAAACATTACATTATTATTAAATCACGCCTGTTCCCTAGAGGGGTAGGCAGAGACCACTTCTTTCCACTTGCTACGATCTTGACCAATTTCTTTCGCTTCTTTAACATTCATACATCGAGTCATGCACGCACGTCGGTTTCGGGTACTAAGAGATTCGGCCCTTTTCCATTATTTCTCCGATTTGATTCGAAAAAGTACGCCTAGGGCGGTCCCTTCCGACCCTTCCACTCACTTTCGATCCGTATATCTCTTTCGTTAATCTTCTTTCATCCATCCTTTCCAAATGACCGAACCATCGAAGCATGCCCTTTTCAATCTTAATCACTACATCTTCTTTTATTCCACATTTATCTCTGATTTTTTTATTTGTAACTCTATCAATCAGTTTCACACCACACATACTAAACATATTGCTTTTAATAGAAACCTTGATAAAACAAGCAACACTTGAGACTGTAAATTATTACCCATTTGAGTTAAAGAGAACGTGTAGCTAACTACAATTTCGAGTGGGATGGATTTGCATCATATAGATAAGAAATAAAAAACTAGAAAAACCATAACTGAGCCTCGGTACGTTATTAATGGTTAACAGCTGAGTTGAACTAGAAATGCCTTAAATTAAAACAGAGATTTACAATGTATTCCAATATAATCAATCAGGGTTATTCGGGACACTTGCGCAGTAAATCCACTTATGTAAACTGGCAAGTGGCCAGCGAGGAACCTGTCGCAAGATCAAACACCCACGTGACCGATACATGACATAACGATCGATTTGTACACTACAGAATGTTTTCAAGTGGCTGTTTAGTGAGTTGGGAAATGTGTGACTGTCAAAAAAGACAAACTCATTCAAAATAATTATGGAACCCATTATTTGAATTATGGAAGCCAAGCCACTGACGTTCACGAGGACGTTTATGAGAATGAAACACCTAAACGGGCTCTAAGTCTTAGTTGTGGGAGGACCTTGTGCAGGGTCCGTCCGGGTTGGTACCACCATCTTATCCATTAACCTACCGCCAAGCAGCAGTGGTTGCATTGTTGTGTTCCGGTTTGGGGATAAGACAGCCGGTGAAATGACTAGCATAGAGGCATTCCACCTTAGTCCCCAGGGTTGGCAGTGCATTTGCAGTCTTGTGAATGCGAATGTCAGTTTCCACTTACCATCAGGTGGCCTGTGTGCTCGTTTGCCTTCCAATGCCTTAAAAAAAAAGTATTGTCAAATTGTGGAGAATTAATTTACTAAGAAACTAAACTAAAGTTACCTATTTACGTTTTCCCATAATAGTTTTGTAATTAACTGTGTTTTGACCTTTTTTTATCAAAGAGTGCAATATTGCCAAGCGAATTTAGCTTTTCTTCATCGCAATCAACAACGAATTTATACCAAATCACCTAAACTAAACCGCAAGTTTTGTAATTGCGGACTCGTACAGAATTCACAAAATTCTGACCGCGTGTTTCGACTTACGACACTTGCAACTGACGGCCGTCTGCAGACTGCGTGTCACGATCCAGATCTTTATCTGATGGACCTTTACGTTTTGTTGAACGCTCCGAATCTTCTTCGAGCATTAATTTCGTCATAACAACAGAATCGGACATTGCTCTTTACTTGTCTATTGATACAATAAATGTTTGTACAGTACATACATAGCCTGACCAGAAAAAAAACTTTAATAGCGTCACTTATACTTTTATCTGTGCCACGTAAGTTGTAATAGAATAGATAATTCATATCTCGGGTCTAGACCAAATGCATTGTGTGAAAGCTACTGACCTCTGAAATCCAAAAAAATCTAAGTGTAGGATGTTGGTACCTTCCTTTAGTATTGAGGTAAGTTGCGACCGTGGTGGCGAGAGCAGAGCGCTCACCTGAGAAGAAAAAATACATAAACAATAGCACTCTTGACGCCAAATGTTTCTTAGACTAAGTTGAATAAATTATATTTCAAACAACAAAGAAAATATTATTATTGTTACTAAATTTATATTTTCTATTGTTTCAGACCAAGATGCGACAGAAGCACGTGATACTAGTGAAGTGACAGTGTACCTAACAACTCTGATGTCACCCAATACATAGACAGGTAAATATTACACTGCCATTATCACAATGAACCATAGAGGAAATGGTACTCAAGTGTGAAGTAATGATGTCATTGTAGGTGAAGAACACTTTTCTAGAATAACTAGGAACAGTGACTACTTAGTCACTCTAACTTTAGAGTCATTGTGACTTTTTAACCATTTTATCAGTTACATAGTAAATATGGAACGAGAAAAACATAGTATTATGATTAATTGATTATGATTATTATATAGTATCGGTACAAGGAAGTAGGAGAATTCTATTATCATAAACGAACAGATACTTAGTTTTAGTAATTTATTTGCTTTCACATGTCATTTAATAAGCTGACCTTAGAAATGCTTACGCTTCATCATTGATGTTTTTAAAAGATTATACAAACTTCTTTAAGATGTAACTAACCATGATAGATACTAAAAGATTTGTATTGTATGGTCGTGCTTTAAAGTTCTCATCTAGGCATGTAGGAAATTATGGCAGATGTTACGTGAAATCTTCAATGGCAATTCAAGTCTGCCACTGTTCACAGATTATACCGATGATACCGAAACCACACTAAAAGAAACCGATACCGTGGTACCCAACGGTACCGATAAACAAATGACCGATGAAACTGGTGCCACAGACAAAACCGAAGATGGCGATAACGTAAAAAAAAACGAAAACGAAACGAAGGAACCGAAAAGAACAGTTTCATTTAACAGAGACGTACATGTGAAACGATTCGGTGAGTCTCCGTTGGACTCTTCAGCGATTACTGGTGGAACTCTTGAATTCATAAAGAAGGATACACAAATGACATCTTAGCTGGCAAATTTGTTACTGCCTGCATGTCCTGTTGCAAGTATTGCAATTTGTTTGGCGAATTCAGTGTTCTATAATATTGCAAACATTTAAACGTGACATTTTTCATCGTTAATTTTATTTATACCAAACTGTGTAGTTCTACTATCTAGTCAAAATAAAACAGAATTTTAGTTACGCAATCAGTTTTACTTCCAGAGTCAAGAAATCTTCAAATATTTCTTAGATTGATAGAGAAACTCAAGAAGTAACAAAATTAAATGATGTTTTCAAGAGTTAAACCAATGATCGAACGTCTATCTATTAACCACTCACAAATAATGAAAATGAAAAGGACGGGGATATAAACGATGTTAACCCACTAATTTTCAATTAACGTTCGCCTAATTGGTCTGTCTGAAACTGAAGCTTCTAATAACACTTGCCACTTCATCAATGTTTCTGTAAACTTATTTGTTTAGTTTTAGGGAAATCTCATTCATTGCGTCAATAAACTTTAGTCATAGACATTATCTCTTTAAGAGTTTGAAAGTCATCACAGATGGACTTAAACCGATCTATTTTATAGATCGGATCTTTAATAATTATAAATCACTTAAACTTACTATCGACGAAACTTTAAAAATTGCTACGCAATGTATCCTTGAACATATGGCTACCATAATATCTAAAGCACACGTGCTAAATGCATGACTACATTCTGCTCACAAAAAAGGAAGCAATATACCAAACCTCGTTAATTACAACGAACAATACTGTACGTATTCGAATCTAACAGGTCCATTAGGATCTGATATCATGGCGGATACGGGTCGAATTGGGGCAGACAGTAGGTGGATTTGATGCCGGAGATAAAGATAACATTGTTAACGGAGTCGGACCGAAACAAGGTCAGCACGGGCACGAGTCTGGCGCTACTTTTACGAGTATACTTGTCGAATTTAATCGTAAAAACAATATCACAGAAGCCTTTAACTAAGGTTCTTGAGAAAGTAAGAAAATAAACACAAATGTCCCAACCTAAAATTTAAAACGATGTTTGTTGCTCTGTTTTTTTTATTGTAAAGTCAGCTGCAGAGAAAAGGATCCCCCCCCCCCTCCGTAAGGATTGTTTTTTTTTCGAAAACCTGTTGTTAGATTTAAATGATTTTGAGTTTATGTGTAGACAATAGTAAAATCTTCAATTCACCAAAAAATCATATAAATTTAACCACAGGTTTTTGAAAAAAAAAACGATCCTTACCGTGAGGGGGGGCTTCTTTTCTCTGCAGCTGACTGTACAAGCGGCCAAAATTGGAAAAACGATACAGATGTAGTGAATAATCCTTTTCCAACGTTTTTTGTTGGATAAATTCGTATTAATCTTGCATTTTCAGTTGGCTTAATGATACTTATAGGTTGGGTACTGAAGCTAATTGAGAAAACAAGATAAATACGAACTTATCCGACCAAAATCGATGGGATAGGAAGGAAGACGAGGGATATGTGGCAGCTCATTATTTGTGCCGAGATTCTTCGTCCTAAAGTAACACAGGTTCGAATTATCATTTGCCCTAAACTGGTTATCAGCCAAGTTGGACCACTTTTTAAGTTTTCCAAATAAACTTGCGATTACGTTACGATACGGCTGTAAATTGTCAGTATTTTTAAAAGTTAGGTAGTATATTCTGAAATAGCTTTAGAATATAAATTAGAAGTTCGTTTATAGACTCCATTAACCTACTGCCAAGCAGCAGTGTTTGCATTTTTATGTTCCGGTTTGGGGATAAGACAGCCGGTGATATGACTAGCATAGAGGAATTCCATCCTAGTCCTCAGGGATGCCAATGCATTTGCAGTCTTGTGAATGCGAATGTCTATGGGTCACAGTTTCCACTTACTATCAGGTGGCCTGTGTGCTCGTTTGCCTTCCCTGTGCCATAAAAAAACTACACCTTTGACTTGACTTTTTTTTTGAAGATATTTAAGAGAAAACCCGAAAAAGATGCATGCAAAAAAAACTCAAAATTGAGTAATACAGATTCTTCGCTTCAGTAATTAGAATGATAATCAGTATACTTAAATATTTAAAACTATAAATTTTAAAGTGAACCAAACCCACTCCTTAGCATTTTACAAAGATAAATGACCAGAAACATCCAAAAAGGCGTATAAAAATATTTGCCGAAGAACCGGTTCGGCGCGTCTCCTAATTTGTCAGCAAAAACCACTGATAACACTTGAAACACTCCATCGTTGTAAAAAACAAGACAATGTCTCGTTGACGGTGAAAAACCGTGTACTTCGCTAGCAAAAAACGCCTCAATAACAACTCCATCGTCAAATACTTTAGACCGGTCTGCAGCGTGGTCAACATTCGTACTAATACTTCGTTAAAAAACGCCCCTGACTTCGTTGGGATGCGTAGAATATGTTTCCCAATTCTGCCTTATTTATTCCGTGTTCTGGGGCGGTTTTCGAAAAATACTTTAGAATAGTGCCACTCCATGTCTTCTCGTGGATGTCGTAAGCGGCGACTAAGGGAATAAAGGCTTGTAGTACTGTTAGGCAATGGGCTTGCAACCTGTTACTAATTCGCTGGTAAACATCTTAGCCTATTTGTGCAAAATGTGGTTACAGAATTATCAACAGTGTTTGGAGTTGTATGGAATTCTTTAGCTCTGCCTACCCCACTCTGGGAATGAAGGCATGAGTTTATATGTATGTGTATGCATGTACTTTTTCAGTGCATCTCTTCGGTACCCAAGGATTATTGCCTTCAAAATTATTTTTCATTTTATATTTTACAACTTAGAATAACTATCCAGTAAAATATCGCTTGTCACTAATGTCAGTCTGATTTTCCCGTCCTCCTGACACTGAACGGGACAGAGATATATGACTCCTTTAGCTCTGTCCCATTCACCAATCACTCTGTAGTTTTTCAAAAGTTCCGAATTCGGTCCCAGAACAAAATTTACTGAGACATACCTTAATAATCTGTGCTTCGTCACACTCGTATGTGCAATGAAATGTCAGAGGCCCTATTTGGAAAAACCATGTTCGAAGTTACGTTAGCTCCGTCCCTTTCACTCGATTTAGTTTCGAATGACGAGTGACAGAGATGGAGCTAACGTTGAACTTCGATTTTCAAAGTAGGGCGTTCTATTGAACGATTATGGGCCTTATATGAGTAAGTGCACACAGTATTTTTAGAGCTTTTCACTTTAAGGTCATGTTTGAACTGCTGTCAAAGGCGTTACAGAGACCAGGTACAAAAAGTGCAGCTACTTACAATACTGAATGTACAATACAATACAATACAATACAATACAATACAAATACTCTTCATTGAACACCAAAAAACAAAACACGGAACAGTACATTTAATTTATGTACTGTATACATGCGTAAATGATAGGACAGAGAATGTGAGTTACCGACAACTTGCTAAGGAATTAGTAGATTTGCACTTTATTAGCTTTGTTTAAAGCCTGTTATCCTTAAAACATACAGCAGGTTTTATATTTTAAGCAGAAGTTATGGCCTATAAAGACTGGCAACATACAAAACAAAACCAGTTACAAAATCGCTTAGCGAGTGTCGAACTTGGTGTCCAATTATTCGTCGAGCGAGATAAGATCGTCCGCGCCGTAATAGTTCCTGACGCGTTTTTGTGCGTCTGCGCAGATGTTGGCGACAGTTAGAATTGTAAATAAAATTGCCGTTTTAGTCTCTTAAATATCTCGTGATCTCTTCATAGAGCTTATTGGCAAGCGTAACTTGAAACTTCAGCAAGGCCTGACAAGATACATAACGCTAACGTAAATGATTGTCGAAAACTGTCCAAACAGCTAACGTTTATCCTATACATTTTCGATAACGATTACTTTCTCATGCAATGCATCTTGTCTTAGGCCACGACAGTTACCTACAGTGTATATTCGTGTACTTGTACTTTTGTCGTAAATTCTGTAGAAAGGACAACTGTCTTGACACGACAGCACTGACGAATGGAAAAAGAGCATGGTAGGTAATTTAAAAAATTTAACGAATGCTCATCACATTGTTAGAGATGGCGAGCAATCTGGATGAACGCACAAGTTTCTCACACACATTTGCTTACTTTTAAACTATGCCTTTTATGTTCGCGTAGAATTAATTTCTCGCAAGTTCCCAACTGATGGCCGATGGGGTCAGAAGGTTCTTGAGTGGCGTCCGCGGACCGGGAGACGAGCTGTAGGTAGGCCTCCAACAAGATGGAGTGACGACCTTGTAAGGATCGCGGGAACGCGGTGGATGCGAAAAGCACAAGACCGGTCTGAGTGGAGAGCCTTGGAGGAGGCCTATATCCAGCAGTGGTCGTCTTTCGGCTGACATGATGATGATGATTGATAAACTTCCCTACTGTCTTTCAACTAGACCTAATTAGACCTAAGGAATATTTACACCCAATTTCGAGTCCCTTGTTTCAGCGGTTTAGGGTGCGCGTTGTATGCCAGTCAGTAAGTCAGGGAAGAGATTTATATGCATAGTTTTTTTAAGAAAGTGCAACAGTTGCAGCTGCCGAGGTAAATGACATGAGGATAACAAACGACGATCAGCACAAATGTCTTATTCATAGCAGTACTCAAACGCACATTAATAGGTAAACACACTAAAGTATTAGTATCTACTAAAGTAGATGAAGCTTTGTCCAAATATGCAAAAGCGAACGTTGTCAAGGTCAACTTAGGGTACGAGTACAAACTTAAAACCTTGTTTTTTTATAATCTTAAGCATAACTATGTTAACAATTAAAAGTTAAAACTAAATTTATTTAAATTAAAATATAACTAAGCTACTCAAATATTAAAGTGATATGTAAATAATAGTATGTTAATAATAATACATACATACATACATTAAATCACACCTGTTTCCCAGAGGAGTAGGCAGAGACCACTTCTTTCGACTTGCTACACGATCTTGACAAATTTCTTAATAATAATCACCACTATAAAAAGAACACCCCCTCTAGCAAGTCCGCTCGCGGCATGGTCCCTATGACACTGGCTGCATTACCTCTCTGGATAGCTAGCCCAATCCTTTGGGAGAGGTAAGCACCAGGATCTAGGATCTCCGGAGTTGTCTATAAGCCGGGATGACAGAGGCTTAATAAAGCTTTTCATATCGGCTGACCAAGGTCCCATGGTCTCCACTGCAAGTGCCAAAAATTCATAATTATGAAAAAAAAATAATTGGGCTTTAATGCCATAAATTAGAGTGTTGTGTATAAAAAGGCTCCTAACCGCACTGGGGAAAAAGTTATGACGGTGGGAAATAGGACCGGAATAGAATCGTGTAAATACCCTGCAGTGTCGCTCAGCTTTTCTGTTAACTTGTCCAAACACACTATTATATGTCTAGATAGACAACACAATAATGCTTGCTGTATATTGTTCTCTCAAATACCTGCGGGGTGAATACCGTGATCTTTACAAGCAAGCTCTTCCGTGTCAAAAGTCAGCTGCTACGGTTATGTCATAGTCGAATCATGAGGAGACGCGGGCGCAGTCGTTAGTGTTATGACGGCATAGGTTGGTATTACCGGGTCAATCTTGTGTCTTTCTGTCCTTATACAATTATAAACTGATTTTATACAAAATTCTAAACTGATTTTTGGTATATCAACGCACAGCTCAAACCGCTGGACATAGGGAATTGAAATTTTGCACAAAGATACGTGTAGGAAGGGTTTTTGGAAATTCATCCCCTAAGGGTTTAAAATAGGGGGAAGCGGGTAACTATTTGTAAGCGTACAAAGACGCGTGCGTCCTCTAGTTATTTTTATAAATTTGTATCCCGATATTTTAAATGTGTACCCAGCCAGAGAACATTACAAGATAGAGCATTATATTTAAGTTTTTAAAATGATGCCATCAAGTGACTTGTGACCTCGTTAGTTTGATCCGGGCCATACAACGTAATAAAACAAGCGCCCGAGTTTCCTCGTACTTAGTTGCGTCAGAGGGTGCGGCTTGATTGTACCAGAGAATTTTAACGACAGTTGCATGTTGCATTTCAATAGGTAATTATTACATGCATTCATAATTAGTACTATGCTGACGGGAGCCTGTAAGCCCTGTTAATTCTGGATATGAGAGAGACAGCAACACATAGTACCTTAATGATATTGTGTTTGTGTGGTTGCCGGGTGCTGTGTGGTTGCCGGCTTAGAATAGTGCCACTCCATGTCTTCCCGTGGAAGTCGTAAGAGGCGACTAAGGGAATGAAGGCTTGTAGTACTGTTAGGCGATGGGCTTGCTACCTGTCACTAATATACACTGCTAAACATCTTAGCCTAATTGTGCAAATTGTGGTTACAGAGTTATCAACAAGTTTTTAGAGTTGTTGGTAATTCTGTAGCTCTGCCTACCCCACTCTGGGAATGAAGGCGTGAAGGTATGTATGTATGTATGTGATATTGTTATTAAAGTGAAGGAACGGCTCAATTGATCTAGATGAAATTTGGCACAGAGATAGAGTATAGTCTAGAATAGCACATATTCTTTTCATCTCGGAAAATTTGACAGTTTCAGTTGGAATCGCGATAAACGACTTCTCCTCAGACGGAGTCGCACGCAAAAAGTAGTTTATCGTAAAAAAATGCAATCATAGTTAAATCGTTAGCCATTAATTCCTGAGATAAATGTTAAAATCGAATTCCTTTATCAATTTTGACCCTTAAATTCCTACAAATAGAGTCGATCAGTGGTAAAACACATTATTCGTCAATAATACATGTACTCACCGTTTTTTATTCCCCAATTCCCACGTAGTCTCAAATAATTTAACCTAAAATAATACAATTAAAAACATACGACTTTTTGAAAGTGTGTTTTTAATAAATTTAAACAAGCATCAAACACAAGCACAAAAACCTATTACCAATACATGATAGCTAATAGCAATACAATTATCCGACAAACAAACCGAATGATTGACTGCCTGATTAAGTACTGAAGATAACTCTATAAAAGTAGCCCCTAAAGTATTTTTTGCTACAATATGTACTACAACTGGTTTTATATAATGGTAATAGAGACGTCTTCATCAAATTTAGATGTCAGTTTGAACACGTTTGGTATTTTTTCAATGTTAACCACGTCAATTGAAAGCTCATTTAAATTATGACAGCTATGGAGCAGTGCATACATGTAATTATTTTATTGCTTCCGTAACAGCTAAGTAGATTATTGATACACATTGATGGATTGAATTTGATTAGACATGTATTCTGATGCGGCGTAGTTTTCTTTACAGTAACGATAACTTGTCTTTGAACAATGTATGGCTAAAAAGTTATTGCAAGGCTTGAAAAATTAAACACTCCTGTTGGAACTGTGTTGTAATGAAAGCCGTGTATTTCTCCTTTTTATCTGTTATATGTCCATTATGTCTAAATGCACATAATACCTGAAATCTAGTGATAGCATGTTCAAATATTATATTATTGGCTGTGTGCTCGTTTGCCTTCCCATGCCATAAAAATAAAAATAAAATACAAAATGAATTAGTCTAAAATTTATCAATGCAAGCACACACATATTTGGAATTACGTGGGACCGAACCCAGGACCACTTATTTGATCACTGCCATCTAACTTAACCACTTCATCAAACTCTTGTAAAAGGTGCTGCAGGTGTCTATGGGTGACGGTAATCGCTTTCCATCAGGCGATCCGTCTGCTCGTTTGCCTCCTATACCATAAAAAAAAAAAAAAAGTAAAGAAATAATTTACGTAATATACACTAATTATGAAATCTGGTGTTCTTTAATCTTAGCTATAAATCAGACGTCAGTCCACTATTACCAACATTAAAAGCATTAGAGCAAATTTCAATGACCCAAAAACATTCCAATTTGGCAGATTAATTGAAATCTCAAAGATCGCAATCGAATTTATTAGCATAATAAATGATTGTTAATCATTCGGATCTGTCCGAGGCTTTTGCAAGCGTTGACCACAAAAGGAAGCCTGCGCGGGTCAATGCCAGAGTATGTGTGTCGTGTATCGTCATCTCTTCGTCATTCCGTACCTGTTTTGGTAACGTCTGAGTAATAAGAAATGCTGAACGCTGCCGCCCCCGTGTTTTGAGTAAGAGTACCGCAGGGTAATGCACTTGGTCCTGTTTTTATTTTCCCTTGAAAGGATCTTTTCTTTAAAGCGATAAAGGAAGCTTTTAATTCTAAAGTTAGGTAATGATATCTTAAGTTAATTTAAACGGACAATGAATACCGATATTATGTAAGCGTTGTCCTAGATTATTCTGTGCATTTTTAGTTTAACGACTTTTTACGGTGCTTGGATTAGACGCCACGATATTTTTTATTGACCATACTGATATACGTACATACCTTTGCAAATATATCCCTGAAATCCTCTTTATTCTCCACTCCACAAACCGTTATTATATTATTAATTTCCACTTGGCAGTAAAGGCGACCGTATCGTAAAAAATATTTCCAAAACAAGTAGGGATAAAGATAAAAAATGTTTATTAAGTAAGTAGGCCGCACGGAAACTTTTACACGTCAAAACCAGCACTTCCCAAGAGGACACCACTGCTGGGAAGATAGGACATTTCATCATTTGAAGCTCCCGTTAACAGTAATGTTAAACTGGTGTTACCCATGGAACCTAACCTTGTTCCATTAAATGAACACTTACAATCTGATCAGTGTTCCTTCATGATCTAACGAGTCCTAATTTTATAACAGTAGCTTTGTTTGGAACACAAGACCTTGGTCCATTCGATCGGAAACGTACGTCTTCCGTTCTTCAATCATTACGATAACAGTGTGATCTGATCATCTTCATAGCTTAGCTTAAAGTAATATAGTTACCAAGATAAATGAATCCCAAGTTAAATCTTTGACCGCGCCATTAGCCTAGTACCTAGTAAGTAGCGTCCCTACGAAACTACTGGTCCTGGATTCCTTCCCCGGATAAGGTAATTAAATATATGTGCGCGACTGTTTGTTGGTCTTGGATGTTGAAAAAATGACCTGCTGAAGTTTTTTGCGGAGCTTCTCCGCAATGATGGTATTGTTCGAAGCGCCAGTAGATTCACTCCATGTTACCGACGTGTAAAAGAGCCCTCTGTGGCCAATTTACTGTTTATTTTTTTGAATTTTGTTATTTATTTGTATTTCCTTATTTATTTATCTAAGTGTATTACAATGTATATCGTTGTCTATTTCTCACAGTCGAAGCCTTGCGTGTATGAGATACTATTGATTTAAGACCATATCGCCTTACGCAAATTTTCGGTACCCTATTCTAGCGAATACCTATGGTGTAAGCATCCACTTCTCGTTTAACAAATCACTGTCAATAAGTCAATGAACAGTGTGATAATTGACTTCCGTTGTTACTTTTTATTAGCAAAAACTAATGGTTTAAAATTGTTTTTATTGTCTTCGCGGCTCATAACGCCTCCATCAACCTCGCCATTACGATTTTTTGTTATTTCCGAAGCGAAAAGACAGGTGTTATGATTTTAATCTGTGTATCGGTATATCCAAGTATGTGCCTATCTTGACGGCGCGTTGGCCTAGTTGGTAGTGACCCTGCCTACGACTCTAGCGCTGCCCACCTAAGCAAATACAATATCCCAAAATCAATAACCAAAGCAGTTTTAGTTCTCTTCTCTTAGTAATAATAATAAGGTTGATATTGCTACAAGAGTTTTATCTGACTTACTGCGTATTAGCTTAGGAGGGCAGAGCGGTTCTGGGCTCATATCCCGGTAGACGGCAGATATTATGTGATGAGCGCGAATATTTGTATAAGTATATATTTCTCTATATTAGTATTTCACAACTATTTTATTAGACAACTCTAGTAACTAATTTTTTTTATGGCATAGGAAAGCAAACTACCACACAGGCCACCTAATGGTAAGTGGAAACTGTGACCCATAGATATTCGCATTCACAAGACAGCAAATCCTGAGGACTAAGATGGAATGCCTCTATGCTAGTCATTTCACCGGCTGTCTTATCTCCAAACCGGAACACAGCAATGCGAACACTGCTGCTTGGCGGTAGGTTAATGGATAAGCTGGTGGTACCAAATCGGACGGACCCTGGACAAGGTCCTCCTACAAGTACCTATAGTACAAGCCTAGAGCCTAGTTTGGGCTAGACCCTAGATCAATTGGTGTGACATGGTCCCCTGATATGTATTATTTGCGTGTAGTTCTTTGGTGTAGTAGGTCCTCAACGGTTGGATGTTGGACCAATTCGGCTGCAGTTTTTTAAATGCATTTTTATCTGGATGATTCTCTAAACACCAAAATCGATACCATAGACAAACACAGATAGATACGTTAAACTTAATTACCGCTCTTTTTTGTCGTAGATAAAAACGAATACTTTACCCACTTTGATTGTCTTCGCGGCTCATAAAGTCTCCAAGCACCTCGTTATAATCGTTTTTAATAATCATATACCGGATTGACGGGGGCAAAAATGTACCAGTGCTAGTGATTCATTAAATATCGACAAAGTTTATCGACAGCTTTTGTCGTGACATATGGATCTACATTTCTTGCAAAAGTAAGTCGTACCTTTATCTTCCATATCGGAATGATCAGCTTTCCATGAAGATAAACCATTTTTCTTTCGAGGCATTTTTAACCGACTTTAAAAACTAAAAGGTTCTCAATTCGTAGTGAATGAATTGGTTATTCAACGTAATTTCAATAGTTGTCAAAAGTGAGTACAGGGTCACTAATAGATACCAGTTGTTTGAAGTTGCGATAAGTATGAATAAAAGAGGTTTGTACATAATTAAAAGGTAAGTAACGCCATTACTTATGATAATGATGGATGTTTAAAAATTGTTATTTATCGATGTCGATAAACTAAGTCGACATTTAATGAATCACTAGCACAGGTACATTTTTGCCCCCGTCAATCCGGTGTTTGTTAATAATGCACTATGAGGTCCACGCTTGCCCTTCGCATTCTTCGCGAAGTATTTCGGAGCACGTGGGTGAGGAACCCTGTGATTATTAGATATGAACAGGTTGCTAACGATAGTTAGGGTTCGCGGGGCAGCGGCAAAAACCACCAGTCGCTACTTTTTGTATGTAATCTCTAAATAGTTTCAATATTAAGCTATTTTGATATAAAGCAGTTCATTTAATAAACATAACAAAATATAATATAGTTGTAAATGCTTACATGGCCGTTTAAGCTGGCTAGTTAGGGGGGTTATCATTACATGTAAGCGCATATAAGCGTAAAGGACAGAGCTATAGCAATTATTAGTACAATGTGTATTAAGGTCGGTAAGTAAGGAATTACGATCGAGGCTCTAGTAGAAGCCCGAAGTCGAAGACTGAGGGCTTTCTGAGTCGAGGTACGTAATTCCTGTACCGACCGTGAAACATACAATGTTTTTCATCACATTTGCGAGTAAATAAATAAAATTATAGGACAGAAAAAACTTATAATCACACACAAGTCAGCACAACTATTATTACGAATTACTTGAACTTTTTTTAAGCGGATGACGGGCGGACTCCACAGATTATACAAATGTTTCGTTCAGAAACGTTAAGGGCAAATACTTACGTAGGTATACATACAGCCCTGAAGGAGTGTAAAAAAAAACGACGTTTTGATACAGAAAACTATTAAAATCGATTATTAAGAACATTAATTGAGTATTTAAGTAACATGTAGCGAGATTGCAATGAAATTCCTGTTTAAATAACATTTTAAGACAATTTTTCAATTGCGTGTAAACTCTTTGCTTGAACTTGCATGACCTGTGTGCTGTGCTATAAATTAAAAAAAAATTACTTACCGACCTTGGGTTTCATGGTAAATAAAAAGGTCGAGGGTTTTATACCGGGCATTGCGGCCAAGTTAACCTGTATGTTTAGATACTGTTTACGTGCAAGTGTGATGAAAATAAATATGTATTTTCCTCTCAGCGTAAACTGAACTGCATAGCTGTCATGATAACCCCCTGATCTGGTAAAACAGAGATCAGCGTAAAGATGAGCCACAGTTTAAACTTGTACATCATCAACATAATCAAAAATAAAACCCAGCGCATTTTGCTTACCTGGTCCATTAATGTGTAAATAAACTAATGTTTGTTTTTCTGCTTTTCCAATTTTAAAATGTCCATCCATTATTGATAAGTTTACCGGAGATTCACAGGACACTTTACCAGACATTCACAGGAGGTGTCCATGATGGTAGGAGTGAGAGAGTAACCACTTTGTCAGTCAGTAACAATCTAATTTAATTACAATGACACATGAGTATATATACAATATTAACTTACTACAATACTAACTAATGCGAGGCTAGATACACGTACAAATAATGCCTAATCTAAATGCAAGTCATTAATACGTGAATCGATAACAATTACGAAACGTGCCTACCGGCACAGTACTCCCCCCAAGAGAAAATTAAAAATTAAAAAGTATTTTCGAGTAGGTACATCTTACTGAAAAAAAATAATGACAAGGGTATGACCGTGTAAAGCGTGCCGCTTTGGCAATATGTTCCATTAAATTAATAATTTACCCCAAAAATACATCGACTCTTATCGGTAATTGGTGTAGGGTAGCAAATATTTCCTCATCTAGCAGATTTCTAGGCTCTTCGTATGATATCCTAAGAAATCAATTTGCATTAGGGAAACACATACATCTTCATGGCCGTTGCATGAAGGTACAAAACATTTTTCTTACTTTGACGAAATTCTTGGCTCATTGAAAGATAACCTAAGAATTAATTCGTGTTGGAAATATTAAAACATCTTCATGGCCTCGCATGAGGGCAAAATAGCTTTTTTCAGTTGGCGAAATTCTTGGCTCATTGACCGATAACCTAAGAATTAATTCGCATTTGAGATATTAAACATTTTCACGGTCTTGCACAAAGGTAAAAACCACTTCTGAAGTCGAAACTATTACACAGTCAACCAATTGCGCTGGTTTTAATGACAGCATAACGCTGAGTTGGAACCATAAGCCTGGAAGATACCTCCAGAATTCAGGAATACGGTATATCACAGTCGTCGACCCGATCTCCAATGAATTTGTACTTGAACCTGCGACAGTCTTCGGGGATGACATCGCAGTAAATAAATAATTTGCGCTTCCTGTTACCTTCTAATTTGCTGGCTTAGTTTTCCTCCTTTTTCTTTGATCACTTCTTCTGGCGGCAGGACAACGACGTTAATTTGGCGTGTTGGGGTCACCACTGCACCGGTGGTTACCCCATGCTCGTGGGACGTCGGGCAGGGTAGCGACGATCATTGTTCAGTCGAAATAGTGTTCTTTGTCGGGGTCACCACTTTACCGGAGATTCACAGGACACTTTACCAGACATTCACAGGAGGTGTCCATGATGGTAGGAGTGAGAGAGTAACCACTTTGTCAGTCAGTAACAATCTAATTTAATTACAATGACACATGAGTATATATACAATATTAACTTACTACAATACTAACTAATGCGAGGCTAGATACACGTACAAATAATGCCTAATCTAAATGCAAGTCATTAATACGTGAATCGATAACAATTACGAAACGTGCCTACCGGCACAATAAGATAACAAAACAATCTTGTTCCATGCAAAGTCTTGAAAAGTAACATTGCAAATTTATTGAACGTAATCTCCAGACCTACTGCCACTTATAGAAAACTACATTATTCTCAAGTGTCATATAAGCGAGTTAGTCAACTCCCTGTAAAACTCGTATAAACGTCATCTATGCGGCTGTCTGACATAAAACGTGGAGCTTAGACCGCTGAACCTGAGGATGTCATAGATTCCTGGGTACCCTAGGGGTGCACTAAATAGGCGTCCAGGGGGCGTTATTCGTTTATAGCTTGTTAAAATGTAGATAAAACTTCCGGACACGTATATAAACTGTCACATTTTGTCATGCGATAATCGCAACCATACTAGGCCCGCAGGAGAAAGCAATAGTCGAAGCAGCGAACTAATTATATGCGTACAAAGTTGCGGGCGCCATCTAGTTGATAACAAACACATCATCGGAAATACCGCAAAACCGCGTAACTAACAAATTGACAACAATTCATTTTGTGCTAAGGTAGTAAAATAAAATACCGTTTCTAGATTTTAAACTGCTGATTACAGTAAAAATATCTTTGGATTTTTTTATGCAGTAGTTTTTTTTTATATTTAGGAAAAACAGTAAAAAAAGTTGGATTGTGAATGTTAGGAATACACTTATAGTGCCCTTAGTCCATTTATTACCAAAGTAATTGAAAAAAATATACAACTGTCATGTTCATTGTTTATCTGTCTGACGGATTACTTGATTCTGACGACACGCTTTCAATTCTACGCAAAATAGTTTATTTATTTTAATGGCGTCTACAAATTACGTAATTAATTAAATTACGCAAAATAGCAAATTTGTGAACGAACGGCAGCGAATGATTGACATGAAATGACAGTCAGTTTTGTTTACTGTTTAAAGTTACTTTTTTACATTTTATATCAGGCTAAGATCACGACATCAGTATTCCTAACTTTGTATATACGATCTTTTTAATGACTAGTTCTTTAATAAATTATTAACGACGAATTTAAGTTAAATAAAGTAAAACCAAGAAATACGGGTAGTCTAATTTTTAACCAGCTATTATAAACGCAAAAAAACAATAATGCTTTTTTTTTTAATGTTGTCAATTGTACTTGTGGGAGGACCTTGTGCAGGGTCCGTCCGGGTTGGTACCACCATCTTATTCATTAACCCACCGCCAAGCAGCAGTGTTCGCATTGTGTTGGGGATAAGACAGCCGGTGAAATGTCTAGCATAGAGGCATTCCATCTTAGTCCTCAGGGCACGCATTTGCAGTCTTAGGATTGCGGTCTTGTGAATGCGAATGTCCATGGGTCACAGTTTCCACTTATCATCACGTGGCCTGTGGGCTCGTTTGCCTTAAAAGGCCATAAAAAAAATATGATAGAGCAAAATAAACCTTACTACCTTATTAAAAAGGTCCATTTTCCTCCTTATTAAAAATGTTACTTATGCGGTTATGCACTTTCACCGACGACATACGGAACCCCTCGTCCTAATCATCGTCGCGCTTCCCACATCGCAGCTGACCTTGCCGACTGGTTGTACTTGCCCACACAATGAGAGCATTGTTACTCGGAGCGTTTTCTTCTTCATCTATTACTACTATTATCGTATACTTCGTAAAATTGATATTTTTATAACATAGCGAAGGCTACTACTAATAGCGTACACTTGGTACCTACTTACCATTGTTTTTTTTTACCCAACTGCCAAAGGTGGAGGGTAATTTGTTTATCAGCTTATATATGTTTGCTCCTTTGTGGCACTCTATAATCTAAACGTGTGGGTCAATTTCGATGATTCATATGTCAATCAATTTGTCTTAATCTTGTGAGTGTCACTAAAGATACATCAGTAATCTAAATGCAATATGGCGGCAAGCAGACATTTTATTTTTCAGTTTGAATGATCATTTAGTACCTACTTATAATTATAACCGCTCATTCCCAAAATACCTAATCTGGTATAAAGTGTAATCTGGTATTTTCAAATTATGGTATTTTGGGAATGAGCGCTTATAGCGACTTAAGGTTGGTTTTTGTTAGACTCGTTGTGGCATAGAGAAGGCAACCGGGCACACACGCCAGCATAATTCTGCCATCCAATCCAACAGCAAAACGATGCAAGTCAAATACCTACCTATACTGCCCTGCAGAGCCTAAACCGCAGTAAGTGCAAAAAGTTCATTTCGAGAAAACGTAAAAAATGTCTATGAAAAGTAATTTTTCTACCTTTCTAATGTTTCTTGTGTTAATGATTGAAAGTCAATCATTAAATCAAAAAACATTAGAAAGGTAGAAAAATTACTTTTCATAGACATTTTTTACGTTTTCTCGAAATGAACTTTTTGCACTTACTGCGGTTTAGGCTCTGCAGGGCAGAATACAATAGTTTCGAGAAATTAGTAATGCAGAAACGCTTTAAAACCCTATTCCTCGAAATGGTTTTCGAATTAGAGTAATTGTAAAATATGAAAAATTCCAATTGCAGTCACGTTATTTTGGCTAGTCTTATGCAGAATTACCGCGTTTCGACAGCTTTCAACCGCCTTAAATAACATAGTTTTAAAAGTTATTTTGTAGGTATAATAGAAGGACTCATGAGTAGTGATGGGCGGCTTGTAAGTTTCAAAAGTGAAACTTTCACCTAAAATTTCATGTATTATTCTGAAAGTTACCAAAGTGAAACCGTTTAATTTCAGAAAATTACTTAAGCTTTGTAATGCAACGAAAGTAAAGGAAACTTTTCATGAAACTTAAATGAAATTTACTTGTGTCAGAATCATTTCCATCTAATTATGTAACTTTCAGATGTTGTAATTTTCGCAGTTAAGGAAAGTTTTGTAATGTTTCAGAAATAGCCCATCACTACTCATGAGGAATCGTTTGATGCAAGTTAACACAAAACGCTGTAACTTGATTTGCAATTTCCAGACTGTTTTTAATCTATGGAATTAACAGACTTAAGTGTGCAGATTGCAGATGGTTACTTTTTAGCAAGAACAAGTATTTTTACGAAGCCGATATTGGGTCCCTAACCCTAACTCGCGTTTATACTTTTTTATACATACCTACATACATACCTCCACGCCTTCATTCCCAGAGTGGGGTAGGCAGAGCTACAGAATTACCAACAACTCTAAAAACTGGTTGATAATTCTGTAACCACAATTTGCACAATTAGGCTAAGATTTTTAACAGTGTATATTAGTGACAGGTAGCAAGCCCATCGCCTAACAGTACTACAGGCCTTTATTCCCTTAGTCGCCTCTTACGACTTCCACGGGAAGACATGGAGTGGCACAATTCTAAGCCGGCAACCTCATTTTTTATATGTATTTAAAATATCCAAAACGTCAGAATCATGCTCGCAATTATGGTTTCGGATCTCGTTATAAGTACCGAGATCTCATAAAGACATGCGGGATCTGACGCCTTTAATATCCGTCATTACGCAAATATTTACCGTTACCGCGGCTCGAACCCAAGACCTCTAGCTTCTTAGCTCCACTACCAACTGGGCTAAGACTACTGAGACTGATGCGTACTCCATCACCTTCAAGAGTGCTAAGTAGACCTTGCAGAAGATCTGGTTCGCAGCCGCCATTAGCATCCGCCTTGACCACTTCCGGCTCCTCTGCAAATATACTTTATTGTTAAACAGTACTAAAGCCACGAAACGTGTTGTAATGTCAAATGACTAATAGACCAGTTCTTACAGGTCTTATTTGCATTATTATATTGGTATAAAGGAGCGTCCTCACTAAAACACGAGTGAAAAATAAAACTTTCTATAATAG
Organism: Acleris emargana; assembly: GCA_927399475.2. Lineage (NCBI taxonomy): Eukaryota > Metazoa > Arthropoda > Insecta > Lepidoptera > Tortricidae > Acleris > Acleris emargana. The sequence goes on from OV656854.1 coordinate 16,167,309, forward strand.
TACTTTTATAAGCGCGATAAGAGTGCATAACAACGAAATGGTGAAATGACTAGCATAGAGGCATTCCATCTTAGTCCTCAGGGTTGGCAGTACATTTGCAGTCTTAGGATTGCGGTCTTGTGAATGCGAATGTCTATGGGTCACAGTTTCCACTTACCATCAGGTGGCCTGTGTGCTCGTATGCCTTCATATGCCATAAAAAAAAAACTTCCCGATAATATCAAATTATTAGATGGTCTTAAATTCAAGTGCCACTTAAAGACCTGGCTAATCGATAATGTGTTTTTCTCAAACATGCTATGTAATGTCGGCGTTATGTTAGTTATTTTAGGCTTCAAAGTGCCACGTTCCCGACGGAACAACTTGAGAGAACTGTAAAGGAATTTCATACAAAATTGAAGGCCTAGGCCGGGAAGTATTTTTTTTTTAATTTTAATATGGCCATGACAGCTGGTTTTATGAACAGGCTGAATAGCTGAAAATCGTTTTTTTTTTGTATCTGTGTGGTTCGGACCAAAAATATCCGCGTTAATGCCTATTACACAAATGTTTTTTGAGTGATGTTTTTTTTTTATTTCATTGCATATGTTTGAGAAAAGCATACCTACCTCGCCGTGAAAAGGGGTTGCCAGCCTCGTAACTATCCGGCCTCGCTTCGCTCGGCCGTCTATATGAACTCGGCCTGCAACCACCTACTTCCCGGCGTCTGTAGTAATGTACTATTATAATCTTAAAGAGTTTTTTGACTTTAAAGACAAGCAAACATAGTGCATGAAATAATTTTATATTTTTTAGTTCATATTGCACTTAACTCTAACAATAATTTGAGCTTCAAAGCTTAATATTTCATAAACGAATACCTTAATCGAAAATTATTTTCACAAACCCGCAATATTTTTAGAATACCTATCCAACGACTCGCGACACAATGGGGTGGACGAGTAAAAAAAATACATCCCCACGTTACGGCTAGGGGAAGCACACTAAAACAAAAAAAAAACAAGATTTAATTTTACCACTTTATTGGCGTGACTAATATGTGTATATGTTAATTTAGAGTATTAGTAAATGCTGACGTCACCGAGTCACTGACTGACTGGTTACTCTTATGTACTCAACTGTGTACACATGCCTCAGAACATGTACTTCAACCAAGGTGACTACATTATACGTTTTGTAAATAAATTTCAACTACGTACGGTGTCCTAACGACACCAGCGGGTTATTAAGACAGTTTACGCTGAGAGAAAAGGACAGATTTATATAACTGCTATAGCTCTGTCCTTTACGCTTCTTTACGAACCTTTAACCAAAAAATTGTTTAGAAAAACCCTCAATATTTCCAATACACCTATTCAACGACATTCCATGGGCAAGACGAGAAAAAAAAACACAAAGTGACGTGAAGGGGAGGTAACTTAAAAAAAATGTTTTCAAGATTTTATTTTACCAGTTTGCCGGCGTGGCTAATAATAAGTCTGAAGTGCCGTACTATAAGTAGGTACACACCGGCGCCAGTTCTCGAAAATGGTCGTGCTACGCTCTATTGGGATCGATCTGTTATCACGGACAGGACTATTGTCGCCAATAAGCCTGATATCGTGTTGACAGATAGATCTCAACGCCGGGCAGTGCTCGTCGACGTCACCATCCCGCATGACGAGAACCTCGTGAAGGCCGAGAAGGATAAGCTCAGCAAGTACCTTGACTTGGCTCACGAGGTGACCACCAAGTGGGATGTTGACTCGACGATCATTGTCCCGATAGTTGTTTCGGCAAACGGTCTTATAGCGAAGAGTTTCAACCAACACCTCAAGAGACTCGCTAGATGGCTGGATCAAGGGCCAGATACAGAAGGCTGTAGGTACTCCTCGACACGGCACGCATTGTGAGGAGGTTCCTCTCTCTGCAGCCCTAACCACCGGTAGCTTGAGCCCTGCCCCGCTGCTGGCGGCACTCGTAGATTAGGTTTTTTATAATGTTTATTTTTTGTATCGGTATTGTTATTTTACCTTTATATTTGAATATGTAAAAAACCTAATTTATAGAAAATTGCATGTGCATATTCATGCCAAATTACAGCTTTCTTGGACTAGGGGCCGGGCCGTATTAATAAACTCATCCTGGATGAGATGCCCGTCACAAGATACGTCAAAGTAAACGTGAAACCATAGAAAACTCGCATCTCGAGACGAGCATTACAGTCGAGATCAGTTTATTAATACGGTTCTAAGAGTCTCTGAGCTAAGCTAAGCTAAAGCTAAGGTAGTTTGACTACGGAACCGTAAAAAGCGTTCCAGAAGCGTGGTTTTGGCATCGCCCCCCTTCCGCCCTCAGTGCGTTGACAGGTGTAAAGAAGCCATCAATACTTTGCTCTTAATATGTTCAGCAAACACCATTCTAGGCCGCAAACGGTATGCGACAGCTTAGCGGAAATCACGATGAATAGATGGAAATTGACAAGATTTCATATTTTCAAGACTTTAATTTTATTCGTTTTATAGATACTGTTTGGAAGGAGGAAGACACTAATAGTTTTATTTTTTCCCTAGGATGTATAATTATTTTATTATTAATTTATTAAGGTGTTCTTATTCTAAAAGGGCGTAACTTCATTTCTACGACACAATGGACATATTACGTTAGTCCAATCTGTATAAAAAAAGTTTTTCTTTTTAATAATGGCGGTCAACCGATCTCAAGTATCTATCCATCTGTCAATAGTATCAATGTCAAACTTGAAGTATGACAGCTTTTTTTCTCGTGAAAAAGGCAATGGTATTATATCTATTCAGGCATAGTATTGGTAAAACTCGATTTTTTTTTAACTTACTTGTAATTTTGTCAATAAAGAAAAATAAATCTGAATAAATATTTTGCCGTGTTCAGGAGGCAAAACCCTTTCGATTCGTATAGTAATTTGCAGGTGTCACCAAAATGAAATGTTGTCAATTATAAAAACAAATAAGGAATTTAGGAAGTCAACCGTAAGGTGGAGAACGTACGGTGGTTCGAAATTCAAATAACTTATTAACCCGATACGAAATAAGAAGGGTGCTATAAACGTGTATCTGTGTATCTATGTGTCTGTATATCTCTATGTCTGAGATGAGCATTGTACCGAAAAGTGACTTCACAAATTGTGAAAGTTTCTTATGAGAAATTCTCGGAAATTTCTAAGAATATTCTTAATTTTTGTATGGAAAGTGAACTTTCTCAATGCTCTCAAATGTTTCCGATATTCTTAGTTATTTCTTGTAAAGATTTCACTTGTGGGAATGTTCTGCAACTTGTACATTGCTAGCCAAGATGCATTACGCTAACTAGCGTTTCTAATCGTTTTGTTTTTACGGTTTCCGGGCTATTATTAAGACTCCACTGTCCGTCTCTCCGTCACCAGGCTATATCTCATGAACCCTGATGGCTAGACAGTTGAAATTTTCACAGATGATGTATTTCTGATGCAAAAAAAAATTGACACGTAGCTTTCAATTGACGCTATTTAAGCATCGCCTAAAATTCCTCATAATACGTAACGAGAAATATTTCAATACTGGTAGCAAATAACTGGTAATGTAGTCGAAGCCACACTACAGTCATAAAATAATGTATGTATCTAAAAACGGCACTTTGTACCCTATCTCTCGAAACTTTATCACCACAAGTACCATTGCGGATGTGATCATACTCATTCGCACAAAGAATAACTAATGAGTGCGCCCACGCAAGCTACTCACCCTGCGATCTAAAAAAAAAGTAGCGACGTGCTCTCGCTAGCGGGTTCTGCGGGCCTAGTGTGTTTGCCTAATGTGGATAAGGCATCTATCACTCTCGTATTATACGTGTCAAACTGTGACAGATGTTTTTCCACGTTTTGTCACGCCATAAACGCAGCTATTAGGCATCTGTGGTTATTACATTAAAAACAAATTCATTGAAGAGCTGGTTCTATTCTACTGGTTAAAACCATGTTGCTTTTAACAAGTTATCGTATTGTCAGCGTTCCGATAGCTCTATATTTATTTGACTTGGCGGTCGTTAACTTTTTACTGTCTTTTTACTAATCAAGACAAAATAGGGGCCACGGTATATTCTGCATACAAAAGAACTGTTTTCGGAGAAGGATTATTATAACAAATTGTAACCTGTAATTTTTGAGATTAGTATCATTCGAAAGCTGCAATGTTCAATTTACAAGCTAGGTTTTTAAATTTTTTGTCAATTGTTTTGTTTTTACCGTGCGTGTGGTTTTTAAAAAAGTTGCATTTTTTTGCTCATTTTGTATGAAATTTGAAAATTGATTTAAAAAACCGCACGCATAGTAAAAACAAAACAATTGATAAAAAAAAAAAAAAAATCTAATGATACTAAATTCAAAATATACAGGTTAAAATTTGTTATAATAATCCTTCTCCGAAAACAGTTCTTTCGTATGCAGAATATACCGTGGCCCCTACCTATTTTGTTTTGAGTAGTATATATTATATTAAATAATTAACTAACTTCAAAGAACCCTGAATCATCCAAAATCAAAGGCAGTCAAAGACCTGCGCATGATTCAGTGTAGGTGTTAGAACTGTGAGCATCCATCACTCGCGAACAAAGAGGCCGGCGCTAAAAGGTTAGCCTGACAGGATTCAGGCAGGATACAATTAATAAAAACCAACGGAATACCCAAAATGGTGGGTTCAGTAGGCAAAGACAAGAAGTAAACGCTGTAATTTAACGTTTCTGTTTTATATCCACTAGAAATGTTGTGGAGTTGACATAAGCGGTGGACGCGATCTATCATTGGCTTATCGTCGGTGAAAATGCAAAACTGCGTAAGTAACATTTTAAATAAGAAGCAAAATGCACCTTTGTAATAAGACAGTAAGGTTTATTTTGCTCTATCATAAATTTGCTAGTTACGCGGTTTTGCAGCATCACTGATGTTATACATTTTATCAATTTTCAAAAATAGAGATCGGTGTCAACCGCTCAACCTCTACGAGGTAAAAGGGGGGGCATAATTTCGAGTGGTACCTACACACGTACGTGTAAGGTCCTCCCCTTGTGAAGGATCCGTCCGGGTTGGTACCACCATCTTATCCATTAACCTACCGCCAAGCAGCAGTGTTCGCATTGTTGTGTTCCGGTTTGGGGATAAGACAGCCGGTGAAATGACCAGCATAGACGCATTCCATCTTAGTCCTCATAGGGTTGGCAGTGCATTTGCAGTCTTGTGAATGCGAATGTCTATGGGTCACAGTTTCTACTTACCATCAGGTGGCATGTGTGCGCGTTTGTTTATAAGGATTTTAAGAAGTAAATTTTTAGCGTTCATAACCTATCAAATTACTAGCTACTAAATGAAACAATTAAAGACAAATCTTTACGAAAGTATCTCATAAATACATAATTATTTGGATCTACAATGAGGTTCGTAATTGGTAGGTAATTGTTTGGTCAGAGCACCAATATATAATGAGCCCCGATCTCAAGTTACTACAAGTCCATTAAAGGTCTTCATGGAAGCACGTCGTCGACTTGTAACCACTTGTTTTATTTGCCTTCATACTTGATCAAGCTTGCCTCGTGCCAGTCGTAATACTGTCATAACATTAGCTAGATCGTTTTCAGGGTTCCGTACCAACCAAATAACTTCTAATCCGATGTCCGGCGGCGCCATCTCACGGACAGCTACATCTTTGTCGTCGTAATAGATATGTAGTATTTTTTTATTCAAAGCTTATGAATATAGCGTCCATCAAATCCAAAGTCATGGATTTAGGGCGCCCCGATTTTTTTTAGTTTTTTACAGGCCCAGATGATTTCACTTGGAAATCCCTGAATTATATTTTCCGGGATAACAATATCCTTTGTTTGTCTACTGTATATGTAAACTATATCTTTAGGCAGCAAAAAAATTAATCGGTTTTTTAATGGCATAATGAAGGCTAGTGTGGATTAGTCCGGACATCTCCAGATTCGCCCGGACATGTCCGGACTTTGCCCGGCTCTTTAATTTGTTCAGATAACTACATATTCAATAATACCCAATAAGTCTTTAATCCTTATTAACTTCTCATTCCCCGCCTGCACCCCGCAGCCTACCCACCTCGCAATGCTAGCGTCCGCTACCGTGCCTACCATACACTGTAACTAAGTGAGTAATGTTTCCATTTTGTGACTAAACGAAATGTCAGGCTTTTTGTCAGGACTTTTCAAATTCCTAAATGGTAATCCCTACACACAGGACACCTCTACCCTTACCATGAGTAACAATTACCGTACTCGCTAGCAAGTCGAAAGCTCTGTGCGAAATGCGAATACAGTATTCATATAGAGTGAGAGGGACAGAGAATTCGACTCGCTAACGAGTACTTTAATTGTAACTCATGTTAAGGGTACTGATTGTAACTATACTAAAAAACCTAATTAGATTCCAACATACGTCAAAAAAGTGTTGCCATTAAAATGACATATTAGGTGGATCGGTAAATTTTCACTTCTGTAAATGTTATAGGTAGCTGTTTATTTTATTTATAATATTAATGGCAACATTTAATTATCCTTCTTAAATAAACAATATTATTTAAATACTCGTCGCAAAAAAGATATTTAATTAAATTGTTTTATAGGAGAAAAGTTTAAATAACAATGGCAATAACTCAGGGTTTAATAACATTTGGTACCAATTATTATTCTCATTATGTGCGAATACATTTTTAGGAAAAAAAATCAATCATATTTTTACGTACGTCTTCAAAACTTGACCGAAATCTTCAAAAAATCTTCAAGTCTTCAAAAAATTATCAGTTGATCATGTGTGGTAACCTTTATGGTGGACATGGTGGTTCTGTGGCGGCCATAACATCTATTGTCACTTCATTCGACATCTGACGTTTGGATAGCTCGAATGTTTTCTGTACCTATTCGGCCCGTGGTGATTTCCATTGTTAAGTTTTTGTTTTCCGTTAAGTTTTTGTTGTTTCATTTCGTTATTATTTTGACCTTTATCATATTGTGGAAATAACTTATATTGTTTCATTTTAACATAATTATTGTACCAAAAGGTTGGTTTTTCCTGAAACGTCACATTGATGATGACACGTGTAACTGTGACATTTCGCCATCTTTGGTAGTTTTTTTGACGTATATTGGAATCTAATTAGGTTTCCAAGTTTAGGATCTGAGATCCATTGAGATTTGCACTATCAAGACTACAATCGTAAAACCGCCCAACCCAACCTCGAGGAATACGTTAGAAAGCCTCTAAGGTAGTCATTTCACCGGTGTCCTCATTCCCACTGTGACACAACATTGCGAACACTGTTGCTTGGCTTGGCATGTTTAAACCAAAAAAAAAAGGAACTCTTACACACAAGTAATACAGTCATCCCGGCTGATAGACACCTTCGGAGATCCTAGAGCTGGTGCTTACCTCTCGTAAAAGGATTGGGCTAGCTATCCAGAGAGGTAATGCAGCCAGTGTCATAGGGACCATGCCGCGAGCGGACCTGCTAGAGGGGATGTTCTTTTTATAGTGGTGATTATTATTTACATCTTTAATATTTGAGTAGCTTAGTTTTATTTTAATTTGAGTAGCTTAGTTTAATTTTAATAAAAATAAGTTTAGTTTTAACTTTTAACTGTACTACCTATAATATATTTAATAAAGTGATAAAAGCAAAAGTAATACTTCAAGCTCATACATATGATGAGTGATCATATAGTGACGTACGGAACCTTTAGAGCGTGAGTCCACAACACACCTGCCCGGTTATTTCTCCGTCACTTTTTCCCCACGTTCCAACTTCTTTACGACATTTACCCAATCAGTGCCAACTTCCAAATCTCCCATACAAAATGTAACCATCAGCACTCTACGGGCAGTGAACTCTTTAGACTAACTGGCCACGAACAAAAAACTATTTCTTGGAATAAACGGAAGCCAATTGATTTTATGGTTAAAACCAATGACCTTATCACAAAGGATTTAAGTCTATTTTGCCGTATTTGATGGTCTGGAACGATTCGGGGTTCCTTGGATATGCTGGCAGATAATTGATTTTACTCCAATTAACACCGATTGGGCGTGAAAGACGGTTTAAATGCTGAAGATCGTTATTATGAATAGCGATCAACCCTCGCTTTGTTTTATGCCATTTTTTTTGTTACACGCGTTCATAATCCAAATGGATTATACATAAAAACCTATCACTCTTTCTCTTGATAAAAACATTAACATAAAAGCATTAAAATCCTTTGCGTGTTTTAATAGTACATTACTACAGAGGCCGGGAAGTAGGGGGTTGCCGACCGAGTGATATAGACGGCCGAGCGAAGCGGGCCGGATAGTTACGAGGCTGGCAACCTCTTTTCACGGCGAGGTAAATATAGTGTTTTTCTCAAACATGCAATTAAATTTAAAAAAAACATCACTCAAAAAACATTTGTGTAATAGGCATTAACGCGGATATTTTTGGCCCGATAACCATTCTGCCACTAATAAAAATTAAAAAAATATAATTTAGCTATTTATCCTGTTCATAAACACAGCCGCCAAGTTTACATAAAAAAAATTAAAAAAATACTTCCCGGCCTAGGCCTTCAATTTTGTATGAAATTCCTTTACCAGTTCTCTCGAGTGGTTCCGCCCGCAACGTGACACTGAAGCCAAAAATAACTAAGATAACGCCAACATTTCATTGCATGTTTGAGAAAAAGATCTAAACGTACATACAGAAGGACAGAACGGCGGGATTGATGGAATAATTACTGCCTATATTGACGAAATAATAACTTACCTAAGGTGAAAAGATGAGTAGGTATTAAGGGGTGAGTAGGGACACAACCTAAAATAAGTCATAACTAGTTACAAATAAGAACAAGTATTAAATGGAAAATAACGTTAAGTCTTATAATTAGCAACATATGCTTCATTTTAGATTGTGTCCCTACTCACCCCTTAATTGGGATTGATTGGTCATATTTTTACAATCACTCTAATTGGAAAACCATTTCAAAACCATTTTAAAGCCGTTCGGCATTGATGTATATATTTTTTTCGGATATTTGGACAAAAGTATATTTAACCTTTGTTTGACTTTCGTTTTCGGCTTGAAGCCCTCTTAGGTGTATCTTACGGGTTAGGCGAAAACCGCTTGAAATAGTAAGTTCGTTGGAATACACTATTATAATCACTTTTTATCATTAGGTATCATTTAATTGTGGTAATTTCTTAGAAAATGCCTACCCAAATTTAAAATAATCATGTCATCCATAAACTGTCTGCTAAATAAATAAAGATATTGAGTCAAATACAAAATTAATGAAAATTGGAATCTTAAAATTACCTATTCTTTCGAATTAGAAAAACCGGGAGTTTTTTTTTGGACCATCCCAATTCTTACTCACCCCGTTTTAAGTGTAAGTGCCTTAACCTGGTAAAAACTACGGAAAAACCACACAATTTAAAGTAAAACGTAAAAATAATTATGATCGAGATAACGACCATTAAAAGATACTAAGCAATAAAAGTAACTTAAAATAAAACCCGATCCGAATCGTGACTCATTAAAAATCGATCCTTAAATTTAAATTAAAAAATAAACCATTGTGGTGTAAACGAAAATCCAATCAAAATTCAAAACATGGGGCGAGGACCGAAGTGTATGACATCACATTTAAATTGTATGTAGGTTAATATATTACATTTGTGGGTGTGTATGCTCACGAAGCTTTTGGGGTACCGTAGGGATTAATGAACCTTAATAGATACGCTTACATAGCCGACAAAAAAAAACCCTTATTTATAGGATCAATCGTGCGTCTGTCTGTCTATCCGTCTGTCACAGCCAATTAGCTCCGAATCTACTGGACCAAATCAGGTGAAAGGGTAAAGGGTATTGGTAGGATGGTGTAATCCTATGACCCAACACACAGATTTACCAAGTATTTTAAAATTATTATTTTATTATTAGTTTCCGAGATATTGAACATTGTAATCGGAACTTTTGACATTTTTCCTTATGTCTAAATTCATGTATTAACTAAAAAAAAAACAGTGTTTTCTTGCATTATTAGAATCACTGAAGAAGTTTTTAAAGCTACTTGACAAGTTTTTTTATATTAGCTTTTTGAGCAAACGCAGAGTTACTTTCTCCATACTAAGAGAGTCTCGCGTTTGTTTTTCACCTATAGTATGGAAAAACGAACTTAGTGCGTTTACTCTAAAAGTTGTAATGAAATGAAATTTGGCATGTAGCTTTAAAAACTTCCTTAGTTCATAGTGATTCTAATCATGCAAGAAAACACTGGTTTTTTTTTAAATTAATACATGATTTTTTTTTAAGCCGTCAGCCGCCATTTCTCTCAAGTAAATAAGAGCTATAATTAACGTTGACAATACCTACGATAATAGCTCAAACACCCAAAGATCTAAGCTTACATAGAGAGTCGGCGGGAAGGTCGGTTTTATGCAATGTAAAGATTCCGAGTTCCGAGTTCCGAGTTCTTGACTTGATCACTTATGTTATGAGTTCTTGACGAATTCCCGGGAAAGGTATATGTGTACGCGCTGGCCTAATTGGTTACTACCCTGCCTACGAAGCTAGCGGTCCTGGGTTCATATTCCGGTAAGGGCAGATATTTGTGTGATGAGTCATGGATGATTTTATGAATATAAGGACCGTATCGTTAATTATGGAAACAAATAAAATGGTGTAATCTGAATAAATACTTTTTATTACAATTTTTTTTTATTAAAATACGCGAATCTTAGATCTTCTAAGTGAATCATAAAAGCTTCTTTTAGTTATTTATTGACCCCCTTTGCCAGTTTTCTCACTTTGCTTTTGATGCTCTTCATTAGCCCTTGGACACCGACTGTTTTGAAAGTTTTTTGGGTACGGATCCAGTCTTTTTTGAATTGGTCGATGTTATCTGTTGGTTTAGCTTGTTTTCGTAGCCTTGCCTACATCAGAGCCCAAAATTTCTCGATGGACCTGATCTCAGGGCAATTCGGAGGATTTAATGATTTCGCGACAAATTCGACATTATTCTCTCGATACCAGTTCAACACATGGCGAGCATAGTGACACGCAGCTAAATCGGGCCAGAATAATGTACGACCCCTGTGCTTTCGAATCAGTGGTAGTACCCGCTTTTGAAGGCATTCCTCCTTGTACACATCCGAATTTAAGTTTCCCGTTACAAAAAACGGCGATGTTTTCATGCCGCATTGACAAATAGCTTGCCAAACCATCACCTTTTTCCCAAATTTTTCGCAAAAAATGGATTTGTCCTCTTTAGAGACCTTCGTTCCTTTTATTACGGTGTAAAACTGCGGTCCGGGTAGGGTTTTATAGTCAAGTTTGACATAGGTTTCATCGTCCATTATAACACATTGTTCATTTTTAGTTAAGACTTGGTCGTACAACTTCCGAGCCCGAGTTTTGACAGAAGACTCCTGGGTTTTGCTGCGTTTAGGCTGTTTTTGCTTTTTTTAAGTTACAAGCAAGTTACGCTCCTTGGCACGCTGAACCATTGCAATAGAAGTACGACATTTTTTCGCACAATCCCGAATCGATACCTCTTTTTTTTGGGAAAAATGTTCGCATATCTTTTTGTCTAAATTAGGACATGAAGGGCCTCGTTTTCTACCTCGACCAGGTAAATCTTTTAAAGTATTATTCATACCAAACCTTTTTATCGTATTGTAAACAGCTTTCAGGCTAACCCCTTCCTCTGAAGCAATCTTTCTCATAGTCATACCTGATTCTTTACAATATTTGGTCACAATTGAAAGTCGTTTTTTCTCTGAGAGACCCTTCATCTTGCAGTGTGTAGGAATTATACTATTTTTTATAATCAGTTTTAATATTTGACTATATGCTTAACAGATTGACATATGACAGACAAGATAAAATATTGTAACTTTTTTTTAGAGCTATTCAAACTTGTTTCCATAATTAACGATACGGTCTTTAAGTATATATTTCTCTGTATAAGTATTTATATCGTTGTCTAGTACCCATAGTACAAGCCTAGAGCTTAGTTTGGGACTAGATCAATTGGTGTGACATGGTCCCCTGAAATTTATTTATTTATTTATAGTACTTTTATCCCGGAAAATGTACAATTTCCGAGGGAGTAGCGACAAACGACTTCTACGAGGACGGAGTCACGGGCCGCAGCTAGTAGTATAAATGCATAGGCTGTTAAACCTTTTGTATTCGCGAGGCCTTAAAAAAAGAAACCATTACCAATGATGAGCATGTCGAATTTCGGTGTAAATAACGTCGATAAAGAATCCTTATGATTATGAGTCCAAATCGACGAAAAAGTGGTCCGGGGACTAAACCCATAAAATGGCCGAACCCGGCCAAAGTGTGACCAAAATAGCCGCTTGCGCATGAGCCGCGTCCTTTGAACAACAAAGTATTTTGTAATAAGGATTCTGTGGCATTCGCTTTTTATTAAACTTGCAATATTTGTATGCAGATTTAAAAGTACAGCTGTATAAGCACCTATACCTACAGCAGATGTTTACGAACAAGATTTGCATTTTTTCTTGTAGCTATCTAGACGACCCGTTTGGACAGGTACCTACTAGAAAAATGTCTGCAGTTTAAATAGAAACATGTAAAAATAAATGTCAACACATACATACACTCACGCCTTCATTCCCAGAGGTAGGCAGAGCTACAGAATTACCAACAACCCTATAAACTTGTTGTTAATTCTATAACCACATTTTGCACAACCAGGCTGAGATGTTTACCGGTATATGAGTGACAGACAGGTTGCAAGCCCATCGCCTTACAGTACTACAAGCCTTTATTCCCTTAGTCGCCTCTTACGATTTCCACGGGAAGACATGGAGTGGCACCATTCTATGCCGGCAACAACACGGCAACCAATGTCAACAAATTAATATAGGTATTTTCAATTTCTTCGCCGGTGTGTCTATTCTAATGCACTGGAAAAAAAGGTAAATCCTAACAAGATTGTGATTATTGTGCTTCAGCGTGTTGATTCCATATGAACCTAATAAGACGATAGATACATCAATTAAGAGGTTAGTTACAGCCCCGGCAATAATATATCATCTTTGTACTTACATCTCATACGATTACCTACAAATACCTATTACTTGCCAAAATTGACAACCAATGAAAGAACTAGTTGACCAATTGTATTGTTATTATTCAATTCGTTAGCGGATTAAATAAGGTTCAATATGGTATATAACAAATGTTTGTACATATCGTAGTTTAAAAAAGTTTAGTATTTAAGAAACCATTGCCAACGCGTTCATACTTTTAAGATTTTGTAAGAAGTTAGTAATCCGCGTTTGGAATCTCCAGAAAACAAATAAACCCACTTAACACCAAATAGCCTGTTCGATTCATTGCCTTCATCTTCTTCATTATACTTAAAAAAAATGTTTAGGTATCTAGCGACCATCAAATGCATATCGCCATAAAAACAGAAACCGGATTTTTTAAGTTGTTATCAGGATGTGCCACAAAAACTACATCTGACAGCCAGATTAATGTTCTTATAGTCATTAATGCAAGCACAATAAAGACAGCTCTAGCAATTAGATGCGCACGGTAGTGCGCAAGCCAAGTTCTAAAAAAGATGAACCGTCTCGAGACACTGCACTACTCTGTGTTGTGTTTAAAAAATTAAAGTATTAATGGTATAACTTTCTTATCTATGTACTAACTCGTACATTCGCATTCGATTGTTCAATCTCCTGTAGTCGCTTACAAAGAGTAGTATCCGCTTATGGATTTTATTACAAGGCAATAAGGTGATAAGGTCAATACAGGTAATTAAAAAAAAACTGTAAATTGCAGTCACCGGTAATCAAAATCCTTATGCTTTTACCAACCACCAAACACAGTATTCGCATTGTTTTGTTCCAGTCTAACAATAATGGCGGCATTATATCCCTAATTGTGCAAATTGTGGTTACAGAGTTATCAACAAGTTTTTGGAGTTGTTGGTAATTCTGTAGCTCTGCCTACCCCACTCTGGGAATAAAGGCGTGAAGGTATGTATGTATGTATATCCCTAGTCCTCTAAGTTGGCAACGCATTTGCGATCTTAGGATTAAAGTCTTAATATTCTAGTCTCGAGAATGCAAATGACTATGGGTCACCGATCCCACTTCAAAAAAAACTAGGAATGATATTAGTAGTTTAAAATACTATGATTTATACTTGGCAGATTTCTTGTGCCGAAGTAAAGTTTTTTTTATATAATTAACATGGAAGTTAACCACATTTTGCTATAAAATACTGTAATTGATTTTCTTAAACTATTTTACTAGTCCAATTATGAGTGACTCTAGGAGAACTTGGCCTACTAGCTACCATTTATGATTTTGGTGCTATATATTAACCACGTCTTCTGACAAAACATGGATAAACCATTGCGAGGAGTTTTTTTGCTAAAAAAAACAGGATAAATTGCAACATTTAAAAAACATTAATAGACAACGAATAGCCTGCATCGTTGCATTTGGACATTTGATCAGAGCACTTAAAGTTGGCCGCGCTAACTCACTCAATAAAATTTAATTAAACTTTTTTTTTTTATGGCATGGGGAGGCAAACGAGCTCACAGGCCACCTGATGGTAAGTGGAAACTGTGACCCATAGACATTCGCATTCACAAGACCGCAAATGCGTTGCCAACTCTGAGGACTAATATGGAATGCCTCTATGCTAGTCATTTCACCGGCTGTCTTATCCCCAAACCGGAACACAACAATGCGAACACTGCTGCTTGGCGGTAGGTTAATGGATAAGATGGTGGTATAGTCTTTATTATTTCTACTGAGCCGATCTTCTACACAAAGGCCATTGTTTGTAAACAATACCATTGTCTTTCTTTGTGTCCGTAACACCAAGCCGATTACATAAAAAAAAGTTAGAACTACATTGAATGTACATTGAATTATCAACCCTACTCTCTTAGTCAGTAGGTTTAAAATGTAAAGTGTCAGGATACAGATATAAGTCTTTATTATTTGAACTGTGCTTATTCTTTACACAATACTATCATCTACACAAAACTTATATCTGTATCCTGACACTTTACATTTTAAACCTACTGACTAAGAGGGTAGGGTTGATAATTCAATGTACATTCAATGTAGTTCTAACTTTTTTTGTATGTAATCGGCTTGGTGTTACGGACACAAAGAAAGACAATGGTATTGTTTACAAACAATGGCCTTTGTGTAGAAGATCAGCTCAGTTCAAATAGTAAAGACTATACCAACCCTGACGGACCCTGCACAAGGTCCTCCCACAAGTAACTTTTCCGGACGGACAACGAAGCAGATAACTAAAATGCATTTGTTCGTTAGACGACAAAAAAACCTTTAAAAAGCCTGCATCGGATGCGTTACGTCGTTTTTTATTCGAAAAATGCTAATAATGTTTAAATACCTAATGAGTTCTTATAAAACTTTTTATACTCCTTGATTAGCGGAACTAATTAATCACATTTACGATGCATCATTAACTTAATGTGGTTTTCTAGTTTTTATGTTTCAAAGTTTAGGTACCTATCTTGATTTTACGTGTCAAGCCTTAAATAGCATCCTTGAATTACCCTTGTATTCATTCAACTTGTTTTTTTTATAGTTCAGTTAACTTGCAGGAGGATAAAACTTTAAATTAAGCAAAAAAAAGAAAGAAAGAAAGATAATAAATTGATTGACACAAAAACGACAATGCATACAATTAACAAAGAATTTAAAACAGGTAACATATTTTCATCTGTGCCGTACGTTGCGAATAAGGAAATCTGTCCGTCCCAAATAGGGAATGCCATTTAACCGGTTTTAACCGATTTTGTATGAAAATTACCGGTTAAACCCGGTTATTTGCATTCCCTAGTCACAAAGGACTTTGTGTCTGGCGAATACTAAAGTATTGTCATTGCTGTTACTGGATAGTTGCGGAACCCTGGCCACTTTGTATGCGTAGAATTCATGCCTCATTGCTCCCCCTATCTTCCCGTTGGCCTTGACTTGAAAGAAACACCTTTTTAATTCATTTCTGTACCACTACAGGAGTAAATACTTCAATGTCACATTTCTGCGTTTAATCTTTTAGGTTGTGCATTATCTGACATTCAATTCGTCTTCGTCAATTAGTCGATGATTTGACCAGTGTATAATTTGTCGATAGACCAATCAGACATTGATTTTACCTATGCCATCACATTCAAAAATCCTCCTTAGTCATCGTAACACTAAACATCCTCAAAGATTGTCAATACATCTTGTAACATGTACATCTCTTCCACGATTTACTAATAATATACCTTGTTACTTGTACATATTGAACGCTCATACATATTTCATGTCAGTTATTGATATCTTGGAAATTTCAAATTAATGAAGATTCTCATAATAAACATTTAAAGTGAAATTACTCACATGGACTTTTATACAAGTAACAAGGTACATCTTTGATTTTATACGTTCCAATATAGTAATGAAAATATATTCATTCTCTTCCAGGTAAACCGCGAGAGCGGGGAACCTCTAAAGAACTTCCTCCGTCTGTCCGAAAAGAGCCCTTCACCCATCTATCAGAGCAAGAGCTGATCGAAGAAGCCAACAAGGTCCTCGCGCAAGCAGACAGCGTCGACTGCACTTCAGACAACCCGGAGAAGTTCTACTCGCTCCCACACAGGCGGAAGAAAGAGATCAAAGACAGGAGAAACAGCGATGACAATAGTGACAAAGCAAAATCGCCTTTAGAACGATCTAGCAGTGATGTAGGTTCAAAGAAAAAGAAGGAACGCACTTCTTTATCCACCCTTTTCAGGAGAGCTCAGAAAACGAAGAGTCCCGATGCTCCAGTCATTGTCGCGACGAAACCAGTCATTGTTAAGAGAAGCAAAAGTGATGTGTCAGATTTAAAGTCCAACACTAACTTAAATACACCACAGAAGCATATACGTAAGAGATCAGGTAGTGAAACAGAAGAATTTTTGAAGTCCTTAAGAAATAAAAAGTGTCAATTATCACCAATAATTGAAAGTTCGCCTAGAGAGGATTACTTTAAGAAAACTCCGCCGCTCGAAGTTTTCCAAAAGCAAAAGCTAACTAAAAAAGAAAGCGCTAAATCAGAAGAGTTGAGTCTTAGTGAAAGTTCTAAAGTTAATCCTATCGAAAAACCTCCAAGGTATAAAACACCTGATAAGAAAGATCCTAAGCCGCCGGCTAGAACTAAGAGAGGCAAATCTTCAGATGACGATAAAGAAAAATCGCCATCTATAAAAGAAACTCCAAAACGTAAGACTGAAGTCAAAAAAACCTTTCTAGTTGATGAGATTGATTCTATAAAAGCTAAAGATATAAATCCAGTTGAAGTGAAAAATAGAATCAAAGAAAGTATTAGAAAGATTGAAGAAAACGTATATGCTGATAAAGATATGATACACAGTAGTCAGCAACCACCTGATAAACCTCCTTTGACGAGAGGAAATACTGTGGATCATATGATAAAGTTTCTCAAAGAGGATCAGCTCGCCGCTCCTCCCAAGACTCACCTTATTGCACCACCTAACGGGACAAATATTAACCAACCATTTTCTTACACTAAACCTAGCACCAGTCCAGATCCCAATTTGTTTGTAAGAACTACAAGCCCGGATAGGGTGCCTTCGCCTGTCAACAAAATGGCTAATAGGGGTGTCGTGTATGCTCACGTAGTTCGAGACCTTGGTGATACTAGATCCAATAATGTTACCAAACAAACTGTTCATAAAACTTTTACTCCACCAAGGGACCGGCATGGACAATTTTCTGATGAGGACGAAGGCCTTGGATATGAAGAAAGGCATAAGTTTTCAAACAATCGTATGTATGATTATGATTACAAAACAAATGATGTAAAACCGACGAATGCTGATGGATACAAAATTATTGATTCACCAATTAGGCCTAGGTTCAGAGAGTACAAACTAACTAGTTTTGATGAAGTTGAGCCCACCTACGCCAACGAGTATCCTGTTAAAGAAGACAAATCTCGAGACTTTATTGAATCTTCAAGAGGACGTGCTGATGGCATGGATACTAAACGAAAACCCTTTGAAGTAGAAAATAAGGTTGATTTAAATTTTAATGAATTGAGTCACAGGCGTCAACTTTTGGAATCGAGACTAAATGCTCGGAGATTAGAACGCGAGAAGAGTAATCTAGAAGAACCAATAACAAGATATTTGGTTGAAACTGATCCAATTTACGAAGCAGAAAAGCGAAGGTTGGCAACTGAAAAGTATGTAAACGAAACTGCCAAGTATTACCGGCATACAGTGGAACGAGATGGCTTTACTGAGAGCAGTATAACTGAAGACTACAACAAGCACGATTCTGATAATCATAGACTGAAATATAACACTGAATCAAGAACTTTCAGTAAAGTTTCTAAAAACGAGAATCGACGTGAATTTATTGACAATGTAGACTCCAAAAAGAGATTTACGGAGAACAGAAAAGGTTTCCCTCCAGAGCCTGAATACGAACCACCAAGCTTGGAGTTTAACGCTGGGAAACCAGTCTTAACCCCAGACGAGTATAAGGAACAAAAGTACCGGGTCAAAAAACATTTGACTTCTAGTCATGACGTTATTCAGAGTGGTCATAAGTATAGGAAAGACGATGGTTTCGGTAAAAGAAAGGGACATTATGCTTCTAACCCTGAAATCGCTCAAGAAAGGGAGGAAGATTATGCGAACCTCCGTTACGATGCTAAACAAGCAGAGTCTTACCACAACTCGCTGCGCCGGGTGAAGAACAAAGACAAATACTACAAGGAGACCCACGGCATTCGTCGACACGATTCCGGTGACAGCCGCGATTATTACCGCGAGGAAGCTCCTCGTCGATTCGACATTGACAATCGACTAGTCGATTCCGGAATTGAAAATGATTTCCGCAAAGATTCCAGTGGAGAAATACACAAGTCTAGACGAAGGCATGAAAGCGTTGATGATGTTCGTAACACATCGCTGTTTTTAGCTAGCGAAAGGCAGCATACTGAAGATAACTATCCCAGTGAGCAAATATATGCCAACGGTGAATACATTGCCCGGTTCGAAGACTACAGGCCTGAAGGGTACTGGAAAGAGTACGTGCCCAGGGAGAGGAGCGCTGATGATGGCTCTCATTTGGAACCCAGGGTAGAAAGATACGAGAAGAGTCCGAGCCGTGATGACAAAGTCAGTGCGAAACCGCCTAAAGTTACTAAGAAACTATCTGGACTGGAAAAGGTAACTATTGAAAATCCAATTATTTCTGCAAAACGATTTAAAGAGCATTTTGGCATCGAATAAATATAAGTGTAAAAATAAATGCCAGTAGAGCATACAAAAACTTAATTGTTGTGTGATTGATTGTTTAATGCACGTAGACGCCAGTTTTTCAAGTGATAATCAAAATATTTGACATAAATAGCATTGCAGATATTTATGTTTTTGCTTTTATTTTCATCATAACAGTGACATGCTCTGTGGTACTTTTATAGGTTGATTCTGTTGTTGTTTTAGATGAAACAGCTGTTCTCTCGCGACTCTTCCAAGAAGAGCAAGAAGGAGAAAGTGGTCCAGCCGAAGGAGCGCACCAGGGTGCTCAAGAGCCCGGAACATCTTGCGGGAGACGACTCCGACTACAAAAGGTAACTGCAGATTAAGCAATTCATGGTAAAGCTTTCGAAAGTACAGAAATCATGGCTTCTTGACAACTTAAAACAAAGTAATTTGGAATTTATTGTATGCTACTCAGTAAACATATATCAAACGTGTATCGATTTATCGTCGTAGTGGTCTTAAAATTCGCACAATTATCTGTTTATCTTAGAAGTTGGGACTCAATTCAACATCAATCTGGTAAAAACACGTCAAAACTACAAATGACAAAGCTGTTTCTGATATAAGTGACATAATTCATTTTAGGTACACAGACCCCGAACCCAGTGATATCGAGACCAAAAGGACGGAGTACGATCCCAAGGAGCCAAGACGGTATGACCATAAGGATGGCACGAGGCACGAGAAAGACGAGAGGAGGTACCGGGGGTCCAGGGAGAACTTGGAACGGTACAGACCCTCAGAGCCGAGGGACAGCGATCCGGAGAGGAAATACAAGGAGACCGAGTTAGAGAGGAGGTAAGCTACTACTATTATTGTGCTAATTAAAATGATGACAAAGAAACTTCAATTTTTTTTATACTAAAGAATGCCCGTGACTTTGTATGCGTAGAATCAATTTCCCGAATTACGAGCCTTACTCTCTAGCAGGTACGAAAGAACGGTAAAAGAAGAGAGGAAGTACCAGGAGCGCAGAGAAGGCAGGCGGTACAACTCGTCGGACAGGGAGAGCGAGCTGCGGCCCTCGGACGATGACCGCAGGCGGACCAAGTCCAGGATCGCAGGGCCGCCCGACTCTCCGGCTTTGGTAAGTACTCTTACAAGTTATGCACTCCTGGTAGATACGCCGTAGAAAACCGTAGTGCGTATTAAACAAATTTTAGTTAAAGTAATCGATAACGACATATTTTAAGCATACTAGAATTATTGTGCATTGATTTATGAATAGGGATGGGGAGATAATAAAATAAACGCATTAGTTATAACACGCCATTGTTTAGGCTTTTATGAATTAACATTTTACCTCACCGTGAGTAGTGCCAAGTACATACAGAAAATTAATGCAACTCCGGTCCTTAATAAGGGCCGGCGCTGACTGCCGGCATGGCACGGCGTGTCATGGCAAAGGATTTCGGTACTGATATAACCATTTTTAATCTTATTACCATGAGTATAGAATTCATGTTACTTTATTTTGACACAACGATGCCGAGGGAGGCCGCGGTAGGACAGAACGTGCCTAAGCATTCCACGGGATGCCGCGGCGTACTGCTGCATCTCGCGAGACGCACGCGCATGACACGGGCCGCCGGCGCGCGGCGCAGTCCGTTCGCCGCGCGGGGGGAGGGCAAGGGTAGGAGGCGCGCGTTTGTCATTTGACACAGTGACTGATTATCGCGCGAGTAATAGGCGGAGTTAATACTAATTGTTGCTTGAGTGGCTGGGTCGACAGCAGGATGCCACAGCATACCGCGGAATGCCGTAGCGGCCTTCGGGATGCCAAAGCATAATTTGCCGTGTCATGCCAGCAGGATGCCACGGCATGCCGCGGAAGGCCGTGTTATCCTTCGGAATGCTGCAGCACAACTTACCGTGCCATCCTGTGCCGTGCCGGCAGTCAGCGCCGGCCCTTAGGAGCTCGAGATATGTACCTACGCATACACACAAAGACGTTCACCCACGACTGATTCACCGTCAATCAGTGTTATCAGCGTTATGTCACGCACATACAACCCGCAGGATGTACTCTTGTTCGATGTTATTCTTCCGGTTTGTTTACTGTGGAAGTGCTTGAGCGACTCATTTATACCTGCAACAAATTTCATACCGTCGGTGAAACTGCAAAACCGCGTAAGTAGCATTATAAAGAAGGAGCAAAATGCACCTTTTTAATAAGAATGTAAGGTTTATTTTGCTCTATCATAAATTTGTTAGTTACGCGGTTCTGCAGTATCAGCGACGATACGTCATTTTATGACTTCAGCCGAGACTACAAGAGCTTAAGTTTAGTGTAAATGCAATATTTGAAATACAAATTTGTAAGTCATGTTTTGGTAATTTGAGCCAGTCGGTATGTTCTCAGAAGGTCCGGTGCGCTGTCATGGACCTTGATCGATCAACGACACTGCCTTCGTCAGAGGTGGAGGTGGCGCATGATTGTCACTTTCTGCATTTGAATCATTCGTTGTTAACTTATTTTACACATTGGCCAAACAGGATGTTACTTTACCGCGTAATCGGCGTAACTAACAAATTTATGATAGAGCAAAATATACCTTACGCTGTTATTAAAAAGGTGCATTTTGCTTCTTATTTAAAATATTACTTACGCGATTTTGCAAGTTTCACCGACGATATGTTGACGAGACATCTCGCTTAGTACCTACGGCCTTTTTTTTAAACTAGTCTGGTGTTGAATTCATACTTACTGTATTATATTTATATAGTCTGTATAAAGTTATTTTGGTCATTGTTTCTGAATATTTTACATAAGATTTCAATCAATGGTAAAGTATCAAAGGGTCGTTCTAAAAAAAGTGGCACCGTAACCTGTCAATGAGTTTTTGAATACAGTGTGTTAAATGTTTGTTTTTCAGAAAAACTAAAAACGTTCATAGATAAGCACCGACAATTTGCATTGAGGCCAAGGCACTTTTTAAAAAAAAAAAACATTAAATTTGTTAAAAAAAATTGGTAGGCACCATTTTTTACTATAACCTGTCTTGTCCAAACGCGACTTGCTTCCAGTTTTTAAGGTCTTTGAACTATTTGTGTATATTTTATTATATATGTTTTATAATATATTTCAAGAAGAATATTATGACATTCAATAGTTATGATATGGTTTTAAAAATATATGCATATACATCAATTTTAACACACGACAGTTTGTCCAGTGATATTTTAACTGTAACCTGTGTGTCGGTGATATTGTATCTCACTCACATACGAAAAATAATAGGCACACCATATTTCTCGGTAAACATTCGGCCTGTGTTTGGCTCTCCACTATACGAAACGGTTGGAGACTATCTGTCATAGTTTTGTGGAAATTAGTGATCAAATGCGGTAATCTGGAGTTTGTAACGGGTATGTTAACTTTATCTTGTCTCGATTATTTAATGTTAACGGTATGGGACATAATTAAATAATCATTTGAACGTGGTATTCTGATGTATCTACTTATATTACTAAGAGTGGAACATTCATATTTTCGTCGGTATAAGAGTAAATGTCTTGTAAATATACTTTTAACTCTAACCTGTGTAACTTTTACCTGGAACTTGGTTAAATAAGGTTAGGCACAGGTGAATGTAACTCTTGACAGGTTAAAGAGATATTGTGCAGGTTAGTGTGACTATTGGCAAGCTAAAGTGAATGAATATTTTAAATATTTTTAATTTAATAACTTACATATAATTTCCCTGAAAAACTGTACAGATGCTTTATGAAGCAATACCCATTAACAGTGCTCTACCAAAGTAAATGTAGGGGATTTCTTTTTTATAGTAATTTGTATTTTAATATAACTCTCTTTAACCTGGAACCTTTTCTCTTCTAACCTGTCTAATAACACTTTCACCTGCATCTCCATATTTCAACAAGCCATAATTCTTTTATTTTCATGAATATTCCGTTCCCTTTTATAAATATGTAACAATTGGAACACCAAGAAGCTTATTCTAAGCAAAGAAGGTAAAAAACCACTACTTTTTTTTTTGGAGAAACTTTAGCCTGTCTGTGCCACTTTTATTAGAATTACCCCAAACAGAACTAACAGACATGATTGTTTGTTTGTTTGAAATTCATTGTATCAAAAGTAAACTTAAGTAGTGTTTCTTTGAGCAAATCTTGTACCAACATAACATCATAAGTAGATCAAAATCAACAAGCAAATGACTTCACCTGCATTTTGAACCTAATGTATGCCACCCTACAGCTGGGCATTCACGACCGCTCCAACAAGCCGAATAGAGCAGCGCCGCGACAAAATCGATAGCGTTTAAAATTTAAAAGTACTTGGCGCGGTCCGTTGGATTTCCAAATGGACGGAAAGGCAGCGCGACGCGCTAACGCGCAATCCAAAAGGAACTATCGTAAATGTCGAAATTCAACGTTGGAAAACGCCACGACTCCGCGCCAAGCCAAATGGCGTAGTCGTGAATGCGTTCTCTGGCTGCCTTTTGGCAAACATATGATACGCAAAACGTATCGTGTGTCAACCGTTTCATTTGCCGACCCACTTTCTTTTCTGAAACTTCCAACATTTCAGGATTTTTATATAAACTAACCTTTCCTATAGGATTCCACACGATGCAACTGAAATAAATACTAAAATATTTACAGTTACCGAAAAACAAGCTGGTTGGCAAATGAAATGGTTAGGGAACGATACATTTTGCCGAATCATTTTCGGTCAAAAGGCAGGATACTAGGGAATGCAATTTACCCGGTTATTTGTATGAAAATAACCGGTTTTTCCGCTTATAGCCGGTTATTTGCATTCCCTACAGGATACCCGTCGCACCGTTGAGGCGTGGCGTGACGCGCCCGTGAATGTGGTCAAAATATTACGCCCATCCAGTTGTATACACTCCATCCGCCGCCGCGACAAACGGCACGTCCGTGAATGACCAGCTTAAGGTTGACACACTCCCTAGCCTCCCGAGTCTCCAGGTTATCACTTGAGGACATAATACCAAACATAAAAGGCACCCTATAGTTAAATTCAACAAGGTTGAAATTACAATGTTACTAAAATTGGGTCTTAAGAGGTTATAGTTTCAAATGCCCTCACCTTGCCCTAGACCCTTCCCACGGCTTCATTAGTTCGACGTAAACTGGAGTTTGTTCGAAAATACAATACTTCATCAACGTACAGCAAAGAATTCCCACCGTTCAGCATAGCTCTCTCCACGACCTATGGGGTAAAGGTTGCAGACCAACTGTTGGAACTCACAATGCTTTCGTTTTACAAATATAATCTATTATTTGTTTGGCCTAGTAATTGACTGATAGAGAATGCCTTAGAATTAAGTTCGCCATTTGTACTTACTTTTTGTATTGTGAAATAAAGTTTAATCAGATAAATCTATTACAAAAATATCTATAATAAATAGGCATCGGAGTTTTTGTCGCACGGTAAGACTAATAGCAAGCTATGGAGTCGTCATTTGCCATAAATCTAAACTCTTATATATTCATACTCATTTATTTATTTAATTATTTAGGTTTTTTATAATCAAGAACAACAAAGTTGACGAGTTTAGAAACGATTATTTAATGTTATATTTGGAAAATAAATATTACAATAAAAAATAATTACCGTTTTATACTGATTTAATTACGAAAATGTATAAACAAACAAAAGATACAATAAAACACGACAGAAGGGAATGTTTTAGTCCACACTAGTGGCGAATTGTATTTTAAAATAGTTTAAGTTATGAATTTATAATGTAATAGTTTTTTTTATATAGTTGACTAAGATAATTATACACGACCGACCGCTATAGAGGCATTTTAAGATAAATTAAATAAATGAGTATGAATATGAATAAGAGTTTATATTTACGGCAAATGACGACTCCATAGCTTGCTATTAGTCTTAGCGTGCGACAAAAACTCCGATGCCTAATAATAAAATTAAGGTGTGTCAAATTTGTCTTTACAAAGTTGAATAGAATAGGGACGTTTATCTAGTTTTTTTTTAAAGACATATTTATGATTTCCCGCTTTTTGCTGTCCAGTGAATAAGAGCTCCCATACAGTTAAAAAGTAATGGTAACGATTGAGTTAAATTGAACAACAGGGAACAAAATATAAAAATATTTACAGTAAAAGTAAAATTAAAATTAAAATAGGCCAAAATACGGATGATACAAGCTGATGATTAGACAGAGAGAGCCGATATGCAATATGACGTCACGTAACAGGTCGACTATTTAAACTCCATGTTAAATTCTGTTTTGCTAGAAAGAGATGGGAACAAATCTAACTGTTTGTTTCATGAAAGGCTTTTATTGAAGCTGTGTTTTTTTTTATAAATATTCCCTATTGACCTAAGATACTATCCATCCATACTAATATTATAAATGCCAAAGTAACTCTGTCTGTGACACTTTCACTGCTAAACCGCTGAACGGAGTCGCGAGCAAAAGCTAGTGTATATTAACTTTCTATTAAGTTCTCTGCTTGAAAATGTTAGAATTTTGCAAAAAAATGTCATATACCTTTATAATATACATACATACATACATATATATAATAAAGTCACTCAAAAAAGCGTCAGTCCTATTTAGGGAATGCCAATAACCGGTTATAACCGGTTTTAACCGGTTATTTTCATACAAAATCGGTTAATAACCGATTAAATTGCATTGCCTAGTCCTATTCTTTTTTCATATAGCTGGAACGCGTCGTACAAAAAAAAACTACATTACTTCCTCGAAAAAGTCTAAGTGGATCGATTTACCGCCGCTTGTGTATGCTCAAAGATAAAGATTTTCCAGTAAAACACATTATCGAGCAGGCTTTTGACCGATAAAGGAAATCATATAGAAACAAGATTATCGGAATAGTTGCTATGTAAGCTTTGTTATCAAAGTGTTATTTTCTGGTATCTTTCATTTTAAGGACTTCGTTTTTACAAGGTTTATTTAAAGCCTTATATGATGCATGGAATTGCATTAAAGATTTTTTCCTTGTCGTTCTTGCATCCCATATCCATACAAACTGCTCGTCGACAAACAAACTTATAAATAATACATACATACATACCTTCACGCCTTCATTCCCAGAGTGGGGTAAGCAGAGCTACAGAATTACCAACAACTCCAACTTGTTGATAACTCTGTAACCACAATTTGCACAATTAGGCTAAGATGTATAAATAATAAAATAATAAAAATCAGAGACGATCTCACATATCATTAACTTACACCCAAGCTAAGGTCTAGGCTAGAACTATGGAGAAGTACTAAACAATGACAATCATACTTTAATAGATAAATACAAACTTAAATATAAAGAAGACAATAAAGACTCAGAAAGGATACTTACGTAAGTTTACTCACACACAAATGTTTGCCATTATAGGGAATCGAAGTCAGGACCAATAGAATCGTAGGCAAAGTCGCTACCAACAAGCCTAAGTACCGAGTACATAGTTAATCATACCTAACCACCTGCTAGTACGGCTTGTTAGCTGTGAGTTTCTTGCGGCGTTTCTTCTCAGCAGTGGTCTCCTCTTGTGAAGCGCTGGTAGATTCTTGACGTGTAAATGTGCCCGTGCGGCCTACTTACTGAATAAATGTCTTTATCTTTATCTTTAAAAAATGTTTAAATCGGTCCATCTGGCAGAAAACATGAAACTTGGTATGCATGTAGCTTTTATATAATGTGTTTCAATATTGAAGTAGGAACACATTAAAAAAACCTCTCTCTCTTTCGGGTCCTCAACCACAGTTTTTTTTTAAATTTAAATCTGCTAAGGCTTGGAGAAAATAGTCAAGGAATAAAATAGTTTATGGCTTTATAAAATAATGTACAAAACATTCTTTAGATGTGTACGTTGATATTTTTAAATCAGCTTATTTCGAGTACCTAGTTTAAATATGGTGTAACAGAGCTAGCTATCCAGAGAGGTAATGCAGCCCGTGTCATAGGGACCATGCCGCGAGCGGACCTGCTAGAGGAGGTGTTCTTTTTATAGTGGTGATTATTATTTACATCTTTAATATTTGAGTAGCTTAGTTTTATTTTAATAGGTGCTTAACAAAGTGAGATGGTATGATAAAAAAAACAATGTTAGTTTTTTTTTTCCATACTTAAATAATACTTTCATTACATTATAGAATATAATCTCATTTCGTTACTACACGCCCAAAGTACTTGACAAAAGTTCCCGTTTATTTTAGAAGGGGTGTACATTAATCTAGTTTCAATAGTAACGCTCGGACCGACCGCTAACCACGACCGGCTCGTTTCAGTTCATATTTCGTAACCGAATATTCGCAAGTTACGAGTTCTAGCAAACACTGCTTCATGCCAAAAGGGCACATCTACAATGTGATAGCTTAAGCAAAATCAGAAATGATGATATCCGCAGTAGAACTAAGGTTACCGACATAGCCCGAAGAATAGCTAAACTGAAGTGGCAGTGGGCGGGGCATATCGCTCGCAGGACTGACAGATCCAGAGACAGAGGCAGGTCCGCGGACGCCACTCAAGAACCTACTGACTCAGAAGGTTCTTGAGTGGCGTCCGCGGACCGGGAGACGAGCTGTAGGTAGGCCTCCAACAAGATGGAGTGACGACCTTGTAAGGATCGCGGGAACGCGGTGAATGCTATAAGCACAAGACCGGTCTGAGTGGAGAGCCTTGGGGGAGGCCTATGTCCAGCAGTGGACGTCTTTCGGCTGACATGATGAACCTAGTCAGAAGAAACCGACTTAAAATGCATAATAACAAGAAAATTATAGTTATACCTGAATGAGTGTTATGTTATTCGATCGTATGCCACATAAAAATATACAATTGGTTTTTATGCTAAACGTTCATTATGCTTTTCGTGATTAGTTAAATTAAATTATACAAAAAAAAATATAATGATTGAACCGCATCCCATATTCACATCGAGCAAATGCTCACGTCAGTCGCCGCCTTACCTAGATGGATTATTCCAGATTCTTAGATCCCACTTCCCATCAGCTGATCTGCGTGCTCATGTGCCTTCAGCTTTACCATAAATATAAAAATAAAGCACTAGGTAACTTACATTATGTTTCTGCTATACTATAAATCCCATACAGCATTCACAGAGCTGATAGAAAGCTGGAAACCAGGCGCTAAGCGGCTCGCCGCGGTACTTTCACTGCGGTGTACTCACAAAACGCTAGAGTTATTCTATTATTACTTTGATTCGGTGGTGCGGTGGCATAGAGAACAACGCTGAGCGATTTTTTTACTTTCCTCAAGGCATTATGTTGTCAATACAAAGGCACAATGGACCCGATTCTACGTGCACATCGCTTAAATAGCCTAAAAGTAACTAAAATTAAATTGTCTAATTTTAAGACATAATATTTTAGACGGCAGATTTAAACAGTGCTATTCCAGAATATCAAGCTGACAATGTATAAGACCGCCTAAAATAAGAAGCGTCAGATTCAAATTAGCGCTGTCATGGCGCTGTCATTTGATTATGACAGCTGCTCATAGAATAGCAGTGTTTTAGCGACACCTTAATAAAATTGGGAAGTTTAGAGGCCGCTGTAGAATCGGGTCCATTGGTCCGCTAACTTTTCCATTTGCATTTTTTTTAAACATTCAATTTGGTACTACTACCTAGGCTATCAAAAAATATCGCTTACTGTCGATAGTCCTTGACTAGTTGGAAATGGACAGAAGCTGCCATTATTCTCAACAAACAACAAACCATGAATTGTTAGATTTACAATAATGTCATAATCCAGCCTACGCAGCCAGATAGCTTTTATGGCTATTAGGTAAACGCGAATACCCACGTGGGTAGGGCGTAGGATCCATTGATTGCAAGTTTTTATCTTACCTAATAAGCAGGCCTAGGAATTTACGGGGCAAAATTAAATGACAGCAAGGGATTGCCTTTATCGATAAACTCAACTATCGATGCTTTTCCCATAGTAGTGATCGCTCTAAGTTTTGTGTGTATTTTTTTATTATTGAAAGTAAGAATATTAAATTAAAATTGCAACATTATTCTGGTTATTCTTTATTTTAAAAGGATTTTTGAACCTTCACTCAATCATCTTTCTTTTTGTCATCGTGGATTTCAGGTTTACTGTCCTATTTACTATTGTTAAAGAAAACGATCTGAGGTTGTTCCAAAATTTCGGGCGTTAATTGTCTCCGTCACGAAATTAAATTCAAATTCTTGCAAATTAATTAAATAAAAACCGGTCAAGTGCGAGTTGACTCGCGCACCGAGGGTTCCGAATAGGGAATGCAATTTAACCGGTTATTAACCGTTTTTGTATGAAAATAACCGGTTAAAACCGGTTATATCCGGTTATTGGCATTCCCTAGTTCCGAACCAGTAGGTATTATTACATTCCAATTTGAATTCGATTTTGTATTGTTAACATTACGATGATGACGGGATTTGTCATCAATATGATTGCAATAGGGATAAAAACGCAGTGGAATATACCTAGCGCCATCGTGAAAGATTGTCCCCATCCTTTGATATTACATACATATTATCTTCACGCCTGTTATCCCAGAGTGGGCTAGGCAGAGCGACAAAATTACAACTTTAGTAAGTTGTTGATAATTCAGTAACCACAATTTGCACAAATAAGCTAAGATGTTTACCGGCATATTAGTGACAGGTTGCAAGCCCATCGCCTAACAGTACTACAAGCCTATATTCCCTTAGTCGCCTCTTACGACATCCATGGGAAGACATGGAGTGGCACAATTCTAACCCGGCAACCACACGGTCATCCTTTGATATTGATATTGTATAGATATGTGCAGTGTAGAGTGTAGTCTAGAGCAGGACGGCAGTATAGCCGAACTATTGTTTACGTCCTAATTCCTCGTGTTGTAATCGCTGGTCCGTTTAAGTACTAATAATTTAAATAACAAAGCATTATTGCTAGACGTGTTGAGCGTTAGGCAATATTGAGAAAAACGGCAACAAATTTGCAAGTTGCATATAGCACATACGTACTGGCAAATAATATATCACCTTTGTACTTACATCTCATACGATTACCTACAAATCGTCGGTCTAGATGTGACAACTTGTAAATGCAAACTGATAAACTTTTCAGGAGAGACAAAAAACTGCTAGTCACTTGCGAGTTCCCACCTTAACCAAGTCGTTCCGTGATAAATATTAAGTACCACGTGTCACGTCACGTAGATCTTACGAGGTTACTCCGGTTGTATGCTAGTTACGAGATGTCACTTCGAGTCGTTTTTAGCCGTCAAAATGAATTGTAATGCAGGAGACATTTACCTGTTAACACCGGAAAATAAACTTTCTGCATTTAAATCTCATTTTACCAAAAAACTATAGTTACGAGGTGTCTAGGGCATGCAGTACCGGGCCCGGTTCCGAGAATTCCTTTTCCCGGTTCTAGGCAGGGACGGAACCGGGATTCCCGGTTCTCCCGGTTCTTTTTTTTACCCCAAATTACCGCCATACGTGGACATTTGAGAAATAAAACGATTATAAAACATTAGGAAACTTTGTAAATATGAAATTAAATCATGTATGTTTTCTTCAAAAAAGTCGTATCTTAATTAAGTAAAATACTTACTAGAAAGTTATTTGTGTTTCCTTTGTTATATTTTACAAATATAGAGATCAATTATTGCATATATGGCACCAAATATGATGGAGTTTGATACGATGTGGCCGTTTGTGCCGGCGTCGTCACTCAGGTGTGAATTAGGATATTTGTGATACGCGCCACGATACTTGTTTGGTATTCATGGAAGGAACCGGGAGAACCGGGATGTAATCTTCAGTACCGGTTCTTTAAGAACTATGAAATTCCCGGGATTTCCCGGGAATTACAGAACCGGGATTTCCCGGGAGCATGCCCTAGAGGTGTCACATCTAGACCGACGAAATGTGACTCACCAAAATTGACAGACAACCAATCGAGAACTAGTTGACCAATGATATTGGTATTATTCAATTCGTTGGCTGATTAAATTAGTTTAAAATGGTACATAACAAATGTTTGTACATATCGTAGTTTAAAAAAAAGTAGTATTTAAAAAACCATTACTGACGTGTTTATACAAATCTCTTAAATATAGTATGAACGCGTCGGCAGTGGTTTTTTAAATACTAAACTTTTTTAAACTGCGATATGTCAAACATTTATTATATAGTACATTGTTGCCTAGGCGCGGAAAGTAAGGGTTTTCCTGACGAGGTGGTTAGCAGGCCGAGCAACAGCGAGGCCTGCTAAAATACGAGTCAGGAAATCCTCGTTTCCGCCGAGGCATACATAATGCTTTTCTCAAACATGTGAGGAAATAATACAAATATATTTCTAAAAAGCAAGTAATTTAATTTCCTTAGATTTAGCGGGAAGCTGGTTTTGCCTAACCGAGGCAGCTTCAGATTTTAATATAGGCGGTGTGGTACGTACCTATTTCGTCGCTTTCGTCGCTTGAGCTCATTTTTTATAGTAAGTATTTCACACAACAAATAGTTTAATATTCGGTTTCACAATTATATTATGCAGAATGAACGAATGTTACCGACTGTCAATTGTTTTTAAATACTAAATTACTAACCATAAACATTGGAATGCAAATTCAAAAAGAAACACACGCACTGTGCTAAAAAAGCGATCAGTTACCTTGGCTGTTTGGAATTTTTGTCTTGGTCCTTTTGATTTTGTATGCAAATTGACAGCATTTTTAAGAAAATATGGACATGGACGGAAAGTGTTTCCATTTGGTTTTTTTACTCCTAGGAGTAAAATGAGGCTCTTTCCGTCCTTGTATTTCAATCGGAAAACCGTTTTTTCCGAGCATGTTTGAGAAAAACCAATTTTAACCTTATTTAATCAGCCAACGAATTGAATAATAGCAATACAATTGGTCAACTAGTTCTTGATTGGTTGTCAATTTTGGTGAGTAATGTTTGTAGGTAATCGTGCGAGGTGTAAGGGAGTACCCCGGGAGTACAAAATGGTATAAACTGTATCTGTACGAAATTATACAGTCGAGGAATTTGATTACCTATTTGACACAATACGTCAATTTGCCAGGTTATACATTTTCCACGCGTCATTAGTCTATATTAGGTCGTTAAAGTAAATAGAGTATAAGTAGATTCCCAGCACGATCTACTACAATAATCTTTGCCGTGCTAGAAGCCTAAGTTTGATCAAATCCTCTGAGATTCCCTGATACTTATTTGTGTAATTACTCGTTGTAATTTATTTAACAATGTTAAAGTTACGAGCATTCGTTCTCTGCTCGCGAGCAGTAGGTACCACAATAACCGCATTGGAAAGGTCACCTTGCTCTAAACGTGCTCCGTGCCTTTTACGATATATTGCCTTGTTAAAACATTTTTCGTTTCTTTACATCGATATATATAGGTATAGTGTATTTCTGTGGAACTTGCTAACTATGTAAATAAAAGACTTAACTTTGTTTTGTCACTGTTTCTCCTTGAATTTTCACACCACCTCATCAAACACCATTGAAACCATAAACTATAGAAACGGTCGTTACTGTAAAATACAAAATAACCAAATAAGTATATAACTCTAACTTGGATATTTCATTAAAAGTTTAAATGGATTCATAAGTTAGGTTATTAGGACCTGATGGGATGACGTTTTTGTTTCTTTTAAATTCTACAATTGTCTATGATGGGTAGTGTTGTGGCTAAAGTTGGCGATATATTAAGGCCCCTACACATTACTACTCACGCTGATCACACTCACAGATGATATAACGGCACCTTTTGTAATAAATACTGGTGATATATCTTCTTCAAGTACCGATTATTCTTCAGACCGTGATTAAACAAATTAGAAATAAGTAACTAGGTACTGGTTTTTTACTTTCGTTATTTTACTATTCGATATGGTTTGACATAAGTAAAGGAGTATTGCCCATCACTAGTAAATTCATCATTCAGAGACAATTTCAATATGGCGGTTTGTTTACATAGTTAGCAAGTTCCATAGAATTAGACTGTAGGTATATAATTTAAGTACCAGGTGAACAGACAAAGAGAGTTTCATGGATTCGGATTTAAAAAGTGGAGATGATCATTTTCCCTATGGTTATAGTGAGAATTTCTAGCATAGAGTTGACTTGGGCCCCGGGAAGGGACTTAGATAGGTATCCCTGAAAATGTATTACTTCGGCCTTCTCTTTCTAATTTACCACGATAAAAAGTGACGACAACTAGGGACTCTATTCTTCTTGTTAAAACCATATCCTTTGACGTATCGATTTGTTATAACCCGCCGCCATTACTGTCTAGTACATAAGAGCTATCATCATGTCAAAAGCTATACACATGGTTGGCCCAAAAATTTACAACAAGATTCCTTCAATGATAAAAAACTGTAGGACCCGCTTGGGTTTCTCCTTAAAACTAAAATCTTGGCTGCTCGGAAAAGGCTACTACTCTGTTGAGGAGTTCCTTAGTGAATAGGTACCTAGACTGATATTTAAAATTATTATATTAAATATGAAATTAATAGTATATGTATAAAATAATTATAAAATTATTAATAATGAAATTAAACGAAATTGAAATAATGTAATAAGTGGTTTTTTTAAGGAATTGCATTGTAACAACTGTTTGATATGTATAAGGCTTTATTTTAATTATTTAAATTTTTAACTATGATAATGTATGTACAATACTTAATAAAGAATATGAATATGAATATATATGAATATATGGTTTTACCGGGTAAAATAGAGGCCTTGGGCGAAACTTGTCTACTCGTAGTAATTAACCGGTTAAATCTAGTTTACGAAAAGCGATGATCTCGAACTACGTAAAACTAGTGAATACATATCATTATAAACCGCGCTCAGAGATTTCCCACGGCGATATCGCTATACAATCGTTTGTGGAGTGATAATTGAGAATGTTTACAAATTAAACGTCGACAACGATCTATATTTGCAAACAGATGCTAAATGTTCTGAATTTTACACATAAATGATCAAAAAGCCTCTATTGAATAGTGACTCAGAACAAATGCTATGTTAGAGCTAGAGCAGAGCTAAAGGACTCTTAAAGTAATTAACTCTTTTGACCTATTCTATTAGAGTTGCACTCGCTCGCGGCAGGTCAATCAATCGATGGGTCAATCAGTCAATGGAACTAGTTCGGTCTTTTAGTTCCTTTAGGTCCGGAGTCCGGAGTCGGAAATTTAGCTCTGGGGCTGTATTGAGATCGGAGCAGCTTTTTTTTAATCATCTATTTTGTGCAATGTCTAAGTTATTATTTAGCTCTTTCGAGACATTACCTTCATGTCTCATATGCGAGCGCAAAACATTAACCCCCTTACTAATAATGGTTGTATAGTGGTGGTATAGCTATACAATGTTTTGTCCTTATCTGTCAAATTCAAATGTCACAGTGACAGATAAGGACAAAACATTGTATAGCTATACCACCTCTATACAACCATTATTAGTAAGGGGGTTATAGTTGTTAAAATTCCAGACAAATTGGTTTTAAAATCTTCGAAACAGAAAACTACTATGTTTTGACATGCTTCAGGGGTGATATTATTATATAAACACAGGCATAATCAAAGTAGCCCCATTTTAAGAAACAAAAAAACAAAAAAAATTAAGCTGCGAAATGTTTTTATCTACGGGCCAGTACCTACAGACGGACAGCATTTCAACTGCAACCCAGCTGCAAAGTGGCAGTTCCAGGGCTGTTCTGATGCAGTTGGTGCAACTGCATCGAAACTGCAAACCCATTGTGCAGTCCGCTTGCAGGTGTCGTGCAGAACGAACTGCCACTTTGCAGCTGGGTTGCAGTTGAAATGCTGTCCGTCTGTAGGTACTGGCCCTACTTCTTAGTAGAACCACCGCAGTCTGCCGCAAGCTGCTTTAAGTTACTCCAAATAAGTAGTCGCCAATATAATAATTAAAAAAAATACGTTTAAATGCGGGAGTTACAGAAAATTTATTTTCCAAAAGATTAAAAGATAAAAGATGTTTATTCAGTAACTAGCGACCCGCCCGCGGCTTCGCCCGCGTGGAATGTATTATACATATAAACCTTCCTTAAAAATCACTCTATCTATTAAAAAAAACCGCATCAAAATCCGTTGCGTAGTTTTAAAGATTTAAGCATACATAGGGACAGACAGCGCAAGCGACTTTGTTTTATACTATGTAGTGACGAACAGCACGGGCACTTTTATACGTCAAAAAACTACCAGCAGCGCTTCGCAAGAGACCACTGCTGAGAAGAAACGCCGCAAGAAACACAACAGTCAGTCGTTTTTTAAATATTGCTGATGATATTATACAATAAAAAACTTAACGTAGCAATAATATAAAGCAATGAATCTCACATACAACAAAAAATAAATATAGTTATGAGTACTTGAGCAGGTAAATGTGTCAAAACTCAGAATTAATCAAACTGACCCCATATTAGGGTACGGTAATTGTAACTCATGGTAGGGGTACAGAATATAGAAGGCCTGTGGCCCTGGACAAGATGCATTCGGTTACGAACGAATGGAACGTTATCGCTATCGAAAATGTAAAGGCTTGACGTAAGCTGCCGGACGGACGGTCCCGTCGAGCGCTTATGCCATATCGTCGGTGGTACTGCTAAACCGCGTAACTAACAAGTTCATGATAGAGCAAAATAAACCTTACAAACTTATTAAAAAGGTGCATTTTACTCCGTATTAAAAATGTACTTACGCGATTTTGCAGTTTTACTGACGATATATTTTGATAGTTTTGTAAATCGTTTACGTTAGCTTCATGTCCATGCGCGCTGAGAAGATAGCGATCTTTAGAGTTTGTCTTACGTCCGTCAGTTGGCTGACTGACGTTAAGTAGATGACAGTGAAATTGTCTAACGCTCGCAACTATTTTGCTATGATGTGGTAGCTTTTATCAACTTAGCAAGATTTATTTTGGCTCTTTTGGTTTCATTTGTGTTGCATTATTGGGAAATCTCACCACATTGACGATTAATTATTGATATTCGTAGATGACCGGTGGTAACGCATTGGTAACGCCACCGTTCTTACAAATGTCCATAGGCAGCGGTGACCACTTAATATCAGGTGTCTGCCAGTTTGCCCGTAGATGGCAATAAAATAAAAAAATAAAATAAAAAACATTTTCATCATCTGACAACACGTTAGCCTTTGTAGTAATTCAGTAACCACATTTAGCTAGTGGTCCCGGATTCAAATCCCGGTAAGGGCAGATGTTTGTGTGATGAGCGCCAGTATTTGTTTCTGAATCTCGGAAGTTTTCTATGTATTTAAGCATGTATATTCCACTATAGTATAAGTACGTATTTCGTTGTCTAGTAGGTACCCTTAGTACAAGCCTAGAGCAAGTTTGGGACTAGGTCAATTTGTGTGAGATTGTCTTCTGATATTTAATTTGTATGTCACAAAACAATACTATGACCATTACGTCAGCAGGAAGACGTTCTCTGCTGGGCATATACCACAATAACCCCGCACCCCGCACCCCGCTATCGCAAAATTAACGATACACTAAGTTGATCTTAAGAAGTTGACTATGTATTATATATATACTTACCTTCACGACTTCATTCCCAGAGTGGGGTAGGCAGAGCTACAGAATTACCAACAACTCTAATAACTTGTTAATTCTGTAACCACATTGCACAAATAGGCTGAGATGTTTACCAGCGTATTAGTGACAGGTGGCCCATCGCCTAACAGTATTACAAGCCTATATTCCCTTAGTCGCTTCTTACGACATCCACGGGAAGACATGGAGTGGCGCTATTCTAACCCGTCAACCTCGCGGACTATGTAACTAATATTATTCCTCCCGTGTGGCTCGAACAATGGTTTGATAACCTGGTATTAACATACATACATATGTCAATCGTTCGCGCAAACAGGCGTGCGCTGTCGATTATTTGATCACGCGCATGTACACTCAGCCTCAATATGCTCGTTTATACTTGTTTTAACCTGCTATTGCGTACGGCGTACCACAAGGCACATCGCTTGGGCCTCTGTTCTAACCGGTGAAAACCATATCGCTTTAGACATGGTATCGTATTGTCGAAGTTTTGATAGCTCTTATTTACTTGACAGGTGCTTGACAGTAATGACGGCCGTGTTAAAAACACCTCTATGACATACATACACAAAGTTATACGCTAAGCCCTGTGCCCTGCTGCAGCGCACACGTTCTTTTGGCAATTTGTGTGTAATGTTAGAGTCACTGTTTTTTTTTTGGTCAATTGGGTTTGTTCATATTTTTACAATCACTCTATTTCTAAAACCATTTCGAGGAATAGGGTTTTAAAGCCGTTCGGCATTGTTAAGTTTTTTAAATTTTGGTCTATTTCGGATATTTCAACAAAAATATATTTAACCTTAGCTTGACTTTCGTTTTAGGTTTGATGCCCTCCTCGGAGTATCTTACGGGTTAGGCGAAAACCGCTTGAAATAGTATATTTTAATACACTATTGCAATCACTCTTTATCATTAGATATCATTCAATTTGTTTTAATTTATTAGAAAAAACAGCCCAAATTTAAAACAATCATGTCATCCATAAAATATCTACTAAATAAATAAAGATATTAAAACAAAACTATTGGGTCAGATACAAAATTAATGAAATTGGTCTCTTAAAATTACCTATTCTATTGAATTAGAATGTAAAAGCCGTGACTTGTTTTTTTTTGTCTATCCCAATTGTAAGTAGGTATGTGTGATTTGTAGTAGGTACACAAATAACCATTTTATCTATAATATATTTATGTACTTACTTACTAATTGCTATTGATATGTTATGATTTGTTTGCTTTGTAGTGTATAGTCAGTACTTAGGTCTTACGAGTTTATACTACCAAACCGAGATATATTATATGGTGGCAACCATTGCAAAGCAAAGCATTGGTCAACAAGTACGCATTCGGATCATGATCAGGTATTCCCAAGCCACTCGTATACAAATCACATCAACAATTCAACATCGAAAAACAGTTAAAACTAAATCTTTACTATAATCTACAGTCTATTCAAATGTCACATTTCTAAAAGCTGTATGACTGTACGAGATTTAGATTCGATCGGCGTCCATCGATCATGCGCACTACCATACGGACGCGACGCGCATAGTACACGAAGATCCCGGTAGATGGCGGTGATTGCAATCAGTTTATCGATCCAGTGATTGAGTGACTTCTTGGCGTGAGAAGATGTTTTAGTACGCTGTTAGTTAGGGTGACAGGACTAATCAAGATTAGACTTAGACTACTTGGCTTCTTCGGATTTGAATCCAGTAAAAAAATAAAGCAACAACGAAGATATAAAAGGTTAATGTTATGGAATGTATCATATAATACATTACCAAGTAAAGGGCCTGTCCATCGGTGGACCTTATTGTAAAAGGCAAAAGGTCTACCGATGGACGGCTGACAGTGTGGGCGATACTACTTAAAATATTTTAGAGTAAATTATTGGCAATCCTAGTAATATACGTGGCAAAATTATATACCAGCTAGGGATTGCCGATATCGATAAACTCAATTATTGATGCTTTTCCCATATCGTCTTTCGTCTGATTATTGGGATTATAAACGAGAAAATTTTCAAAAGCTTTGATTAGTTTTATAGGCAGTTATTTTAATAAAACCAATCATGGTCCTTAGAATAGGCGACGCACTTGCTGAGATTGCCATCACCATCTCATAAAAATACATTTTTATTTTATTATTTTTACTACCTCAAACATTAACCCAAGAAAAACTCCTTAAGATAGAGAATAAAATTAAAAATAAATGCTTTTATAAAAGTAAAATAAAACTATCACTCCCAATTAACTAAATTAAAACCTGATAGCAATAATTGACAACATTTCAAAAAAAAAAGCGTTATTTATTTTTCGCGTTTATTATAGCTGGTTAAAAATTAGACTACCCGTATTTCTCAGTTTTTCTTTATTTTACTTAAATTCGTCGTTAATAATTTATTAAAGAAATAGTCATTAAAAAGACCGTATATATAAAATTAGGAATACTGATGTCGTGATCTTAGCCTGATATAAAATAAAAATAAAGTAACTTTAAACATAAACAGAACTGACTGTCATGTCATGTCACTCACTTGTCAATCATTCGCTGCCGTTCGTTCACATATTTGTTATTTTGCGTAATTTAATTAATTACGTAGGTAATTTGTAGACGCCATTAAAACAAATAAACTATTTTGCGTTTACTGCTTTGCATCTGCTTTGAGTTTCTTTCTATATAATGACGACCGGAAGAAAGCAAGATCCTTTTATAATTTGTTTCGTCCCAAGTTGCAAAAACACGGCGTCAATAGAAAAAGATAAGCACTTTTTTCATATTCCTCGTGCATGTCGATTGGAATGGTGTTCGATCCTAAATAAAAAGGTTCCGAAAAGTGCAGTCTATATATGTGAAGATCATTTAAATGTAAGTACGTAAGATGTTCTTTAAAGTCGTCGTAAATTATTTATTAAACATTTTTAAATCTTTTACTTGTACATAATTTTAATGTATTTTTTTCTTTTTTAGCTTGAAGATGATTTACAGAACTTTTACGCATGGAAATTTGATAATGTCGGAGGGAGACTTAAGCCTAGAGTGCCTGACCATTTCAAAAATATGGTTTTGTTACATAATGAACAAACAACAATAAGTCCTGTGCCTGTACCACCAAACAGTGAAAAAAATACAAAAAGCATCATGTGCATACCGGAGATGTATGAAAAGTATGTCCAGGCTCAACCAACAACAGTTGACCGTGCAGTGTCTACAAAAAAATACAGTAGGCATGATAAAGATTATCTTGTGATGCCATTGTCAGAATCTGAATATGCTTCTGTTGATGGTAGCACCACTGAGTGTATAATAGGGTCTGAAACTCCCAGCGAATCAGAGTCAACTTCGATACGGAAACCCAAGAATCTTTTTGGCAGAAACTATTGGTTAAGTCTGATTGAGAGAAAACCTTTAAGCTATATTGGAATATGTAAGCAGTACTATTGGATGATTGAATATCTAAAAAAACATTGTAAAATCCCTTCCTTGCATATTATCATAACACTGTACAAAATTAAAAACAATGAGACCTTTTTAAGAATTAGTGACATTTTTCAAGTTTCATTGTCTACTGTTTGGCGAATGTTTTATAAAACATTAGATTGTTTGAAAGCATTCTGCAACATTTTGATATACCTACCTGATCAGCTGCACATTAAGACAAATTTACCATTACCATTCCGAACTAATGAAGAAATTTCTAGTGTGCAAACTATCATTGATTGTTTTGAAGTGGAAATAGAAAAACCTAGAAATCCTGCACATCAGGCACTTACATGGTCAGAATATAAGCACTGTAACACCATCAAATATTTAATAGGAGCAACCCCTGATGGTTTTATCAATTTTATTTCAAAAGGGTTTGGTGGCCGCACATCTGATATGTGCATTTTAGAAAAAAGTGGTTTTTTGAACATTATACCAGACAAGTGCACTATTTTAGCAGACAGAGGATTTAAACATTTAGAAGCATTACTAAGAAAAAGTAAAAAAAATGCTAATGTTTTGCGGCCACCTAGTGCCTCAAAAGACAAAAAACAAACAAAATCTGAAGTTATCAGAACTAAAGTTGTAGCCAGCCTTAGAATTCACATTGAAAGGGTTATTAGAAGGGTTCGGTTGTTCAGAATGCTGAAACCACACTCTGTAGTTAATAATAAGCTTATTAGTTCACTAGATGATGCTGTGGTTGTAGCATGTGGACTTATTAATTTACAGTCACCTATAATAAAGTGCCATTAAAATACCTGTAATAACTTTTTCATCTCACTAGCTCGGAAAGCCCTTTTTGTTCGTTTCATATCTATTGAGAAAATCGCTTTTTATCCACAAGTGAAGAAAGAGTATTGACATTTGAAGGCAGCTTAAGTGATATTTGACAGCTAACCAAACGTAAAACCTTACAAGTGCTGAATTTTTAACATCACAATTAATGAATTGCATCGAGTAAAAACACTGAATGAGGATTTCTAAAAAAGTTTGTACATTTCATTCACGACTTCAATTTGCAAAAAAAATTGCAGGTTGGTAGGGTGAATGAGGCCAACTCAAACAAGTTATGTAAGAAAACATTAGACCTTTAAACTTTCATATTGTATTTGTTTTAAAAATATATTTTATTTTGTCAGACATGTTTTCTCACAAAACTACGTTTATTTTATTTTATTACAGATGTAGTGAATAATCCTTTCCCATCGTTTTTTGTCGTATACGTTCGTATTTATCTTGCTTTCTCAGTTGGCTTATTGATGGATACTAAAGCTAATTGACAAAGCAAGCTAAATACGAACTTATCCGACAAAAAAACGACGGGAAAGGATTATTCACTATATCTGTACTAAGTTTACTTTTTTGTTATTTAATTTAATTTAAGTTATTTAATGTTTTATTTTTGCATTGTAATTTGCCAAAATTTTTCCTAAATTGAAGAATAAAAAACTGAATTGTAACCAAATAAAATATAAATATTATTATTAACACATACTTTATTTATCATTTAGACCTACCTATTTCAAAGTTGAAGTATACCACTGACTAACCGAACTGACAAGTAGGGACGCGAGTGAAACTACGAGCTCCTCTATTCGCACTGCTTTATTAAACAGACACTGGTGTGGGCGCAGCCACACACACATACGCAACATCTCCTCCCCCTGGCTTACAACTATATCCTAAAATTCTTACACCTTATAATTAACTTTCGCACGTTTTCGCAACGTGATTTTGGGTGGCACTATAGAAAGTTCGTCATTGCGTTTATCTCCCTCTGGGGCCTCGTCAATGGCTTCTTGAAAATTGTCATCATCTGAGCTTCCAGCCGACGGAGCCTGGTACTCAGGCAAATCTGATGGTCTGGCTGTCACTTCTCTCTCCCCCCTGTAGTAATAATTTGGATTTTGTCGAGACATGAACGGTGACAAAGGCGAGCTAGGCAACGATGGTGTTGTCCCCTCAGCTCGGGTGTCCAGCGGTGGTGACGGTGGCCTGGTGTCGGCCACGGAGCCATGTGCGGCGTTCGACGACGCAGGTGACGCAGTCGAAGGAATGAGCGGCGGCGGTGGCGGCAACGGCAGCGGCGACGGTGGCGTGACATCCGAGGGACTTGAAGGCAAATCGAGTAGGTCTAAATCCCAACATGCTCGTGCAGTGGTATTGTTTAACTTTAAAACCGTATGCACCATACCACTTGGAATCAATATACATTAGAGTACACCAAAAACTTAATGCACCCATGTCCGCTGATGAGTGCACAAAGCGAATAAAGGCTACTAATCGTATATTTGATTCACCCAGGTGAATCAATCCAAGAGCTTCTAGTAAACTACAGGTGAATATAAAAGAAAAATAGTATCACTGCTAAGTAAGCTTTAAAAGTTACAGTTAACTACTAGTATAGTCTTTATTATTTCTACTGAGCCGATCTTCTACACAAAAGCCATTGTTTGTGTACAATACTATTATCTTTCTTTGTGTCCATAACCGCAAGCTGATTGATTACATACATAAAAGAACTACATTGAATGTACATTGAATTATCAACCCTATCCTCTTAGTCAGTAGGTTTAAAATGTAAAGTGTCAGGATACAGATATAAGTCTTGTGTAGATGATACTATTGTGTAAAGAATAAGCTCAATTCAAATAATAAAGACGTATCTGTATCCTGACACTTTAAATTTTAAACCTACTGACTAAGAGGATAGGGTTGATAATTCAATGTACATTCAATGTAGTTCTTTTTTGTATGTAATCAATCGGCTTGGGGTTATGGACACAAAGAAAGATAATAGTATTATTTACAAACAATGGCCTTTGTGTAGAAGATCAGCTCAGTTCAAATAATAAAGACTATACCTACCTAGTTGACCAAGTGAAAATTATAGAAAAATCCTTGAAAATGTAGTAAACAAAACTATCCTGTAAACATACTAACAGGTAACTATGGGAAATACTCAACTAAAATAGTGTACTGTTATGATTTACGAAAATAATATAATGTGACCCGGCTTTGTCTTCTAAATGTAATAATATATTTCAATGGTCTTTGTGCAATACAGTACAGGTACCTACAGGATAATTTTCTCTAGCTATGATAATAATTATACTCATAAGGGTTAATGACTTGGAGTAATTGTAATAAAAGAACTGGAATTTGTGGGTTAATTAATTTTAATGTTGTTATATATGGTTTATTATTGTTTGTTGAATAAAGTTAATTTATATAAAAGTAACACTTTTATAATGTTGTAGAGTCACACATTTTATGTAGTATAAATTTTTTCCAAAAATCTTCTGCACCAGTTAACAAATCCTTCACATATGATTGATCATATGAAAGCCAATAATGCTTGATTACTTTTGTTGTCTCATAACTGGGATCAGCCACACAAAATAATGACTTACTTTTTCCTGTAGCATGCATTTGTAATTGTACTTGAGCTTTAAATTTTGGTTGTATTGTGTTACCATTTATATAATTTTTAAGTGTTTTCGTACTCATTGGACACTTCACTTCTACACAGAAATCATTACAAACACCATCTGGTGTGGCTCCAACAAACGGCGATATTAGTTTAAAACCACACTCTCTTATTTTTACTTTCAGATTGTCTCCAATTTTTTTTATCACATGTTTTTCTAAGCGTTTTCCTCTTGTAATAGCTTTAGTATCTGGTACTTTATAGCCTCCGAGAATTGTTTGGACTAAGACACCATCAACTGAACACCTTGTAGCTTCGTAAATTCTCGAGGCAGTTATTCTTCCCTGCCGAAGGGTATGCCACAATACACAGTTAGCTTGCTGTCTGGTTTCTGATTCAATGGCATACTTGATATCATCTGATAATAAGCTATTAGCAAAAGATTTAAAATCGTCCCAATCAACATCATTGGTGCAGTTGTTTGATTTGTATTTTAGTAAAATATCAAATACACTATATTGGTCCAGTGTTTGTTTTGGCTGATTATAATTTAAAAGTAATGAATTATTAATTTTTCTTCTTTTGCACTCGTCTAAAAATGAATCCAAATTGGGTGTAATAACAGCCGATCGTTTCACCTTTTTCCCAATATCTTTAGCTAAGATAGTTTTTTCTTTTGTCATAGCAACAGATAATTTAGGTTGTGCCCAATAGCAAGCTACTGAGGTTACCGATGGTTCTTCTGTTCGCTTTTTAAGCCACATTATACAACAAATAGCATGTTTGCAGCCACCTTCACTGGCTGTACAGTCGGCACATTTCGCACTCTCTATAACATCTTGTTCTTCGTTTATAGTAGCCAACACAGTGTACATTTTTTTACGAACTCTATGTTCAGGCACAACTTTGCTTTGAACGTAGCAAAGTG
The DNA here is from genome assembly GCA_927399475.2 of Acleris emargana. NCBI lineage: Eukaryota > Metazoa > Arthropoda > Insecta > Lepidoptera > Tortricidae > Acleris > Acleris emargana. Next base: position 16,212,154 of record OV656854.1, read on the forward strand.
AATTTTCACGTCGCACTTCGACATATCCCACACATGTTTCAAAATATTCCTGTCTAGAGGACATAAGAACCTTCGCTCCTCGAATTGCCGCCACATTGAAACAGTCATTTTCCCGCATGAACTGTAACAACATAAAGTCGTCGACTTTGGGTAGATTGCGGCTATCCGCTTTTACAAATCCGTCAGTCACTTTCATTTCAAATAGCGTATACCAAAACAATCAATAGGTATTACAAAACAAGAACCGAAAGCGTGTCGTTAACATCAAGTAATCCGCCAGACAGATAAAAAAATTAACATGACAGTTGTATTGTATATTTTTTTAAATCCTTTGGTAATAAATGGACTAAGGGCACTATACGTGTATTCCTAAAATTCACAATCCAACTTTTTTTACTGTTTTTCCTAAATATAAAAAAAAGTACTGCATAAAAAAATCCAAAGATATTTTTACTGTAATCAGCAGTATAAAATCTAGAAACGGTATTTTTTTTTACTACCCTTTCACAAAATGAATTGTTGTCAATTTATGGTGCAACATTATAACCCCCATAAAATGTATCATAACACATTTACACGATTGGGTTAGATTGGAGGTAAACTATAAAATGCCCACGACTCCGTCCGAGTAGAAAACGTAAGCTATTCCTTCGGGAACTGTCCATTTTTTGGGATAAAAACTGCGTGTCCTACCTATGTCCTTCCTTGGGATCTCGATTCCCAATTTCATTAAAAATCGGTTCTGCAGTTTGGCTGTGTAAGCGTAACAAACAAACAAAAGGAGTTTTTTTCGCAATCCCGAATTTACCGAAAGCAATGTTTTGATAGAAGCCTTTTTTATATCACTTATATTATACGTCAAACCTAACCTAACCTACAAATAGCAATTAAATTAAGCACCTAATCTAAACTAGCTCAGGAATATAGCTTTCGGAAAAATTAAAATGCAGTCAAATGAACCTATCTATACGGAAAAAAAAACGAACTTCATTATTAATATTTTTGGAAAGGTACCGGCAAGACCTAGTTTTTCATTATATCTACAACACATTCAAAAATCCGAAAAATCGGACTAAGTTTTAAGTGAGAGAAACGATATCACATTTTGTATGGAAGTTTTCAACTTTACATTCCTCAAAGCCGGTTCAAACTTTTCGTATTCATCCTAATGCAAAAATCTGATCATTACCCAAGGCCCCACGACACCTCACGTAACCTTTCCGATCGACGACACGGAGACGACACGACGGCGGCGCAGCCTAAACAGGGTGACGTCACGCGGCCGTCGACCCCTGACGCCGCCAAGTGCCATTCTGATTGGTATTATTTATTTTGGGATACTGACCCCACCCGCTTTGTCATGGTGGAATTGTTATTACGTCATCGATTTTTGGTGATTTTTGACTTGTCCAAAATTATATTTTGCCTTATCTTATCATCATCGGCATAGCAGATCAGGGGGGTTATTATGACATAGCTATGCAGTTAATTTTACGGCGAGTGTAAAGGACAGAGCTATGCAGTTATATAGCACTGTCCTTTTCTCTCAGCGTCAACTGAACTGCAGTTATGACATAATCAGAGGTCGGAATTTTCGTAGCACTTTTGAGTTGTCATAGGGACTTCTCGTTTATCGACTTCGGATAAACATATTTTATCGATACATTATAGAACACAACATTATTAGAGAACATTAAAAGAAGAGGTAAACAACAGGTGGTATTATCGCTAAAGAGCGATTTCTTTCAGATGACTTTCGAGTAATTGAAAATGTGAAATAGAGATTTGCAATGAAAATAATGAAAAGTTAATAGTTAACATTTTAATCAGTTCAGTTCAGTGTTATCATTTATGAATTTCATGTTCAAAGTCTGTTTTAGTGCTAAGAAGACTAAGTGTTTCATCATTAGTTTTTCTATAAAAGAAATAGATAGATAGTCATTATCTGAAAGAGATCGCTCTTTAGCGATAAGACCGCCTGTTGTTTACATCTACTTTTAATCTTCTTTAATATGTTGTGTTCTATAATGTATCGATAAAATATGTATATCCGAAGTCGATAAACGAGAAGTCCCTATGACAGCTCAAAAGTGCTACGAAAATTCCGACCTCTGGTCATAATAACCCCCCAGATCCCTTACTAACTTTTAAAACGTAATTTGTTCTAATTGACGTGACGACACCCTGCCCTCGATCGAAGCTAGCGGTCCCGGGTTCGAATTCCTGTATGGATAAATATTTGTGGGATGAGCACGAGTTTTTGTTCCTGACTCTTGAGAGTTTTATATAGGTAATACCAACCCATATGACTAGCCTAGAGCTTAGATTTTTCAATTTGCGTGTCAGATTGTCCCGATATTTATTTATGTTTTATTTACGGCCCAGAGGCCGTTTTTAAGATGCATTACGCTAACTAGCGTTTCTATTCGTTTCGTTTTTAAACTAGTCGATGACATGATACGAAAAGTCAAGTGATTGGTTTGAAAACGAATCGAATAGAAACGCTAGTTAGCGTAATGCATCTTTGAAACGGCCTCAGTTCATATAAGATAGACCACGTTTTTCAACCTTTTACATAAAAAATCGGTAAAATATCATTCAAACTATGGGTTTTCACACACAGATATACCCGACTTTTTTTTTAAATACATGGATATGTTAAGGAATATCATTTGTTTTTTTCTATTTTGTTTGACATTTGCATCGCATACCGTAGATCCGTGGCCTCAAAAAATAAAAAACAAACTTGACAAAGTACCTACTGGACCTTCCGGCCCTTTCTCGACCTAACTGTCCCATCACATTGGGACCAATTAGAGCTCGCATGCGATGCGCCCGCGGCTGCCTTCTGGGTCCCGTTTCTTTTCTATTAGTTTAAAGTTTTAACTAGTTTTTGTGTGGGATGGCAGAAGCAGCAGTCGAAGAGATAGTTTTTTTTATGGCATAGGAAGGCAAACGTGCACACAGGCCACCTGATGGTAAGTGGAAACTGTGACCCATAGACATTCGCATTCACAAGACTGCAAATGCACTGCCAACCCTGAGGACTAAGATGGAATGCCTCTTTGCTAGGCATTTCACCGGCTGTCTTATCCCCAAACCGGAACACAACAATGCGAACACTGCTGTTTGGCGGTAGGTTAATGGATAAGATGGTGGTACCAACCCGGACGGACCCTGCACAAGGTCCTCCCACAAGTAAAAACTTCTGCCGAAACTTTGCTATTATCTTAATAAATAAGACTAGTTAGGCAGGAACTGCTTTTGAGAGCATTTTTTTGCTTTTCAGGGAAAAAAATGATCGACCAGAGACCTTAGTTAAGGCAGGTCTACAATGTATAGAATTATTATCTCGAAGGAAATACGTTATCTATTAAAATCAATTACCAGACTAACCCAGAAGGAGGGTAATTATTTTCGTGCGTACGTCCGTTTCATACTGACCTCCTGTAGAGTAAACAGATTGATCGATTTTGAAGAGCGAGGTGTCGTACGATTCGTCTTGGTTGTTGGAGTGAGAAAGGCTATTATAGCATTGACTTGATTGGTAGACAAGTCACACCGCCGAAAAGCAGTTTACACATTGTTGTGTTATGTTTTGGGGATAAGACAGCCAGCCGGTGAAATGACTAGCATAGAGTCATTCCATCTTAGTCCTCAGGGTCAGTGCATTTGCAGTCTTGTTAATGCGAATGTCTATAGGTCACAGTTTCCACTTACCATCAGGTGGCCTTTTTTGTCGTTTGCCTTTTCTATGGCATAAAAAAACCGTCCTCACAGGCCAATGACAGCTGAAAACCAAAGCTAATTTCAAATGTACGTCACACATATTTGGGTCTATTTTTTACTGTATCTGTGACAACTACAAGCGTCGTTGTCGTGGTAGGCACGACAGTACACGACACCTTTAGGTGTTCTTGGCGTTGAAGGGGTTAAAGTTTGCTTTCCATTAGTTATTTTGTTATTAACTATTATGTTAATGACTTCCCACCATTTCCTCTAGCAAAATGATCTTAAAAGCAGAAGCTCTGCCCGCGAAGGTGAGCGGAACACTGGATCCTACGCGCAGGCGCAAGGCCGGCGACCATATGGCGCCTGACCTTTATGGACTGGTGTCGCCAGACCCTATATTTGTAAAGTAAACTCGGACAGCGAACCATGAATTAAGCACCCTTGAAACTGGGAAAAACTTTACATAGTGTAACGTCTTACCGTTTGGGATCATGTAGTTTATTGGATAGGTAATAAAACTACAGTATAACATTCATTCATTTATTTATTTAATGGCAACCGTTCGCATTGTCGAGCAACCGTTTCTGCCAATGTCAAGTGTGTGTATGTACATTTACATATAAAAAAAACACAAGGCAACGTTGTATGGTGATCCTCTAGCCTCCGTGAAGCGATGTAGGTAAAACTTTACGAAGACCAGATGGGATTTTCTTGGAGCAATCAAATTTCAATGATTTCAATTCAAATTTCATGGAGATTTCGTCAATAGATAAAGTCGGGGTCAATATTAATGACAAAAGATGCAAATAAATCAGCGCTAAGTATTAACCCTTAATCAAATATTGGGAAACTATTTCCCACTTAATTGTAGTTTTCAATTGTTTTTCTGTTCTTTGTGTGTGTCTTCAAAAAGTTTATATTCCATAATCTTCTTAAAATTGTCCCGTTTGATTAAGGGTTAAAATCCCTATAAAATATAAGGTCTGTTGTTAATGGTAGTTCACTGTACATCCGTTTAAATTTTTGTTAATTATCTAAAGTAAATAAATACATATCAGGAAACAATCTCACACAAATTGACCAAGTCCCAAACTAAGCTCTAGGCTTGTACTATGTACTAGAACAACGATAAACATACTTATATAGAGAAATATATATTTAACTACATAGAAAACACCCATGACTCGGGAACAAATATTCGCGCTCATCAGACAAATATCTGCCCTTTCCGGGATTTGAACCCAGGACTGCTAGCTTCGTAGGCAGGGTTACTACCAACTAGGCCAACGCGTCGTCAAATGAATTGTATTTAGCAATAAAATTGGTCGAGAAGTTTTTGATCGATCGATGGTCATAATTGAAAAGTCATATTTTTTTAGGTGATTTAATGGATAAAGTGCATGCGTCCCTTTTTATGTGAACACCACATCAAATCAAATGCTGGATCTCTCAAATTATTTACCGATCCAAATCTATTCTAATATTTAGTAGGTATTATAATAAATGTAAAAGTAGCTCTGTTCCTTTGTTTGTTACGCTTTTGCAGCGATACCGGTAAACTGATTTTAATGAAATCTTGTACGGATATAGCTTACATCTCGGGGAAAATTAGATATTTCTTTTGGAAATAGCGAAAAAGGACTTCTACGCGGACGAAGTAGCGAGCTGTATTTAGTATTTAATCTTAATATACAGGGTGTACAATCCAAATGGGTCAGTATGGTGAAGTCGGAAACTATGAGAGATAGCGAGATCTGTTCTTAGGAACCATGACGTCGATTTTAGATTTAATAATAATTACATTCAAACTTTTTTATTAACTCTCATACATAACCGGGAATTGAACCTGGTCAATATTTTTGTAACCGCGTTAAGTAAAAAGGACCAAATTTGGCTATGAAATCTTGTGTACACACAACTGACAGTAAATTAAACTAAAAAATAAAACAGTTTTATTAATTTGCAAAAAGTCGTGAATAATATGAATCGATCATCAATTATCTGAAGAGACCACTTATGCATATCTTATCTGCATCGGTATTATGCATTACAAATAGCGTTTATTTAAAATTAGAACGCATTTGTTCAGCGGGCGTACCAATTCATTTAAAATTTGAAAATGGAATACTGTTTTTGGAATTAACTTCAAATGAAACACGGCTTTTCATAACCTCCTCGTGTTGATTTTTGATAACTTTCACATTATTATTGTGTTATGTGTTGTGTACTGTTTATAAAATGCGTTTAACGATAATTATCTTATTGGTGGGTTTTCTTTCAATTATTTAATATTATATATAAAATTATATAAAAGTTGTGCTTCTTGCGACTTGCAGAATTTATACACATTGATTTTGACCAGGTTCGATTCCCGGTTATGTATGAGAGTTAATAAAAAAGTTTGAATGTAATTATAATTAAATCTAAAATCGACGTCATGGTTCCTTAGAACAGATCTCGCTATCTCTCATAGTTTCCGACTTCTCCATACTGACCCATTTGGATTGTACACCCGGTATACCTAAATACCAGTTAATTAAAACAGGACACCAGCGACGCTAATCGAAATATAGTCGATGGCTCATTTTTTACTGCGAATTCGAACTAACAATACTACTTAACAATGCTCGTAGGCGTTGACTGTTAGGTTTGCGCGTGCGTCGACCTGCGTGTGCGCCAGACAAACAAACTCTAGTTTTATCTATGGATTCTTTAAATGGATTTGATGTTGTTTTTCTCGCGTATCCTGTTCTGATAATATTTTTAGTCCTTTTTATTTTACACTAGTTGTTCCTGCCGTCGCCCGGTGTTGTTTTTCTTATAAACCTTGCCAATTACAAACATGAAAAAAAGTGCCAAATCGGGCGAACTATAAGTGATAATATGACACTCCATCATACAATGTGACAATCGATTTTCATTTAAGTATCGTACTGGCAATAACAAACACAACATAAAAAGAATTATTTAACTTGTGCAGTCGTTCGGAAGTTTTAGTCCGCCTAAATATGAATCTGGGTCCGGCTTTAATTTATAATTTTTGGCCTGGCAACCCTACTCCGGCAGCATGTAAATCCTGTGCATTATCTATACTCCATTTGTTTAGGTACTTAACTAAATGTAAACAAAAAAACCACGTGACATAGTTGGTTAGCCAATAGAAGCAGAACACTGATACGTCAAAGGTCGATTAAACAGTTTTGATTGGCTGCTTAACGGAGTCACTTGGTTTGGTTTGTTTACATTTATTTAAGTACCTAAACAGATGGAGTATAGTCACGCTGAAAAGTTAATTTATTGAAGCGGAAATTGTTTTTAGACGAACTATAATTCAGACTAAGTAGCAATGCAGACAAAAAAAGCAATACTAAATAAAATAAAATGTCCAATTGAAAAACACACACACTTTACATCAGTTTTCCATGTTTAATAAATTGTCAAATTTGTTTTCTTTATTTATTTTTATGTATTTATCAGCTCAAGGGTACAGTGACCTTCAATGTTGACCTTGAACTTGGTTTTTTTCCATATTTTTATTACGTATAACGGAGTGAGTGCTAGCAATTAATATGTAATACTGGCAATACCACACGTTGTGTAAGCAACACCATTATTTTCTTTTGCGGTGGATAGAGCGGGTGATGATATCCATTAGGCTCGGCTCCCACTACTTTGGATAAAGACACGCTTTGTATGAAGCGAGCGGAAATATATCAAAATCGTTAAGACGTCTTGGTCGTGATTAAATGTTTGTGTTGGCAAAGCAAATATACTACATACATACCTTCACGCCTGTAATCCCAGAGTGGGCTAGGCAGAGCTACAGAATTACAACTTTAAAAAGTTGTTGATAATTCAGTAACCACAATTTGCACAAGTAGGCTAAGTTTTTACCAGCAAATATACTAAAAATAGCTTAACTCGTTTAATGTTACTCTTGCATTTACAACATTACATTGTGTCCTTTATTTTATCCTTTACTTTAGGTAAGCAATATATACGTAAGTATCGTAGAAATAACGTATAAAAATAACGGAATAGGGTTTTTTTACACCCGAGTAACGCTTGGGCTAAAAATCCATAATTAATTAAATATGTAGTAGTAGTAGTAGTAGTGTGGTTCCTGGGTTAGAATAGTGCCACTCCATGTCTTCCCGTGGATGTCGTAAGAGGCGACTAAGGGAATATAGGCTTGCAGTACTGTTAGGCGATGGGCTTGCAACCTGTCACTAATATGCTGGTAAACATCTTGGCATATTTGTGCAAATTGTGGTTACTGAATTATCAACAACTTTTTAAAGTTGTAATTCTGTAGCTCTGCCTAGCCCACTCTGGGATTACAGGCGTGAAGGTATGTATGTGTAAAGTAGTATACAAATTCAAAATATAAGTAATTTGAATACAGATCAGAGGACAGTGCAACACAAATTGACCTAGTCACAAACTACGCTGTAGACCCGCTTATCGCCCCGCTTCTCTCCAGCCACGTCCTAAACTTGCCAAAAACGCTTTTTTGTGCGTCATCGGCGTTGATTATTATCATTTTTGTTTTTTTACGAGTAATTGTACACTCGCGCCGGGGAAATAGAATACCGCGCCTGCGCGGAGCCGCCGCAAAAACTTAAGCTAATAATATTGTTTGCTTCTTCTAACACTCGGAGGGTTCCAGTCATATCCTAATATTACTATATTGAACATTAAACATTACAAAGTTAATTAAAATGCTTCCGTAATGTTTATAACAGAAATACGAAATATTAAATAGAATAATTAAGATTAATAATAAATAATATAATTAATGTAAACTATCGTCACTCGTAGGTTAGGTTTTTATATTTATTTTTTGTATTTAGTATTGTTATTTTCTTCTATACTTATTTGGAAATTTAGAATAAAAAACCATATTTACAGAATTTTTTAAAATATTTAAATAAAAAATAATTGAATAAATTAATTTAGTCTGAAGCACTATACATATACTCTATTATTAACAATATTAAATTTAAACTGCTTATACTACTACTTTGCCGTTAGCCGCCTTTTAAGTTGTTACGGCTGTCAAATAATTAAAAACCCCCAACATAATGACGCCTAGAGCTTATGACTTTTTAACCTAGCCGAGATCAACCCCCGATAAATATGGATGAAAATCCACGTCGAAATTGGTCTAGGTTTGAAAACTACGATAGCAACATCAAAAACTTTAAATGTTGATCCGCCATAGAACCTTGTCATAATGACAGCGTCAAGTGACGAGTTAGGAATTACATAGGAATTAATCGTTGGTTTCATGCGATAAGGTCCTATAGTGGTTAATTTCTTAACGCCCCTCTTTTTGAATTGGGGGTAAGGTTACCAGGCCCAAAAACAGAAAAGCCAGACACAGATCAATACTTAGCCCGACAGTATACTTTGAAAGAATGAGAAGCTATAAAGGTGCCTAAGAGTTAAAATGGAAAAACAGCAGGTAAAGTTCACCAGCATTTCATAGAGGCATTCCTCAGGGTCAGGGCAGTCTTGAGAATACAGTCTATGAGTCTTAGGTCCAAATTACCATCAGGTAGCCCTGTGTCCTCGTTTACCTTATCAACATTTAAAAAAAAACTGCAATTGTTCCAAATGTGTGCAGTGGTATTTCTTTTGACATCGCGGTTCTAATCTCCAAGTATCTCCGAAGCATGATTTATCGTTGGAGGGTCGCCGACCCGCTGACGGACGGACGGACCGGCGAATAATATCACGTAACGCGATATGTGCCGAAAGGATGGAGCCGAGATAATATTAAGAAACTGACGGGCGCAACGCGATTGATGAGGTGTACTTTAATGGTCCTCAAAACAAAGAGTTGGTGTTTTTTTGCGCATTCCATCTTTTACGCATTTTGCAAGCCAATAATAATCTTATGACACGGAGAAGACAAACGAGTACACATGACACCTGATGGTAAGTGAAATCTGACCCATAGACATTGTTAGAGGAGAGGTGAGGATAAAGGTAATGTTCTGGACTGTTTACCCTTGTTTCATGGACAATCATTTGATACAACGTATCACTTCGCACGTAAGTTTCGTCTGCTGAATCTTTGTTAAGGGGGGGGGGGGGGGTTAGTCTCCTGAGAGAGCTGAGGTGGAAGCATACCGTCTAAAACCTCTCCGGTGTTAACCTCCAAGGCGCTGTTAACGGGGGCACCGTGGGCTGATGATTATGCCACCTCCGGGTGCCCCCCAGCCGCCCCAGCCTATTACAAGTCTAACCTAACCTACGTCAATTATAACTTGAAATCAACACTAGTTCAGCAGAAAACGGCTTTCTATGAAATTAACTGATACGTTATATGAATGAGTGTCAGTGAAACAAGGGGATGCCGTTCTGGGCTTAACAATCCTTCATGAAAGGATGAGTCCGTTCATGTTGGCACTAATGGCAGTGCCTCTGCTCTCTGATCATTTAAATTTAAGCCTAGGAAATATTTGTTCTGCGGCCGAAACAATGAGAACACAGGGATAATAAGACCGAGGTGCACTAAGAGTTAATTTAAACTTGAATCAGTCATGTTAGGACCGCTGTTAGTAATTTAATTACTACTAATTTACCGACGAGAGGTGGAGCAGGAAGGTTCTCGAATGGAGACCACGCTTAGGGAAACGTAGTGTAGGACGCCCCCCGGCTAGATGGACCGATGACCTGAAGAAGGCAGCTGGCCTGGCAGTGACTGGATGCAAAGGGCGGGAGATCGTGCGTTGTGGCGCTCCTTGGGGGAGACCTATGTCCAGCAGTGGCCTGCAACAGGCTGATATGATGATGATGATGATGATGATGATGATGATGTACTCATAGTCATATTATATTATATTTTATATGTTTGTCCACAGGCGGAACGCTACCGCGAGCGCCGGCGGCTGGCCACACCGAGCCCGACGCCGTCGCCGCCGCGCCGCGCGCCCGCCGCCGGCTGGTTCAAATCGCTTGACCGACTTGCCAGAAAGAAGAATACCAAGGTACACCATAGATTATCCCGTCTTTAAGGTGCTATCAGCCCATTGGAACCCTGGCCCACACAACTGTGTCACAGTGACATTATGAAGTCGTAAGAAGTGTCAAACAAATTGTTATATGTCACTGTGACAGTTTCTATCGTGAGTCAGGGTTCCATTTTGCTGATAGTACCAAGAAATTAGATGAGCACACAGACTACCAATCTCATGGTTGCAACGATTAGTGAGGACTAAGATGGAATACCTCTATGCTAGTCATTTAACCAGCTGACTTATGCTACCCTCGAGACACAAGACTAAACCTTCAGGCAAACTGCCGCTTGGTGGCAGCCGCAGGTCTGGCGGATAAGATCTAAACGGATCAGCATTGTGCTCTTCTGCCCGCGTAAACGCCATTAAGTTCTGATCGATCTTGGCATTGTTGGAAATATCTCCTTAGTTGGTTCTCTCTCTTACTATCAGAAAATGATAGGATGAGAAAAGAGGTAGAAGAGTTTTAGTCTCAACAAACCACTTATATCTTTACAGGAAGCAAGCGTCCTGACAGAAGACAGAAAATACAAGTCCACAAAACCGCTGAACTCTCCCGCGAAGAACCTCCGCTTCTTCGGAGACACCGACGTCGACTCCGACGCCAACGCCAAGCCCACCGTCACCAAGGCCAAGTCGCACCCGCAACCCAAGCACGGCACCCTGCGGAAGACCATCTCTAACTCATCCACAGGAATAGACGAGGTAGACCACGCAGAGCTGGCCAACAAAAGCTACTCGTTGTCTAACCTGAGGGAGGAGAAGAGCGAGTCTCCTCGCAACAAGCAGTTCTACAAGCGGAATCTCCACAAAATCGCTGAAACCCACTCGAACTCTGGCGACAGCCACTTGAAGGCAAGCCTGAAGCCGCCCATGAGTCCGTATGACCGCTCGAGGAGCCATAGCAGCTCCAAGACCCTTACTAGGAGGGAACGGAGGCCGGAGGACAGAGGGAGCTCTTCGGAATTGAGAAGCAGCAAGCCGGAACTGAACAGGGATTATAAGTGAGTACTTTTGGAGGTACGAGTATATACCTACATTAATAAATAAAATAAAGTGGCATTTGAGCTCTTTAGCCATAAGCATTTTTTTTCTAATTAAATAATGAACAAAAGAGACAAACCTCTATAAGAATGATTTTTACAACGCCTTCGCCTACGCTTTTTTTCTTTTGAAAAAGTTCCTGTTGTCAATTATATCGCGGGTTTATCGAGGCCACATTATGGTGCCACGCCCACACAAGAATGAAAGGGATGGCTTTATGTGCTTTTGTGCGAATAGTGTGAGATGGAGATAATTCAAGCGCGCCTTGATGGCAGCGGCTTTAATTAATTGATGTTTACTTAAAAACGACAACATTTATTGAAAAATATGTTTACCAGGATTAAGAAGTTAGATTATACTCAACTAATAAATCAAAACACATAATAAAGATCATAGGGTTTCGAAGATTCTTCCAAAAACCTGCAAATAAGATGTCATGTTTGAAAAATAAAACAATCGAGGATTATATTTATAATCGTGTTTTCACGTTTAGCAATCTCAAGGAAATATGATTAAGTTTAATATATCCAAAGAACCGACACAAAGGTTTTATGGTTTTTGAGATCAGGATCGGATTGCGACACACTACCGACCTTATCATAAATATATGGCCTCTTGAAAGTCATTGCCAAGTAAAGGTCCGGCAGCTGCTTAACGGTGCGTTAATTACGGTGCGTCAAAAACGGCGCCATGTTGTTAATACGGTGTCGTTGCGTAAACAAAAGACGGGGTCATAGTAACAACATGGCGCCGTTTTTGTTGCACCGTTAAGCAGCGGTGTGGAGGGCATGCGATAAAAACGGTACGCATACAATGCGTCGCTGCGATTCCGTACCGTCACCGTTTTTTAAGCATTGGTGTGGGCGTACCTTTATACAACTGTTGTTACGCAGGCCGCGCCGGCGCACGCCGGCTAATTCGGGCGAGAGCAGCACCGAGGGCGACTCCAGCCACCACTCGCAGCGCAGCGTCGTCTACCTGCACGCTACCACCGGTAACCGAACACTTTATCACTGTATTATTCTTCTGCTTGCGACTTCGTCTGCGTGGACTTCAGAATTTGATCTTACCAGGATGAATAAGGTTGTCCCAACCGAACCTAGAACAAAATATAAAGCTTATAATTGCGCTGTGTTGGAAAAATCGCTTAACCACCCCCAGTTTTTGCCAAACTGATTCATTTCCCAAAAATATTATTTGGAAAAACGCTTATTTTTCCGATACTGTAAATATTTCAGGATTTTTATAAAACTAACCTAACCTAACCTATAGGGTTCTACACGGTGGTCTTGAAATAAATCCTGAAATATTTACAGTTTCCGGAAAAAAGCAGTTTGGTCAAATGAAATGTTTGGGAAATTAATCAGTTTGGCAAAAACTTTTTGACGAAACGAAGGGCTCCCGACTTTGACCACACCAAGGAAACACAAACTATGACAAACGTAAACAGAAATAAAAATACACTACCCACCCATGTATATGTGTATTGCCCTAGTATACGCCTAGCTGACATTTCACCGTCCGTCCGTCCACATAAACTGGCGCCACCTTTGAGCAAATTCAGTTTTTAACGATTAATTTGATTTACCGAAGGAATGATATATTTTTCCGGGATAACAACTATCCTATATGCTATTCCAGATCGTAACCTACATGTCTGCCAAGTTGTATCCTGATCAATTTAGTGGTTGAAGCGTGACTGAGTAACAAACATCCAAACATCCAAATTAAATATTTTAAAATAACTGTACTGTGTTAATGAATACTGTAGGTATTTCTGTATAAGAAGCTCTTGCCAGCCAGTGGCGAACCTGCATCAGGAAAGGGCAGGGCAGGGGAAGCCAAAAGTATGACAGGGCTGGTTTACCAAACTAGCTAACAAGAGGTAGACAGTACGAATGCGAGGCTAACCCATCTGTCGAAATACACCTGCCCAAGATGAGGACAAACTTTCTCAAAGCAAATTTAACCCCCTAAATTTAATGTTAAGAAATAAGGTCACTAATATATACGCGGTTCTATGAGACATACGCCTTTTTTCTAAGGAGGGCAGTTAGTATAGCCACCAAAGTCTTGAACATCTTACAAACATCGCAAATTAATCGTTACACACGCCACCTGATGGTAGGCGGGCTCTGGAGGCTCAGAGACATTTACAATCTTAAAATTGGTCATCCCGAGTACTTGCATGTTCTTTGGTGATCGGGTTTGCCTTCTTAAAACTTTCGTATATTTTTTTAGCATTGGCATCGTTAGAAATCCTTCTATCTAAGCATCGATATCTGAAAGATGTTAATTACTCGACTTACTCTAAGATCGCTTCAACGGTTCTGCGCTGTCTGCAGCGGCCATTTTGTTTACTTCTTTTACGGCAGACCAGAGGAAAGCCTGCTTCTTGCAACTGTTGTAAAGACTTCCATATTACTTCCCACGTAAACTTGTCTGTAGTCTCTTAGGATAAGTTCGCCTTTGTACATAATTTATTTTCATATACTTAAGTGTTTATTTGTGAAACGTTTCTTTTGTCCAATAAAGTGTTTTCCTATTTACTTACTTGTTACTTTTTTCAGTGGGAGACATCCCGGACCCCGGACGCATCACTCGCAACCGCTCCCGGGACGACGTGTCCTCCGTGAACTCCTCCAACCTGCAGGTCCGCAGCACCACCAAGAGCTTCTCCCTCTTCGCGCCCTGGACGCCGCGCCACTACGGGGACGCCCACGACGTCCACTACGCCCAGCGACCCAGGAAACCAACACCTAGAGAACCCTTCAAAAAAGCCTCCTCAACCAAAAACCTCTCAGAAGAAAAACCAACTTTACTCAAAAACAAATCCTACAGCCAATCCACGTTGACGAGAAAACCTGTGAACACTCGGCTCACCAGCTCCAACACTACGCTCCACAGAAAACCGGAAAAACGCGGCAACTCCACCATCTCTAGAACTAGGGATGGGAAAAGAAGCCAGTCGAGTGAGGTGCTGAATAGGGATTCCAGGGACAGGGTGTCGCGCTCGATATCGATGCCGAAGGAAGAGAATAAAAAAGCTGGCTGGTTCAAATTATCGAATAAAAAGAAACAAGAAACCACTAGAGTACGTTAAATACGTATAATTTAAAAAAAAACGATGTCGAAGTCACTGACAATAATTTGATTAATTTTGTTTTATTTGTTAAGATTATTTTCTTTAATATTATGGTGCTGTTTATTTTCTTTCGATACAATAGTGTAGCGTGTCAATAAGTGCCATTGCCAATTAACCTTTTACGTTACCAACAGTTTATAATTCTTGAAATCTAGTTTAAAATCGTATGCCCTGAAATAAAGACGATTTGGGGAATAAGGAAAGGGAAGATTTGTAGTCATTTAATTTACATTTTTCATTATTTAACAAATGCTTCCTACTAATAAAATAAAATTAACGTTGTTTGTTTTAATGTTTGTGATTTATTTTGCTTTTGATAATTTTAGTTAATCGCTTTTATAATTACGATCCAGGATCAAATAATAATTTCTATATGATTGTACATTAAGTATAGACGGCGGCGTCTAATAAATGTAATAACCCACATTGACCGGTTATGAATAAATACTTTCTAATTAAATAATTATGTTTTTTATTTATTTATAATTTCCACTGAAATTCCCAAATAAATGACAGATTTTTACTAATTTCTAGAAAGGAGAATGGGCAAATTGGCCTATCGGCAGCCACTAATGAAATAAGGTTACTTGTAATCTCAGCGCGGTGCGGTGACTGAATATATCTTACATTTATTAGGTACCTATGTCAAAGTGCTCATCCCCCACCCACTCGTAAACAAAATCACAGCATGATATTGAATCAAAAAATTACTAGCGCGATTTGAAAATTCACACCATGTGGTTAATAAACTACTATAAATAGTCAAAAAGCCTATTAAATTCCAACTATAAAAGCCAAAACTAAAAAAGTACAAAATTAATCTAGAGCAAGTTTTAATTTTGTATTAGTTCATATCATTAGTCTGCCATCTCTTGTTCAGTAGCAGAAAGCTAAGTAGTTCATTGCTTACTCTGTTTGAAAACAGTACGCAAGAGGGCGCTGTTAATTATAGTATTATTACTCGCCACTAGACTTCACTGTAAAACGTATTTAAATTATTATTTAAATAAAAATATCAACAATCTTACTACCATAAGCGATAAATATGGTAGGTATTTAATTATATTTAAAATACGTCAAGCATGAAATTTTAAACTATTTTATGAACTATATATTTTTCATATGGCAATAAAAATACCAATTCTCAACGTTGATTGTCAAAATGCATCTTGACTTGAGTAAACGAGATTTAAGGATAATATTAACTATAATGCGACCGGTTGCCATTAAATAAATAAATGATGATGATAATATTAACTACAAAGATTTGGCTTCAGCCTTACTTGAAAATGGAATATGAAAAATCTACTAAGACTTAGCTCAGGCCTTACTTTAAATTGGAATAAGAATCATCTACAAAGACTGGGCTTCGGCCTTACTTGAAATTGGATCATAAATAATGAAAACTATGACTAGGCTGTATGGATCAATATCCTTTGCCTTTCCTTCTGGGATAAAACACAATTTAAAAAAATGACTTGAGTAAAGAATGACACATGATTGTCAAAAAAAAGTACAAGCTTGTTTATTTATATAGTTATGTAGCTCATCGTAGTCTAGGGTCGTCAATGACTAAAAATATTGATGAGACAGCTTGGTTTAGGTATTAAGTTTGGTGCAAAAATACCTAACTTCATGCTTCACTTTGTTATAATACCACGTGTACGTGAAGTGACTCACCTTGGATATAATAATTATCTTGTGATCTGTGTGTGGGTCTCCAGGTTATTAAGTCGTCGCAGTTTTCCCCGAAATTAAAATGCAAGAAATTGCTACGTATGTATTTTTTGATACTGAAACAACAAGCTTACCGCATCTTGAGCGAAACAGGACGAAAATTATCGAATTAAGCTTCGTCGTTTCATCGAGGAGAGACATAGAAATATCTCGGTATGGAGATACACCGCCGGTCAGCAAACTTACTTTTGTTTTCAACCCGCAAAGGCCTGTGGATCCTAAAGTTACGGAGCTGACTGGGTTGTCCAACGATTTACTTCAACATGCACCCATTTTCAAGGACAAAATCAAAACATTAGTATCTTTTCTGGAAAGTCAAGCTAAACCTGTGTGCCTTGTCGCCCATAATGGCAATATTTTTGATTACAAAATATTACTAGCAGAGTTTAACGACGCCGGCATGTCACTTCCAAATGATTTGCTTTGTGTTGATTCCTTGATTGGCTTCAGAAAACTTTTAAAAGGGACTAACATTGATTATAAAACTTTAGAATCATCAGTTGTGCAAGATGTAAATGATTTATTGACAGATGATGAAGATGAGTGGCCTGATCTAAGTGTGAGCTTTGAAGAGTGGCAAGAAATAGATGAAATATGCACTTCTCTGTCTGACATGTCATGTGAGGATTTCACCGAGGCTGATAAGAAGAAAAAACTCAGCAAAACAAAACCTAAACTGAGCAAAGAAGATTTGAAAAACAAAAAGACTGAAGCTATTAAGAAAGTGATGAATAAAAAAACTAGTGGTGGTAATAGAGAGTCCTTTAAACTGACTGCTCTATATAAAAGACTTTTGAATAAAGAAGAAGAGAATGCCCATAGAGCAGAGGCAGATTGTTTTATGCTACTGCATTGTGTAGTGGCTATGAAAGACAACTTTCTGCCTTGGGCTGACACAGCATGCAAGATGCTTACTGAAATAAAGCCACTTCTAAGATATTAGCATTGTTTGTAGAAATGATGTATTTTATTGACATATTTTGTATTGTTGTTGTTATCATGGAAAATAATTATTAGCTTAATCTTAATTAGGTTTAATATCATATATTATAATGTTTGACAAAAAGTGGTTATCTATGTATGTAGGTATAGTTCCTGGTTTAGACTAATTCTTGAATATGTTATCATAAAAAATGTATTTATATAGGTATGATCATCAAAATGTTGATATCTAGGTGTTCATAAAATTTTGTAAGAATTTGTTTATTTACTATGATTAAATTTATTTGTAAGTGTAATATTTTAATCATGCCCCTATTTATTAAATTTACTAAAATATTTTTTGTTTTTTATTAAAATGGCTTCTGAACGGAGTACCAGTGGTCTAGTTATCTTATGATTGCTATGTGCTAACTCTGATCGCCAGCAGTTAGCAAATGCAACCTTGATGCGAGTAAATTGATATCCTAGGTCAGATGACAATAGTGGGTGCACCTCGAAACAGTGGAAAAAAACTTAAGGAGAATAACAACATAGTACAGCCATGATCTTAGCTTAAAACTAGGCTAATTAATAATAGAATGAATATAATAAAATTCAAGTTAATAAAAAAACCATCCTATTCAACTATTCACTCAACCACTTGCCACAAAACCAAAACGAGAAGTGTACCTATGCTTCTTTATAATAAACATGGCTTGGGAACGGTTCGAAAAATACCAGGTAGTTATTATGGTTCTTTACCAGGTTTTTCGTTTACGCTCGCTCGCAGCGGAACCGATTAGCGAGCGTTATGATCGCTGGGACTAACCTAGTATTGGCATTTTATTCTTGATGATGTGGCGACCAAAATGTAAAAATAATAATGAGCACGTGAAAATGTTGCTAAAGAGCGTAAACTCTCCAAAGAGCTAGCTAATAGTGTAGGAAAGTCGAAAAAACAACGGCGGACTGGTGGTGCGAACAAATTAGCGAGTGAAATTAACCGTTATTTTGAGCCGGAAAAGTTTTATTTTGCTCTGATCAGAATCGAAATAATATCGATTCTGTTTAAGCAGAATCGAAATGAAAATGCTCTATTTGAAATTATGACGTTTGTGACGTAGGTATAACCATGTTTCCGAGCCCTGATAATAAAACGGACCGGTTAGCTAGCTTTATAAACAAGATTAAAGGTTATTTATAGTACCATATTTACAAATTGCAGCATAATATTCTCAAGTATACTGTATAACATTCAGTAATTTTAGTAGAAAGTTATTCTTCTCAAATTTAATTTTGAGACGCGTTTTGTATAGTAACAGAGAAAAATGAAGTATATTTAGTCATTGGCATAGGTAAAGAAATCTAACAAAAATCACAAAAATGGCACTATAAAGAACTTTCTGTCAACGTCATGGCAAATTAATGCCGATTTGGAGAAAATCGGCGATGTCCGCATTTTCCGCCACAGTAGCCGAAATAAAACTTCTTAACTGAAAGTCCATAAAAAGTAACTATAAACTGGCGGCCGCATATCTCCTTAGCCATGGCTCGGAGATATCGCGATGCAGCGGCGAAATTGCAGCAAAATGTGCAGAAACATTTGAAAGGGATGAAGGAGCTTTCGTCTTCGGAAGATGAGGAGCCATACGAGTCGAGCGTCTTGGAAGGGGTGCTGCAGAGCTACCGGAGTGGCGGAGGCGACGCGCATATGCTCAACCGTACAAAGAATATGCTAGAAGAGGCCATCAGCGGCCGCCCGGTGACCTGCCTGATTTGCATCGCATCCATCAAGCGCGCCCACGCCATCTGGACCTGCGACCACTGTCACTCGTATTTCCACCTCCCCTGCATCCAGAAGTGGTCCAACGACAGCATCAGTCTACGGAGCGAAGAAAACCACGGGCCTATAGCAGTGTTTTTGCCTAAAAAAATAGAATGGTGTTGTCCAAAATGCCGGCATTCTTACAGTAAAGAAGAGATACCGCGAAAATATCGCTGCTTCTGCGGTAAAACAGATGATCCTGGTTTCCATCCTTGGCTTATACCGCATACGTGTGGGGAAGTATGTGAAAAACGCTTGTCAACTGGTGACAATTGCAAACACAGATGCCTACTGCTATGCCACCCTGGTCCTTGCCCGCCATGTCCTCAAACTGTGAATGGGGTGTGTTTCTGTGGAAAGGAACGGAAGAGAGTTCGCTGTAGTGCTGCAAAATGGTCTTGTGCTAAACAATGTAAGAAAAATCTTTCTTGCAACTCTCACAAATGTGAAAATATTTGTCATCAGGATTCCTGTCCTCCCTGCAGCTACACTAGTGTGCAGCCCTGCTTGTGTGGGGCTGAGAAACTCAAGCGACCCTGCAGTGACCCTGTCTGGCAGTGCCAAAAGCCTTGCAAAAAACCATTCTCCTGTGGCTATCACAAATGTGAAATAATATGTCATTCTGGTGATTGTGGGCAATGTCCTAACTCTGGCCTGCGGTCTTGTCCTTGTGGAGCCAATCAACGCTTTGTCCAGTGCCCTGATGCCATGGAGACCTGTGTTAGCACTTGTGGTAAGATCCAGGATTACTGTGAACACACTTGTCCTGAAAAATGTCATAAAGGCCCCTGCCCTCCTTGCCAGGTGTTGATAGAGAAGCAATGCCAGTGCCGTGCACATACAAGATCCTTACCGTGCAGTAAAGAATATAAATGTGAGACGAAGTGCAGAGGAACGAGATTGTGTGGCAAACATGGTTGTGCCCGTAAATGCTGCAATGGCAACTGCCCCCCATGCGAAAAAATCTGTGACAAGCCACTTCAATGTGGCAGACACAAATGTACCACGGTCTGCCACCATGGTCCTTGCTACCCATGTCCCAGGGAATCCAAAGTAACTTGCCGTTGTAAGGAAACTTACATCACAGTTCCATGTGGCAGAGAGAGGCACACAAAACCACCAAAATGCAGTCTACTCTGCAAAATCAAATACAAATGTGGTCATGTTGAAGAAAATAAACATTCTTGCCATTTTGGTGACTGCCCTCCTTGCAAGGCTATATGCCATAAACTTTATGAAAAATGTGACCATGATTGCAAAGCTGTGTGCCATGCTTATGTATCAGTAGTTTTTAAACAGGTTGAAAAACCTGCTACACCATGGGAAGTTCAACCACCAAAGACCAAAGTAATGACACTTGATTGTCCACCATGTGAAATGCCTATGCCTATTGTTTGCTTTGGAGAACATGAGACCGGAGAGCAGCCATGCCACACCGCGACGCGTCGACCCTGCGGCCGCGAGTGTGGCCGGCAGCTACCCTGCACAAGACACAACTGCAAACTTCTCTGCCACTTATACGCTCCAGATCCAAGCTATCCTGCTGTTCCTTCCTCATGTGAGCCTTGTAACAGGGAATGTCTGGTGCCAAGACCAAATAAGTGCAGCCATAAATGTGCTAGAGGAGCCTGCCACACAGGGGGGTGCCCCTCCTGTGAGGTTATGGAGAGAATTCCTTGTCACTGCGGTGTAACAGAACTATATTTGCGCTGTCGTGAACTATCTAATGCAACTGAGGAAATGCTTTCATGTAAGCAGCAGTGTCCTAAGAATGTAGAATGTGGCCACCGATGCAGGACCCAATGCCACCTTGGTGCTTGTGGACAGGATCAGGTGTGCACCAAGAAAACTAAAGTTCACTGCAAGTGCGGCAATCTAAGGAAGGAAGCTGCTTGTAATTTAGTTAGGAAGGGAGAAGGACAACCGGACTGTGATGCTACTTGTGAAGCCAAACGGATTGCAATGGCTTTGGAAAAGGAGAAAGAAGACCAGCGAAGAAAGGAGATTGAAGAAGAAAAGAACAGGAAAGAGTTGGCTGAGTATGAATGGAAGTTGAGTGGAAAGAAAAAGAAATACAAGGAAAAAAGGGTTGTGGCTAACCTGGATGAAAGGAACTTCCTGCAGAAGTATTGGATTCCTTTATTTTCTATTATAGTTGTTTTTGGGGCCTCTATTTATTTTATATTTTATGTCCAGTGAGATAGATAGTCTATTTTGTACTTTTATTTGAATTGTTTAATTTGCATAGAATTTTGTATCTTGTTCGCACCACAGCCCATTTGTTACTCACATGATATACCTATAACTTATAAACATAATTAATGTATGAGTATGTAAGAGGGTATTTATTTAGTAAATTAAAAAAATTGTTAGAATAAATTTGTTTCATTGTAGTTTGTTTCAAGGACCATGCCTTGTTATTTCACCCCAATTCTGGCTTGAAATTATATTGCTAAATATAATTACTGAACTGAACTGAAAATGGTGACCTGAGCACTTCATGTGACTGTGAAAATATTTATTGAATGGTGAGATGGCGATATGGAAACGTGTTAATGGGTTAAATAAAACTGAAATTTATTGCAAAAATATATTTACTAAAGTAAAATATCAAAAAAAACTTTATTGCTTACTTTTCGTGTTGACAAACATCACCAATTTATCATACTACCACTGTACCACATCAAATTTACTATTACAAGTTTATCAAATAATAAACTATGGAGAGATCAAATTTTAAAACCCTAAGATAACACAATGTCACCAATGTGTAAAACACATGTATTGCCTATAAATTTCTAATAAGCATCTAGGAACACAATCAAAATAAATATTAAACAATGCAATTTCAAGTGCATTCTCATGACCATATAAATGTTATTGCAGTAGGTAAGAATGTTAAATGACATTTAGTAGGTAATTAAAAAGATATATAATAAATGCCATTATAGCTGTACTTAAATATAATAAAAAACGAGTTAGTGAGTTAATTATCTATTAGATAATAGATAATTAACTCATTATGGTAATTAATGTTATCACACAACACAAGGTCCTAGCCTTCTTGATTCCAAAATCAGACAGTTAACTTGAGTAAGTTTTATTTTCCGATTGCAATTATGTCATGTTGAATAGTTTCTAGAATAAGAATGAGAAATGTTTTCTTTTATTATTAAATTGGTACTTATAGCAAATTACCAATAGATACAATTTCTTTAAAGCTTAAAATGTGAGCAGGAAAATGGTCAGTCATTCTAATTTATGGAAAACAAATTAAATGTAACAGCACAAATTGAGGTCTAAATTGGAAAGTTTTAAATTGACTGAATTTACGTAAATATGAGCTGAGCCATATCCTAGTTAATGTAAATGTGTAAATTAATTTTAATTTAATTAATTTAATTTTAATTAGAAACACAAGAATATAAAAGACAGTAGTAATATTTTTACAAATTATAGTAGAGTAATATATAATAATAGGTATCTAAATTATCATAATAATAAGGATATCTATATAAATGAAACAATTACAAAAATACAACAAAAAAACCGTAAAAAAAATAGTACCTATGAGTATTATTGTAAATACTTATAGGAGAGCTATTGTTTGTTTTTCCTTTTTGTTGATGTTTTTCCATCCACAACCACCATTTCTTAATTAAGCAGCTGGTTTTGTAAATGGATGCATTTTCATGAACTAAAATCTCAATAACAAGTTTACATTAAGCTGCGTTTGTTACTTTTGTTCGCTCACATATCTCTTCCCTTACTAAGCCTGGTAACCTCAATCTCCGAGCCTGACACCTACTGTCATGGCAGGGACTTCAGCAAACGGAATATGATTATTATCCACCCATGACGCAAAGTTTTCAGCCAAAGCAACCACAATTTCCAGGACAAACAAACAATCATTCTCTGCTCTGTGGGCATCCACTGCTTTTCTGTTCAGCACTCTTTCGTACACTTGTGACAGACGATAAGAGTCTTTAGGCTTTGAGTTCGAACTCCATGGGAATCTCCTACGAACCTTCTCTCTGTTACGATGCACTTGTTTTGATAAGTTTGGTTTTTGTTTCGGAGTTATTTCATTAACCTGCTGCATTGGCAAGGTGTTTTCTGCGGCTAGGTCCACCTGATCTAGCGAATCATTCTCAACTTTAGTTTCCTCACCAGCAGACTTGAGTTTGTTTGCCTCCAAAATGTCATAGAAGGCATGATAGGTGTCAGCACACAAAATATCATCAGACAAACTAACTTGCAACTTCTCAAAATGCCTTCTAATTATTGGAAAATCAAAGTTACGTCCATTGTGAGCGATGAGACACACAGGCTTGGTCAGAGTGTTTAGGAAATGGTTGATCATCTCAAAAGTGGTTATATCAAAAGTGGGTTCATGTTCTAGAAGAAAGTTATCCAGTTTAGTAGCTTCAGTGCTACCGTCTGCAATCCTTTTAAGCGGGTTAAAGCACCGCGTCAACTTGTGCAGAACTCTAGGTGTCAGCCCGGGCCTCGTAGCGAGCACATGATCTCTCTTCACAGCCACCATGCTTAACTCTATAATTTTAGTTCTATTACACTCTTCATTAGGAAGACCCGTGGTTTCTAGGTCAAGAAACACGTACGTAGCTACCCGAGTCATCGCGATAACTGAACGAGCGGTAAATCTTACTTAAAGCTCCCAACATAGCTCGTGAATCATGCAGTATGCAGATAACACTATTGTGATAAAGTTGGACTTAGTTGACCCTATATAAAATAACCACGTCCGTAAATATTGACATCATTAAGTTATTTACACTAAACTTAATAAAATGTCATCGAAACAATTCATTCATTTTCAAAGCACATTAAAAAATATCATTAATTCATTATATTCACATTATTTATTTATGTTGATTTATGTACACAATACTATACAAACGTCAAAGTCACATTTTATATAAAAGCGGCCATCCACGTACCTTACCTGTCCGAGGCGAAGTAGGCTCAATAAGCTATTTTCCTAGATAATCAACGGAGAAAATCAACTGACGTTGGTACGCCAAATCGCTTAAAACTTTGTAACAGTAAAGTTTGAATTGAACAGACATACTACTTTTTGTTTCATTTAAATAGACACAGTAGTTTTGATTCTACGAACGTTTGAAATTTTGGATGATAATATTAAAGGGCGCGAGCGCTATATCGTCGGTGATACTACAAAACCGCGTAACTAACAAATTTATGAAAGAGCAAAATAAACCTTACTATATTATTAAAAAGGTGCATTTTGCTCCTTATTTAAACTGTTACTTACGCGGTTTTGCAGTTTCACCGACGATATAGCTCCACTCCACCTCATCGCGCTTCTGTCAATATTTCTGTGTTATACGGAAATGATTTTCAAACCGCGCAGCAAAAAGTCCTCAAAAGTGAAACGGAACGTTATTACAATTAGTAAACAATAATACAGTATTGTATTGTCAATACTTGCCATGTTAAGTGTAACTTAAGCAAATTTAATCATTTTATAGTGTTTAATAGTGCTTTAAATATTACATAAATCTTTTATCGTGTAGTTTCTTTACTTCCTAACACCTAAGGACAATCTTAACCTCCTTATCAGTTTTATTTCGACTTTTGAGTGATGTTGGACGCAATATGTAGGTTTCAGGACTATTTGGACCTTCCTTCCTTCCTTTCCTTTGAATGCAAAATGACAAAATAGTTGAATTAGCATGATATCGCATTTTACAGCTGCTCCCTCAGCCCTGCTTAAGCCCCAGTGGTATTTTAGGGTTAGGTACGTACCCAAAGGGTAAAAACGGGACCCTATGACTAAGACTCCGGTGTCCGTCTATCCGTCTGTCTGTCACCGGCCAGGCTGTACGTCGCGAACTGTGATTGCTAGACAGTAGAAATTTTCACAGATGATGTTTTTTGTTTGCCATTATAACAACAAATACAAAAAAAAAGAATGAAATAAATATTTAAGGGGGATTCCCATACAACAAACTTGATTTTTATAGATATTGGTAGGGATTCGTGCGCGAGTCCGACTCGCACTTGGCCAATTTTTTTAAGCATTATTTTAACCTGTAAAATATGTTGAGGCAGTAGGAGTATAGAAGAGTACAACACTATTTTCTATTCATCATTATATTCTTCATCACTAAAGTTTTTCACTTCATAACAGGAAATATTTAAAACAAGTTTAATTCCTTTCTTGTAACATAATGTAATGTATGTAGGTATAAGTTGTGCAGTGTAATGAAAAATCATGTTAGAGTGTTTTAATATGTCTATTCCAGGGTTACTGGTGCTGACAGGGGTGCTCTGGGGCTGCACCAACCCCTTCATCCGGCAGGGCACGCGTGGCCTGCGCGCTGTGAAGGCAGACACCTGGCCAGGGCAGGCCTGGGCAGAGGTCACTTTCCTACTGGGGAATTGGAGGGTATGAAGTTTCTAATTAGAAAATGGCTAATTTTAACAAAATTGTTTTTTAAAGGTCACCCAACTATCCACATCTTTTTTGGGTACAAAAAAATGTTGGGTACCTAAATAATACAATTTTACATTCTATAAACATATTGCGGGCTTCATTTTATAGGAGCATACACATTGAGCTATAAATTTTCATGTGACCTTTGAAATACTTTCTGGTCTACGGTAAGTAAATGATTTTACATTGATTATTTTAGAAGCATGTAATTTATATTTAATTTATATTATATCATCACGCCTTTTTGGCTCGGCGATAAATATGCAAACAGGAACTTAAAACTGCTTAAAAATACTTTGGATTTCCAGGTGTAAAATATGAAACCTCCCCTAATCGATAATTGAATTTAATACAAAATTAATCCAGTTAAAATATGATGAAATTTCAATGCAAAATCGTGCAAAATAACATTATTTCAATTTCTTTTCAATTTACATGTCTATCATGCTTAATAAAAATAAAATACACATAATATTTACATAAGTACCCGAAACCGACGTGCGTGCATGACTCGATGTATGAATGTTGAAGAAGCGAAAGAAATTTGTCAAGATCGTAGCAAGTGGAAAGAAGTGGTCTCTGCCTACCCCTCTGGGAAACAGGCGTGATTTAATGTATGTATGTATGTATTTTGTTATGAGGTCGTATAGTAACACATACTACTATTGTACAGAAAATAATCCTATATAATTAGACAGTCGAAACATCCTAAATTCTAAAGTAATTTACTCTTAAAAATGCGTAACTCTGCTAAATAAATGCTCTTACGGCTGCTCTACGTCTTTTTAGTATGACAGCGTTTTTTCCATTTCAATTATACGCCTTGTATTTTTCATTATTTTAACGAAAAATATAGTCCGCAAAATTATGATAAAATTAGAGAATGTATATGTAATACGGGAATCGAATAGGACAATAATATTAATAGACTTGATAAGTTTTTAAAAACTTTATAGACACAAGTGCAGTGATATATACATGCATCAGCTCAAAGAGTTGCTCTGCTAGTGTATTATATTATAATAAATAAATAATAATAATAATAATAAAAGTTTATTCAGATTTTTGCGTGTATGCCCCTTTAGAATGAAACCCATGAATCTATTGCTAATTCTTATGATTAGGGTTAGGATTTTGGTGGCATATTGTGGTTATAGAATCCATGGAGTCGCTATTTCCTAATTATTATAATACATGACACTTTGATTTTGACCTTCACTTTGTTGTGGATTATCGCTGCCTGTACTACTACACCCATATACCATCCTTACACGACCCTCGGTCACTCCAGTACGTGGTCCCGTGGCTGATCAACCAGCTGGGCTCGCTGGCGTACCTGCTGGCGGTGCGGCGCGCGCCCCTGTCGCTGGCGGTGCCGGGCGCCAACGGGCTCGCCTTCGCCGCCACCGCCGCGGCCGGCGCCGCCGCCGGGCTCGACGCGCCGCTCGACGCAGGTCTGCCACACCACACACCCAGCACTATACCACACTGAGCCTTTGAGCTATTTATGACTTGGGGTCGCCTGTGTCATTGAGGGAATTCTTCAAGGAAATAGATATTCTAACACTACCGTTGCTATATATTAGGTCCTTACCTATGAAATTGGCGTTTTATATGGAGAATTTTATGAAAACGGTAGTTTCATACATTTAATTTTGCGGATTATTTAGTAACGACAAATGCTAACCAAGCAAAATTCTGTCAGGAATATTGGACACTTCTAAGCTATATTATACATATCTTAGTTACTTAAACATAGTTCGCTTCATAAAACTCTGCGTAATTGAAACACTTGAACTTGCAGCACTTAAAAAGAGTTAAGTTCACACTTTAATTTTAAACATTAAGTAAGAAATTGAACCATATTATTTGTATCTAAAACCTTTGTTGCATAGTGTATTAATGAAATTTAAAAATATTTTGGAAGTTAAAATTGAAATAAATAAATTCCGTACGAAATAAAACACGTAAAAAAAACGCCAATTTCATAGGTAAGGACCCAATATATATTTGAAATAATAATTTATTTATTTATTTAAACTTTATTGCACAATACATATGTAAAAAGTACAAATGGCGGACTTAATGCCTAAAGGCATTCTCTACCATTCAACCTCATGGTTAACAGAGAATACACATGGTGCAAACAGTGTTGAAAATGAATTAAATACCTACTTGATACTACAAATGTATAGAATACATAAATAATAATATGTTCATATGAAACATACATATAATACCTACTCAAATAATCTTTGTTATGAAGAATTTACACAATTTCCAAATGAACATTGATAAGCCAAGAGCAGAGGAAAGCTCATAACCGCATTTTATAGAGTGGCCACAACTTCAAAATCAATCTTAGGAAATTGTATAAAATATAAATAAAAAAAACTAAGCTTACTGACTAATTTTAAATCTGTCATAACATGACGTATACATATATTTATTAGCGTTTTGGTTTGTTGTTCTTATATGCCTCTTTTAATTCTGTATGTTTTGTATATCTTATTAAGTTTTACATACATACAGTGTTTCGGGTTTTTACTTGTCTCTCACTCGCTCTCATACGCTCTTATTTAGAGCGAGTGAGTGAGAAGTACAAATCCGAAGCACCTAAACTGCTCACAGACTCAACTGCTTTGGGCTCGTAATCACTTCCCAACCTCCCCTAAAAACTATACTTACAGAGTGGACAAAAAATATTGGGCTCTGGAGGGGAACTAGGTATCTTATTTCCTTAAGTTAGATCATTTTACTTACAGGTAACATAATTTTATTTTAAAAAATAAACAAAATTGCAATAAAAGATTTTCTAAAATTCTTCAGGCTCATTATTTTTCAGGATAAAATCTCATCGCATTAATTATAGCGAGTGTTTTTTTTTTACTTTTAGCTGGTTCAATTCCCGGGTGAGCGAATTAAAGAAAATATTTGAGTGAAGCTTTGTTTCTTTTTAAAATAAAAGGGCCTTCTGGTACCTCCAGGGCCCATGATGTTTTTCCACCCTGTATAACATGTTTATTTTTTTATGGCATGGGAAGGCAAACGAGCACACATGCCACCTGATGGTAAGTGGAAACAGTGACCCATAGACATTCGCATTCACAAGACTGCAAATGCACTGCCAACCCTTAGGACTAAGATGGAATGCCTCTATGCTAGTCATTTCACCGGCTATCTTATCCCCAAACCGGAACACAACAATGCAAACACCATCCCGTTTAGCTTCTAATTATGTTTCGTGTATTGCAGGGTCCCTCCTCGGCATCGCGCTCATCGTGGCCGGCACGGCGCTCTGCTGCTGGGACAAAGTGGACACGTAGACGAACCATCATAGATTCAAGTATTTGTGTGTTATACTGTGATTTTGTTTGATAGGTAAATTTTAACAGTCACCAAGGGCT
Source organism: Acleris emargana (assembly GCA_927399475.2). Lineage (NCBI taxonomy): Eukaryota > Metazoa > Arthropoda > Insecta > Lepidoptera > Tortricidae > Acleris > Acleris emargana. The sequence goes on from OV656854.1 coordinate 16,241,471, forward strand.
GTGCAATAGGTTTTTACTAGGGGCCAGAAAGACTAAAGAAATATCAGGAGGGCGACCAATAATGACACATTTTTTAGTTAGTTTAACGTGTGTGTATGATCCGTTGCTTCGTAGCTCCCAACCGGGAGATCAGCTCCGATCTGTTCCTCTATTCAACACGGTAAAAACCATATCTTGCGCTGTTTTGATAGCTCTTATTTACTGGACAGTAATGGTGGCTGACGTCATAACAATACCATAACAGGTTAACTACGATATCGTTTTTACCGTCTAGAATACCGGCCATGGACGCGGTTTTTTATTAAGGGACAGTTTTACTCGGGTGGTTTTAGTGTATAACTTTAACAAATTAAATAAAACTAATGTCATCGAACCTAAGCTAGGTTTGTGTTAACTAGACCCCGCTATCGGAGGTGCAAAATGGTAGCTGTCAAGTTCTTAGAGATGGGTAAAGATATTTATGATTTCGATATCGATATTCTTATTTCTTCTGTTCAATTAGTTTTATATGTACCTATGCCATTTAACATGTTGTTTTTGGGATCCATGATAATCATTATCATCAGAAATGTAAACCATTATCAGTACAACAAAAACACTATGGTTGCTATTTTACTTTTCTAATGTTTCGGGTTGCAGGGCATTGCATAAACGCTCTTAAGATAAACCTTTTCAATAAAGGTCTAATACTGGCCACTTAAACAGGTAATAAATTATTTACGTCAGCAGATATTTGTGAGGTAGTTGAATAAATGTTATTGTTTTTTGACATGAATTTATAAGAATTAGTTTTAATCTATTCATTAATTAGTGTAAGTGGTTTGTAACCGTACTAGTTAATTAAATAAATAAAAAAAAAAATGTCATATGGTCCCGTTTTATAAAATAAACACGTTTAATTAGAGTTCTAGACTCTCATGATGGTAAATAAAATTTAGCGATGTATAGACAGACGTATTATCGACATATTATAGCTAGTATTTCAAAATATTTGCTACCCATCCCTATGATCTTGACAGCTACCATTTTGCACCTCCGATAGCGGGGTCTAGTGTTAACTATAAAACTACTATGTCAATTCTAGCTGTTTCATCCATGTATCGGTTCACTATTTCTCCCGGATCTTGTTTTTTCCGAACCCGGTCAGAACTTGACAGTGGCGCCCCCTTGAAGCTTTTATTGGACCCGATTCTACAGTGGCCTCTAAAGTTCCTAATTTTATTTAGGTGTCGCTAAAACACTTTGCTATTCTATGAGCAGCTGTCATAATCAAATCAAATGACAGCGCCATGACAGCGCTAATTTAAATCGGACGCTTCTTATTTTAGGCGGTGTTATACATTGTTAGCTTGACATTCTGGAATAGCACTGATTAAATCTGCCGTCTAAACTATGTCTTAAAATTAGACAATTGAGTTTTAGATAGTTTTAGGCTATTTAAGCGATGTGCACGTAGAATCGGGTCCTATTTAGCTGTAAAAATGGCTACAATATTCTCGATTACTCCCTAATACACAACTAAGTTGAATATATATTTTACTTATAGTTATAATACCTAGCGGCCTGCATTAGAGGACTGTTAAACTCCGTTAAAATCGCGGAGCTCTCAAAATAAATCCATACAAATGTAGCTCCAGCCGTTATCGTTTCTCACCCCCTAAATCAAGTCCGATTTCCACGATTTTTGGATTATGTTGTAGTTATTATAGCGAACTATGGTTCAGTCATTTGGAAAGGATGGATGAAAGAGATATACAGATCGAAAGTGAGTAGAAGGGTCGCCCTAAGCGTACTTTTTCGAATCAAATCGGAGAAATACTGGAAAAGGGAATCTTAAGTAGGTACCCGAAACCGACGTGCGTGCATGACTCGATGAATGAATGAATGTGGAAGAAGAGAAATAAATTTGTCAAGATCGTAGTAAGTGGAAAGAAGTGGTCTCTGCCTACCCCACTAGGAAACAGGCGTGATTTAATGTAATGTCTGTACGTTTCAGTTTTTTGTTTTTAAAATTTGTTTCATTCTGTGAAAAAAATCTTGGAAAGGAAAACGTACAGACATAGTTTTTCATTATACCTACAACATATTCAAAAATAGTAAAAAACGGAGTAGCTTTAAGGGGAGAGAAATGTTATTGCGTTTTGTATTGAAATTTTAAGCTTCACAATACTCTTTAGGCTTAATCAGGGTGGTACTTAGCTATGTTTTACGAAAATCTGTTGAGCCGCATAATTTTTATTCGCTCTGGAAGCAGGGGTCGCTGCGGAACTCTGCTGTCCTAATCAAATAAGCATTATCCCATTAGTAGGCATCGGAGTTTTTGTCGCACGGTAAGACTAATAGCAAGCTATGGAGTCGTCATTAGCCATAAATCTAAACTCTTATTCATATTCATACTAATTTATTTAATTTATCTTAAAATGCCTCTATAGCGGTCGGTCGTATATAATTATCTTAGTCAAGTTATATAAAAAAAAAAAACTATTAGATTATTTTACTATTTTAACATACAATTCGCCACTAGTGTGGCCTTAACCATTCCCTTCTGCCGTGTTTTTATGTATCTTTTGTTTGTTTATATATTTTCGTAATTAAATCAGTATAAAAATGGTAATTATTTTTTATTGTAATATTTATTTTCCAAATATAGCATTAAATAATCGTTTCTGAACTCGTCAACGTTGTTGTCCTTGATTATAAAAAAAAAACCTAATTAATTAAATAAATAAATGAGTATGAATATGAATAAGACTTTAGATTTATGGCAACTGACGACTCCATAGCTTGCTATTAGTCTTATCGTGCGACAAAAACTCCGATGCCTACCCATTAGTAATAAGGTTGATATTGCTACAGAAATTTTATCAGACATACAACGTATTAGCTTAGGAAGGCAGAACTCATTTCATAGGACGTTTCACCTCGCCGATTTTTTATTTCATCGACAGGCATTTCCACGTGCAGGAGCTTTTATTTTATGTAGTCACAAGTCTAACCTAACCTAATGCATAAGATACCCTGAAAACTATAAGGTTTCAGCAGATATTAGCTTTCGATGAAATTAACTTCGGTGAAATGTTTGTCGATATTTCAAGGGGATCCCGTTTTATCTATCATGAGGATTGATGATGTGTGTTGTCAGGAAATAAGAAGACAATTATTTATAATACTTTATTGTTTTCCATTCCATCTCTACCGCTAGGTATTGCATCTAAATGTTTCAATAAATATTGCACTATAGTACTTATTAGTATCTTACAACAATTTAAAATAATAGGCACCAGAAATTATACATTATGCAAAATATTAAAAATATACTTATGTCTCTATACATACAAGCCGTTGACGGGTTAAACGGAAATACAAATATACGATATATTCTTTGGATTTTATTATAAATATAAAACTTTATTATATTACAAATATATCAAGATATTATATTTACATAATATTTACGAAATCGGAAGTTAATGTTAACGGGGCTTCTATATTAGCCCATATTGCTTGTATATTGTAATTATGTCGCTGACGTTATCGTAGCTCTTATTCACTTGGCAGTAAGGGCTACTATTTTTAGTTTTTGTCGTATTTACAATTTTACTCATTTATACAGTTCTTTACGTCACGAGGAAGCAAAATTATATAAACACAGACTAGTAAGATCCGAGCGGCTCCGTCCAAGACACAAATAATTTTACTCCCAAGTGACAAAATAAAGCTAATCACTCCACCTACCAAGTTTTTTTAAAAGAATAAAGCTAATAATTGAACTTGTAATTATGTTATAACAACCTTAAAAAATTGAATTGAATAAAATTTCTATAACAATACAAAAAAATAGAACTGAAATTGACTAGTTTTGATATTGATTGTAAAATATACATACAGTACAACCAGTACAGTGCGATTGATCCTATTGCCTGACGCACTCGCAATCGCGATCGACTTCAAAGTGGAACCATTGATTTCATTTTGTATGCAGACTCGCCTTCGGGCTGTCAAAATAAACGAATGCGATAGCGATTGCGTTGGGCCTGCAGTTTCCTAATAGCGAACAATCTTCGTTTTTCTATGAAACACGAGTGACAGTTGCGTGTGCAAGCGTGATAGCGATAGCTAGCCGAAAGCTATTAAAAAGCTGGCATTTCTGTACAGTCTGTGAGCACCATAGCTCGGCACGGGTGAGCTGTTTTCAGAGTTTGCAAAACATAAATATACCTTGTCATTCAATGGTAGATGTGATGTAATTTTGAAATTATACTATTTCTGGTAAGATCTTCACGTCGCCATCAAAACAAAGGAATTTTACAGCATGCTTTTTTAGCAAAGAAACAGATGTGGACCGTATTTTAATGTACAATTTCACTTCCACTCACTTCAGTGGATATAGAAATATCTTTTTCTATCAAGTGGATATTAAACTCAAGAAGAAATGCGTTCAAAAACAAAAAAAAAAGAATAAAAAAGAAAAAAAAGTACCTACTCGTTTTGTACATAATGTTTTGTCATTTCAGTTTAATTATTATTAATAAAGTTTTATTTTCTTTTAATATTTATTTTTGAGGTGTATTTATATTAATTACGTAAAAAGGGCTCACCTCTGCCGAGCTCTGGTGAGCACTTAAAAGATTCTTCGGTTTTGTACTTCTCTCACTCGCTCTTAATAAGATCGTGTGAGAGCGAGTGAGAAACAAGTACAAACCCGAAGCACTATCGCACTTTAGTTGGCTTTGTTAAGAAATGTTATCATATTTCTTTATTTGTGAAAACGAAGCGTGTGAATAAAATAACTTGTTCAGTGAGATATTGATAGTACAAATTAGGTACCTAAATAATTTATTTTTATGACTAGTTTCATTAAGAGGAACTTTACTCCAAAATTAAAATTTAATTAAAGATCGGTTTTGTAAACGTCTAAACTTTAAGTGTCCATGTAATACAATTTTTCTGCCAAATTAAATACATATGTATATGTATTATTATGCTTGTATTCATTGTGTGAAATTATCCCCTGATTTGTTTTATTTACGGTGCGATGTAAGCATCACGCGGTCACGTTGAGCGCGCTTTGCGCACGTTAGTTTTAATACTATTGGTTAGTGTCCGACCGAAGTTTCGGTTTCGGTTTCGGTTTCGGCCAATTTCGGCCAAAAAAGTGATTTCGGCCGCAGTTTCGGTTTCGGCCAGAATCCGGCCGAAACCTTCGGCCGGGCCGAAATTGCTTCGCGGCCTCTCGCGGCTCTCGCATCGGGAGCGCTCGGCTTAATTCGGGCGCGCTCGGCCGGGTAGGTATAGGTAATGCATCGGCGGCCGTCCCAGCCGGGACCACCGACAGTATTCATATTCATCCCGTTTGTGACGTTTGTTTGTGAACCACGTGGCGCGCGAGAAAATATGGTGAGTGTTGTTTATTTATTAAATTATTATTTATTTTTTAGAATCTGTTACTGCATTTTATGCTGTGATTAATGAACGATACGTTTGATATTAGGATTGTGAATTTAGTTTAGACGTGATACTGATAAGAATAGGTTGTTTGTTTTGAATAATATAATACCTATGCCGCGAATTAGTGAAGTCTTGCAGTAAAATGGTTTAAAATTTCATAGTTTACCTCTAATTATATCTATTTTCATTAAAAATAAACGTTTTTTATTTTGTTTAACTAAAACAGTAGCTGTTCTCATATAAGAAATCCTTGCAATAACCTTTTCCTTACGATTTGTACAGTAATTTTGAATAATTTCATAAGTCTTCAAAAATTTCGGTTTCGGTTTCGGCCGAAATCAGAAAAAAACCGAATATTCGGTTTCGGTTTCGGTTTCGGCTAAAAATCATGTTTCGGTCGGACACTACTATTGGTTGATATTGGCACAGCTCCGCTCCACTCCGCTCATCTCCGCCTCAGTGGAGCTGCGTTAGAGTGGCTTGTGTGACTTAGATTTCATTTAGGTCTGCCTTAGGTCTCGCTCGTGTCTGGCTTAGGTCTCGCTTGGGACTGGCATAGTTAAGCTCCAGGATGACCTAGATGTGGAAAGCGAACGTACGTTGCAACATGTTGGCTCGTAGGTTCGCGCCTACTTACTACCCTTTTCACGGCGTTTTGTCAGACCTTCTATACGTGCGGCCTTTGGACCAAATGTACTAAGAAAACGCTTAACCCTTTTCCAGGCATAGTACATTTCATTGACCACATTCATGTCGCTCAAAATTGAACTTAACTACCTACATTTTATGACACTTTAATTGGACTTTCCTGAAATATGATTTCATAGATCAGTATCCTTCAGGAAGTTACGAATTCGTGGCTCTATTCCATTTCTTGCTTGTGTCCTTACTGTCCTGGAAAAGGGTTAATGTTCTGCGTAACAAGTACAACCATAGTTTTTGGATGCTGATGGGACTTTCACGCTTTTGCAGCGCTTCTGGAATGTTCTGGAAGCTTCAGTGCGATAATGCGCGAAACTTATTTAATGCGTCGCGTACGGGACAGTTGCAACAGCTTCCTAAAATCCATACCATCTGACTTGCCTTATTTAGTAAACACTTTTATAACCTCAAAATGCTCCCTTTTCGCCTAAAATAACAATCTCGTCGTACTAAAATCCTTAAATGATGTAAAATCAGGAAAATGGTATGCAAAATGTGGTCTCTAGTCTCTTTATTCACTAGAAAATGGCCGATTTATCCAAACAATATGCATTTTGAGGGTAAAAAAGCTGCTCCTCTGTCTCCTCTTGTGAAGCGCTGGTAGATTCTTGACGTGTAAAAGTGCCTGTGCGGCCTACTTACTGAATAAATGTCTTTATCTTTAGACAAGTCAGATGGTATGGACTAAGTATCTATACGGAGTTTGGAGCAGACCTGCCTGCGCTATAACGAAGCACTGGAACTCCATGTACGTAGAGTCCAGGGGGAACATACACAGTACATACATACATACATAAACTCAGTATAATGTTAAATAAAAAGTTGTGCTAACAGGCTAAGTATTTTGTAAAATAATAATCATTTGAATAAGTTAGGGTGTAATTTTTTTAACGGAGCCATTATGGACTCGCGTTAGGTCTGGCCAGGCCTGTGTCACTCCGCGTGTAGGTATTAAAAACATACCTCCAGGCGCCGGCCACGGCGGAAGGGCCAATCTAGTAGGCTGCCGCAAGCGAAAGACGACACACGTATAACCACGTATAACCACGTCTAACTTATTATGAACCGTAGTACAGTGAATAATGGCCCATATTTCCTCAAAATAAATTAGAAGGTATGTAAATGAACACGTGCTCGACTGGAACGCGAGCTAAATTAAATCATATTGTCTATCAGATTGAGTACATATTTCTTTGAAAACCGTTGTGAAGTAAAGCTTCTGTAACGCTAGTTACTAGTTATTATTCTGTGGTCTGGCTTAAATCTTACTTAGGACTGGCTTAGGACTCGCTGAGATATAGGTCAGCGCTTGCTTGAGTCTTCCTCAGGTTTATACAGGCGAGATTTAGGCTTGACCCGAGCGAGTCCTATAACTACATAAATGTAACAGAGCTATGCCCAAATTAATTCTTGCCAAAGCCAGTGCAGATATTGGTTATGGTTAAGTCCCTTGATCTAAGAAGATTTGAGGTAAGAAATCGTGAATTCTACATGTTCCATTCTTTATTGTAATTTGTAGAATTCTATTTTTCTTTTATTTTTGTTAGTTCATGACCTTAGGTGGCTTCAAACGCGCTTGTGAACACATATTTCTTGAGTAAGTATGTTGAAACAAGTCCTAATAAAAACAAGCTATGAAAACCGACTATCAAAGAACTCATTGTTTTGTTAATTTCGCGTGGTCTCTTCTCTTAGTAACAGTTTTGTGGTAAAAATTCTATGCATGCGACGCAAGATTGCGTTGCCTCTGCATATGATGAGTTTTTGTTGTAATTATTGTATACGTATCTTTCGAATATCATGAATAAGTAGTCTTAAATTATATTTAAGTATTGTTTTTTTTTTAATCGTATTATTACGACGACGTTTTTGTGCCTGGTGCGCCTTGTTTCGCTAGCGGCCACTAGATGGCGCGATTAGTCTATTTTCCATATTAAGTACTTTGTTTTGGTCGTTAGTAATTTCCTATTTATTTTTCATAACGGTTGCCTCCTACGTTTTTATGAAGTTTGATGTTATTTATTAGGTTGTTTCGGTGTCATCTTTGCCCTCGCATTTTCTCGGAGTGCTGGACTCCTGATTGAAATCTAAAATACGCCCCTGTTGTAACATTTCTGCTAAACCCGGTTAACGTAGCTTTCTAGCCACGGACTATGTTTGGTTTCTAATAAACTCGACAGCCGCTAGAAGGCGCTTTATGCCGGCGCGTAGTTTCTTCTTATCCGCCGCTAGATGGCGCAGCTCGTCCAGCATCGCCCGCGCGCGGTCCGAGTCGCGCGACGCGGAGCACGTCGTGTGCGCACACTCCACGCGGAGCAATGTGTTGCTGCGGTGTAGCTCGGAGATTTCTTTCTTGCGGGCTGAAATGATGATTTGTACCAAATTGTATATTATTGAAAAGTTGAGTTCGGAAAGAAAAGGGGGCAAATAGTATGCTTTATAAATAGTTAAGGCGAACAAAATAGGCTGACATGAAAGTACCACTCCATCGCTGGATATCATACAAGCAAAACATGACATTCGCAAGACGTCATAGTAGCAAAACATTATTATACATAGCAAGACATGAATTAGACAGTGTCGACGGAGCTCCGTTGCCGCGAAGCTCCTATTTCTGTAAATCCAAACCAACCAAACCCAACTATTTGTAAATAATCATGATATTATGCGTATATGTTTTGCTAGTATGATGTTTTGCGAATGTGATATTCTACGATGTACAACTTCGCGTGTAGTAATTTAAAATATATTAGTATATTATCCCTGTTAACAAAAGTCATAGCGCGGTTTCTTGTCCACAGGGGTGAGACCTGTAGGAAGTATAAGTGTAAGTACTAACAGTCACCTACCTACTTGACCAAGCATTTGTGAAGTAATGTGAATCTAGCTTGCCACCTTACAATAAAACTTACTATCAGCCAGTTAATTGTGTAGCTGTTAGCACATTCAATTCTACAAGGCATGTCATTACCTGCTTCAATTTCCTTGTATGAGCGACGGAAGTCCTCTACACCCGGACAGGTCGCGTCCGTCTGGCAGCCCGCGTCCCGAGGGCCGTCCAGCACCGTATCCGCGACGCCGGCGGCCGAGCTGCTGGGTTCGTCCATGGATGTCGCCGGGGCCGACGGTGCCGCCGCTGGCTCCGGCGGACTCTTCAGCGATATGATGTTAGATATATTAGGAATTTTTATCTTAGGATAGTTCAAATACGGCTGCTCGACTTTCAGAGGTTTTTGGATGTTCTCACTGTCAAACCCAGGATTCAAATCGCGCTTGTTAGAATCCGCACCGCTGTACAGCTTGACGCTTCTATCGGCCATTTTGGATAGCCTATCTAGTTCAGAAAAATTCTTCTCAGCTAGCTTGTGGATACTGCTGCCTTCGCTGTCATCGCTAACTGCATCTAACCGTTTCTTTATTAGGTTGATGTTTTCGTTCACGGATTTTTTCATCTCTATTAATAGTTTCAGCTGTCCATTTGGATTTAAATCTACTTCTTGTGATTTCGATTTCTTTGCCGCTCCATCTTCGGCTCCGCCATATCTTCGTTTTCTTTCTTTTAACACTTCTTGCCACGCCTTCTCGTATCCTAAAATACACACCAAAAAGTAAGTTAAACCTACAAATATTTCGTTTTTGCGTACTTCTTTAAAATAAATTTACCAAGAACGTTGTTTCTTACCTCTTTTATAGTTGGGGGTGACTAGAGCAAGTCGAAGGTGTGACAGGAAAATCCGTTTCTTCTGCGTACTTGGCTCCTCTACGTAGCTTTCGAATCGCTCCACCACCGGTGCCGGCTCGTCCGTTTCCTTTAGGACACTATCCTGATGTTCGGACAGCCTGTCCAGTCGACCAACCGTGATGTAAGCTGACGCCACGGCGTCTTTGCTTAAACTTCTCTCTTGACGATCAAGTTCTTTTTCTGAAATTACATTTTTTACATGTTTTATTGCAAATTCCACTAGTATGATAAGTTAAAGGAATTTTCAAGACTTTATGTAAGGTTTGACAAACCTTTATAAGTATCTCGAGTGGCCAGCCGAAATCCAGACAAGAATTCAATCTTATCCTTTTCCACTTCAGGCGACTTGCTTCTATACTCTTCTATTATAGAATTATACTGTTTCAACTCTTCTTCTCCATAGTCACTCTCGCTATCGCTGCTCTCTTCGTCTACTCTCATTTTAGTGTTCTTAAATTCTTTATAGATCTCAGCCTTCATATTCTCAGGAGTTATTATATTCTTAAGATTATCAATTTTCTCGCCAGACTTTTTTATATCAGGTTTTGATGTTTCTGTTTTTGATGTTTCTGTTTTTGATGTTTCTAGTTTTGATGTTTCTGTTTTTGATGTTTCTGATTTTGATGTTTCTGATTTTGATGTTTCTAGTTTTGATGTTTCTGTTTTTGATTTTTCTGTTTTTGATGATTCTGATTTTGATGTTTCTGTTTTTGATGATTTTGATGTTGCAACCGTATCACGGTTTGATAGATATTTTAATCGACGCATTCGTTTCCTCTTTTCGTAGATATCTAAGGTGCTAACTTCTTCAACTTTCGTTATTTTAGGCCTTATATTTGTTATTACTATTTTCGGTTGTAACTTGGAATCCATTTGATAAGGGCAAGCGATGAATAACTTGTCATTTGTTTTACTTTGATCGAGAGGTTTTGAAAACTCACTCGTGTTTTGTGAAACAAATTTAGGATAATCCCCGTTAACACATGGCTGATTAACTTTATTATCTGCATCCACAATCATGGGTACTTGGTACACTATCTGCGAATTTACAATAACTTTTTGGTTAGAAGTTTGTAAAACTATATCGGGTTTGTTGGTTTTACTTGCCATTATATTTGTCTGTAAGACATTGTTACTAGATTTCAAAACTTGCAAATCTTTGCTTACTGTTGCATTTTGTGATTTTAATGTTTTGGTATTAACTGTGTCATTACCACTGTTTGCCGTGCTAGGTTCATTTGTTTTATTTTCATTTATAGTCGTCTTAACTTTAGGATCACAAGGTTGACTTATTTTATTATTTTTTATCATCATCAAGTTAGCTGGAAATTGTACGTTACTTAAATATAAAAAATTGGGCTGTAGCACGACGTTCTTTGTTTCTTGCGTTGATTTATCTTTACTCTTTTTTAGATCCTGTTCTTGCAATGCTCCTGACTTCTCCTTCACGACTATCTTGTTCCCATAGATTTGGTTCTCGGTGATCAAATTCTCGAAATCGTTCTCGTCACTGTTCTCCTGGTGCAGCCGCTTCAGCGCCACCACCTTTGACGAGGATCCGTTCTCGTTTATGTGCTCTTCTTTACATTTTTTTATTTGACCGGTTAGCCGTGAAGGAGCTTGCAAGTTTTTTGATTCAAAACCTGTTCTCTGAATACACGCCTGCGGGCTCTGCTGCTGGATAGTAAGCAACATCTTTGGGTTTGAAGAGTTTTTGTTTTGAATAAATACGATCTGATTTTTCTGCTCCCCGAATGAACCATCAGGTGGTTTGTTTGAGAAGTTTAGTTTATTGTTGTCCGTATTAACTGGATTGAATACAGGTATAGGTGCAGAAACTGGTATCTGCGGGGAGAACGCCGGAGGATCGTTGATTTCACTTGGGCCATCGGTGATCGTGTCCTTCTGCCAAAATTGATCTGTTTTGTTGATAGTTTCTGCTGCTGTTAATAATGCACTTATATTATTACTAGTTTGCGTGTTGGTAATTGGTTTAGGAATTTCTGGTGCGACTTCAATCTCCTTTTGCACTGGTGCACTTTTAATAACGATATTACTTTGGATTTCGACTCTCACGTCTGAATTCTGAAACGCAGGGTTAATTGGTGCTTGCTTTGGTTTGCTAACAGGATTTTGCAAAATTGCATCTGCAGTATTGTTGACGCATTTCATATCAATTTTGCTAATAGGAATACTAGTTTTGAGACTGAATCTTTCAGGGGTTTTCTTAGTAGTATCTTTTGTAAATGCTTGAGAGGGAATTGTCACAGTAGCTCCAGACCCTTGAGCCAACGAGGTGATGCTCATTTTTGCTTCAGACGGTTGATTGCATACAGAAGTTGAAGCCGCTGGTACGATTTCTGGTGTAAAGTGTACTGCAAAGTCTTGCTCCTGAGGTGCAGGTGCTTCAGTAGCCAAAGATTCTTTGGGGCATTCGTCGACTTTCTCTTCACTCTTTTCCCCAGTAGCTTCTTTGGAAGGAGCAAATGATAAGTCCGTTTGGGTTTGGGGCGTTTGTTGATTCTGCTGAAGTGACGTCAAGCCTTGTTGGGAGACTGGCTGGAAAGCTGAATATCCAGGAGTGGAATACAAGTACCCCCCATAGCTAGGGTACCCAGGCTCCCCCTGCATCGTAGCCGTCACGCTGGGGCTAGGGTTGGGGATCGAGGATGGTGATATTTTTGGTGCGTGAGGTATGGGCTTAGGAAGGATGAACGCAGGTTTTTCTAAATAAAAATCATCGTGTATAAAGGGCTCCGGTGGTTTTGGTGCTGGGGCGGGAAGGAGTCCCGGATCTGGGGGAGGCGTCGCAGAGTGGCTTGGTTTTCCTGTGGGAAGAAAAGCAATGTTTTTAGAATGTCTTACAAATGTAGTCCGAGCTAGATAACAACGAGGAATCCCTTACTTCTACTGAATAAGGCGAAAAAGACTTGGAGTGAAGTTGAACATACCTAATAAATGAGTATTTGTCAGTGATTTTTGCTTAGAATCAAAATCAACCCGTACGTATTCAGTAAAAAAAATGCATGCACAAAAGGAGAGGTCTTGCGAACTACAAGCTACTACGAAGCTATGATGCTGCATTATTTGTTTGCTACCCGGACTCAGCAACTTTATAACGTATGGCTGTGGCCCCGACTCCGTCCGCGCAGAAAAATAAAACATACAGTAAAATGTGTATATTTAATCAAGATATCAGTGTTTTCCCCGCACCTCCACCATTTGGAGAGGGGTGGAGATAAACACTGATATCTTGATTAAATATATACTTTTATTCACTTCTTCTCATATTATGCTCAAGAATACATAGCGGTGCGCACTCGGCGCCAGGTTACGTGCGGCTCCCCGAACTATACAAAACAATGAGTCGCTGTTCTATCGAATCATTTGCTTTTAAATTTAAATAATTAAAAGCAAATGAGACGTTGTATACAAAGTACAATGCAATAAGGTTTATTTAAAATGTTTTAACTTTATTGTATTACACTACTTTGCTCCCCTACGGGTAATTATGCTCCCTGGTTATATTGAGGTAATCTGTATTGTAAATCATTCTAATACTTTCATTCACGCGACTGGATGTATACATAGATTATTTTTAGAAAATTGTTTGGTAAATTCGATATCGCCCCTCAGGACAATAGTGACCTAAGTCAGAAATTTTAAATTTCGAGTTAGGTCTCTATAATAATAAATTTATGACTTGAAGTTTGAAAGCTGAAATTTTTGAATTAGGTCACTGTTATTTTGAAGGTGCGATATGTGTATCTTATCATTTACATCATTGGCCTAAGTATGTAGTTAAAATCAAAATATTTATTCAACAAATTTACCACAAACGGGCTCTTTAACACGTCAGTAATATGGTGTGAATCTACAAGCGCGTCGTACAAGATTATCATTGCGGAGAAGAAGCGCCGCAAGAAACTACAGCAGAAGGTCAGACTATTTTAGTGCAATGTCTGCGAGAGTCTCATACATATCGAACTGCCAGATCAAAAGTGTAGTAACTCTAAATACAACTGTATTTTAAAATCAACTTTAATACAACATCTATGAGCTTAAAACAAAACTAACAATGATTTTGAGTTGATGCTGTCTTGATCTAGCAGTGCGATATGACTCTCTATGACTCCTATTTTGGCCATCGCTCGTGGGGGCAAACTCGTAACAGGGAATTTGCTTGTAGTACTAGTATTATGTTTATGTAGATGATCCTTTTTATATCTTGTGTATCAATTGGGGTAGACCAATAAAATAACTCACGGTTTTGTCATTCTAATTCGAAAGAATAAGTAATTTTAAGAGACCAATATCATTAATTTTGTATTTGACACAATAGTTTTTTTTAATATCTCTATTTATTTAGCAGACATTTTATGGATGACATGATGATGACTAAATTGTTAAAATTTGGTTTGTCATTTTCTTATAAATTACAACAATTAAATGATATCTAATGATAAAAAATGATTGTAATAGTGTATTAAAACATACTATTTCATGCGGTTTTCGCCTAACCCGTAACATACAATACCCGAATTAAATAAATGGGTCAATCAACTTTTCTTTGTAGCTCGTTGCCATGGTGACGTCTCCTGGGTCACTCTTTAAAACTATGATTTCAAAGGATATAAGTCCACTAAAAAACTGTTTTATTGGCAATTACACACCCATTCTTTTATGGCCTTTCTCCTGAGTGTGCTAGAAGTATGTATTATAACATTTTTTCTAAGAAACTCTATCACTGTTGTCTCCTGGCTTACGGGACAGAATAACAACAACAAAAAGTTGATCCACCCAAATATTTCAAAAACTTAATAATGCAGAACGGCTTAAAAACTCTGTTTCTTGAAAAGGATTTCGAATTAGACTAATTGTAAAAATATGAAAAATCACAATTTGTTAAATGAAGATTTCTCGATCGACGACACGGCGCTCCCATTACTTAAGAGGATAAATTGCGAAGCGCCACTAAAATCGCGTAGCTGTCAAAAAAATCTACACAAATTTAGCTCAGGCCGTTAACGTTTCTCATCCTCTAAATCAAGTCCGATTTCCACGATTTTTGAATATGTTGTAGTTATTATAGAGAACTAAGTAGGTCTGTACGTTCCTGTTTGTTGTTTTTTTTAATTTGTTTCATTCTAAAGACAAAGACAAAGACAAAGGTGTTTATTGCAAGAACACAGTAGGTACAGACAGTTCTTAGTGTTACAGGATGTGCTTATGTTCTACCTATTTTAGGCATGCAATATTGAAAACAATACTATAAATTCACTATTATAATATTAGTCATTCAATTTTTATTTCATTTTATTATACACTAATTATCATACACCTCAATGACAACACTATGTCACGATTATATAGGGAAAAACTAAGTCCTCACATAGCTCTGTGATATATCATACAAAAGTACTATAGGAAACTAAATGTAAATTTATTTATTAAGTTAATATATTAATTATGTTATTGATTGAAAAACTCATGAACGGAGATTTTGTCAAATTGAAATCTATCTAATAAGTATTTTCGTGGAAAAGAAAACGTACAGACATAGGTTTTCATGATATCTACAACATATTCAAAAATCGTAAAAATCGGACTAGGATTATGGGTAGAGAAACGTTTTCGCATTTTGTATGGAAATATTTAGCTTCACAATCTTCTTAAATTGACGTGGAGCGGCTGATCAATATTTTGTATGGCATGAGAAGGCAAAGAAGTACTACACTGGTCACCTGTAGCACGTTTTATAAAGCTATAAGTTACAATTTTACATGTCCAAACTGGCAACACTGCTCAAATGGCTGGTCGTCATTGGACGAGGATGTGTCAAATGGAAAGTGAACCTGTAAATTGTAATTTGTTCAGGCCACAGATGGGAGGTGGACTCTGAGCCCATAGACTTAAGGGCTCGTTCAGACGGACAGCATTTGAAATGCAACCCAGCTACAAACTAGCAGTTCAAGAGCAGTTGCTACTTTCACTATAGCAATTATTACTATTCAAATTCAAATTCAAAAATTTTAAATTTAATTAAAAAAAAAAAAAAATTTTAATTCAGACTATGCATTCATGATAAATAAATAAATATCAGGAGACAATGTCACACCAATTGACCTAGTCCCAAACTAAGCTCTAGGCTTGTACTATGGGTACTAGACAACGATATAAATACTTATATAGAGAAATATATACTTAAATACATAGAAAACATCCATGACTCAGGAACAAATATTCGCGCTCATCACTCAAATATCTGCCCTTACCGGGATTTGAACCCAGGACCTCTTGCTTCGTAGGCAGGGACACTACCAACTAGGCCAGCGCGTCGTCATACGTCGTCAACGATATAAATAAGACCAATATAGACCAATATTGTAAATTTACAATGGTCTTACAGAGTAATTAAAGCTCTGTATGTAGGTACATGAATCCTTTTAGGGCGTAGCAATACCAATATCTAAAGATACTATCACAAACTAGTCCTTTAATCGCCAAAATCTGAAAAAAGTTGGCAGCCTTCGCGGTTTTTTAAATTTTGACAAAGTTGCTTTCGGCGCTCGAGGTCACAAACTTGGATTTCATTGGGCCAACATCATAAGGGTCAATTTCCCAAGCAATATTTTAAGCTGGCGGCGCTGAAAACCGGGGTGAACTATGGTTAAAAATTAAACTGTTATTTTTTTCTGAATACTTCACGCAGTTGCCTATTTTGGGCAATAAGTAGAATTAAAATATTAATGGAAATAATAATTAAAAAATAATAATTAAGACCTCATTTCTCATCACGGTGGGCTGTCCGCAACCCAGTTTTGATTGCAAAACGTGGAATAAATCAAAAACTATTAATGATTATGAAATACATTTACCTTTTTTAAAATACTAGATAATTAGTGTACAAAAAAAAGCCCTGACTTTTTTTTTAACTATCACACATACCGTCCGGTACGAGGAAATACGTTTGTCCGGAGAAACGTTATCATTACCACCGTCAAATGTTCTGTGCCTTATATCTGCTAAGCTTCAATATGTACGCCACCCACCTCCCGCGCACTGGTAGAGTTAGTCACGCGCAAGAGTTTGGTGCTAGTGGTTGTTTTGTTTTACGCGTTTCTGGCGATAAAATATAAAGGTCAATTCTTGCTTCCGGTGGGGTGGGGACAAAAAAATCCTCATTCCGACGGTTCATTTATTTTTTGTAGTTTTTGTGTGTTTAGTTTAAGATTTATGTATATCACGTACGTAATATTTCTTAATTCTGGAGTAACATTAGTTTAAAGAAACCAGACTGTTGTTTTTTTTTTAATATTTTTGTACAGGTTTCCGTGGTTCTCATTCCGATGTTTCCGGTGTATGAAATACCCACAGAAATGATAAGCAACACCGGCATGATACAAAAGTAGCTTCACTTAGTTATCCAAATAATTATCAAAGGACCATGCGTCAAAATGGGCCTGAAACCAACAGCATTGAGAGTTATGTCAATAAATAGGTCTTAAAATCTACTTTATTTCATTATATGGGCACAAAGTCAAATTCCATTGCAGAACTGAGATATTTGTATTTTAGTCACGGTGAGTACGAGCTTACGATAAATGCATTCGGAGAATATTCATATTCTGGAGGGTAGGTATTGAGCACCTTTGTTGCCCATGGTCCCTGTGATAGTACCTGGAAGGTATCACGGGAATTATTTTACCCGTGGTCCCTGAATTTTGTATAAGCCAACTAATTTAAAAAGGTACCTATAATAACTTAACTGTATATCATTAAAGAAAACAATAAAATAAAACATAAGTACCTACATATACCATGGTCCCTGTGATAGTCCCTGGGAAAAAGGATATTCTCTCATATGAAAATATGTAATGCTGGCCACTAAAGATCCTGACTCATAATATAAACCCAATTTAAAAAATGAAGGTAGGGATATCGACCGTTCCATTAATTATTATTATGTTCGTTCGGTGTCATTTCTTGTTGAATACCGTGTTTTACCAATAATAATATTCTAATATGACTTAATTATTGATGTAATGAGGTAACAGCTTGCTCTATATATATATATTATTAATTAAACAATCAATTGCTACAAAACGTATGTTTATTTCACACACTAACCCTACCCTAATAATTCTGAATCCTTTTTAATAGATCCTATTTACTCTAACTTAAATATAAATACCTCAGTTCTGCAATGGAATTCGGCTTTGTGCCCATATAATGAAATAAAGTAGATTTAAAGACTTATTTAATGACTTAAGTTTCAGCTCTGTTGGTTTCAGAACCAGGCTCCATACAAAGTTGCCCATGGTCCTTTAATTATTTAATTTTATGAAGTCAAAGCAAATGTATAAATATTATAAGCGTTTAAACGTAAATAATTAAGCGTTTAACGATAACCAAATGTGAGTTATTTTGTACTACTAAGCATAATAATATGCATACATACATAGCGTCACGCCTTCATCCCAGAGTGGGGTAGGCAGAGCTATTACCAATAACTCTAACAACTTGCTATATAATATTATATTATAATGAAGAAAGTTCTCACAGATGGAAAAAAAGATTTGTTACAGTTTTAATTTAATTATAAAGGTTTAAATTTATATTAGTAGTACGTTTTTTTTTAAGATCTGGGATATGTGAATTGACATCTAGTCTTGAACGTTATCATAATTTCATAATGTTACATTTTTGACTGAGTTTTTTAGGTATTTCATATTATATTTTTGAGGCCGTCCTTATGACGCACTAATTATTAAGCATTAAGTGATCTAAAGTCTGTGATAAATGATATAATTGCCACTGGGATATTTGTAATATTAGAATTATTGAGTTATATTTTGCTTGGTCAGCGAACTGTTCCTATTAGATTTATATAGGAGAATGTTTTTTTTTTAATTTATAACTAGTTTATTATCATAAATCAATCACAATATTTAGAACATTTTTGAAAACCATATTAAAGAAATAAGTAATAAATCAATCCGGTACATTATAAAAAAAATGTAAAGTATTTTTTTTTTATTCAAACATATGTTTATTTTATAAGCGAATTGTTTCAAAACAAAAATATAAATGTCATTTTTACTCAAACAAAGACTTATAATTATGGTAATTATTAATAACATTAATCTAATTTTTACTCAAATAAAGACTTCTAATTATGTTAGTTACTAATAATAACATTCATGTCATTTTTACTCAAATACATACATACATACCTTCATCCCTGTAATCCCAGAGTGGGGTAGGCAGAGCTACAGAATTACAACTTCAAAAAGTTTTTGACAATTCAGTAACCACAATTTGCACTACTCAAATAAACAGTGATAATTATGATAATTAATTATTGACTTTTTTCATTTATTTTCATTCCGGTGGATAAGATTTCATTTACGTGGGTCGTTTCTATCATTCCAATGGGTATTTATCACTTCGGTGGATACTTTTTATCATTTCGGTTTGTATTTATCATTCCATAGTTTTATCAAATATTCTATCTCGTATATCTCATAAACTATTTATGACTTTGAGTGTCCCTTAACACCACGTCTACAATATATAACAATGCCTAGTTTAAAATGATAAACGTTCAAAAATACACAAAACTTAAAAATTGCACCGAAATGAGACAAAAACCAGAAATGTTGAAATTGACCCATAAACAAGTCTACAAAAAATCAGAAATACGGGATTTGACGCAAACTATACTCGAAAATCTAATTAGATTCCAAAATCTGACAGTTCCCATCTTGATTATTTCTTTATTAAAATATTATTTCATAGACATATCAATGAGAACTCGTGTAACCAGTAATATTAGGGTCAGTTTAATTGATAAAAATACCTACACTTAAACCAAAATGCAGTAATCACAGCGAATGTGCGTCGGTTGAGGTTAGGATTTTGGAATCTAATTACAGTTTCGAGTATACGCTGTTCTTTGAATCCCCAATTTTACAGGAGTAGGTACCTAGTTATTCATTCTAAATTTTAACTGCGGCAAAACCAAGAACCCATTTTGTTAGCATGCCAATTGAATTTGTATTATATTATTATAACACATTTTTCTTTATTTTTTACCATGGCCTCAGGAATCTCTTTGGTTAAAGAGCATCACCGCCTTATATCATACCACCTTATCACCTCACAGGCATTGCTGGACTTAGCGCCTTCTCGGTAGTTAGACGCGCTGACTGCTCTCGTGCTGTTGCCTTCCAACAGTTCCGCTTGCCACCACTTGCCACCGGTAGGTATCCGGACTTTTGACCAAATTATCATTTGACAAACTATATCGTTTTACAAACTTTCATTTCGCAAAAATGTATTTGTGCTTAAACCGTTACATATTACATTAGTTGCGTAGGCTTATTGATTCGGTTAGGTTAACCACAAAAAAAAACCGGCGAAATGTTTGCGAAATAAAAATTTGTAAAATGATATACTTAGTTTGCCAAATTAAGATTTGATAAAACATTAGTAAACCCTTGCCACCATATGTCCCAGGGCAGCGAGCAACCAACAAGCTCATACATATCCACAGTTGCATCGTCAGATCGTATTTACGTTTGAAGACTTAAAAAATCAACAATATTGAGTGAACTTTAATTTGCACTCCCAGCCAATAAGTAGGTATACTTAAGTCTTAACAGGGATATCTTTGTAGTGTTATTGACAAATTACCATAGTGCTTATCTATAAGTCAGGTGTAATAGTCAAATGATAGCAGTCCAAACGAGCTAGACAGACAAAACGGACACATTCCAAAATAATTTTCTCTTGCATTGAAAATGTTATACGAACAGCTTCTAATTTCAAAATGCAACACTGACTGATTTTGGAATGTGTCTGTTTTGTATTCAATGAACGACTGAATGCCACAGGCACACATCCCTCTCCCACTTCTAAATAGGTACTACTTATTAAAGATAGTGCTAAACCTATCCTAGTTATTCCGTGACATAGTGGAACTGCCGCTGCTCCATGAGAGCTGACCCATTGTACAGACCTACTGGCTATTCGTGTGATGGCGTGCCTATTCCACTCTACAGGTTAAGCTAACATAAAAGTTTATCTTTTTGTCTGCGTAAGCCCTGTATTTAGACCTAGCTTTTATCTGGCTTATGTTTTTACACCTTACCTTGATTCATATGTTAATCTCCTCTTCCCTTCTCTATCTATTATCTCTGAATAATTTATATAAAACAAAGTCGCTATCCTCGTTCGTCTCTTACGCCTTTAGTACACCTATGCGTTCGTATACGACAGTGAGTCTTTGCGAAACCAATGCGGTAGCGAAACCTTTGCGAAAAGTTAGTTCCCTATAGTTTTTTTCGCATAGAAATGTCATTATTCGTGGATGGCAACTGGGTTAGGACGTTATTTCAGCATGTCGTCCCAGTCGTATCATCAGCATGGCGTCGGTATTAAAAAGAAAACGTAGAATCTAAGGTCATGAAGTAATCTCTGTCCTTACCCTCTGTACCCATCTTTACTAGAAGCGACTGACTCGTGGACCCACTACTTTTACCCCACTGCTATTCGCTTTCGTCAGAAATTCATCAGAAATTATTTTTATTCCGCATAAGTCCGTAGGTTAAATTCGTTAGGTATCTTTAAACGCCCGAAGGGCAAACCACCTAGAAATAGGAACCCTGCCTCGCTCCGTCGAAAAGAGCAGTGGGACGAAGTAGTGGGTCCACGAGTCATATGCGGAATTTTCTTCCATGAAAGCTCTTTTTTGTACGCATTTTCGTAATCCACGTGTCCAACTGCTTATAACTCGGGATAACTCTGAATCAAATTCAACATCTTTCTGTCCGCCCGGACAGAACCACGTGGTGATGCGAATCACCGTTATCGGACTCCTGCGTCTGTGTAACGACCATTTCGCATTGGCATGCGAAACAGTATCGACAAGGACGCAACTGTCTCATCTCGCTGTAGAGTGAGTGGGACAGCATATTCGCATGCAAACGCGTAGGTTTACTAAAGGCGTTAAGCCTCTTGCTTCTTCTAACCTACCTACGCAACGGTATTGAAGCAGTTTTATAATGGGTTTCATTATTTTCGCTATTTATAAACTTAGAATAATAAAAATTACGTATGAATAATCGTAAGAAATAGTTTATGTACCGTAAGGTCCGGTGTACTCCGCCACACTCCGCACTATATCCGCAAGGCTACATGTACCTACTTGTGCGTAATCTGTGGTTTCACTGGATGGTTCCAAAGGAAGAAAGCGCTGGCTTTAACGCCAGCATGAGAACGCTACGTCGGAACCAATTCGTGACGACAGGTATTTTGTCGCCTTTCTACATGTTGGGTCCCTTTATATGTATCAGAATAGTGTACGCGCATAGAAGGAAAACAATAGTTATTTGTTCAACAAGAGAGCAAAGTTGGTTTTTGCTGCGAGTGATGATTTTGAATCCCGAGTAAGCGAAGGATTCTATTATTGAATCCTGAGCGTAGCGAGGGATTCAAAGATAAGAGACGTAAAAAACTTTGGTCTCGTGTGAGACATACAACTTTTCACCTCAGCAGCGAGAACAACACAGCGTAAAGCTGGTAGGGCCAACGCAGGTCTTCCGTTGTGACCATTTGGTGAATACACGACTAAATAACGACACGATCGCATATGCATCAATCACAAGCATTTTTGCAAAATACTAATAAAATAAAAAGTGGAAAAAATAAACATGAAACAGATAAAACCTGTCACTCAACTTGATAATGCCGTAGTGCAAACACAACTTTATACAGCTTTATGTAGTCTGTGGCTTTAAAAAAAACCTAACTAGGCCTTGTCTATGGCTATTGGCTACAATAATCCCGCTATTTTTGAAATGCGTTCTGAAACTGCCCCCGCGGTTTATGTCACGAAATTAAAGATTGTTAAAACGATAACAAAATTATGTAAATACTAGTGTCCAACCGAAACACGATTTTTAGCCGAAACCGAAACCGAAACAGAATATTCGGTTTTTTTCTGATTTCGGCCGAAACCGAAACCGAAATTTTTGAAGACTTATGAAATTATTCAAAACTACTGTACAAATCGTAAGGAAAAGGTTATTGCAAGGATTTCTTATATGAGAACAGCTAGGTACTGTTTTAGTTAAACAAAATAAAAAACGTTTATTTTTAATGAAAATATATATAATTAGAGGTAAACTATGAAATTTTAAACCATTTTACTGCAGTTATCAAGACTTCACTAATTCGCGGCATAGGTATTATATTATTCAAAACAAACAACCTATTCTTATCACGTCTAAACTAAATTCACAATCCTAATATCAAACGTATCGTTCATTAATCACAGCATAAAATGCAGTAACAGATTCTAAAAAATAAATAATAATTTAATGAATAAACAACACCATATTTTCTCGCGCGCCAAGTGGTTCACAAACAAACGTCACAAACGGGATGAATATGAATACTGTCGGTGGTCCCGGCTGGGACGGCCGCCGATGCATTACCTATACCTACCCGGCCGAGCGCGCCCGAATTAAGCCGAGCGCTCCCTATGCGAGAGCCGCGAGAGGCCGCGAAGCAATTTCGGCCCGGCCGAAGGTTTCGGCTGGATTCTGGCCGAAACCGAAACTGCGGCCGAAATTGGCCGAAACCGAAACCGAAACTTCGGTCGGACACTAGTAAATACATGATAAACTTCTTATTTTTCATTAATTTTGTCTTCAAAACATTAAATAAAAAAAATGATTGTACCTACTGTATAAAATAGTTATAATAAACACATTTCAAACTTTAACAGATAGTTTTATTTGCAATTTTACGGTTATGTGTGCATCCGAACGTGCGTTTCTTTTTGGGCCTACTATGTGTGGAATTTGAAAATCGAACTTCGAATCAAGTTGTTTCTATCTCTCGCTTTTTTCCTATCGAAGTGAAAGTGACAGAACAAAGTGAAGTTAAATTTTTTCGAATGTTGTGAGTAGCCCCAGCACTGCTCACGGCATTTAAAAAAAATAATTAAAAAGCTACTTTGCCTCTCGCTCGCAGCAAAATTGAATTTTGCTCACTGTTTTTAAGCAGCAAAACCTGCTTGTTTGAGCTGCTGAGGTGAAAAATTATGTAGATACATGATAAACTTCTTATTTTTCATTAATTTTGTCTTCAAAACATTAAATAAAAAAAATGATTGTACCTACTGTATAAAATAGTTATAATAAACACATTTCAAACTTTAACAGATAGTTTTATTTGCAATTTTACGGTTATGTGTGCATCCGAACGTGCGTTTCTTTTTGGGCCTACTATGTGTGGAATTTGAAAATCGAACTTTGAATCAAGTTGTTTCTATCTCTCGCTTTTTTCCTATCGAAGTGAAAGTGACAGAACAAAGTAAAGTTCAATTTTTTCGAATGTTGTGAGTAGCCCCAGCACTGCTCACGGCATTTAAAAAAATAATTAAAAAGCTACTTTGCCTCTCGCTCGCAGCAAAATTGAATTTTGCTCACTGTTTTTAAGCAGCAAAACCTGCTTGTTTGAGCTGCTGAGGTGAAAATAATATTTTTTTATTATATTTATTTTCCATTACAAATGGTGGTCTTTGCCTATTTATAGATAGGTAGGTTAGGTCCTAACCTAACTACGCGATGTGTGGTATATTCGGTGGTTAAAGTAGAGAAGACAACGACGGCGGCGGTGGCAGGCTTCCCGAAGGCTCCATGCTATTGGTACGCGGCGCGGCTCATGCGCGAATCCTGACATGCGTCAAATCGGCGAGCCGTCACGTGGCAGCGCCGCCAGTGGCCTGTTTTATAAAACAACAAATTGCAATTTACAGGTTACAAGCTTCCATTTGACACAACCTCGACCAATGACGACCAGCCATTTGAACAGTGTTGCCAGTTTAGACCTGTAAAATTGTTACTTGTAGCTTTATAAAACGTGCCACAGATGGCGCGAGCAAAGACGAAGCTCTGATAGGCATGGTTAACCTTCCTGAACGTTGTTCTTAGTTAGTAAATTGTCGCTTTAACGTATTTGACAGATTAACGCAGCTGTTCAAAGATGACGTTAAAGTGGCATTGCTCTAAACTGTGCAGCCACTTAAAACTGCCAGGCTGCAAGCTGGCCGACCAGGGCCTGTTTTATAAAGCTACAAATTACAATTTTACAGGTAACAATTTTCTATTTGACACAACCTCGACCAATGAGGACCAGCCATTTGAGCAGTGTTGCCAGTTAAGATCTGTAAAATTGTTACTTGTAGCTTTATAAAACGTGCCCCAGAATGTAGGTGAACAGTTGGATGTTTCCCGTTTGTCCGATAAATCGATCCTGTGCGACTTTTTTTTCCCGTTCGCTATACTAATCTAACACCGTCGGTTGAGCCGATTGACCGGTCGACCGATCGGACGGAAACACCCGAACGTTGGGTCAGATCTATAAGAAGGTGGTTTCATTCGGTAACTCGAATAGGACTGATTGCCTCCTGAATTTGGTCTGCCAGTGGAACCCGCCTACGTCGGCTGTGGCAGACCAACATTTTCAAGTTCTTCTTTATCGGTTTTCATACTTCCATTCGTTAACTACATGCGTATTTTGTTGGCCAAAAGATCCTTACAGAAAAATCCTTGCAAAAGTGCCAAGTTGCACCTTGGCAAACCAACTTATTTTAAGACCACCAAAGGTCTTTCTACAGATTGCTTAGGTAGGTAGGACTTCGAGCCGCCGGCTCTCGGACTAATACTTAGCCAATCAAAAACGATGTCGTACTTATGCTTGGGCCTGCATAATTGAAAAATCCGCTCATTCCAGAAATGCCAGAATTTACAAAAAACAAACTACTATTTTTACCAGGTCCTCTAAAAACCAGATCCGAAATGTTGGGTGAAGATACTACACAATATCCGAATTTGTATGTTTAGTTTTGGGATTCTGATATATTGAGTATCAGGTATTTTAAAATACTGGTATTTCGGGAATGGGCGGAAAAATCACATAACATCACATTAGTTTCCCCCCACTTAAAGATTAATGTGGTAGCCAATAGAGTATAGAATGCTTCGACTACTACATTACAATTCGCTAACTTCCTCTCTTTGCCTTCTTTGGTACCTAATACGGCAATTAGGGTCCCTAGTAACTTGACGACGCGCTGGCCTAGTTGGTAGTGAGTGTAGTGACCCTGCCTACGAAGCTAGCGGTCCTGGGTTCAAATCCCGGTAAGGGCAGATATTTGTGTGATGAGCGCGAATATTTGTTCCTGAGTCATGGATGTTTACTATGTATTTAAGTATATATTTCTCTATTTAAGTATTTATATCGTTGTCTAGTACCCATAATACAAGCCTAGAGCTTAAATTGGGACTAGGTCAATTGGTGTGACATTGTCCCCTGTTATTTATTTATTTAAACAAAGTTGCAAGTACGTCATCACAAAATCTATAGTAAAACTAACTAGTTTAATAAAAATAAACCTTTAAGTGACTAAATCAAGGCATTGCCCTCAATCGAAATCTAAAACTTTATTTCTAAGAGCATAAATTTAACCATTTTAGAAAAATGATAACATTGTAAATTTACTTACCTAGGGACAAATCCTTTTGATTTAATACAATATAAAAAATACTGATTCACACTCAAAAGACCGGCAATTGTTACGAAGACGCTATACCAAAGAAGAAACCGCCGACGAATCCGACAGAATAACAGCTGTTTCTTCTTACAAACCACACGACGGAGTCAACAATATTTTGGCTCTGCCGCGCCGCGTCTTTGACTCGTTCCCAGTTGACCTGGATGTAGCCCCATTCGCACGCAAAGTGGAGAAGGAGGACCCCCCCACCCAGACCAAACGCCGCAATCTTCCCCACCTTGATAACTCCAGCTCCGGTTAACCACCCCGAAACAGTCCCTAACATCAAGTTTCGGCTAGACTTGTTCTGAGATATCTTGTCCAGAGTTATGTCTAAGTAGGATTTCTCTTTTATCTCTTCGAAACTGGTAAATCTTGAAACATCGCGTAGGTCTGGGATCGGCCTGGACATGTGGCATTGCCTGCTCAGCTTCGAAAGCCGTAGGTACAGAATGGTTTGTATAGCAGTATTTACTTCTTTAAACTGGATTGGAAAAAAAATTGGTTGTTTGGAAAGATGTCAGTACTGTCAGTGCCTTGCATACCTCGATGTGTATTCGAGGCGATTCGAGGTGATGATCATAGAGTGCATTTTTTGTGTTGTCTCTGCTAAGAATAATATTAATAAAAAGGTTTTCCTTAAACATTGTTATATGTCCGTAAAATATCGTATAAGTCTTCTCACATTTATCGACGCGGAATCTGCTAAGCCCAAGTTTCAGGTAGGTACCTAGTTTATCTTTTGAATTGGATTTAGATTGTTGTGCGTAAGTTTAATTTTTTTTCTGTAATAACTAATAATTCTTTAAGGCACCTTCATTCTCTACAAGTGCAATTGATTTGTTTTAGGTACTCTATTGTATCTACATTCGTTTCAAATTATGGATATTTTAACCTTCCCTTGCATGTTTTGATTTGCACAAAACTTAGATTATTTACTTTTCCTATCACTGTTATGTAAAAGGTAGGTAATCAAATTCAAGTTAAAAGGTTAAAATTTTGTTCGTTGAAAATTTAATTTAACCTTTACCACTTGTTCAACGCCAACGAACGGATATATAGCCAGCCAGCGCAAAAAAGACCTGAGTATCTATGAGGCCAGGTTGAGATAAGTTCTTGTTTTAAGCTGTTATTGACTAGCCATGGTCTTGAAAAGGAGAAGTATTTTTGGTATTTGTATCTGTAAGGTCTGTAGGTAGGATTGCCAGGTCCAAAATTAGAATAGCTGGACACAGATTAATATTTAGCCGGACCTTTTGCCCTGAAAGCTTGACTTAAAAAATAAAGTGTTTGTGTATTTGGTAGCCTATCGATGTTTCGGATAAATTTTGTCCGCTGTTTTGTTTGTCCGAAATTTCCTGTTATTCGAAATCTCTGTTATTTTTTTTAAAATGGGATGTAGGTATCTACAAAACCTGTAGGTTACATTGGGTTAGTTTTTTAAAAATCAAGGAACGTTAAAACGATTCAGAGAAAAAAGTATTTTCAGACAAACGAAAGAGCGGACAAACGTTTTTCGAACTTAAGGGTGCGGCTCCACCGAGGCGGAGCGGCTGTGCCAATATTAACCAATAGAAGGCGCATGCGGTCACGTCGAGCGCGCCTTGTGCACGTTAGTTTAGATTCTATTGGTTGATATTGGCACAGCTCCGCTCCGCTCCGCTCGTCTCCGCCTCGGTGGAGCCGCACCCTTACATAGGTAACCGTGTATTTATTACTATTACGAATTAGAGACAATACTCTTAATTATACCTACATTGGACCCGATTCTACAGTGGCCTCTAAACTTTCTAATTTTATTTAGATGTCGCTAAAGCACTTTGCTATTCTATGAGCAGCTGTCATAATCAAATGACAGCACCATGACAGCGCTAATTTGAATTTGACGCTTCTTATTTTAGGCGGTCTTTTACATTGTCAGATTCTGATTGACATTCTGGAATAGCACTGGTTAAATCTACCGTCTAAACTATGTTTTAAAATTAGACGATTTAGTTTTAGTTAGTTTTAGGCTATTTAAGCGATGTGCATGTAGAATCGGGTCCAATATGTTATTACGAGTCACATTGTCCCCCGCGCCGCCTGCGGCTCCTGCGAGATCGCGAGTGATGCGTTGACCAAAAGCCTGACAAAATCTGAACAGGCCGGACTTTTTACAAAAAACTAGGCGGCGTAAAAAAACTGTGTAACTTACGTGCCTCCAGCACAATAAAACCTTTAAATCGTTATAAATCTTAAATGTTCCTTAAAAATTTAAAATTGATGCAAGAAACATAAATATGATTTTTAAATACCAATTCAATGATACTCCCAGTTGTCATAGGCCGTAGACTCTTTTTCCATTTTACAATATGGCGTCTGGTTACCACCATACCTATTGAATTTTGATGAAGTACAGTCATATCTTTAGTAACACTCACAAGACTAAAGCAAATCGATTGACATACAAACATTAATCTCTTTAGCGTCGCGCAGTCGGGTAAAAAACCGAACACTTGGCAACCCTATCTGTAGTTCTAGTTTCATCGTCACATGCCTACGACGGATAAGTGTTTTACAATAAACATCAAAATATGCCTTATTTACGTGCAATAAATACTTTACATTCAAACATAGATGTACAACAGACAACGCAAAACAATATCCAAGTTTAATAGCGTAATGTTCAATAGTCCAGACGGAACATCGAATTTCGAAGTTACGTTAGCCCCACCCTTTCTCTCGATTTAGTCTCGAATGACGAGTGACAGGGATGGAGACCTTCGAACTTCGATTTTCAAAGTAGTTTCATCCGTCGTCGGCATCGGTTACCTACGACTTTATTTAGCGTAGGTTTAAAATAGTAGATTGTTAATCGAGGGATAAGTGATCGATCCCATCCCAAAACATATACCTAGGTGCAGATCGCCAGAGATTGCGGCTAGGTAAAAAGAGTGCGGGTGTGCGGTTCGAGGGTGAACTTGATAAAAAAAAAAAACTACTCGCGTACTATAAACCGCTAATATTGATATTGCGTAACCGAAGCACGAAAACAATTCTATAATGAGGGTTGCCATGGTAATAACCAGGGATCGGAAATTCGGATCGATATTTACCTAAAGTTGGCAAAATCCCGGAAAAAGATGGCGAACAAGGCGTCGGCTTCTTAAAAATATTATTTTAATAATATAAGTTCCGGGATTCGGGGATTCTACAAAATGTTATTATAATAATTACTTTTACATGTAGGATAAAACATTCATTTTTGCTCCTATAAATTCGTTAGGTTAATGAGTTACAGGTAAATTAAATAACATTTGGTAAATCAATACATGAAAAATAACTTCAAACAGTTAATATAAATAATTGATTATGAATTAATGCCGGTGCAATTTATTTATTTTGAAATCCTAGAAATTTTAGTAATGTATTCTATGATTGAGTCCGCCTCCATACAACTGAACAACAAAGCCGGCGCTAAAGTATAGGTAAATATCGATCCGAATTTCCGATCCCTGGTAATAACAGTTCTATAATAATAATTATAGCATTTTTATTTATTACCATTGTTACGATCATTCCGGATATCAGTCATGGCGTTTAGTGAACACTTTGCATCCTAATTCGTATTTAGTAAACCGTTAAAAAGTTTTAATATCAATTATTTTTGACACTAATTATGCGTTATTTTTTTTATTTTTTATTATTTTCTGAGATATTAATACTAGATGATTAATATCCATGGATTTGTTATTTGGTTACCATGGTTACGTTCAATATGGATATTAACACGTTCACGGACAGTAATAAAAAACCATTTTAATTTGAACCCCGTATTTATGACGCCCATGCTATTAGCCGGTATGATACACGACTGCTATAGCATCCGCGTCCATGAACGTGTTAACGAAATGGCGTTTCGTTCGGCATTCCAACTTTTATGATAAATTTGTAAACATTTAGCAATAAAATTCACGAACGCCAATCGGAATAATGAAAATAACTTTACTGACAAGGAATTTGTTAAAAAAGTTAGCTATAGTTCCTTTTTTTCATTATTATTTCAAGCCTGTAGAAAAAGTTATGTATGCAACGGTACTTAATTAGCTCATTAATTCATAGCATTTGTACCGTAACTATTTAAATTTCCGAGAACGAGATAAAAATAAACAAAGTGTTCTGTTATTATCACGACTTAATAATTTTTATTTTTATTCTTGACATTAAAAACCTATTTAAAAATGAATATGAATTATAAAAAAAATGTTTGTTCGTAATGGCTGTAGATATAAGAATCTTTCTTTGTAGGAACGAGCAAAAATGGTTTAATGTTTGACAAATTCTCTAGGGACGAAATGCCATTTTTATCTCGCCATTATGATATCAATACCCTAACTTCCTGAACAGGTATGATGAAAAAGTATTACCAAATGAGTCAATACCCACCCTATAAAAGCCACTCTTGTATAAGTAGCACAATAGTTAACCCGCAACCAAAAAAGAGGGGTGTTATACGGTTTACGTGTGTCTGTGGCATTGTACCTTCCCAAAGGGTGGGCCGATCAGGCCACGATTCTTTTAACCTTTTGATCGTCTTACGTCAAATACATAATGTGTCACTCACATGCCAAACATGTTTGCTATGCTATACAAATTAAAACTTAATTCATAAGAAAGTCTCATATTTTAATCTACCTTTTCGCCGCCATTTACTTGATATAAAGTCAACTATAAAGTAGAGGATTACAGAGCAAAATAAACCTGAGTATTCGTGACGTAAGGTTGAAATTATCTGTGGGTTGCAGCTGTCATTGGCGTGTGAGGACGACTTTTGTATAAAGATAATGGCGGCGAAAAGGTTAACTTGTGTCGGCTGTGGCGTCAGCTTTCAAAAGGTTAAAAGAGAACGTTTTAATCGATGGTGTTTAATGAAATAAAATTGGTTGGCCGTTTAAGAGATACGCTGAAAGAAAGGGTCGCCAATGTATTGCGGGTGTCTATTTAGTAAGTACTAATATATATGACTTATTTTGTAAGGAAACCTTACCATACATACCACACTAACATTTTAATTCTTTCAATTTAATTTCGTAGTAAACTTCATAGTTCTTCGACGTCATCTGGATCTTTTCGTACCCTAATGGAAGACATCAGCCGCTTGATTACCGACTCATTGTTGGTCATCAAAATATTTCAACCTTTTGAACGTCGAATACAAAATGCGTCACTTACACGTAAAGCATGATTGCTACGTTATTCAAAATACAACTTAATTGATACGAAACAGTCTCTATTAATCTTGAACTTGTATCGGCTGTACCGTTCCAAAGGTTAAAAGGTTAAATGAATATTTGAGCTTTTGTGCGTCAATAGTTTTTTACCGTACATTGTCAACTGTTTCCACGGAGAACCTTACAATTTTGTCAAATTGTACAGTTGCAAAGTTCTGTGGAATATGGGGCAGGATGTCATAATTATGCTGAAGTAAAGCTGCTGGGTCCGGTGGCGTCCGCAATACGATAAGACCGTTTGTTGACGCGACTTTTTATGTTTCTAGATAATCCCTTATCTGCAGGGATTTTTTAAATCCCATTTCACAACTAAATATGAAAACACCAAAAGTGAAGTGACGTGAAGAAGAAAAAATATGTTTTTTCTCAACTGTTTGTTACATGAAAAAAAAGTCATGAATATTCACTTTTGTGACAACCGATTTGTTACCAATGGTAGTAATGGAAGCTGGGGATGAAGAATTTCCAAGGTGTTGTCACTAAAATGAATATGGATTGATATTACTACTGTGATTTTTTATTCCGAGTAAGTAACAGTTGAGAAAAATCATTCCCAGTGGTTACCACCACTTCATTTCTAACTTTAATTTCAAAAAAAGATTCTTAACCTTTTTCATTTTGTTCACTGCCCCAAAACATGATCAATATGATCATATTTAAATAACTAACTATACTAAAGTATAAAATTTGATTTTTTATTCGTATAATTAATTATCAATCAAATAAACATTTCAATTTATAAGTAGATTGTCAAATACACGATCAATCCCCTCAAACTGATTTAAATAGGTACGTACTTGTGAATTAAAAGGTATTTAAATATGTATGATTATATTGATTTTGTTCCAGGCAGTGTACTGAATGACCTGTCGTGACATTTTAACCTTTTGAGCGCCGTACGTCAAATACAAAATGCGTCACTCACACGCCAAACATGTTTGCTATGCTAAGCAAATTACAACTTAATCCATACGAAACGAAGTGTCTTTTAATCTCTAACTTGTGTCGGCTGTGGCCGTCGGTGGCGTCAGTGGCACGACTTTCAGCTGTCGGCCAGAGCCGACTGTGGCGTTCAAAAGGTTAAAAGATTTACCCTACATTCATGTTTTTTTTATTTATATTTTATACTACTTTTTTCCATCTGTTACCTGTGGTAATAACAGGGAATAAAATTTATAGTAGTTACCGTCTATTTATTTTGGTAGTAAAGAAATAAATTCCCAACTGTTACCAGTGGTAACAAATTATTGGTAACAGGTGGGAATATCCCAATACTTTAGCAAGGTATTGTTTTTGTATTGGACCAGGATCTTTATTTTTATTTATATTGTTTATGCATTTGCCACCAGGTTAAGAAGAGTTACAATTACAGCAGATCGTTAACAATGTTATAATGATACGGTTTAAATTAAAGTCCCCAGTCCCTGCAGGCACTGTCCCCGATTATGGAAAAATTTAACGCTGTGGATAAAGTATCCATCCGTCATCTTTGAACTATACACTGGTTAGAAAGTGACACATGTTTTATGCATGTTTATTTACATCGATAAACCCTTATATGTATGTTTTGTTAAACTGGCTGTTGCAAGTTTTTATCAGTCCGATAATATAGTTTTCATCACACTTGCACGTAAACAGTATCTAAACATACAGGTTAACTTGGCCGCAATGCCCCATATAAAACCCTCGACCTTTCTTTTTACCATGAAGCCCAAGGTCGGTAAGTAATATTTTTTTAATTTATAGCACAGCACACAGGTCTTGCAAGTTCAAGCAAAGAGTTTACACGCAATTGAAAAATTGTCTTAAAATGTCATTTAAACAGGAATTTCATTGCAATCTCGCTACATGTTACTTAAATACTCAATTAATGTTCTTAATAATCGATTTTAACAGTTCTGTATCAACACGTCGTTTTTTTACACTCCTTCAGGGCTGTATGTATACCTACGTAAGTATTTGCCCACAGATTATACAATTTTTTCTGAACGAAACATTTGTATAATCTGTGGAGTCCGCCCGCCATCCGCTTAAAAAAAAATCAAGTAATTCGTAATAATAGTTGTGCTGACTTGTGTATTAAAGCTATAATTCATAGTTATTTACATTTTATATTTGAAGACAAGTAAAAAAGTTATAAAAAATGTCGTCGTCATCGTCCGATGAGTGTAATTTAAATGCAACACCGCCAGATATTATCGATGCAGCAAAAACTATTATTGAAAATCTTTATTTATTTACTCGCAAATGTGATGAAAAACATTGTATGTTTCACGGGCGGTACGGGAATTACCAACCTCGACTCAGAAAGCCCTCAGTCTACGACTTCGGGCTTCTCCTAGAGCCTCGATCGTAATTCCTTACTTACCGACCTTAATACACAATGTACTATTTCGAATAGTTTAATTAAGAGTAGTTAGATCAAATTACATTAATTTGACATTGCATATGAAATTAGGTCTAACTGTTTGTAATATATTTGCAGTAAACAGTTGCAGCTCAGTGGTGCACCTATAGCGAAACAGCACACAAAGTCTAAATACATGCGCTAACTGAAGCGGGGGAAGGAGGGAGGGTGAAAAAAAATAAAAACAACCGAGCCCGAGCCGCGGGCGGCACCCGCGGCTCGGGGCGGCATGCGCATTAATTTCATTGAATGTATTTCAATAAAACCATACTTTCACTTGTTAGGTATTGTCCATATCGTATCTACCTATTAAATATATTTACACCGGACCTCGGTCCGCCTAAATGCTGCGAGTGAAAATAATAAAAAAATTGAAGACCTATTAGAAGCTAAAATTATGATAACTATCTAGTCGGGGCGGCTGCGGGGCGTCAGACGGGCGCGGGCGCGGGCGGCGGCGCGGGGTCGGCGGCGTCACCTGGGCCCTCGGCGTCCGGCGCGGCGTACGGCCGGTAGGGCCGGTACAGCAGCGGCGGCGGCAGCAGCGCGCGCGGCAGCGAGTACCCGGGCGGCAGCAGCGCGCCGTGCAGCGCGCCCGGGTGCAGCGCCGCCAGCGCGCGCTGCTCCTCCCGCAGCGCCTCCCGCGCGCGCGAGTCCTTCTCCCGCTGCACCCGCTCCCGGTCTCTTTGTTCCTTCTCGCGCTGGTCGCGTTCTCTCTCGCGCTCCCTACAAATTGAGAAGGTTAAAAGGTTAAAAAAATGTTCGAATACCCGAACCAAAGCTCATAAGCTAATATTTTATAAAACAAAAATTTTAAGCCGTAATCCATCAAACGAAGACAACGACCGCAAAATCGAGATGTCATCAGTTTGATAATTTTATTTTGCTGAAAAACCTACAAGAATTGCTATACAAATGCAATGCTGCTCCAGATATAGTTGAGTATACATACATACCCCGCCTGTAACTATATTGATATAACTATAATTTGCTATAACTAGTTATTTGAATTAAAAATATAACAGTGTACAGCATCTTTCATCCATACCACAGCATTTCTCTCAAACAATGTATAATCACTTTTGCGACAACTTTCACTTATTATCAGACCACTTCTCATGGCAGTTCAAACCCAACATTAACTACACAAGCCACTGACCGTTCTTTCTCCCTTTCCCGCTGCATCGCCATCTCCCTATCCCTGTCGCGGTCGTCGTGTAAGTGATGCGCGGGCGGCCCGTGCGGCGCGTGCGGCCCGTGCTGCGCGTGCGGCCCGTGCGGCACGAGCGGCATGTGCGACGCGATGGGCGGGTACAGGGCGTACGGCGGCAGCGGCCAGCCCACGCCGATGCCGCCGCGGAACATGCGCTCCAGGTACATCTGCTCCTCCGCTGCTAGCCTGGTGCCAACAGTACGCTGTTACATACTTGTATAACCTCTTAAGGCCTAGGATGTACATAATCAAGCCAGTTTACTTTGAACTCTGTTGCAATAAGAATAAGGTTTATTTACCTATGTTCATAAACTTAAAATGGCATTTTCGAACAATCGCAATTTAACTTTATGCCCATTTTGCAGTATGGTGGGTCTTACAAGAATAAAACACAGATAAATCGATGATTGCGTGTCGACAGCGCAGCTTAACAAACCAAAGCAATGTGATCGGAAGCAGGATCATATAAATTCCATTGTAAATTGAGCTTTAATTAAAATTGTATTCATGAAACAAGGAACATTTTAGAAATGGTAATTCATGATTAAAAGTTAGGGAAGGTTGAGAGAAAAGCAACATACATGTTGGTGCATGTGTCCTATGCGGTGTGTTGCATTCCAACGCTAATAATATTCGTGTCTAAAGTGACACTGTTTTTCTCGTAAGATAGTCCGTAATGTGGAGTACTTTCCAGTCGTCAACCACTATCTTAAGGTATTTCAGTCATTCGTTGTCTTTCATTAGTTTAATGTCCTAGTTTTTCGATAGGAATGTTTGTATGCTCATTCAAAAGTAATAATATCTTAGCTTAGATACACACGAATATTTTATTGTCAGTGGCGTAGGGCCTGTAATTATTTTTGGCGTCTTAGGAACATTGTATATGGATTACTTTAACTGGCCACGTGTTAATGGCCCGCGTGCGTGCGTGCGTGCGTGTTTTGTGTGGTATACCCTTCAAATATCGAAACCCATTTCATATAATATAACATTTCATTTCACCGAATTTTAATTTCATCGATAGGCATTTCCACGTGCAGAAGCTTTATTTTTTTTGTGGTCACAAATGTCTAACCTAAGCCTTTCAGCAGAAATTAGCTTTCCATGAATTGAATGAATTTTTCGTCGATATTTCAAGGGATTCCCGTGTGTGTGTGCGTGTGTACCTGTACTGCAGCGCAGCGCTGGAGTAGAGTCCGGGATGCCCGTAGGGGGCGTAGGCGGCGGGCTCCAGTAGCGGGAACGACGCCGCCGCCGGGTGCGTCAGCCTGCAACCGAACACTTGCATCACAACCACTGACCTTGACCGAGTAAGATGGTAAAAAACAGCATGTTTACCATCTTACTAGCCTTGTGCCCGACTTCTTGATGTAATCTTTTCCAGGATCGATGAATTATTAGGACCGCCACCGGAACCTTATTAGTCTAAGGTTGGGTTTTTATTCCCACAGAAAAAATTTAAACAAAATTACGTCTCAAGTTTGGCCCAGCAGGAAATAAAATATTAAGTTATCATTTCGCTCTAACCGTGTTATAAAAACGAATTCGAGAAATAATTGAAAATAAAATGGCACAAATGAGCCACTGGAAAGCGACTAATACACGGGAGCACGAATTGTGAAACGAAGCGAGTGAAGTGACGTCTCAAAGTCCCACATCAATCAAGCGGCAATCAACTTGTTGACACACTATACGATTCAATGATACCAGTGCTATAAATAAATTATGCATACAAAAACAGTCTGCTCGTTTTTAATTAATAAAACAAAGAGTTTATATCAAAATAAAGTTTGCCATCAACAAATTAAATCTTGATTACAATATATAGTTTTTTATAGAAAGTCGATTTCTTTTAAATGTGGAAAGTATAAATATTTTAAATACTGAAAATGTTTTTCGTTAACGGCAACACCTTTGTTTACATTTTTTCTGTGGGAATAAAAATCCGACCTTATCAGCGGGCTGTATCTCATGAAAGTCATGAATCGTAATACTTTTGACAGCTGTAATTTTCACCGTGAGTATCCTTTGTTTACATTTTTTCTGTGGGAATAAAAATCCGACCTTATCAGCGGGCTGTATCTCATGAAAGTCATGAATCGTAATACTTTTGACAGCTGTAATTTTCACCGTGAGTATTCCTATTGCCGCTATAATAACAAATTATAATTGCCATTGTAGTTACAGTCCTGCAATAAGTAGCAACTTCTGTGCCAATAAATGGTTTCAATACCATATCGTGAGACATGCGGAATGTCACAGATGTATCCCTCGGGGAGTGGTTACACGATGACCATATAAACGGCAACTATTACCGTCAAGCTCTAACATACTAAGCGAATCAGACACTTCTTTAAACTATCGCGGTTATTATCCATTATCAGGTCCCGTACTTTTCATGCCGTTGACGCAAAAATGACGTCACGCTACATAGACTCGATTTCAAATGGTTTTATTGTAATTATTAACCATCAGTCATCAATCATTTGATAACTTAATGCCCGATTCCTATATTCAAGAAACGAATCGTTTTCCTTTCGGGCAGTAGCGTTATGACATTTGCTACGTACAAAATGTGTCAAATTTTAACGAGACGTCACAATTCTACCAACGGTTTTGAATATAGGAACGCACCATTAGTAATTATTTAAGTGTAGAAAAATAGATACCTACTTGATACCTAAAACGTAAATGTACGTAAGTTAATTGAGAAAGACAGTGGCAAAATCATCGAGTGACAATATCATTGAACAAAAGTGTTTTAATGTTGAAATAAAAATGAATAGGATTAAATAGTACAATTATGGCATTGAAATTCATAACAGAAAATGTCTCAATTTTCCACTTTTTGTAATGAGTTGTGAAAAAATAGTGTTGCTGCGTGACGCAGTTCAAAATCTGTCACTTTCTTACCAGTAAGTATGTGTGAGGAAATCTTTATCCACCGCGTTAAAGGCGACAATCAGGCACTTTACCCACTGCCGACGAGGAAGCGATTAGCTATCGAATTTTTCTCGCTCTAGCTTTTGTCATAAAAGAGACACGTATTTTAATACGGCGGAAACTCTCTCCACTAGTTTGTCGAAACAAACGATATAGATCCCGTGTCAATGAAAGAGACATAATATATTAATAGTTGATCGCCGGTTTTAATCGCTTCCCGCTCATCGTCGGCGGTGAGACAAGTGCCTAATACGGGCCCTGCTCCCCAAGTAAATAACCTAAGGGCGGCCACATACATACGGAATTCCGTTTCGGAATTTTCGATTCGGAATTCCAAAGGCAGCTAAGTGCAGAACATACGAAACGGAAAAAAAAACAAACGAACGTGTGGTAGGGTCACAGATTTTGTATGGGTTAGCTGCCTTTGGAATTCCGAATGTATGTGGCCGCCCTTAGTATAAGTAGCAGAGTCCGCAATTTTCGCGGCAAAACAAAAGACTGTCGCAATCTAGCTAGTGTTAGATTTTTTTCATCGATATATCGATAGTTGTGTAATAGAAGAAGAAATAACAGTCCACAAAATAATAATAAAACATTTACCGTGAGGTTTGTATTAATTTATATAAAAACAAGTAGCAATATCTTCTTCGGAATATACGTCACTACCTACTCATATTAGCACATGACATTTAATTTGGTTTGTGATAGTGATATGAGGATATAATAATTAATTTCTCAACATTCTCTGGGAGTAGACAGTTTCTGAAGTGTCTATTATTTTCAATGAGTAGGTAATGGGTCAAACGCACACAAAAAACAAAAGTTGTCTCTCCTGTGGTCAATAGTTAAAGGTTTGTGTGTATATAAGATATGTTTTTATCTGATCGGGCCAAAGTAGACCTGACGCCGTATATGCGGATATGGGTTCAGCTAGAAAATCAGGCCTTAAACACGTTAACTTCGGGTATGTCCACAGGAAAGACGCGAACCTAACTCTGCGTATGACCCTTATAAATTCACTTCATTCAAAATTCTACCTCTTAGTTTACCCGACGGGTTATTTTATTACTTGATATGATAAAGAAGGAGTAAAAATTAAGATGTCTTTTGTTTTGCCGCGAAAATTCCAGGTTCTGGACCTAAGTAGTAAGCATGAATGTACTGACCGGTCATCGGGGCGGTACGGCTGGAAGCCGCTGGTGGGGAGGTGGTGCGGGGAGGCGCGCTTGGCCGGCGCGGGCGCCGCCTTCTCCTTGTCGCCTGCGCCTGCAACCTCGCACCGTCAACGCGTCGCTCGCCAACAGGCGACACTCACGAGTATAGTTTAGAAACATTCGCGATGCCAGGAGACTGTTTAGTGATTACGATTTGCAAACAATTTAATTTTTCGAGGTAGTGAGTGTGTGTATACCTACATAGTGATTCTATCACAACACCTGACCTGACCTTCTCACGTGACCTGAAGAGATAAAGGCTTGTCCGAAAATTCGGACTGAGAAATGTAAAAGTATAGGAGAACGCTACATTGTAATGAGAACTTCGTGACATATTTATGAGCGGATTCTTTCGATACATAATTCTGCACTTGACTGGACAAAAACAGGTCACAAAAAACACTCAATTATCGACCGAGCACATACCCCTCAAATTGGGTTATTCCCAATTGGGTTTTTTTTTCTCCGCCCGTTACCACTGGCAACTACGGGGAATATAAATTTCCAGCTGTTACCACTTCAATAAATAGGTAGTAACTACCTGTTTCTTTTGTTCCTACGAGTATTTAATTTAACTTGCAAAGTTCAAGCTTGTTAGGCTGCCATTGTTGGCATACATGAGGCATTAAGAGATTGTATGGTCTTATTTTAGAAATAGGCTTCGATTTGCATATAAAAATATAGTAATTATGCGTGTTGTGGGTATTTATTTATAATTTAATTTATTTCTAACAAATGTGACGTTAATTGTATGCAAATTGTAATCCTAAAACAAATTCTTTGGCTAGCATCAGTGCAAATATTTCATAAACTATAATGACTTTCTAACCGCGTCGATGCCTCAAAAATGCACAAAAAATCATACCGTCATTTTAACACTGCATTTTCGTGTGCAAATTTGAGAAGGACGACCTTTTTGCGGTTGGAAAGTTATTCGTGTGAGTCAAGCCTTATTTACAATAGCATGAGAAAGGGACAAAGGCAAAACAGGAGAAGACTAAAGTTCTTTCACTTCGAAACAACATGCGATGCAGTTTGCGACATTTATAAACATGTATGAGATCAGTAGGCAACCATCGATAAGGTCAATGAGAAAGTAAGATTAATACTAACATATTCGACAGAATATGATTTGGTAGGATCAATCACAACATCTGTACTGTCTCGCGCATGCATTTGTTTAAGACTGCGAGTGTCCAGGGGCGCCCACCTTGCTATTATTGACTTTTTTAATACATATATTAAATCACGCCTGTTTCCCAGAGGGGTAGGCAGAGACCACTTCTTTCCACTTGCTACGATCTTGACAAATTTCTTTCGCTTCTTCCACATTCATACATCGAGTCATGCACGCACGTCGGTTTCGGGTACTTACATACATTAAATCACGCCTGTTTCCCAGAGGGGTAGGCAGAGACCACTTCTTTCCACTTGCTACGATCTTGACAAATTTCTTTCGCTTCTTCAACATTCATACATCGAGTCATGCACGCACGTCGGTTTCGGGTACTTAAGATTCGGCCCTTTCCCAGTATTTCTCCGATTTGATTCGAAAAAGTACGCCTAGGGCGGCCCCTTCC
The DNA here is from genome assembly GCA_927399475.2 of Acleris emargana. Lineage (NCBI taxonomy): Eukaryota > Metazoa > Arthropoda > Insecta > Lepidoptera > Tortricidae > Acleris > Acleris emargana. Next base: position 16,282,617 of record OV656854.1, read on the forward strand.
GACCCTTCCACTCACTTTCGATCTGTATATCTCTTTCGTCAATCTACTTTCATCCATCCTTTCCAAATGACCGAACCATCGAAGCATGCCCTTTTCAATCTTAGTCACTACGTCTTCTTTCATTCCACATTTCTCTCTGATTTTTTCATTTCTAACTCTATCAATCAGTTTCACACCACACATACTACGCAAAGAACGCATTTCAACTGCATTTACACGACTAACATGCTTGTCCTGCCACACCCAACATTCACTACCATACATCAGGGTAGGGGCTAGCACTCCATTGTGAACAGCCAGCCGGGCTTTTTGTGAAACGCCCTGTCTGCTCACAAAGGAGTGCAGGGCCCCATTAATTTGATTCCCCGCATTCACCCTCCTCTCGATATCCTTCTCACACTTACCATCTCTTGTAAACATACTTCCCAGGTACACAAATTCGCTCACTTGTTCTACTAATTCACCATTTATATTTATCACGCACTCAGTCATCTCCTCATCCTTCTCTATCACCATGACCTTGGTCTTGGCAACATTTACTTTCATCCCCTTTTTCTTAAATCCCTCATTCATTACTGTCACCATCTCCTGCAACTCAAGTACCGATGAGGCAAGTATAACTTGATCATCGGCATATAAGAGGCATTTGATTAGCAACTCTTGCATACGCAAACCCTTATCATACTCTTTCAAATCCCACATACAACTGTCCATGAATAGATTGAACAGCCATGGTGAGGCAACACAGCCCTGTCTAACACCTTTAGAGATATTAAACCAGGCCGAGTATGCCCCATTGATCCTGACACAGGCTCTGGAGCCCTCATAAAGGGACCTCAAAGCCTGCACCAGGTTGCTGCTCACTCCATACATAGACAGCACCGTCCACAACTCCTTTCTATCTACCCTATCATAGGCCTTTTCCAGGTCCACAAAAGCACAGAAAACCTTTTGGTTCACAGCCACGAACTTTTCTGTGATGGACCGTAGTGAAAAGACCTGATCCGTACATCCCATTCCCTTTCGAAATCCCGCTTGTACATCCCAGATTTTGTCATTCGTAACATTCAATACCCTTTCTATTAGAATCTTCGCATATACTTTGCCGACAACACTAAGGAGGCTGATACCGCGGTAGTTTTTGCAGTCTTGCTGTGACCCCTTTCCTTTATACAGAGGGACAATAACGGCCTTGACCCAATCTTCTGGGACTCGGCCGCTATTCCAACATGCATTGAAAAGACGGTACAACAGACTACCCACCAGGCCATCTCCTCTCCTCAGCATTTCTATCGACACTCTATCACAACCTGCTGACTTTCCCGCTTTCATACTTTTTAAAGCTTTCATGATTTCACTCATACTAATCACACTTTCATCTTCGCTACTTGCATCTTTACTCATGCTTTCTGGCTCACGACAAATATCTTCGCATTCAAACAAGCTTTCAAAATAAGTTTTCCATCTATCAAGCATTTTTTCTTCCTCACATATTAAGTCTCCAGACTCATCCCTCACCGCGCTTAATTTAGTTTTCTCTGATTTCCCCCGAGCCGATTTAATCAAGCTCCAAAAGAGTTTAATATTCGACCGGAAGTTGTCAGAGAAACTCCTATCATACTTTTCATTCAGTAAATCTTTCTTTCTAGCCACAACTTCTTTCACTCTTTTCTTTGATCTATTATACTCTTTTTTCTTTCTGTCGCTTAGATCTTGTCCTGGATCTACAGCTACAAAATCCAACCAACACTTTTTCTTCTCTTTCACGACATCATCTACCTCTCTATCCCACCATTCCGGACGTTCATTCTTACTTTTTCTTCTTTTTACTACACCGCATACTTCAGTGGCCGATTTGACCATGCCATTCTTCATAATCTCCCATACATTATTTACATTATTCTCGACTTCACTGTCATTCATTTTATTAACACATTCAAAACGATCTTTCAGCTTTCTTACGTATTCATCTTGTATAACTTCGTCATTCAGTTTCTCTACTTTTATCCTCTCTAACGCAGTTGTCGGTACGGGAACACGATGGCGCCAACGTGTGAACAGACCCCTTACTCGTGTTACCACTAAGTAGTGATCTGAACCTACGCTAACTCCTCGAAATGCTCTGGTATCTACAACTTTGTTACGCAACCGTTCATCCACAATCATCAAGTCTATCATAGACTTCTCATTCTGACGTCTCCACGTATACTGATGAATCTCTTTGTGATCAAACAAAGTGTTTGTCACGCAGAGATTCTTAGCCAAACATACATTGAGAAGGCATTTGCCATTCTCGTTCACTCGCTCATCACCATACTTACCCAGTACCGATTCATAACCATCCCTTTGCACGCCTGTCCAACCATTAAAATCGCCTAGCAAAATAATCCTCTCATTCTCCTTGCATTTTGTTGAAACCTCATGCAAACTTTCCCAAAACTCCTCCCTTTCTTTTTTAGATTTATTCGTATCTGGGGCATAAGCCCCAATTACGAATAAACGGGTGAGACCTAACTTGACTCTCACCCAGAGAAGTCTTGGGCTCACACATTCATGCTCTTGCATACATTCAGCCATTCGCTCTGTGAGTACGATGCCAACTCCCTGACGACCGTGCTCGGATACCGGAACTCCGGACCACAAAGCCGTCAAGGTTCCGTGTGTGGACGTACTCACCCCTTTTTTCTTCGTCTCAGTCACACATAGAACATCCAGCTTTCTCTCTTTCATCATCATACATACCTCATCTAATTTATGTTCCATCCCTCCACAAACATTCATCGTAGCAAGGCGGCTTTCAGCGGCCCGCTTTTTGCCAACCCCCCTGCGAACACAGCGTGACGCGTGGCAAACGGCATCGCCGCCGTTCCGATCCCCGGAGGGATCCGAACATACGCGCACTATTTTGCCCCCCCCAGAGTACGAAGGGCTGCCCAGGCTAGGCCTAGGGAGGGATTCTCTGGCATTGCCAGTACCCTCCTGGGGTATAAACTTTTTAAATGGTGCTCGCATGGTCCATTATGCAGGGTCGGGTTTGAATTTGGAGTTTTCCTTCTCCTAGATAGGTAGCAGCCCAATGCTAACGACGCCTATCCCGCCGGGTTTGAATTCGGAGTTTTCCTTCTCCTAGATAGGTAGCAGCCCAATGCTAACGACGCCTATCTCGCCCGGAGGAGATCTTTCCTATGTAATAATCCCTTAATCGCCTTCTACGATACCCGCGGGAGGATATGGGGTGGTGCTATTCTACTCTACCGGCACCACACGGCAATTTTCAGTACACGGTTTCGGGTACTTAAGATTAATAAACTAAGTTATTATCTTGAAATTGAATAGCGGTTATTATTAGTACAAATAAAAACAATGTATAGCAAATATGTCAAAGTTTTATAACCTTTAACCTTTGTGAAGTCAACGAGGCGGCCACTTTTTGCGTCAATTAATTCACTCTTCGATTTCAAGATAATACTTTCGTTAAAAAAAACACAAAATATTCTCGGCGCTAATGGACGCTCTGTGTAGGTAGTCTTCAAATTAATCTACGTTACTTAAAAGATTTATTATCAGCCTGGTGTAATTCAGTAAACAAATGACCTTCCATCGATTACACCAGAAAGGTCAAGTTTACCTTTTCATCGAGAATCTTAGGGAGTTTTAAAACAAAACATTCCGCTAATGGTCCGGAGAACGAAATTAGCTGAGTTTTCCATTCAGCGCCCCGCCGGCGTTAGTTACGGGTACGTTACAAAATAGATCCCTCCTTGAACTTCTGCTTGAGGTATTGTTTAGTTGTGTACTGAATAGCGATAAGTAACTAAGTTATGTCTAATCCTCGCATCCTTATGGGACTACAGAATACACAAAAAACCAGGTGGCTTGGCCGCGGCATTTTCCTTCCTTGTAAACTTTAAAATAAACTTAATTGGACCTCTACATACATAAGTACTGCTGTAAGGGATTTATTATTAAAGATCAATAGAAGCATGTTTCTCGACGTGCAAGACCTTCATTAAGCTCTTCTTGGGGGATGGGAACAAGGAATATTATCAAATATTAGATGCATTGCTGCGAGCGATGTCATTATTTTTATATAAACAGTGTAATAATTGGTAATACAATTGAAAATCAACAACATTCATATACAATATTTTTTAGATTGACAAAAGTGTTTTTTGTTACAAAACGTTTGTTGCGTATTATGCGATTAATGGTAAATCCACTTCGGTCAACCTTCACAAATAAATTATTATGTAATTATAGAGTACAATTGATTGGAAAAGTATTTTCAATTAATCAAAATATTTCAATCCCTAATTACGTTTTCATAGCTCACGATACAAAACCCAACAAGTGTTTACTGTTGGCATTCTCAAAGTCGTGGAATAAAAATAAAATAAAAATGGGAAGAGTGGGGATCGCTGGCCCGGCGTTCCCCTTCCATCTCCATTTAGACAGGTGCGAATCGTTACGACCAGTCACCAATAGCGTCGGTTGGTAATTGTCTACCTCCGTTTTTTTAATGCGTAACAAAATAAGTAACATCTGTCCTATTGGAGATGAAAAAAGAGCATATGCTGTGAAATTACACCAGAAATATCAAACGTAACGAATGTCCGTGACGTATTAGAGGTGTTTTTACACAAGCACAAGGATGCTGGATTTATTAGAAGCCTTGAATATCACACAATTAAAACAGAGATTAATAACTCAAATGAATCTCTAGCCTGCAATGGCCGAATTAACACTGCTACTGCTACTCACGTAATAATGTCAGGACACGATCTGACATGTTTTAGACTCGTTAGAAGTCCTTCACCAGGGACATCGACACTCCCTGAGGCGTTAGCCAAGATGCAAAGCCTACTAACGATTTTCTTTTCTATCACTCAAAATGTATTTTTTTTACTTGTGGGAGGACCTTGTGCAGGGTCCGTCCGGGTTGGTACCACCATCTTATCCATTAACCTACCGCCAAGCAGCAGTGTTTGCATTGTTGTGTTCCGGTTTGGGGATAAGACAGCCGGTGAAATGCCTAGCATAGAGGCATCATCTTAGTCCTCAGGGTTGGCAACGCATTTGCAGTCTTAGGATTGCGGTCTTGTGAATGCGAATGTCTATGGGTCACAGTTTCCAGTTACCACCAGGTGGCCTGTGTGCTCGTTTGCATTCCTATGCCATAAAAAAAAAAGTATAGCATGACGTTCTCGAGCGTTGCGATGAACCGTGGTCAACTGTTATACCATACATTTTGTGTGATGGAAAAGAAAGACGTTGGCAGCGTTTGCGTATTGCCTACAGCATCACTAACTCCTAACGAGTCCAAAACAGGTTGAGCCATTTCTTGACATAAATACGTGAGTAAACCGTAGAATTCCGTTATTACAGCGACTCACGCAAGTTAGTTTAACCGTGTGTAACCAATGCGTCCAATAACCAAGTCCAAGCCAGGGCCAGGGCTACGACACTACAGCTACTCACCGTCCTTGGAGTCGGGCCCGGCGTTCTTGGCGAGGGTGCGGAGCGCCGCGGCGAACGGCCCGCCCTTGTTGGGCGCGAGGTCGGAGCGTTTCGCTATCTTGTTCGCGCTAGCGCCTGCAAACAAGAGAGCTTCAGGTTAGTTCGTGTTGGTTAGAAGCATACGACGGGAAAAAAGGTAGTTTTTAATACGATGATGGAAACCTTGAGCCAGGTTGCTAGCTGTGATGACAAATAAATAAATATTAGGCCATAATTTTACTCATAATTGACCCAGTTCTAAACTAGCTAAACTAAACTAAGGGAACTAGACGACGTTAAACATTTATTTTAATGCAACGGGGAAAGCAAACGAATACACAGGCTTGTTGATGGATAGTGGGATCATAGACGAGTGGAGAAAATAAAACCGACCATTTATATTTAGAATGGTTTTAGTGTAACGCTGACCATCAGACTTGAGGAACCGGATTGATGCAAAGGAGATTTATAAAATGATTTACACAAACATTATATGCTTCAAATACACAAATGCTCGACTTATTCCTTCCTCATTCAATCTTTTTAGTCTCTTTATTTATAATCACCAAACGTTTTCAAACAAGCAACCCTCTTTGAATCCGGTCCGGAGGACCACTCGACACGCGTTTAAAGTTTGAACAGTCGAAGTTCCCATTCCGACACCGCCGTGCCGATGACAGCGTAACAATTATAAAAATGCGGTTCACTGCGCAACGGGGGTTGTTATTAAAAAGTCCCATTGTGCGGGCGGGGACCCTACGCAATTCTGTTCACACTTTGTTGGTTAACGGTCTGAGCGGTACGAAAAAAACACAGGGTTAATTTGTTAAGTTCGTAATTTGTACTTTCGTTGGTTTTTACGTTGCGTGTGTTTTAAACAATACTTCCCTTTTCACATAATAATTTATATTCTGCACATGGTTTCAAAACCGTTTGACTCCTAAGCCAGGCCAATTTTTTTAGATAACTGATTGTGTTAAAGCAGTCTTTAGGAGCTTTTCCACCGGCGAGGTGAGGCGACACAATGCGAGACCAGAATTGAAATTTATGTTGAAAAATATAAATTCTCCAGTCTGCCTTTCCTGCCTTCCTCGGTAGAAATGGTTTTTAAATTCCACCCGGTGGAAGATATGGCCGTTTGGAGGGTCTATTCCCACTAGATCCTTTGACAGTTCCAATGATGGAACTAGTGGGCATTTTTATTCGCACTGGTTCCATTGTTTAAAGGACTTCAGATAATGGAACTAGTGGAAATGATTATTTCCCAGTAGTTCCATTCTAACCGTATTCAGATTATTGCACACATTCTAAGAATTATTTGTATGCTCATAGCAGAAGAAGGCTGAATTGAAGTATACTATCGGTAAATACTTGAAGCATTTGAATTGCAAATTGTCTCTTTACACAGCAAATACTCACCAAGTAATCATAAATTCTGTTTCAACCATCGAGGTCATCGTATACTACAGTCAAGAGCAAACAATACTTCCAGCGCAATAAATATGCAATGAAGTAATTTGTAGCTCGTCCACTCGATACATCACGGAGTCATCTTTTATTTAGCCCGTGTGAAGTGAAATGTGTTTTTTTATGACATGGTCGCGTGACGTGGCGCAAGTAGGACGATATCGTGAACAACAAAGACATGGCACAATTTCTTTCACTGTCGTATAAATCAATAGAAAAAGATTTTCCGTATATACATTTTTTATTTATTGTTGAGATGCTACGATGACAGTTTTCTTTGTTTAAGTATCAAACAACGTCTATCGATTTTGTGGTTTATAACTTAATATGAAGAATCTCTATCAAGTAAGGTGATTTGGGATACAGGCGTTAAGGTCATTTCCATCCCAATCCATTCATTTTCCGAAAACATCTTGACTGTTGTGGAAAGTACATAAATAAAAAAGAAGCTTGAGTTGACGAAGCGACACCCGCGGGCGACTGCAAGTGATTGCCCCGGTTTTATTAACTAGCAATTTCGCTAAGAATATCAAAATAGGGGCTAATAAACAGACATATAATTAAAACTTAGTAACGTTGTATTTTTTTAATTACTTCAGGGATAGAAATATAAAAAAAACTATTAAAAAATAACAAAGTAAGAAGCATCAAAAGGCATCCAAAAACCCGAATTCCAAGGTAAATCGCACATTAAATTAGTATATTTTCACCATCACAAACTATCAGGAAATTTCTCAATCATCAAAATTCAAGCAAGCTTCAGGAACTCTATAGGTAACAAAACGGCCACTATGACATTACATCCACAGCCCGAAGCAGCTTGCTGGACCTTTCCAGCCCTTTAGGATTATTATTTATTTAATACGCACGCCAACAAATGCGGCGACGGCTCGGTCCGTCCTGTTGAGTTTGCTCTCAGTGGCCCTCGGCGCAAACGGTCGAGGCACGCACACATGCGAGCCGCGCGATATACAGTCCCGACAAATAATATATCACCTTTGTACTTACATCTCATACGATTACCTCCAAATATTACTTACCAAAATTTACCAATTGTATTGCTATTATTCAATTCGTTATCTGATTAAATAACGTTCAAAATGGTTTATAATAAATGTTTGTACATATCGTAGTTTAAAAAAGTTAAGTAGGTATTTAAAGTATGATATGTACAAACATTTGTTATTATAAACCATTTTGAACCTTAGCAATACCATTAGTCCACTAGTTCTTGATTGGTTGTAAATTCGTTCTGTTTTATATCATAGAGAAGGCAAACGAGCACACACACCACCTGTGGCCCGTTTCACGAAGCTACAAGTTACAATTTTACAAGTGTAAACTGGCAACATTGGTCAAAAAAGGTACTACAAGCGTTTCACGAAGCTACTTTTCTACAACTTGTAAAATTCAAGTTACAAGTGTAAAATTTGAACCATAGACATTTTTTTTATTTTATTGTTAGAAATTGCTTCAATCGAACTAACGTTTCTCGAAAATTTTGTTACATTGTCAACTTGTACTTGTCAATTAGTAAAAAAACTACCTAGCTTCCGAGCTAAGTAAACTTGTAATTTGTTAGAGTCGCTGTCAAATAATTCATACTATAGTATAGTCTTTACTATTTGAACTGAGCTGATCTTCTACACAAAGGCCATTGTTTGTAAACAATACCATTGTCTTTCTTTGTGTCCGTAACACCAAGCCGATTACATACAAAAAAGTTAGAACTACATTGAATGTACATTGAATTATCAACCCTACCCTCTTAGTCAGTCGGTTTAAAATGTAAAGTGTCAGGATACAGATATAAGTTTTGTGTAGATGATAGTATTGTGTAAAGAATAAGCACAGTTCAAATAATAAAGACTTATATCTGTATCCTGACACTTTACATTTTAAACCTACTGACTAAGAGAGTAGGGTTGATAATTCAATGTACATTCAATGTAGTTCTAACTTTTTTTTATGTAATCGGCTTGGTGTTACGGACACAAAGAAAGACAATGGTATTGTTTACAAACAATGGCCTTTGTGTAGAAGATCGGCTCAGTAGAAATAATAAAGACTATACCTACCTCGTTGGTTTTTAAACGTCACTCTCATGTCGTACCGTCGTTGAGTTTAATTTTCTGTTAAAAAAGTTTGTTGTTATTGTTATTGTATATTTTGTTTTTGTTAGTTGTTGAGTTAATTCTCTGCTAAATTTTGTTGTTATTGTTATTTTGTCTGTAAATATTAAGTGAAGTTTCATAAGCTTGTGGAATGTGGAAGTACATCACGGGTATATGAAAAATCCCTTGAATTTGGCACAAGTCCTAAAGCCTGTCCCTTTGCGTGTATGACTTTCCACGCAACGGTCTTGGTTGCCGAAAATGCTCCAAAAAATCTTTTTTCTTAAGCAACACTTCTTTTAGAAGTGTTGCCTTCAAAATTTTCCGGTTGCTTGATATAACTACAATAACTCCCGTACCTACTTTCAAATTTTAACGATAACGAGAGACAACTCCGAAGACTCCGCGAGGCTGGAGTGGAGACATCATCGGATTTACAGATTATAAACATAAATATTTCAAGATTTGACATTTAGAAACGTCAAAACATCAACAAACTTTTTTTTAATAGGGACTTGTTAAATCGAGATGTCATTCACTTGTAATCGAGATTACCATACGATCCTATTATTCTACCATGCCAGGCCGCGTTCGAGAAACACTTGTACTTGTAAATTGTAACTTTTTGCTCTTGTTACTTGTGAACTTGTAATTTGTAACTTGTAGCTTCGTGAAACGGGCCACTGATGGTAAGTGAAACTGTGACCCATAGACATTAGCATTCACAAGACCGCAATCCTAAGACTGCAAATGCTCTGCCAACCCTGAAGACTAGATGGAACGCCTCTATGCTAGTTATTTCACCGACTGTCTTATCCCCAAACCGGAACACAACAATGCGAACACTGCTGCTAGGCGGTAGGTTAATGGATAAGATGGTGGTACCAACCCGGATGGACCCCGCACAAGGTATATATTATTTGCCGGTACTGTAGCTTTGTTTGAAGATTAACCGTTTATACTGTGTTTATACTCCATTTGCACGCTGAGCAGAATTCTCGAAGATGTTGACTGTTAAATGTGCCTACGCCGCGAATTATTGAATTCTCCTGCTGAATCCAACAACCGTTATCATTTGGAATGTCACGCTGCAGCGGTGCAGATAAGTGCAGCGGTATCCAGCCCATCTGTCGGTCATTAGCCAGGATTGCGTGCAAATGTCGCCAGGTGGCCTCATATCTGCCCGTCGTTCGTTATCTGGCTCCATCTACTTGAAGTTATGCTTTTAACGGTCTCTGTGTTATATTTGTTAACTAGGTAGCGGTTGAGGTAATTAAGGGTGTCGTTGTAACGAGCCCAAAAGTGAGGCTTTAGAAAAAGACTGGAAATAAATATAGGTTTATTCCACTAATATTATAAATGTGAAAGTTTGTTAGTTTGATAATCCTACACGCTGCAAAGGCTGGACGTATGTGGAAGAAATTTTTAATGGAGATAGCTTATGCCCTAGATTAACACATAGGCTTCTTTTCAATCTTTTCATCTCGAAAAATGACCAGTTCGCGAGGGAATAATCGAGATCTTCGCGGACGAAAACGCTGGGGGCAGAAGGTGGTGATGAATAAATAATAAATAAATAATATATATCAAGGGACAATGTCACACCAATTGACCTAGTCCCAAACTAAGCTCAGGGCTTGTACTATGGGTACTAGACAACGATATAAATACTTATACAGAGAAATATATACTTAAATACATAGTAAACATCCATGACTCAGAAACAAATATTCGTGCTCATCACACAAATATCTGCCCTTACCGGGATTTGAAGCCAGGACCGCTAGCTTCGTAGGCAGGGTCACTACTAACTAGGCCAGCGCGTCGTCAAGTCAAGAATATACTTGTGAAAGTGTTATTGTTTGTTTGTTTCTTCTTCGCCTAAACCGATCAATGTTAAAATTAATAGGGTATTCTTATTCTTCATTTCGGAAAATTAGACTGAACCGAGGAAATATCAACAATCGGCTTCTACGTGGACGAAGTCGCGGGCAAAAGCTGGTATTTCTGGCTAGCAGCGGCCTCAGTGTTGGTTGCTACTTGAGAATATTAACGTTCCACATTCCACCACGTTAACCCCTTGATACCAAGCTATCTGTTTCATTCCTTTGTAACCGACAGGAAAGCGCCAATACCAAACTCCCAATACAAAGGTATCCCCCAGTTGTCGTCATCACGTGTAACCCCACTCCACGCACCGGCGGCGTTCCGCGTCATTAAATACGCAGCTGACAAATTGTACAGTTCCGCCCTACGCGGTTACTATGACACGCGTGACTAGTTGTACGCTGTTTATGCGTGTTATTTTGGAAAAAAAAATTATAGCATGGGAAGGCAATCGAGCACACAGGCCACCTGATGGTAAGTGGAAACTGTGACCCATAGACATTCGCATTCACAAGACTGCAAATGCGTTGCCAACCCTGAGGACTAAGATGGAATGCCTCTATGCTAGTCATTTCACCGGCTGTCTTATCCCCAAACCGGAACACAACGATGCGAACACTGCTGCTTGGCGGTAGGTTAATGGATAAGATAGTGGTACCAACCCGGACGGACCCTGCACAAGGTCCTCCCACAAGTAAAACTAAAAGTTTAAAAAAAAAAATGTATACCACGGGATCCCGTTAAATTACCCGATAAATAGTAATCTCACTTAAACAGAATCAGAAAAAGATCTATTGCAACTGACAATACAGTAATTTACAAACATTTCTTATTAATACACATACTATAGCATTGGCCAGGCAGGTGCCACACTGCTGTCCTACCAAAGAAGGCGGCTAACTGCAATATAGTACTCAAACCATTTTAAACTCTATTGGTAACCATATTACCTTTAAAATGCAAATACTACTACTGTGCACTTAGCCTCGGACGGCAGCATAGTTCACCAATCCATATAATTTCATTCATATGGCCTATTATTGACGTTCCCATCCTTCGAATAGTCCTACACTAACCGGTGGTTGTCCGTGGGAGCTTCTGTAGAGTGAAGTCAGGGACAACCGCCGGTCGTTGTTCCATCACCCTACTACACGAGTAAATTTAAATTGTCTAAAGGGCCTCTGCGTGTGTTCGCGTCGGCTCCATTATACGCGTTGCAAAGGACAGGTCCTCCCACAGTCCCGTGATTAGTAAAAACACATGCTAAAATAAAAAATAAACTACAACGAGTCTGAACAATAATATAATAACACGTTAAGCCAAAAGGCTCAGAAAGCAGCATATCGTCGGTGAAACTGCAAAACCGCGTAAGTAACATTTTTAATAAGGAGTAAAATGCACTTTTTTAATGAGATAATAAGGTTCATTTTGCTCTATCATAAATTCACGCATAACAACAACGTTAAGACAGCGCCGAGCGTACGCCGGATGTACAGTGGCGTCCTCATTACTGTTATTGAGTGTTCTAATAAACTAAAGTATTTTCTTGAAATCGGACGGTGCTTTCTTGTACTACAAATGAAAACACAACTTATACGATATATCACATAGTTTACAAACAATTGACCTTCGAGTTATAAACTTAACGGAAAAAAGTGGCCACCTTTTCCCGTTAAGCCGACTTCTCAAAGGGTAACTGTTATTAAAGTTTGTTACGTTTTCCATAACCCGCGTTTTTATTTGTGCTACAAAAAAGCATCGTCCGATTCCGAGGAAATTGTTTAGTTAATTAGAAAACATAATAATAGTAATGAGGGACTGGACGCTCGACGTTTGCTCGGTGGAGTCTTAAGCCAAAAGGCTCAGAAAGCAGCATATCGTCGGTGAAACTGCAAAACCGCGTAAGTAACATTTTTAATAAGGAGTAAAATGCACTTTTTTAATGAGATAATAAGGTTCATTTTGTTCTATCCTAAATTTGTTAGTTGCACGGTTTAGCAGTATCACCGACGATAAGCTGTGTCTACACAGCGCTGTTTTTCAACTGTACTTCCCTCGCAATGTTTTGATGTCGCCTATGACGAGATCCCACAACTGTGCGCGAGATTGGAAGCCCAAGTCCGTCTTATTGTTAGTGAACTCTACGAGAGCGTCAACATTTTTATTAAAGAACACGTTTTATAAGTTTACATACTTACATACATACATACCTTCACGCCTTCATTCCCAGAGTGGGGTAGGCAGAGCTACAGAATTACCAACAACTCTAAAAACTTGTCGATAACTCTGTAACCACAATTTGCACAATTAGGCTAAGATGTTTAACAGTGTATATTAGTGACAGGTAGCAAGCCCATCGCCTAACAGTACTACTACAAGCCTTTATTCCCTTCGCGTCGTGTTTTATAAGTTTGATATTTGTAATATCAAAAGACGTCTTACGTTTAGGGTAACTGACTAAGGGCCAAATAAAAAGCACCCGAAACCGACGTACGTGCATGAAGAGATTGATGAATGTAGAGGAAGCGAAAGTGGTATGTTTAGATCGATGCACCTGGCGTTCCATAGTCTCTGCCTACCCCATTACGTCTTACGTTAGTGACCGTCTCAATACTCAATATATTTATTGCATTCCACATCTTACAGCTGTTGGTGTAATCGTAGGTATATACATGGTACAGCAACAGAAACAGAGAAGAGGGCGTAGCTTTATGATATTATAATACGGTATTTACTAATTTTAATTGCACTTTAATCACTGAATTATTAATAATTATTCCTCTTCCCGAAACCGACGTGCGTGCTTGACTCGATGTATGAATGTGGCAGCGAAAAAAATTTGTCATGATCGTAGCAAGTGGAAAGAAGTGGTCTCTGCCTACCCCTCTGGGAAACAAGCGTGATTTAATGTATGTACCTATGTATGTACTTTATTTATTATATTTATTCTATTCTTTGAAGCATAACCATGGATATTATTAAATTATTTTATTATAATATAGTTTATACATTTTATTGCATAAAGTATTTTGAATTATTATTTGCTATAAGTAAATAGTCATGTTGTGTATCTAAAATTTATGATAAAACGTGGCATGGCGGGCCCACATTGAACAAGTTTGATATTACTCGTACAAGGCATCTCAAGTCAGCCGGTTCTGTCTGAAACTCATAATAAAGCGTGACACGGCCGGTCCGTCTGCGAAGTTGGTCCGGCTCGGGGTGAGTTATGCGTGGCAAAGGTGTCGGACCGCAATTAGCTCGGCGGCCGTATACGGGGCGCCCCACGGGCATGCCACACGGAGGTAGATACTTTTAATACTGTAGATAGGAACTTTTTCGTAGTGTGTCAATTGTCAGCTAGCGTGTTCTTCAATACAAAGTAATAAGCTTTTATCTAATGTTTTAAACGGGTACACTGGATAATTCCGGTTGTGGCTACCCAGAACCCTACTCAGTGTGGCGACTCTGTTGAGATCTCCACTTCTATTCTCTGTTAACCATGAGGTTGACTGGTAGAGAATGCCTTTAGGCATTAAGTCCGCCAATTGTAATTTTTCATTTGTATTGTGCAATAAAGTTAAAATAAATAAATAACCGAACGATTTTAAGGCTCTGTCATTGCACTCCACTATCCGCTTTTTGGAAGGGGTGGAGGCTGTATTGGCTTAAGCGCTAAAAGAGGGGTAATTACTCAAAAGACCGTAAAGCGTGATAAGCCTATAACTGTAACTTTATAAATAAATAAATAGTTCTGTATCGCCCAGTACCTCCTTCTAACTACTCGCGGCATTATAAGTTAACGTTTGTGAAAAATCCCCGATTTTTTACCTTATTCAAGTTCAATCCATTTTTTTCATATTTAAAGCTCAAATACATGTTTATTATTAATTCCGCAATAAAATAAAATAATCATGCTATGCACTAAATAAACAATATTTATCATTGAAACATTAGTATTTTCTCTATATTTTATCAAAAATGACGTCTGACAGACTCTAAAACAGAAGCCACAGTTGCAGAGGTTTAAAATTATTCCGAATGTTTAGCAGTTCCTTGGAAAAATTCCACAATTTCCACAAACTTTGGTCAAGGTCTGTGTTCAAAAAAGAGGTTATCAACACGAACCGCAAGGCAAGGTCACCAGCCGTTACTAAGCAGCTGTCCCGTCACCAATGCTGGAAACTTCTCGATAGCTCACAAGTGTCACAACTCACAACAATCTTCCGTGACAACGATCCCGAGCGCGAGGCCGGGAGCCGGGTCGCCCTTCTAATTGACCGCGATGAATGCCCAGCCAGGGGTCAGGGGCCACCGGCGACAGGCTTTGTTTTCCATGCGTTATTAACCTTAGTTAATAGCTAGTTCGCTGTATGTGGAGCAAGTACTTTTTGTACGCGCCAACAATTTTTGTAGAGACTTCATTTGGATTAAAACAATTTTGTTTGTCTTTCTGAGTTATTTGTTGGAGAGCCCATAGTTTACCTTTTTTTTCCGTCATAATGTCATCGTTAACATAATTATTGATTTTTATATAGCATAAATAGCATTTTTTTTTTTGAATTTGTTAAATATCTAAAGTTTAAACAAAGCTACGTTAGGTTAGGTGGATTTATTGAAATCCTGAAAAGTAATTATAGTAACAAAAGTAAAAAAAAAATATTTGCGATACATATGCCTGAAAATAACAGTGGCAAACGATATAGGGGTGCGTCTCACGAGATATAACTACAAAATCAATATTTTCATGTTAATAACTTATATAACATGCATAAAAAGTTAGTTATTACACTCACATTGTCTAATTTTAGTTCGCATAACAAACATGTCATAATAGCGATCATAATATATTATCTTTTAGTAAAAGGATTATAAGATCTTATATCGTATGCTATATATACTCAATACGTACTGAAAGGATCGACTCCCAGAAAAGGGAAAATTAGTAAGGTATCCCAAGATCGAACAAATACCTTACAACGCCTTGCCTTGCCATGGCCTTCGAGCTTTTTTCTTCCTAGAAAATCTTGCTTGTAATTTGTTTTAACTATTCCGAAAATGCAACGAGCAAGACGAATCAGGATAGAACCGACTCAGCTAGGTTAGGTTAGAACTGTTACATTATCAGTTCTATGTATCTCGTATTACTAACCCACGATATAAATAGAGATTTTATGAATGATACAATGGTGGAGTGGGCAGACCATTTGATTCAAGGGAATCGGCAATATGCTCGTAGCACGAAACCCGATCATGATGGAGATTAGGGAAGGCCAACTCAAGCAGTCGACTTGTTTTGGCAGACATGATGGTGATGGTTTTTTTTCTAATTATAATCCCCCAGCTCCCTCGCGTCCCCACTCATCATCATCATCATCATAACTTACTGGATATACGAGTATAACCGACTAAATCCAGACACTACACGGCCAAAATAAGAACAGAGGCAAATTACAATTATCCCGTGAATACTAAGATGGTTGATCGTGCTGCGCCGACCTCAAATGATTGGAATAAGTGCAAAATGGCCACGAAATCCTGTTCGAAACAGTCCAATGTTCCCAGCCCCCAAACACACAGTAGATGATTGCATCTGCACTAACCGCGTTACGGGTCGTCCAATTGACCCCGCACGTTGCTTAACACTGAGTGAACCGCATGACGCACACGGCTCTAGCGCATAACTCGGTTGACTCGATCAATTGTCTTTATTAAGATGACTTGAATTATTTAGAGTTTGACAATTTGGAGCCACTCGTTGTGTTGAAATGATATTAGACTCATCAGCTTTTAAGTCAATGCGAGCGCACTCAACAAGACAGCAAGTTAATAGATTTTATTAAGATGTTGTTTACCGTCGCACGCAAACTCGGGATCCACTGAAAATCAGCGTTGCAGCACCTGTGCCGCAACACATGCTGAGTGGACACCTTTTGGCGTCAGGGCGCAGCACCACCAATGCTTATGTTTTGTTATGTTAGGTTTCTTAAGTTGGTGGAGGTGCTCTTTTGATTCCAATAAAATATTTTATTATTATTATTAGACTGAAACTCAATCTACAATCTCAACAATCAAACTAAACACTAACGCCATCTAGCTAGAAACGTTGGATATTATTACTACGAAAAGCTATAATCATAAATGGATAAATGTTTGATTGATTTTCTCAAATTGCAAACTCTGCGGATAGTTATTCTCACATCAGACTTTGGACAAATCATGAATGACTCCGGAAGTGTTGGGTCGGCAGGACGACATCTATACGCCCCAGCCAAATAAAAATCGAAGATATATTGCTTAGTGTACGATTGGTGAACGAGTCTCTAGATAAACGAGCATCGTCGGCTCAAAGCTTATCTTATATAAATTCTCAGCTAAGATTAGTAATTTGTTTGTTACATACAATGGAGCTCCATCGACGTTCAGCTATTTTGCTTACCTGAAACAAATAAAATAATTTGTTAGACATTTAAACATTTAAAACAGGGCCGGTATAACGGTAAAACGATATCGTAGTTAGGGGAGAGTCGGCTATATCGTACCGCCGTTTTAATTGTACCAGCTCCAGATTACCCACATGCCAACTTATATTTTTAACGTTGGCAACACTAAAGTATGCTCTAGTGGCGCCACCAACACTCGGCCATTTTGTAATGGCGTCGGTTGAACAGGTTGTGCTCTAGTGAAAAAAATAGTTTTTAGTGAAGTTCGGTGTAAATTTTACTACTAATTCGTAAGGCTGAAACTCGGAGAAAAGGTGAGTTTTTATATCAATATAGACAGCATTAGAATGACAGATTAAGTAGTTTTTTACATTGTTTTCGTGGAGTCTTTAAGTTTAAAGGTTATATAGCTATGGCTTGTTTTGATTTTAAATACATGGTTGGGTAAATTGTACCACAGTGTGGTTGGCTATATTGTACTGGTACAATTTACCCGCCATTTACATTTTTTTTGGTACAATTTACCCGCCATTAACTTTTTTTCTCATTAAGATGGCGGATCCTGGAGGCAAATACTGATGACGACCTAGATGACATTTGTGCAGGTTGCAACGGCCGTTATTATGATACAAAAGGTCCAAAGGTAGACTGGATTCAATGTGTTCGTTGTCATAGGTGGCTGCATGAGACATGCACTTCTAATCCAGACATTTGTGAGAACTGTTTTAATTAATATACTTACAAGAAAGTTTAATGTCGATTAAATTAGTATTTAAGTAAGCCAAAAGTGAAAATAGTTGTATTAATATTTTGATCTCTATTGATTTAAGATATATATATAATTAATTAATAATTCTTATAATTGTAACTAATTGTAGTTCCTACTTAGCATTGCTACTCGTACCTATAAAAGACTCTTATTTAATAAAAGATAAATGGGTAAGTTGATTATTTTTTGTCATAATAGGTTCCATATATGACATAGTTTCTATTATCCAAGGCATAGACGATATGTTGATTATATTTTTTATTTATTTTATGTTCGTTGTCATGATACAAACTTTGTAAACAAGCTTCATTACTCAAAAGGAGAGTAGATATTTTGTTACATTTTTTTATTTCTATTTGATACTTATATTACTGTTTTTTTTAATCTGTTCATTTTTGACATAAATGTCATGTAAGCCAGATTAAATAATTATGGTAAATGACTACAAAAATAAATATTTTCGATTACATAATTTACTGTTTTTATTACTGGTACGATTTAAACTCACACAGTACGATTTAAAATACCCGTGGTACGATTTAAAGGAATAGTTGGCAAAATTGTACCATTAGCAGACCTCCAGAAAAACGCGCTTTTACCTACCTAAACTACAGTGTAATTCAGTAATGTATTATTTTTTTAAAACCCAAAAGACCAACTTATAATTATTATAATCAAACATGTGTGCAAGATGTTTTGTTAATTAAATATTGACGTCAAAGTAAAAAGTGGTACGATATAACCGACTCTCCCCTAATCTGTTATGACCAAAGAGCGGAATTCTTCATAGCAAAAATCAAACTGTCAAAGGGATTGACCTAACTGTTTTATCGACTTATCGATAAATATTTGTCACTTAACGAAACAAAGTTAAAGTAATGAAATCAGGCTTTTGGATATACATACAAACAAATTAACGGTGTCCCTAATTAGCTGACCGCCACTGTAATTTAGTATGAAACAGAAAATACTTTTTTTTTAATTTTCTATATGAAAGTTATCATTAAAAATTAAAAACAAATATTGCTAAGAGTAGGTAACTAATCTTCATTCAAAATAACAAAGTCGAAATCTAAATCTGTACTAAATATGTTTTCTTCATCTTCCCTGTAGTAAAAGAAAATAGTCATTATTTTTTCAACATTGTCACCTTTCAAATTACTCCTTTTTCATTGAAGATCCATTTATAAGATGAAAACGAGCGTTCTACCTCAGTTGAAGTAACAGGAGCATATTTGTAGTACTCGATAACGGTGTTTTGGCTGTAATCACTTTTTTCTATAAAATCAGCATATCAGGTCAAATGATACAGAATAATCTTTTAAGTTGATTATGGATACCTAATGCGATATTATTCCGTAACATCGATAAGTCGATAAAACAGTTAGGTCAGATTTTTGCTATGAAGAATTCCGCTCTTTGGTTATGACATTGTTATTACGTCAGCCGCCATTACTGTTGAAGTTACACATACTAGATAATTAATAAATACACTTACCCCCTTACTAATAATGGTTGTATAGTGGTGGTATAGCTATACAATGTTTTGTCCTTATCTGTCAAATTCAAATGTCACAGTGACAGATAAGGACAAAACATTGTATAGCTATACCACCACTATACAACCATTATTGGTAAGGGGGTAAGTGTATTGTTATACGAGGGGTGATCCATAAGTTTTGAGAATCAGTATGAACCATGCACATAATGATATTTTTTTAATGTGGAATATACCATGGCACTAATCAAACTTAAATTAGAGAGAAAAAAAAACTATATTGTTCATTTGTTTTTCTGTGATAGCTAAACAATAAACATCTGTATGAATAATTTTACAAGACGGTAAAATAAGAGTTAGTTTTGTAATAATTTGGAGCGGTGTGGAGAAAATTCTGGTACACTAATAAAAAATATTGTTTTTGAAAATGAAACCTTGATTTATCATTATGATTTAAACGATAAATAAGTTATCATTGCAGTGGATTTTTTATCTCCAGCTCTGTCACCAAAATTTAGGGTGGTTTTTTCGGCCTCGCCCAGGATTATTGAGGCATACAAATAAATACTTTGACATTCATTTTTAGCAATTGTGTTTAAATAATCTAGGAGAGTTATATAACATTATTCTATCATAGTTATGGGAAAATATTAAAAATAAGCTCAAGAAAAAAAAAACGAATTTGCGGCAGGAAATGTGCTTCAGAGCCTTCTAATTGACAAGGGTGCTGCTCATCGACCAAAGATCAGAACTGAGAACCGCTCTCCCCGTTATTAAGCCCTAATTTTCGACTACTACTTCTCATTCACTAATGTTAAAAAACAACTACATAAAAATCACGAGCTGATGATGACTTAGTGAACGTACAAAATTTGACCATTTTGACCTCCTAAAGTAAAATTATTTTTATAGTGGTAAAATAAAACAATTGAATGACGTTAATAAGTGTTTGCAAATATAGAAAGTGTGCTTATTTCAATTAAAATATAACGATTTACATATCTCCCATTTTTAATACCGATTATCAAAACTTATGGATCACCCCTCGTAAGTACTAATAAACGTATATTTTAATAGTCAAAGTTCAAGAGAGACAAGCTAAAAACAAAACACGCGCGGGCGGCGTATCACGCTCGAGATGACCTACACAAATTCGCATTCACTGAACGATGTGAATGCGAATTTTGGTAACATCCCTAGCTACCACTGACGTCACGTCGTGCGTGGGATACTTCTGTATAAATATTGATAGTGGAATCCCAGCTTAACTCGGTAGGGGTGTGACAGCCCCGGCCGTCTGCCCGTCCGGGGCGCGGGCCGCTCGCGCTAAA
The DNA here is from genome assembly GCA_927399475.2 of Acleris emargana. NCBI lineage: Eukaryota > Metazoa > Arthropoda > Insecta > Lepidoptera > Tortricidae > Acleris > Acleris emargana. The sequence continues at coordinate 16,303,622 of OV656854.1, forward strand.
CAATCTGTCTGTAACGTCCCGACGGGCCGTCGCCGCGCTACAAAACTTATTTTACAAACGACCGCGTGGAGCGTCGGTTTGTGCTCCCCTTCAAAACCAAAAGGATATAAAGGCGTTAACGACTTTGTACTCTCATACTGCCTTTTTCTTTTGAAAAGGAAACTGGCAAACAGGCCATCAGATGGTAGGGCTCCAAAGTCCATGGATATAATATATGGTCAAACCTTGCCTACCTTGAGAAATAAGGTTTTTTTTTTATCTAGAAACCTTTCAACTAGGTTCTGAACTAGAATGGTTTACTTTCAGACCGATAACTTAAATACCTGCCTACAGTGGGCAATACTTTACGACGTAATTTTAACCCTTCCCTCGCCGAATAACCCCTGCCAAGCCACGCGGCGGTGCGGAGGAGGGGAGGACGGTAACGACGTATTAATGGGGGGTGACGGCCATAATTACGCGACAAATTCCTGCTTTTAACTAACACTTCCTCTCGTCTACGATTCCATTCAAATTCAGAGATAAGGATTTTCATAAATAATCATATTTTATTTTTAGAAGTCGCTATTATTGTTGTAAGTCAGGTTGTACTCGCACAGATAATGGTGTATCTTAGTTCCAGTTAGATGATTCTCTCAACACAATCAGCACCATCGACCCGATATCGGGTCAACTGTTCGTAGCAGATTTTCACTCCGTAGCGGAAAAATGCTGCTACAGACTACAGCGTAGCATTAGAAGCATTGGCTGGCGGTGATGTGTTAAACTACTCGCTCTTGAACGCGACGGACCAATTACTAACCGGCGAGTTGAAGTTGTCTTGTTAGAGCGTAAAACATTTAAAACTGTGCATTCTCAGCTTTACCGGTCGCGTGAGCGAGCTCGTATGACTTTTTTATTTATTTATTGTCAAACACATGCAAGTTTACAGTTCGCAACCAAAATACTTACACATTATTAATAAGAGATAATTGCATTCGCTCACTCATTCGACCCTTCGCCAGAGAACCGTTTTAAAGAGCATAACACCTTACACCTATGACCAGGCTTATATTTGGCCAAGTCCATTAATGTTATACAAAGTTTACAAATACGTATTGATAAATTAAATATGGCGAGCGGACAAAAACGCCACGCTTTATAAATATACTTAAATGAATAAAATAGCATGATAATCCTAAACAGCTTTTCCTTGCTAGCGTCATAAGTACATTACAATTTAAAGTACATTACAATTTAATTAAATGAATGGGTAACTATTTGTGAGCGGGTACGAGTATATGAATAACTTAATGTCATTATTATTTTCCATTCGTCCTGGGCCTGCGTGCAACGCAAATCATTCACATTCGTAAAAAAACTTTTGTATCTTGTTTGTTTTAGTATTTTTCATGAGTTTACATTTTCACTATGTTTGTGTACTCTTTAATTTAGTAACTGATGGATAACTGTTATTGGCCTTCTTTTATGTAACTAACACTATGTAATAAGTATATTTACGGCTGTTGTTGTCCTGAATACCAATAAATAAAAAAATAAATCATTAATTAACCATAAACCCATCAAGTAGGTACATACTATCCCAGGCCACTGTGCTGTCCCCACCCAAAACCCTTTGTTCCGTCTCCAGTGGTTACAAACATTGTGCAACCTTCCTAAAGTTGGCATTAGCAACCCCTGGCTCGTCAATTACACGCGCAAACAGGCCGGGGTTGGTGATCCCTGATCGCAGGGTTGACACAAATTGAATATTGCTCCAATACTCGCCTTCATGAATATGCTAATGTGAGGTAACGTTTTCATCCTATTAGGGAAAGAGGATTTTCTGGAATCATTTCCATTGTTATTGTATTACAATCTAACTCGTAATTCTATATTCACTGACTTGAGTGAATATTATTAACGTCTGAAGTTTGGGACCAGAGCATTGTCTAAAATCATGTTTAATATTATTACGATACTAATTAATGTTATTAATTAATGTTGTTTAATATTATTCGCCTAATAAAAAGTAAAGTTAAAATATGTTTATTCCATGTGGAAATACAATTTTAAAGTTACATTAAATATGTTTAAGAATATTTGAACAGTCCATGGGGTTATTTCATTTTAAAATAATACAAGTCCCTAAGTTGACGTAACCCTAGGTCTAGGGTTGTCACCTGCACAAATTAGTTCAGTACGGGGCGCATTCGAATGAGTCACTCAGCCAGCGGGTAAAGGTGCGTTTAGACCCAGCGAAGCAGTGCTCTAGAACATGTTTTGTCTTTGTTTTTACAAAGAAAACGTAAGAGATAATGCATAGAATTCTGGTTCGTTCGCTTGGTCTAAATCGGGCGTAACGCGACGGTTCTCGACATCAACATGTTAACAAAATATTTATTATAACAATTTAAATCGTTAGTGAAATAAGCAAATTAAAATTAAATTATTTATTCAGAAAATTTGCCACATACGAGCGCTTTACACGTCGGTAATATACAGTGAATCTACTAGCGCTTCGGACGAGACCATCATTGCGAAGAAGATGCGCCGCAAGAAACTCCAGGAGAAGGTAATTTTTTCAAACAATACAATAATACTTAAAAGACCTAGCACAAATAAAAGGATTACAAATGTAAGGTCAAATACATTAAACAAAAAATAATGACTAGGAGAACAATACGACGAGGTCTCTACATCAAAAGCTATAACTGAAATAATTAATTGAATAACAGGTCCTTGCAAGCGTGAACAGCCCGGACTCCACAAACAGCACCCGTTCACGAGTATGACGCGTATCTCAGCCATCGCCTCCCTCAACCATGTGTTCGGGAAGTTGGCGACCCGAGCATTTCAATGAGGCGATTTTTATTCACAAAAAAGGTTACTTATTGGCTAGATACAGTTTTTCGCAAAACCATATATCCAGGAGAATTCAAAAGACCACACAGGATGGCAAGTGGGATTTGAGACATAGACGTATGACCTAGCAATGTACGGGGCAAAATTTAATGACAGCTAAGGATTGCCTACTATCGAAGCTTTTCCCATATACTAGTGATCACTCGAAGTTTTGTTTGTAAAAATATATTTTTATTGAAAGTATGACAATGAAACAAAATAGCAACATAATTGAGGTTATTATTTATTTTAAAAGGACTTTTGAACCTTCCCTAATCATCATCATATTTTTTTCTTCATTGTTTATTTCAGAATGTCTGTCCCATTTACTATTATTAAAGTAAACGATCGGAATTAGTTCCGTCTCGAGTGATGAATCCATTCCAGGTGGCTAGAAGACTTTTCAATTTCTATGAAAGTTTAGGCAAAACAAAATAAACAAATAAACACTTACAAACAATGCTGGGGGCGATCACTAGTATATGGGAAAAGCATCGATAATTGAGTTTATCGATATAGGCAATCCCTAGCTATAATTTAATTTTGTCCCTTATATTCCTAGGTCTGGACAAATGCATTCTCAAGAACATATTGACTGAAAATGCGTTGCCAACCCTGAGAACTAAGGGTTAATTAAAAGTGGGTCGGTGTTTTAATGAGATCGTTTCAGTCTCTCAGTCGTTAGGACTGGATAAGGATACTCACTCACTCACTGGTTTTTAGGATTCAGTACAAAAATCGTAAAAAAGGAACCCTCATGGTGAGTTTTCGGTGTCTGTCTGTCAGTCTGTATGTCGCAGCAGTTTTTCGCAGAAACTATAGAAGCTATCAACTTGAAATTTGGCAGAGTTGTATAACATGCTTGCCCGCATCTGTTTTTAGTAAAAAACATGAAATTATTATTCTAAATATTAATCGGCACATTTCAAACTTTTTTTTATTGTCTCAAAGTTTATATATAGTTATCAAAGCTTGGGCGCCCCTGCTCATTATAATGCGATAACCCTACGGCGAGGGCTGTCAATGCCAATTAAATCAGTCTAGAGCGCTAATTCGGGTTGATGCCCCTGGCGGGCGACGCCACTGCATTACGAAATTAAAGTTTAGGTTTACAATTTTCGGGGGTACTGTCCTAGTAAGTAGTGAAGTATAAATATGTTTATTTATTTATAAAAACAGATTATAGAATTCACATTCCCGTTTATGCAACAATTATAGGCGTGCAACACTGCCTCTTAAAAACTATACATACCGAAAAAAAACAAAGCTTATTTTCAAATGAAAATAGGTTTAACCAAAATCCGATTTAAGTTGAACTGACCTTATAACTTGAAAAGAAGTATTTTTAATTTGTTAGCGGCTTTTTTTTATGCGAATAAAGCTTATGTGTTTGTGCCAGTTGCTGTTGTCCTCTATTTTTAACCAACTTAAATAAAGGAAGATATTCTCAATTAATCTGTTTTTGTGTGTATCTCTATTTCTCCATCAATCTCTCTTCTTTAATGATTCTTTTGTTCATGAACAGGGTTTAACCAGGTGGTTCCATTTGTTAAGGCGGTTGTCACACTGCTCCGCACATCGCAGCTGCGTCCTGCCTGGGCTGCGGTTTTTACTTTGTACTGTAGAAACTTGATTTGTACGCAGAAACCACACGGGCTCCGTATCTCAGTGCGGAGGTGCGAATCGCACGACGGTTCACAGTAAAGCTCCACAGTAAATCCGCTCCGCTCCGCTCCATAGTCAATGCGGTACGTCGTGCACCTCAGTTCCGAACGGAGATACGGAGCAAATCCCTACGGTTGTGCGTCGTCATCGCACGCGAATTCGTCGCTCCGCACGCCGCAACGGGATGCGGCGGCAGTGTGACAACCACCTAAGATGCGGTATGGAATCATTTGGAGACGGTTTATTGCTTTCTAAACATTTAATAATTGAAATGCTATATTCCCGTTTTACACTTGACAAGTGTTAACCCTAAAGGGTTGTCAGCGGGACTAATGAAGTTAGACGGAGCGCTAATTCGAGTCAACCCGCCACGACTGCCTCGTTGATGAGACCAAGTTGTAATTATAATTGCTGCGCGAACGGGGTTGCGTGGTTCAAAGTTACTCACATGTTATAAATTACTTGATGACAGTTCAGAAGCAGTCCTTTAGCATTTTAATTTCAAAAATTAACTTTATTTAAACTCTTTTGTGTACACGTAACATAAACGAAGCAACATTCGACCCAAATCCTAATTCTGCGCTATTAGACTGGCTAAAACCATAAGGAATCCATCACAACCTTACTTATTAAATAATACCCAAATTACTAGCAATATTGGCAACAGTAACTAAAATATTTGTAGTATGAATGTTTGTACACATAAAATTGCGAAACAAAACAATACCTACACAATAAATTAAAAAGAGACTACAATTTGACGGCTGTCAGTTTTTTCGTTTTGGTTATTGTTGCCATTCGTGAATAAATAAAAGCAAAAGCCAGCCGCCATTTTGATTTGACCGGCGACATATGCATACAATCGCAACCCTAGCTGAATTCGAACCGGATTTGTGCTACTTTAATTAAGTTAATGGCGCGGCGTGTGCGTGTGTAACGCCACAATTAAGCCTACATCTGTGAACCCTGTATATATGCTTTATAAGGTTCACTATTCAGTAGCGTCCATAGGGTTGCCAGTTGCCACTGCACAAATATTTGCGAATCAACTAATTGGCGCAACTTTTGCGCAGATTGGACGACGGCGCGTGCCGTGAAACGAAATACATTATTGGAGAGTATCAGTGAACTATGGTATTGTCCGGATATCACTGAATAATAAAATAAGTGATTGATTGTGTCCATTTAAATATGTTTGCATTATCTGTATTGCAGAGCACATGAGGACTAATAAGTAGCATGGCAACGAATGACAGGTGAATTATAATTTATAAAAGTGGATATTTGAGCCGTATCGTACACACTCGAAAAAACAAAAGTAGTATTTCCTGTGTGCAATAGTTAAATGTTGTAATCGATTGGAGAAAATTAGGCCTTAAAGACATAAACTTCGGGTTAAACGGTCGTGTTAGACCCATTTCATTTAATTTCGTGCATTACTTATGAAATTAAAATATTATTAAATTGAGGCTTGTAGTACTGTTAGGCGATGGGCTTGCCACCTGTCACTAATACACTGGGTGAACATCTTAGCCTACTTGTGCAAAATGTGGTTACAGAATTATCAAGAAGTTTTAAGACTTGTTGGTAATTCTTTAGCTCTGCCTACCCCACTCTGGGAATGAAGGCGTGAGTTTATGTATGTAGAGTAGAGACAACCTTTAAAATAACTTCCTCTAAGCTAAAGGGCATAAAGCTTTTTATCGCCAACCAAAGCACATGTTACTTTGGGGGCGCTACCTTTAAATAGGCATTTTTATTTTTATGTTACCACGCACGTACAGTTGTGTTTTATCGTGTTTCGTATTAGACAAGACGAGGCGTGTGTTGTTTTTTAAGTTGGACTTGAGGACTTACGATGACTGAAAGGCATAAGCGACGCGACCGGTGCCGCCCGATTTTATTACATCGCGGTCGCAGTTGCTTATTTTGATTGGTAGGTGAGGATCTTTGTATTTTGGTTATTATCTAAGACCAAGACAAACACAAAGCTGTTTTTGTTGTTTTTTCAAAGATTCACACGATAAACCGTATTCGAAAGCAAACGATACAACCAAAACCCGTGTAAATAGTATATTCTAAACAACCCTATAGAGCTTACGGACGAGTCCCAGCAAACACTCGCTCGGATTCCATCACAAGCTTGCGTCAACAAGCGATAGTTATACCGAAAAGCCTGTGTATTTAAAACCACACCTACAATAGTAGTTTATGTAACTGATGCATAATGAGAGACGTTAAAACACGAGTGTAATCCTATTATGCCACACTCGTGTAATAAAGCCAAATAATGTACAGTTGCATACACTACTTAATGTACACACATATCATAAGTTTAGAATTATGTAGAATAATATCATTTTTTATCATTTTTCATAACAACAGAAAACCAACAAACATATTTATGACCAAAATAGTGGCGGCAATTCGATCCTCCGTCAAGACGATTAAAAAGAAAAAACCTAGACAAACGAATGAAGTCCCTATTCTTGAGAAAACAACCATTTGATTTATGTTTTTCTTGATTTCCCGAAAAAACTTTATACTAGAAATAAGTTCTTTTAAAAAGACACTTCATCGTCTTGTATAGCCCCATGCCTCGACTCCAGGCATGCAAAGCAAGGTTGAAGTAAATTAAATAATACTCAATAACCTGCATATGCTCGTTTGCCTCCCTTTGTGTACATTTACTTATATATATAAGAATAATGTCATGCTCTCCGCTTTTCAGTTTAAATGGACCCGATATCGAGATGTTGGCATTTCGCGTGTCGCTTTCCGCATCACATTTTCATAATACGGAGGGCATTCGTTACCAACTTCATTGGGATCAAGGCGATTACTGTTCGGAGTCGTAAGCCCTCGAGCGGAGGCCAAGCATGTCTGGAATAGACGAGCTACCAGCCCAAGTTGACCTCCCTCGCTCCCCGGCAGTTTGCGCATGAGGGCCCCGGCGGGTGAGAGCTCCATCCATTCAGATGTCTAGGGATAATGGTCAACCAGAGTCCTTACGACGTTACGCTTCGCGCCGAATCAATTCAGGGTAGCCGCGCGTTGAAAAGCGAAATCAGCCGCGCTGGTAATAAAGCATAATTTACTGCGACTTCGATTTGAGGATTCTGTCGGCTATTTGTTGTGGTAATACGTGATTTGCGACAGTGGTGGAGGGTTTTGGGTGAGGCTTTATTCTCTGGGTGTTAGGGGTTGTTTTCGGTCGGGGGTTTATAATCCGCGTGGAGTCGGTCGCGTCTCGTCAACTTTTAATTAAAGTTTCACATTTAGGGAGTTCGCGGAGTCTGTCGCCGAGATTCGGCAGCTTCGCGGATGCTTTATTGGTATAATTGCTTGTTCCGAGGCGGATTCCGTGCGCCAATGATCAGCTAAATTGGGGCAATTTGTGTTGCTTATCATGCGCTGTTTGTGGGAGCTATTCGGTAAACTTACAGCGAATGTCATCATTAGCCAGAATTAACATAAACAGAAACACTGATAAATACCTACACAAATGTTTATCTTAAGCAAGCTTCAATTAGAACTTTCAACGAGTAGTAAGAAAAAAAAAGCGAAATAAAAGTTACCCCGTGAACTCAGGGGTACTAATTACGGGCAAACTAACCAACTCCGCTGCGGAACCCCGGTAGAGAAAAGAAATCGTGACTAACAACCCAGCGACGCAGTAAAGTTTCCCCGCTTAGTGGTTCATTTCTCCCCACGCGGTGGGGAGGGGGGTAGTTTTTATATCGCCTCCGCCGATCCGCGGGATAAGGACATCCGTGCCATTTTATACGGTTATCCGGACGCGGGCCGGGTGACCACCACGCCCGACAACTGGTGGATTTCGTTTGACTTTTCACATTGAAATAAGGTAAGTTTGTTTAAACAATTTTGTGAAAATGTTTTTAATCGATGTTATTTTTTTAGTTTTACTGATAGGATGCCGACGCGAGAACTTTACGTGAATTCCTTCTAAGCAAGGGATATGAGTATAAGTCTTGCATAGAGAGAATATTCTTCTCTTCAGTTCAGTTGCCAGTGCAAGCATCGTTCCCGCAACTTGTTTATCGCACGGTAATCTTTCTATCTATATTATCTACTAGCTGATCAGTGGCCACTTTTTTTGGAAATAAGCTTTTAATTTTTTAGTTTTAATTTTTCGGGTTAATTATATAGCCTATGACACTCACAAATAACGTGGCTTTCTACTGGTAAAAGAATTTTCAAAATTGGTTCAGTATATCCCGAGATTACCCCCTACACCGTCACAAACTTTACCTCTTTATAATACTATATCAGTATAGTTTATTTTATTTTATACGAAGGCAAACGAACAGACATGCCACCTGACGGTAAGTGGAAAATGTGGCCCATAGACATTCGCATTCACAAGACTGCAAATGCACTGCCAACCCTGAGGACTTAGATGGAATGCCTCTATGCCAGTCATTTCACCGGCATCGGCACCGGTCATTTAGATAGTATAGATAAGCAAAAACGCAAACTCAACACCGCTTTAATTTTAAATGCCATTCCCGCCAATGTTGCATCATTACTGTTAAGATCAATTAATAATAAGCCCAAGAGCCATGTAAAGTCGCACGCGTCGCTCCATCTGTCGGCCTGACAGGATCATTTGTTCGTCGGCTCCTCGCCTAACGACGCGCGCTTTAGCAGTAAGAATGAAACGCTGCAGAAGGTAACTAAATTTAGATGTAGAAGATCGTCATTCGGAGACAAGAACAGATAAAGAAACTGCTTTGGATGAGTGTTGTCAAAGACACTGCATAACTGACGCTTATAGATGTCAGAGATAGAGCGACGAGGAGCAATAAAGCTGACCATACCATAGAGCGGGAAAGAACACATCAAAGTATATAAAATCGTTTGTTGGTCTATACATTCATTTCTATAATAATTTCCCTGAAGTAGTTTTAAAGTTAAATCCATGCAAAAGTAGTATCTTGTCAAGGGGACACTGTTGATGCAGGAAAACATATCAAAACTTTCATGTGGTCGTCTTGCTTTTTATTTTTCCTTTTTCTGCCTCTATCTCTCTCGTAATATTTTTGACATATTTTCCTGCTGAACTACGCATGCTATTTGATATTATATATTTATAGCTTTGTATAATGCTAGACCAAGTGAAAAAAATGACTGACTGCTGAGTATCTTGCGGCGTTTCTTCTGAGCAGTATGGCCTCCTCTTGTGAAGCGCTGGTAGATTCTTGAAGTGTAATAGTCCCCGTGCGGCCTACTTACTGAATAAATGTCTTTTATCTTTATCTTTTGATGTTTAATTTTACTTTAAAAGCTAAATATTTTTTGAAGTATTTAGTCACATTCGTTCCGGTACTTTATGCGTTAAAATTGTCATCTATCTCCGAACCACAGCTATACAAAATTGTCTTTGTCAGTGATATTTAAGTGCGCTCGTATCTCCAGTTAGCATCTCGTCCGGGTGCAGGTGTCATGCAACAAATACAGCGGCAACAGTTTTAGAAATGCACTCGCAAGCGCTCGAGGATATTAAAAACACAAAGTATTTGCAGGGCCTTTGTACTCACGTCAAGTCGGTGCAGGATTGTTCCTCCAACAAAGGAAACATTTTCAGGGAGACAAGTTATTAAATATTCAGCGCGACAGTGGCACGCTTGAGCCCACCGAGCATCGCCTCGTCTCTCTCGCAACCCTCGAGACGGAAGAGGCCAGAATTGCTGCTGTGACTGGGTTGTTTTTCAAATTAACTTTTTCGCATAAGCAACCGAGGACAGAGGAGTGAATTGTATTAATTTTATTCATAGAGTCGATTTCCGTAATTGTTTTCTCCCTTGGGAGGCTTGCTGAGTTTTACGTGGCTGGAAATAGAAGGCGAAAGTTGAATGGTCCCGTTAACGGCGTCATCTGGCACGCATCCACGATTAAGCTTCTGGCTACGTTCGATTTAAGCCACGACGTCTGATCGGGGCTTAACGTTACACATCGGTTTAACGTAGGGAATTTGTACAGACTCGAATGGATTAACTTTAAACACGCCTGTGAATACTTTGATTTCGCCTTTATGTGGAGCCTGCACCGCAATGAATGGTCGATGATAACCACATGATACATCGTAATAAGGGCCCACAAAAGCGTGGCACGGCCAGGAGTCGACAAAAGTCCCAAATTGCGGGGTAAACTCGGTATAAATTACCAGGAGAGCAGATAGCGGGCGGTAATTGGCGAGCCGGCGGGCCGCGACAAATCTGACGGCCATTTCCGCGCCACCCCCGCGCCGCTGGATCACGTATAGCTCTCCTCGTTTATTGCGACGCGAGCTGGGTGGTTTGAGAGGTTGCCACATGGCGGTTCCGATATATTTTGCCAGTTTGGGAATGGAATCTGTCGGTAGTTTAAGTTTGTGAATACATCAATTTCCGAAGGACTGCGAACATTAAGTAGAAGTTACGTTTATAAGGCTAAGCGTTTTTGTCGTTGCTTAAACCAAGAACTATTATCGTCACTCTGGTCTTAGGGACCCATGAATATTCCACAAACATGTTCAAAGAACTCTATCGTCCTTTATCTGATCATTCCCATACCTTCTTCATCATCATCATTTTCAAGAGTTAAGCCTGTGAAGACGTAACAAACCACACTGTTGCCTTAATATTTTACAATATAACTAGTAAAAAAAAACAATCAGTAGTTCAAAAATGCAGTGGAAGTACACGGACTTCATAGACTAACAGGTAGGTATGTACCACTTGTGAGAGTATACCCCGTCTCCATACACTTGCACCGCCGCCACGAGGCGTCGGGCCGCGTGCGCGCGCACCCCGATAGGGTGACAATGTTGCGCTACAGTCCCGCCCGATAACGCCCGCTTCGGATTGCACTGCGCGGCAGAGATCGCTATCATTGACACATTAACTTGCCAAGAAGTCGATTTTAAGTCTTATTTTTATTAGAATGAAGTATATTAGGAGTTTATTATTGTATAATATCATTAGCAATATTTAAAAAACGACTTACTGTTGAGTTTCTTGCGGCGTTTCTTCTCAGCAGTGGTCTCTTCCGAAGCGCTGGTAGATTTTTGACGTGTAAAAGTGCCCGTGCGGCCTACTTACTGAATAAACATCTTTTATCTTTTATCTTTTTTTTTTATATATATTTATTGTGTGTGGTTGCCGGGTTAGAATAGTGTCACTCCATGTCTTCCCGTGGAATTCGTAAGAGGCGACTAAGGGAATATAGGCTTGTTAGGCGATGGGCTTGCAACCTGTCACTAAGACACTGGTAAACATCATGGCTAAATTCAGCAAAATGTGGTTACAGAATTATCATAATTATAATGTTGTACCGACGTAATTCTGTCACTCTGACTACTCCAGGGATTACAGGCGTGAATTATGTATGTATGTGTGTAACTTTATATTACTCTGACAGCTGCAGTCCAGTTCTTAAATATGTGTACACTTTAGTTCCTTGTCACTTTAATCACTGTGACAATTCATATATGGCAGGTTAAACATGACATTAAATAGACAAGGTACTGTGTACAACTCTACACATATTTATGAAGGCGTTTAACGCTAGAGTTATGAAGTGAAGGAAGAATAATTGGCAGCATAATTGCACTTTCGCACTAACATCTTATTATACGTTATTTTTTTAATACCCGTGTGGTTGCCGGGTTAGAATAGTGCCACTCCATGTCTTCCCGTGGATGTCGTAATACGCGATTAAGGGAATAAAGGCTTGTAGTACTGTTAGGCGATGGGCTTGCAACCTGTCACGAATACACTGGTAAACATCTTAGCCTAATTGAGCAAAATGTGGTTACAGAACTATCAACAAGTTTTTAAAGTTGTAGGTAATTCTGTAGCTCTGCCTACCCCTCTCCGGGAACGAAGGCGTGAGTTTATGTAATAAATTGTTCGTTCTTTCGTTTTGAACATATTACCTTCAAGTAAACCTGCTTGAGCTAAATACCTCGGAGAAACCGTAGCACAAATTCGCAGAGTTCCTCCTTTATCGTCAGTAAAGGGCTTGAGTTTACGAGCCAGTCCGCCACGCTGAGAGTGGCTGAGAGGTCGTCCATAAAATACGCCGTTTAGGGGGAAGTGCAGTGAAATACGGGCTAAGACGGTGGCTTGTACATAATTAAGTAATAAACCATGGTTGAAAAGCAATGTTGTACAAAATAGTCTGGGAACTTCAGCTTTATCATGATAGAAACCAATGCACAGATACAGTGCATAATCAAACGAAATGTTAGTTTCTCGGATAAGTTCGTATTTACCTTGCGTTTTCAGTTAGCTTCCGTACACATCGATAAGTTTACTAAAAAAGTCTGACAAAGAACTAATCCACCTGGTGCAGGTGGTAGGACCTTGTGCAGGGTCTGCCCGGATAGCTACCGCCATCTTATCCATTAACCTACCGCCAAACAGCAGTGTTCGCATTGTTGTGTTCCGGTTTGGGGATAACACAGCCTGTGAAATGACTAGCATGAGGCATTCCATCTTAGTCCTCAGGGTTGGAAACGCATTTGCAGTCTTGTGAATGCGAATGTCTATGGGTCACAGTTTCCACTTACTATCAGGTGGCCTGTGTGCCTTTTTGTCTTTTATAACTATGCCATAAAAAAATGAAAAAAGATGAAATGTCGTTTGATTATTCCCTATGGGAATACCTAATAATATCAATAGCTTTCACAGAAATATTAGACTTCCAAGTTAATCTACATTCGTAGGCAATAACCTGCGTCAAGCGGTAAGTCATTTGTCATGGGACGTTGTGACAAGTTCATTGCGTGTGAAGTGAATAGCTCTTCAAGGCTGATCCTCTGCGAAGTCGTCGTTGTACATCCATTTCGGATATTCTCCCAAGATTATAGTTATGAAGGCTCCATCACAAAGATATCCCAAAGGATTCGTGCAGTAGTTCGTCTTATGATGAAGACGATGATGTTTACATATTTATTTTAACTGCTTATTTTCTTAGGTACTATTGGTTAATTTGACTTAATTTGGTTTCTACAAAATCGATCTCATACTAGGTGAGAAACACTGCACACGAAGATTACACTCATACCTCTTTGGCCGCGGTGAAATTGAGTGAAAAAGTAGGTCGTATTTTCGCTTGCGGGGGACCATAATGGCGGCTCGATGTCTTCATCGAGGAGTGAAGCTGACGTCATCAATCAAGCTGTCGCCGGCGTCACCCCTGGCAGGATTAAGGTTTGACCTTCGGGTGAGCGTTGAAGGAGTGACGAGTGGAGATAACTGACGATTCAGGTAGAGTGAAGTGCTTTGTTGAGAAACCGCAGGGAAATATTCAAAGTTGGCATAGTAAACTTATGCTTTCGTGTGCTTTTATGAGGATGAAAGAGTTTTCTTTTTAACTAGTTTTGTCTGTAGGTACTTGAAGGGGGGATAGGACCGTGTGTATATAGGCACGTTCTGATCGCTACCACCATCTCGGCTTTGTCCTGCACCGAAGCACAAGCGTTTGTACTGTGACGTTCCCGTTGGAGGTTAGGACACATCACATCATCGGTAACGCATTTGCAAGCAACATCGTTCATATATCTACGGGCCTTACAGCGTACTTACCACAAATCGTTTACCGTTTCCGTGCATGACGAAAACAGATTTGCGTATTTTATTTTTAACTCCATTACCAACTTCGCTCAAGATACATTAAACATATACGATAGATACGGTTAAATGTACTGTAACAATATAACATGTACCTGGTTGTGGGAAGTAAGGCGCGCCGACGTTCATCGGGGGTGGAGGCCGATAATCCATCTTCGACACTACACACACTTCACATTGTCTATCGACATCAGCATTAGTATCGGTAACAACACTATCAATCAGTCAATTTTGTTATAACATTGTCATTTTAAAACGGCCACTGCAAATATTTTTGTTAGAAAATCAAATAAAATCGCGCTAGTGTTGTGAGCTTTATCGACTATCGATGTCGCAGCGTGCGGGTGTAATCAAAATATTTTATCGCGGTTTTGTGTTGTCACTTGGGCGTGATTTAGTTGCGGCGTCGCCCGGCGGGCATTCTCCTTCAGTCGAGGATAGAACAGCTCATAAATAATTAAGCAGACGGTTGAATCGAATGGTGTCCGTGCATTATACTAATTGGTCCAACAAGTCGACGTAGCTTTGTTCAGTCGATTAAGTCATTAAGAATCAACGACTTATTAACATTATTGTCCAAATAGCAGCAACTTAGTTGTATAATTGAAAGGGAAAACGGCAGCTGCGGCTTGCAAATCCGACGGCAAAAAGCCGACCCAATAAATAACCGAAACCGGCGGCTTACTTTTATTGAATCGATTAAAATAACAGCCGCGCGTTGTATTTTTAACGAAGTGGAATGAAAATGAACGAGCGCCTATTAAGATAAAGGATAACGTGGAATGAATCATGCGATGTACGCTGCACAGGAGGATCAAAGGCAGAAGATGCTAATACATTTTGTCGTTGGAAATGGAAAAATATTCCGAAGTCGATCGGGCGAGGAGGCAATAACGGATAGAGTGGTTCGATGGATGCCAGTGCTTGGAAAAATATCTCGCGATCAAGATTGTGTTCTGGCAATAAAGGCAGGCGGAAACAAACCGGTTTTTACACGGATAACAATTTCGAAACCACGTAATTGTTTCTCAAAGCATATAACGCCTTAAAAGTAGTACTGTATACGACTAGAACGTTATCCAGTTTTTAATACCTTATGCCATTGTCATAACGACTCTGAGCATATTGTTTCCATAGAAAAACACAAATTTCTTAATCAACTATTTTAAAACGTGAGAAAGCCAACGAGCACTAGTCTGTGGTCTGCAAACGACTGCAAAATAATTAAATATCTGGGGACTATGTCACACCAATTGACATAGCCCCAAACTAAGCTCTAGGCTTGTACTATGGGCACTAGACAGCGAAATAAATACTTACATAGAGAAATATATACTTAAATACATAGAAAACATCCATGACTCAGGAACATGACCGCTAGCAGAGCTTTGTAAGCAGGGTCACTACCAACTAGCCCAGCGCGTCCTAATGCGTTGCCAGTCAACCCTTAGGGCTAAGAAGGAACGCCTCTACTCAAGTAATTTCACCGGCTGAACTAATGGAAGAATAGAGGAAAAAAAAGCAACAGGAGCGTCTGGCGCACCGGCCCGCAGCCCGAGGCAGGCGCGGGTCGGCCGCGGAGCGCCTGCTATAAGAGCACCGCTTTAGTCACTTCATCGTTAACTTGGGGCGGTAATTGAAAATCGAAATCTGGCTCGAGTACTTTAGGATCGGTTAACTTTTATATGAGATTAAAATGGTAAATTTTAATATTTCAACCAAAGTAATTATATGCTTGTATTACTGAGTCCGGGCGTAAGTGAAATGTAGTTAAGTCATACTTTCCAATTTGAAAATCATGTATGATATCGTATCGTATATATTTGAAACGTTCTGCCAAATATTGTCCAATCAAACCTAGATCAATAGGCGTATAGCGTAGGTGAATAGGTGGGAAGCTTAATAGCTCTTTGCTCAGTGAAAGCAGCAGATGCTATCCGAGCAATCAATTTAATGGCCTCGCTGCGATGATGACGTTCATCGAACTGCCACTGCATGTGGATGATTTACATGAGGTGTATAATTAATTATTAAATGAAAATGGACTCGTACGAAACTGTTATAATTTGATATGGCGATAATTTCAACAAGGGAATGAATACACGGCAAAATAAAGAACGTCTCTGAATCTGATAATATCGCTTTTATCCTCAAGATTTCCCGTCATCCTATTATTGTTACCTCCACTGATAAACAACGGTATACCCCTTTACAAAACCTTCCAAATCTCTAACTTCCGAAAGAAGCTTAATCCGCTTAATCCCGTGCGCTTCGAGCGCTCTGTGGCTGTATTTACAAACAGAAGTGGTTCCGTGAGTAGCCCCCCGGGATCGCTAAACCGGGGTTAATTGAGACGCTGGTTAATGCCGCTCGAGCTAATGTGACGCGAGCTCTCCGCTTAATGAGATTGTAAAACTTGAACATTACACTAACATTTAACACTGTATTATTTTCAAGCCCTTCGCAAGATTACTATAAAACATACGGCCATTAAAAAAAAACAATCACATTATTAGTAAATATCCAACATGTCAAAATGACAACTCACATCACTAAAAAATCAATTAAGAACAAGCATCGATGTTTCGATACGACGCGAATACATCACTAGTCCGATGACATCGTGGCGACAGGGACGTCCGTTCGTAACGGCGCGCGACGGCCGACTGGGTACAAAGGCGTCTGCGTTTACGGCGCATGCGTCTATATTTACATCCTACACCGATCAAGTCTGAGCCTTGCAGCTTGAGGGGTAGGGTTGGGTTTGTGTTGGGGTAGTGGACAGACACCTGTATATGGTGGTAGGGGTCGGAAGTCGGCGGTACAGTGTCATTTCCACTCTTTCCACATTACTTCCCTAATAAAAATGAGATTTGCCCCGAGGCGACGTGCATCGGCAACGCGATTACGCTTGCATCGACCTGGCCGCTGCGGTATTATCGGCACCCCCGCTTGCTTAATGCGATTTGATGTAATATAGTACATTTGATGCAAGTGCGGTAAGTATGATATTTAGATAACACGAGTCCCGCCCGAGGCACAGAACAGATAGGTACTTATCTGTTCTGTGCCCGAGGTTACTTGACCTGAACTCCAAGGGAAAGACAAGACTCAGGACGAATGAAAATTACAGTTCCTACACACGTATAGATTTCAAACCACTTTTTAACACGGTTGCCAAAACAATACAGTAATTAAAACAGTCAATTTTACTTATTTCTTAGTCTGACAAAAATACACTTAAAGGGTGATGGGCAATTTTGTATTGACCCCGTCCCCACCCTCCAACAGTCACGGGATGCATGTTTATATGTTCGTTAGGACCCAAAACAAGACAAAATAACTATTTTAGTAGCTAAATCGATGGGATTTTTTCTATAAAAAAAAACCTTTCAAGAGTCATGCAATGCAAGAATGTGTTCATTTTTAAACCAATTCCATACGATATCATAATGGTTTTCCAAGAAAACCCCATACATAGGACGATCGTCGTCATAGTAAAACATCATCAGGTTGCCAAGATCTATCAAATGAGATAAGTTTCGTTCCTGTTGGTGGGTGGGGACATTTTGCCCATTGTCCTTTGAACATACATGCATACATTAAATCACGCCTGTTTCCCAGAGGGGAAGGCAGAGGCCACTCCTTTCCACCTAGTTTTTTTTTTTGGAAAAAGTACCAGTGCGAAATATTCAACAAATATTTACGTTGCACATATGACTTAAGTAATTATCTGTAGATCTCTAATCTCTTATCCTTAAAATACAGACTGTTGTATTGTACAACTAAGCTATTTTGTTTCCGAGAGCATAACGTATAACGTAAACATTGCTACTAACATAGTCATAGTCATTTATTCATCAACAATATTATCAACAAAACCCAGTGAATGGGTTAATTTCCCAGTTGTTATAAGTCATTTATTGGTTTCAGTAACAGAACAAAGAACTGGTAAACTGTGAATAAATAATATCCCAGTCCAGGGCGATATTAACCAGCTGCCGTCTCACACGTTATAAATTTATAAATAGAGGCTTCAGTAACATCGACATGTGGCGGCATCATGAAATAGATTTACGATGGCTATCGAGCGGTGCCTCTATCGGAAAGTAGCTCATTACACATCGTAATGGTAGTATGGGGACACACAAGAGACTGGTCTAAGCTTGTATTTAAATTATGAGGCAGTTCTTATTTGAAGTAAATTATATTTCCTAAAAAAATGTACCCGGGAGCATAACTTCGCTCGGGTTCAAACCGATTTTTCCCTAATATATCCCTATTTCAGAATTTTCATCAAAATCGTTAGAGCCGTTTCCGAGAACGCGAATACAAACAAATATATAAATATTGGTCGTATAACAGTCGAGGCTTACTTGTATTAAATTTCATACGTCATGTAGTACTTAAAGTGAACAACAACCGTTCTGTACTCGACTCGTTTATAAGCAATAAATTTCAAAGAGCGCCATAGGTACCTGTTTTGTTTGAGTAATATTCTAACAATTTTGCAAAAAAGTTCCAAAAAATTACATACATACACATACATAAACTCACGCCTTCATTCCCAGAGTTGGGTAGGCAGAGCTACAGAATTACCAAGCACTCTTAAATAAGTTGTTGATAATTCTGTAACCACGTTTTGCACAATCAGGCTAAGATGTTTACCAGTGTATTAGTGACAGGTTGCAAGTCCATCGTCTAAGATTACTAGAAGCCTTTATTATTCCCTTAGTCGCCTCTTACGACATCCACGAGAAGACATGGAGTGGCGCTATTCTAACCCGGTGACCACACTAAATTCCATTCCCTTTTTCAATTTCTCTAGAGCTTGTCTCCCCTAACTTTCCTTCCAATCGCAATTCAATCTATTTGTGCGGTTTTCAAGGAGCAGAGATTCCTAGGGAGGACATGGAGTATGTCTTTGTTGCTCCTCAGCCCTCTTGCGTCTCTCTCTTGCGTCACATTAAGTAAGAATAATCGTTTTATATAATGCGATATTCCCAACGAATCCGTCACCAATTAGTTTATGTTTGTAGTACAAAACGAGCACAGGAAAGGGCGGGAGGTCAGGTGGGGTGACGGACGGCGTGTCGATAAATAAAGAAAAATGACGAAATATCGACCGAGCGGGAAATTGAAGCGCGAATAGATAAAACAGGAAGCTGGGCGTTCGTTACCGTCGCGTTTTAGTTTACTTTTGATGTTATTAGTGAGTAAAAACATTGTGAAATCTAGACTTCTGATGCGGAGATGATTGTATGTTTTTTTAAGCTTTCGCAAGCGACTATATTGTAGTTAAGATACTACACACCCTCCTCTTCGTAATGTTTTTAGTTCCGCTGGTAAAACGCAATTTACCAGCCTGCCTGCAGCCTGTAATCCGTGAGTGGGGTAGACAGAGCTACAGAATAACCTACAAACTTAATACTTGTTGATAATCCTGTAACCACATTTTGCACAATAAGGCCAAGATGTTTACCGGCAAGCCTTTATTCTCTTAGTCGCCTCTTACCACATCCACGGGATGTATATTGTATCTAATGATTGCCTATAGAGCGAACATCATAATATCTGGTTCTATGCACTCAGTTAGAGGAGAGCCACGACTTTCACCAGATCCTACGTCCACCCAGAATAGTCCAAGCCACATATGAATTTAACATTAGAATTACTATCTCTATGAACTTTCGGCCAAATCTCAGAAATAATAGTGCCTCTGCTCATTCGGTTTCTACAGATAGACTAACTGATTAATGAGGAAAGTAGGTACATTATTAATCGACGCGAAGCCGAGCGACTCGCTAGTGTACATATAAAACCAACAGCTACTGGTATCATCTATAATTCGTTACATTATATGCCTCTCTGCTTACGCCGTCGTAAACAATTAAACAACATACCATATTAAAGAGGTGGCCGTCTGGTCGTAAAACAACTATTGTCATAATTTCGATTGTCATAACACATAACGCATAAAGTTTATGCCAATTATTATTTTTTGGCATAAATTGTACTATGGCATCATTGTTCCCCGTCATAATTGGTTAACCCATAATGTAGAATGTCATAAATTAATTTAGCCATAATATTAATATAATATAAAGTTAGTGGCAAAACCGACTCGGATTGAGGATAGGTTAAGGTTTTTTTTTTATAAAAGACCGGAAAAACTTTATGATCATTATAAAGTATGGTTCAATAATTTTATGCGCATCAAATTTATGCGCGTAACACAATATGTTCTTAAACATTATGATTCAAAACGTCATGCGCATAAATGTATGACTATTTACAGTTATGCGTAATGATGACTATGACGAATCCACGTATGCCTATCAAAAATATGACTTCATACTTTATGCAACCCGACCCCGACCCATATTAAAGGTATCTATTACATGACACAAGGCGTTTAAATAACATTCAGATCCGATGCGAATATTAACTAATAACTGCGGCTGATTGGCCAATCCGAGCCGTGCCTGCAGCGCAGTGAGCTGATCCAATATAAGCTCTCAAAGTGCTGCACTCCGTAGCCAATACCCGCTACAGTCGAATATGAGTTCCTGTTGGGAACTTGGGCGGAATTACTTGGTTTCGAAAGGCTAGATTAGTTTTCTAGCTTCGAGGTAAATTGGAAATATTATATATTAGTTAGTGTCGGCTTGTTCTTCTTACACGTTAACACTGTACGGTATAGTAACGTAACACTGGCATATTTTATAAAGAGACTGCTCGACGACTAGAGGTTTAAGTTTATTAAGAAATCGCAATAAAATAGACCTTGCGCTTAAATCCATTGTCCAAAATAATAAATTATTTAGTACAGAAAAAAAAAAATTACTTACTCACTTTGGCAGCTACAAACAAACTACTCCATATCGAGCAGGCTCAACACTGCTGACCTCGCAATCATATCATCGATATCGACAAGCGTAAACGTGGTCACATCTCTACCGGCTGATTCGTACCCGACATATCTGTAGAGTAGTGCAGCACTGGCCTGTTAAACCTACTAACCACTGCAGTGAGCGCATGCGCGCTGGGAGACCGTAGACCTAAGCGGTGACGCGAACTCCCACATTTAAACATTATTTTGATGATAAGTTTTACTTACGATATGGAGAGAGCAAATGATATGTAGACGCTTACCTGCAAAATAAAGAAATAGAATATTAATAAAAAGAGTAATGACAATTTGCTGCAACTGGATTAGGTACGCTTTAACGCCTCAATCAATTTCAACAGATACTGAGATAGTTTATAGAATTGGATTTCCCGTCAACGTAATGGGCTGAAATTTAGATCATATATCATCGGTGAAACTGCAAAACCGCGTGAGTAACATTTTAAATAAGTAGTAAAATGCACCTTTTTAATAAGACAGTAAGGTTTATTTTGCTCTATCATAAATTTGTTAGTTAAGCGGTTTAGGTACTGACCTATCACCGACGATATGTAAACCTCATCGGGTTTACGCAAATGCAATATCATGGTATCTAATAGGTTATCTGGTGTATGGAATCGGAAGATGTGCTACCGGATCTCCGCTATTCTTAACTTAGACCCACGGTGTTAGGACTCTATAGTAAGGTCTTGATAAGCAGATAAAGATTTGGCAAAAAAAGTACAGTCGGCAACAAAAACTATTTTGAGTGGGTTACCTACAAAGCAAGATGCCTAAGTTTTATGCCTACAAAGCGAGTTGCTTACAAAGCAAGATGACTGACTAGCATGATGCCTAAGAAGTATAATGACTACCAAGCGACTTGCCTGAAAAGTATAATGATTTGTTAGATAAAATTTTTAAAATCGTTTTTTCTTATTAGCAGAATTTCGACAGAGCTCCTATTTCTGGGTTCTTTGGCCCTCCGGGCCTGCTGCAAAACTAACATAACCTAAACCTACCTACCTTTTTCGACCTAGTTATAAGTTGCTTGTTAGGCATCCTGCTTGCTTTTTAGACGTTCTGCTCGATAGGCATCTTGCTTTTTAGACATCCTACTCGATAGTCATCTTGCTTTTTAAGCATCCCGCTCATATACCGTCCCAAAAATGTTTTTTTTTAACAGAAACCTATTGTCTCTTTTTGTTTGGTATTTTTTCTTTCATTCCGTCGTTTCTATTACGTTTCAACTCGCCGTAGTCGAAGCTCTACCCCCCGAAGGATCGGCGCAGACGGCGGGTCTGTCCCGCCGCCAGCCCGCGGCGTCTCTCAACGCCGGCTGCGTTAACCGCGCGAGTGTTGTGTTACTCGAGCCCGTCGTTCTATTGACACGGCGGATAAGAGCCGAGTGAAAGAAGGAATACATACGAAACTTATCTTAGGAGCTTTACTTTCGGATACAGATGAAATTCCCTGTTATGAATTTTAACAGGTTCACGGACAGTAATAAAAAACCATTTTAATTTGACCCCGGTATTTATGACGTCCATGCTATAGCCGGTATGATACACGACTGCTATAGCATCCGCGTCCATGAACGTGTTAACAGGTTTTTTGTTTCAAGTAACAGGCAGTCAAAGGAATAGAGCCTGTACTGTTTGGAACTTGGATGATTTTGACACTTCGAATCGAACGATGCCAGATGGTCGCATTTTACGTCGAAGCAGTGTGGCAGGTGGGATTGAGGTTGACTGTTTAAAGTCCGGAAGAGAGTATAAAATGTTTATTACCGAAATTACCTATCATACAAACTACCATACTTCAAAGATTACTGTTAAAATATGAGTTAATGTTATCTACACTACAGAAGAAAATTTGTTTTTTTTTTAAATGTGTTTGTAATGAATAAAATCAAACCCTACTGGACCGATTTCAAAAAATATTTAACCAATTAGAATGCTACATTATCCCTGAGTGACATAGGCTACTTTTTACGCCGGAAAAATTAACGGTTCCCTTAGGATGACAAAAATACCTATTCTACGCGGACGAAGTCGCTGGTAGAAGCTAGTAATAATGAATGAATATTTGAATGCACCCGGTCGCAACGGTTTCCGTAAATGCACTAATTATCGTCGGTTGTCAATGCAACTGATTATTCACAATTCGTTGGAAGTAGAATTACATGATTTTTTCCAGATTAGAAATGTAAAGTTTTTTTTTATGGTATAGGAAGGCAAACGAGCACACAGGCCACCTGATGGTAAGTGGAAACTGTGACCCATAGACATCTCTGTGTCCCTCACCTGCTGGTTCAAATTAAGACCTTTCTAACATAATAATTGTTTTGGCCTGTATATGTTAATAAGCCTCCAGCGTTTCGGTTAATCTCATCTGGTTGACTAGGGTACGACAGAATAATTTATATTCAGGAGTACGTATAGTCTGTATTTTTTGAACTACACAAAGCCATTGTGTCTGCACACAAAGATTATCTTCTTTTGTTTCGTAACCGCATACAAAAAAAGTTTCTCTAACTTTGCAGCTTCTCTAACACTGCAGTGAATTATTACCCTTATCTTTTTACTCAGTGGGTTTAAAATGTACCAAGATAAATATGGCATATTCAAAATGTTTGCACTTCATAACCGTCATGGACATAAGGACGACCATCTTCGTAGAAAAAGGACTGACGTACAAAAATGTTGAATATGCCATTTCTCTCCTAGTACATTTTAAACCCACTGGGCAAAAAATTGGGTTGATAATTCAATACACATTCAATGTAGTTCTTACTTTTTAGTATGCGGTTATATAAACACAATAGCTTTGCGTAGTGAAACACAGCTCAGTTTAAAAAATAAAGACCACACACGTGTGTGCGGAATAATTTAAATAAGTTTTTTTTATTCGGACTGGAACTTAATCTCAATTTATGATGATTTTTACATCTTTATACATGTTTTTTTATGATATAGGGAACGAGCACACAGGCCGCCTGATGTAAAGTGATCTCTGGAGCCCATAGACATAAGACGACCATCTCAAGACTGCATGTGTTGCCAACCCTGAGGACTTAGGTAGGTATGGCCTGGGTTCATTAAGATTTGAGGCAGTTTTCAAATACACAAGTGACAGTGAAACAAAAATCTGGAAACGTCGTTACCCATGATTTTTAGGTGGATCCATATCGTCTGGCATTTTTTTTTACGCATACTATCATTACGCCATTATTTTAGGACAAACGATCTTATGTTAGTCCTAAAACGGTTTATACAATAGAAAGGGTTTTATTTTTAAATATTTTTAAAAACTAACCTAACCTAAAACGGGGTTATGCCAAACGATTTTATGCGAAACGATACATTATGCGTGACGTATCATTGACGCATACAGTTATAAATATAATGTGTATAGCTGAGTATGATAAAAACCATCAGGACCGTCTAAGAGCAATGCTATCCGCTCCAAAGGCAGCACTAAGTAATGATGAGAAATATTTCGCATTCTGTAATATGACCCTCGGCACTGCATTGTAAGACATAGTTATGGAAGCATATCCTAGCGCAAGCCGCAGTTTCCAAGTTAAACTGTCTAGTCTTCCGCAAATTGCAGTCACGTCTAATAATGCGGTCACTGTTTGACTATAAACTAGAGAACTACGACTTACTAAAATTAGATGTCTTGAACGTCAGAAGAATAAATTAAATGTTGATGACCTAATGAGCAGCTTGGTATCTTTCCCCAAGTAAGTATAATCCAGGATTTAGAAAAACCCGAAACCATCAGCCGTTTAATCTATTTAGGGTCCTCAGAAACGATTTTGGTCGTAATCTAAAAAAAATATGTTTAGATAATCCTATTTTTGTAAGTTGGTTTTTATTATTTGGCAAAACATTGGCTGGTTACAAGGACCATAGACCTTTTTAATTGAATATTTCATCTTTAATCGCGGGAAGTTAATGATTATCGGATATCACAAAAATGGGCGTCATTACTCGCAATAATGTGGACATGACATGACTCCAAAGATTTTAACTAAGCAAATCACATTACATTAATTGATCTCTTACCTGAACCTTAATCTTGATCCTTTGCAAGACAGTAATAAATAAAAAATACAAAGACTCAAGGAGTGGCTATTAATATTAATCTACTTAAGTTTGCTCCATTATCTTCCGTGGATTTTGAAAGGAGCTTTCACCTCAAGTTTATTTTAACCGTCAAAAAGAATAACTACACACTATTGAGACTAATGACGCCCATATTAATATTTTTGATGATTAATAGACAGAATAGTTGAATTCGTAGAAAGATTTAAATGTGGAAGAACTAATGAGGGCGGAAATTGGCAATGTCGTTCGGCCTATTCTTCGAACTTGTCTGGACACACCGCCGTGTGTGCTAGCTAGCTGACGCTTTAGTTTTATATTATACGTGATGGTTTGTGGCATAACTGCCCGCTCTGCAGTAGACTATGAGTTAGTAGGTATCGAGACGTCGGCGGGGCGTCGCGGTGCCAGCTGAGTACCGACCGGGCGACACGGCGGCAGCGCTCCTCTGCTAATCACCAGGAAACTTTACGCCCCCACTCTAGGGACGTTCGCGAGTCGATACGTGTTGCATTAGAGTATAGAGATGTGCCGAATTTCTTGAACACCCAAGAAATAAAGCAATTGACTCAATGCAACCTAAAAAAACGTTAAGTTTTTGTAACTAACAAACACATCTGTATTTTTTTTTGATCTGTAGTAGGTACGAACTTTTAGAAAAACGTTTAGATTGGCAACGTATCTTGAAAGCAATACTAAAAGGAATTTATAAACGTCATTCATGAACGTCATTCATGAACGTCAATTCTCCTCCTTCGGCGTCGCCGATGATCTCACATTACACGTACGTGCACCGCCGACAGGTGATGCATGACTAAAGCTTGCTCCTTGGCAGGATATCGATACTCGGGCAGCACTAGAGGGAGGCGGCAGTTAGCATGCAGGCCGTCAGTGTAGCCGGCGTGAATAATTCCGCCCCTCCCGGTGTTGCCGGCTTTAAATACATTATTTATTCACCTGCAGACTTTCTTGCGCGACTTATATCGAATGTTTGTGGCGGGAGTATGGGTGAGTAAGCATGAGGTTTTAAGAAGTCGAAGCTGTGACTTAGGGTCTAACTTTATGCGAAGGTATTTCTAGCGGAGAGATCGGTCAATACGCAATGTTATTATTGTTCATCTCACAGTTTTATTAGTCCCATCTGTACTGTCACAACTTGAGAAGGCGTAACACTTAAATTCCGTGCAGGACCGAGGCCTTACTATGTCAACAGGTGCCGCATACGAACTAGTAGGTACTTTTTAAATAACGACCGCGGGCATAATTTTGAAGTACACTTTCCGTTACCAAGTTGAGAACTTAGGAAGAACTGCAATGCAGTTGAAAAGTAAGTATATTTTGTTTTCCAAAATATATTTGTCAAGACGTGGTACATAACTACGATTCAAATCCGTCCCGTGAATGCCAAAGACACTTTTTGTTT
Source organism: Acleris emargana (assembly GCA_927399475.2). Classification (NCBI taxonomy): domain Eukaryota; kingdom Metazoa; phylum Arthropoda; class Insecta; order Lepidoptera; family Tortricidae; genus Acleris; species Acleris emargana. Next base: position 16,330,232 of record OV656854.1, read on the forward strand.
TCTTTATCCCATGTGAGCGTTCCACTGCTTGGCAAATGCCTCTCCCCAAGATCTACATCACGGTCTACAGACCCTGTGTGATGCTTTTTCGGGCGTATTTAGTACCATAAATTTAATAAATCTCTAAACGGAAGCTTTTAGAATCCTGTCAGCCAAATTCATACCCCTTTAAATTTCGGCCATGTAAATAACGCAATCAGTGACGTGGACCAACTCGTCAAGTAGGGGCGCGGAAACGCGTTTCACGCTTCGCGGAGCACGCCCCTTCGCATCAGCTATGACAGAAAGCACCTCCACAACAAAAGACGCTGGGTTATCGGAGTATTTTATCAATTTGCAACAAAAACTACACTGCTAATCGTCGCCACTTTGTGCGCTGTTAGGTACGCCGAATAGGTTGAACAGCTGATGCCTGTCGTTAAATATCCTCATAATAAACAGAGTGATGTAAGGCTGATTGCAAAGCAAAGCCAAAGAACTTGATAAGGATGATAGCGAAAATTAACTGAAATTTTCCGCATTATTGCGTACCCTGAAGGATGATATATCTAATCAAACCACTGATAAGATACTCTTTGATAGCAACTAGTGAACAGGTGCAGTTTTTCATAAGCCAGCCAAAAATCAAGAACTATATCTTCTCCGTACTCCGTTCACGCTGACCCGACAGCAATGAGGAAAAGTCATACTAGTTGAGAGGATCCCGAGAAGTCAGGCCAAGAAGTTATAAAAGTAGAAATAGCTCACTGCTATACATATTTTGCAGCCGCTAAATTACTTACAAGATATATATTTTGGAACGACCGCGAAAACTCCTATGAACCGAAGCATTCCCACCAGCCCTTCCGTCCGGGGCAGGTCTGGGGAATGGGGTTATTCCCTAACCAGCTACCAGCCAACGTGTGCCCATGCGTTTCTCGTACGCTGAGAGGTCAAATTAGGCAAGTATCATCGAACGAATTGCCCAGAGAGAATAACACCACAAGCCTCGGCCGGCGGGAGCGGAAAATGACCCGCATTAAATAAACCCGACCGCGACCCGCCCTCGTATTTCAACCTGTTCGCTCCCCGCTACTTTATTAACTCGACACTCCGACCATATTTTCCATTATGCAAAAAAGTAGATAGCTGAAGTTCTTCCTCTGGAGATGTTTTGTAATGTTGCCACAACGCTCGTTTTCTGAAAGTTATGACTTGCCAAATCTTTACATTTTACTCAATAATATCTGTGACGCTTGAACAAAACATATTTTAAATCGTCTAACTTTTAATTTGTACTGCATTGGTGGAAACCTCTACGTTCTGTAGCACTTTCCATCACGACGCGAGCTAACAAATGTGCAATCCCATTCCTCCACCGAGCCTGATTCCATTTAGCACGTTAGAAATTCGTCGTGCGGCGTCGTCGCCCCTAATCACGACGCTGTGTGCGTACTGTCGAATAACGGGCGACCCGTGAGCCGGGTGAAACTGGGACGTATTGTGTAGGGAGCAGTGACGTGGATAGGTGCCCCGGGTGTTTGCGAGCTGTAGGGGTAGTGTGACAGTGTAGCGCCGCATAATCTCGGCGGCAACAGTGGCCCGCACCCCTCGGCCGCATTGCCGCCGCGCAGGCGCGTTGGCCGCGGTTCGTGTACGACGTTTGGGACGACACGACATTCTATCGGTAGTAGAAGAAGGCATAGAATATGCCTTTTTGGAATACGTAATTGTGAATTCATACGCGAAACCAAAGCGAAATCAAAACGAGTGATTTCTAGATTGATCCAGCCATCACTTAGATACAGTTTGCACTATCAATAATTTCTCAAAAGAAAATTTCTTACAAATTGTCCTATTCTCAAACTATGCTAAGTATAATAAATACTAAGAAAAATATTTACTTTTAAACGTCCGTAAGGTAACATCAACTTGTCCGGTCCGAGTCCGTGCTGGACCCGCCTGTGGAAACAAGCCCGAGCACTACACGCAGGAGCCGGGGGTTAAGCGCCCGTAAAAAGGGGGTAGCAAAGCAATAACGTCTTGATAGCAATCCCGACTACCATACCGCTGACTCAGACCAAATCGACCTTTATATAAAAGCTGTAGAAGCCAACTGGCCGCATTGTTTAGTTGGTAGCATTCCGCCGTTTGCATGACACGTCCATTTGGGAGAGAGCGCTGTTGTATGTACCCGCGATGTTTACGGGGTTTCGTGTAAAAAGCGAAGGCCGGAGTCTGAATAGCCCCCAGGTAATTGGGACCATAAATTTAACAGCTGTTATTGTCGCTGTTAGTAAAGCGACGTTAACAATGCCGTTAAAAATCAATCTTTTTCTCGTTTGTTTAGATGCGGCAAAGATAATTCACAAACTCAGCAAAGAACGCGACTACTATTTTCTGCCGTACCTAACCGGATTTTACTCGTTTATTCAAATTAAATAGTACAGTCAGCTGCAGAGAAAAGGTACCCCCCCCTCATGATAAGGATTGTTTTTTTTCGAATACCTATGGTTAGATTATAATGATTTTGAGTTAATGTGTAGACAATGGTAAAACCTTCAATTCACCGAAAAATCATATAAATTGAACCACAGGTTTTTGAAAAAAATCGATCCTTACCAGGTTGGTGGTACCTTTTCTCTGCAGCTGACTGTACCTTTAGAAATGTCCTTACACTGTGTATATATTTTTCTAGCTACTTGGTTGTAATAAGCCGTGCTCAAAATATAACCACAAGCCAACACCCCACAACAGCAAAGCCATGTGTTGTCTTCCCGACCGAACATTAGACACGTTCTCGACTAATGATGCGCGTGTCACGTTATACTGGTCGCGGCGTGCGGCTAATGGAGCTCAGTACGGATAATGCACATGGATTAGTAAGATAGAGCTGCGGGTGCTTGGGTCAAGGCGCTGTGGTTAATCATACGGGAATAGACCGAATTAGTGACCCATCACCGATGCACGGCAAACTAAATCTAAGTGCCATTAATTAATCGATGTTGGCTGAGAAGCCAGTCTTGAGGCACGTTTAAGTAAACGTCAAGTCATAGACAGAGCTTTTGCTACTGTTGTTAGCCTCATTACTTCAAATAAATACATACATACATACATAAACTCACGCTTTCGTTCCCGGAGTGGGGTAGGCAGAGATACAGAATTACCTTTAACTCTAAAAACTTATTGATAATTCTGAAACCACATTTTGCACAATTAGGCTAAGATGTTTACGAACGTATAGTGACAAGGTGCAAGCCCATCGCCGACCAGGACTACAAGCCTTTATTCCCTTAGGGTGATTGTGCACTACAAGGAATTTTACCGTCCGGAAGTCCGGTTTTTTATGGTTACGCAATAAATACTAACCAATAAGGACTAGTTTATGCAAAATCGGACTGCCGGACGGTAAAATTCCTTGTAGTGCACAATCGCCCTTAGTCGCCTCTTACGACATCCACGGGAAGTTATGGAGTGGCGCTATTCTAACCCGGCAACCACACGGGTTACTTCAAATATGCAACTGCATAATCATCGTCATTAAAGTACTAAACCTTCAACATACATTGGAATATATTCAATTCAAAATTGGCTCTCGTGATATTGGCCTTGCAATAACACATAGATATTTATGAAAATATACTCTCAGTTCACTGAGCCAGGGTTGAAATTCTCAAGCATCTGCTTTAAAGAGTGAATTGTTAATCCATTACTGCAACCCTCGCCGACTGTTGATTTTATGGTGGCTGCGGGGTACAGCGGGGGCGACCTGACGCGGATTAGTGATACGGCGACGGCGCCCGCGGTATGTGGGGCCGAGATAATGAAGAGAGCCGTGCTAAATTATTACTTTAATTAGCAACTTAAGCCAGGCAACGCTTCAGAAGCTTATTAGGGATGTTTTGCTGCGTGTGTGACTCGTTGTATGAATGTTGAAGAAGCGAAAGAAATTTCTCAAGATCGTAGCAAGTGGAAAGAAGTGGTCCCTGCCTACCCCTCTGGGAAACAGGCGTGATTTAATGTATGCTATACATGAGTAGATTACAATTGTTATAAAGAGTCAAGTAACATAGGATTCGTCACAAGAAGCGCAAAAAAATCCGTGGAAATGATTTTAAACATGTTAAGCTCTAGAATATGATTTAATATCTCTAAGACACAACAACGTCCCAATACCGTATAAACATCAAATGTAGACAGTTAAACGATTACCCGCCCAAAAGAAACATCCCTGCCCCGGGCACCCACAAACACACATCACAGTATATTCGAAGCACCCCTCATTTTTCCATCATTAAAATGCCGCCTAATATGAAACACGAATACACTCTTAGGCTACGTTTGCACCAAAGCTGGAGGGCGAGGCGGAAAAATCCACCAACAGGAGAGCTCAGTCGCGAGGTAATGAAGCTGTACTATTAGTGGAATTTTCCTCGCGCACCGTCGATGTTTCGATGGAAACGCAGCCTTATTCGGGGGATGATGGCCCGATATCCGGCCCGTTTGGGACGTCTTGCCGGGACAGTAAAAGGGGAATTTGTGGAGTCGCTCCTTGTTTACTGCGTAGCTTTGTGACGGAGGACGTCGGGTTGTTACTACGGGACTATTGCCCTGGTACACACGTATCACAATCACTTGGCCAGTTTTTTTTTTTTCAGGTAATAGTTAAAAAGTTAGCTTTTTGTAATACGACGGCTTGGTAAAGGAATTAGCGAAGTTTCATTAATTGAATAATTTGGGAGCTTGCCTTCGTGTTGAACGGAGAGGAAAGCCATAAAATATCATTTATGCTACAGTAACAAGCTGCTTTTAAAAACAACGCAGAAAAGAGATTTAAGAAGTTGAAAACAGCTCACGATATCCTTTTTAGTTGTGGTACACTTTTAAAATGCTACGTAAAACATGCTAGCTTAATCCAATGTATTGTTCTCAAACAAAAGTCAGTGGCAACTTTATCTGAGCTGGCACTATTGCAACAATCGCAGCTGTCGGATAGGTAGGACAAACTCATAAAAGTGCGGTCCAACTACCATTCCTTATGACGGGCTGAAACTCTGACTTCGAAGGCGTGATCCTAATACTTATAAGGGGCCAATAGGGACCTAAGCAAGACTTGAATATTACACAGACCAGATTTTAACATGAATTCAGTTGAATGAGCATTTTGGTGTAATTACTGCTGATGCCCACACATTACTTGCACAGTTCTAAATCGCCATTATTGCGGTGGAACGTGTATAAGCATCCGTCGCTCTCGCACTTACTTACAGGTCAGAAAGTGAGAGATGTTTTATCCACGTTTATCCACATCGATAAACACGACCATGTTAGGCTAGCAGGCTTTTTCAACCTCATAGTCTCTTTATATATATTTGTAATCACGTTCTCTAAATCAGCTAACGAATTCGATGAATTTTGCAATTTAGAGGTTTACGGGGGCGAAAAATCGATACGTCAAGTGGTTATTTCTGGGAAAATTGGCTTTTAAACCCGAGCGTGGCTCGATCTTCCCGGTATTAACATAATAAAATTATAAGGTCGACATGGAACGGCAAAGTGACGTTAATCATTCAAAGAGACTTCCGAATTGGCCTATGAATCAAATTGGCTGACTGTACATTTTTTTCTGCACCTGTTAACAGGATCCTCTTAAAGGATTGTGAAGCTAAAAATTTCCATACAAAATGCGAAAACATTTCTCTGCTCTTAATAGGTACCTAGTCCGATTTTAACGAAATTTGAATATGTTTCCACGAAAAAATACTTCTTAGAATGAAACAAATAAAAAACAGAAACGTACAGACCTAGTTATTTATAATAACTACAACATATTCAAAAATCGTGGAAATCGGACTGGATTTAGGGGGTGAGAAACGATGACGGCCGCAGCTACTGATGTGCCAAAGGAAACTTTCCAAAATTGCGGAAAATTTCATGTAGGAAAATTTCGGAAACTTCTCACAATTATGTATGGGGATTGAAACTTTCCGTTTCTTAAATTTAAATATCCTATATTTCTTGTGAAAGTTTCCGGAAATTTCTTGCAACTTTTTCAACTTTTTGGAAACTTTCCGCAACTTGCACATCAGTAGCCGCAGCTAAATTTGTATGGATTTTTTTGACAGCTACGCGATTTTAGCGGCGCTTCACCATCCTCTTAATGTCAGAATGCCACTTGTCTAAGCACCAGTAAAATTGTGGTCAAAAGCTACACTACACATGAAAAAAAAACACGTTCCCATCATACCAGTTTTTTTTTTTTTTTTTAATATCATAGGAAGGCAAACGAGCACACAGGCCACCTGATGGTAAGTGGAAACTGTGACCCATAGACATTCGCATTCACAAGACCGCAATCCTAAGACTGCAAATGCGTTGCCAGTTTCGATTATGAAGCCATTCCTCAAAGGTTCTGAGTGGGAGCGCTCGCGTGTAGTGTTAAGCGATTATTTAAAGCCCGCACGCGCGGGGTGGGACAATGTGTTCGCTGCGGGGGGGCGGCGTAAAAATAAACAGGCGGCATCGGCAGGGGAGCGAGGAGGCTGTGGGGATCTAAGAGATTTCATGATATTTTTACTATTACTGGTAGGTACGATACAGAACAGCTTATGTAGAGGGACACTGCTTAGTAACTGAATCCTATTAATAAACTGATAATGGCTGAGACTCCCGTCGGAAAACAAAAGTTTTCTATTACTTCACGTTTAGTTTCGCGTGTCTTGAGATGGGCATCTTAGCAATGATTACTTGATTAGTTTATTGATACGACCCTAAGATCTTTAGCAAACGATAATCGACATGTTTTTGAATTCTGACAACCGTCTCCGAGGCAAAATTACTCGCTTATACCTTAGGACGAGATCATTATATAAGGTGTTAGGAGAATCATGACCTAAAGATATAAATAGCGTTGAAGTTGAAATCAAGAACCACCTATGGTTTAAGTCAAACAACAGTTCATATTAATATAGCGGTAACTGAAACCGCTCTCAACTTGCCACTTGCGGCGAGGGGCGAGAGCCGACAAATAACACTTCAACCCGCCGGGGCATGCGCAGTGCGCGCCGCGAAAACCTTGTTGCACACAAAGCGGCGCGCGATACGGGCAGGAAAATACTAATATAATGGCTGGGGTTGCTTAATTGGCGCCCAACGCGGGGCTAGGAAGGGTACCTTGATGTGCCCGTTATATTTGTATTTCGTTCCTGTAGATCAAGAACTTTCTAGTAAAGAATCATAGTATACTTTATACCAACATTATGTTAAATTTGTATCTGAAAGGATGAAATACATTTGTGAATAATTTTACAGGGAACTTAATTTGATTTGAGAATAAATAAGTTAATTTGCACGGGTCAAACGACTACAGATCAAAAAGATAAATTCAATCCAGACGTAAGGATTAGTTAGATCAAGAAATGAGGGGAGATCTTCGCCCAGAAGTGGGACACTGAATAGGCTATTTAGAGAAGAACTAAAGATATAGAACTTTAGAATTTGTTGTTGATTAAATTAGTCCTAAGAAAACACAAATACTCGCTTTCTCAGTTTAACTGCCCATCCTCGCTGCAAATAGTTCTAGCCCATCAACAAAAAACACGAAAAAAAAGCTAGAGTAAATCAGAGCCAACGCGATGCAACAAGCCCACGTCTGACGTTACTCACAAACTTTGCTTACCGAGGACGCGAGACAAAGGGCGGCGGAGTGCTGAGGGCGCTCAAGCCTCGGAGGGACAAACACGCAGACCTTTGTTGCTCACACTCCTCTCAAGTCAAAAGAGCATATCTACAATTTAATACTCAACGAAAAAGATACCTTGTGTGTTAATGCTGAAGTTGCACATGTAACACGATCCGTAGCAGATATGCCGTGTTTGAACATAGAGGAAAGCAGCGTAGTGGAGATGCAGTAGACTTCCTTGTGGAACTACTAATTAGTTGCTAGCTTGATGTTTATATTTGGTGAGGCCTTGTTGATTGAGATTTGGATTATGCGAGAGATATTAATTTAGGTTAAAACCGAAGGTGATTTTGTATTAAATTGTAGTAGATACTACGATAGTCTTGTGAATGTCGCGGTAATACGCTAAGTGCAAGGATAGCTCTTAAATAAAAAGAGAGAAAGAGATTGTAAAGTAGATGATGACGTATTTATGGTTACTGATATGCAGATTTCCATGATTGAGTAATTCATTAAGAGAGATATGACTACACACGTCACCATTGTCATCAACAAAACAAAGTAGAAAACCAAATAGAGATGGATGATTGCAGAAAATAATCGTTTATCAAATTCCAGAAATATCTCAGTGTAATTAAAATTTCCCCAGCGCTGAAACCAAATCAAAGTAAAAGTCCGCCATAAAATTCTCACTCCTCAAAAGGATTGGTTCAACAAAAAAACTGTGGCACATCTCGTCTGTTATTCACGTCCCGCTATTACGCGGATGCAGCTGCTGCGCATTTCAGCCACGTTCACAATTCCTAGAGAATATTTCGGTAAATATAATCTTTCATCTGTCCGAACAATATGGTTAGGTATGCTTTTGTGTCGTCTTTGTTTGCGTGTTTAAGTTTAAGTTTGCAGCATCAAATTAAACCAGTCGTACTAATAAATGACTAAAAGGAAAGCGAACCAATCTTTCTTACTTTACATTGATGATAAATGATAAATGATAAATTATTCTATCTTCTAACCTACCTATAAACCTTCAAGCTACAGTACCGGCAAGTAATATATCACCTTTGTACTTAAATCTCATACGATTACGAAATATTACTTACCAAAATTTACAACGAATGAAGAACTAGTTGACCAATTGTATATAACAATGTTTGTACGTATTGTAGTTTAAAAAGTTTGGTATTTAAAAAACCACTGCCGACACTTTTCATTTTTTTTTCTTTCATACGAAATTTACGATTTGTATTATTTGCCGGTCCTGTACACGTATGTACACAGCCATAGAAATGATGCCTTCTCGGGATACGCACACAAATTGAAATGTGGCTTTACAATGTTGTTAGCTACCTACGAAATCTTACCCTTAAGAGCACTGAAGTTTTCTTTTTTTAAATAAGAGGGAGGCAAACGAGCATGCGAGTTACCAGGCTCTCTATGCCACTTTACTTAAGCCAATCTTGCCTCTACAGTATAACCATATTATTAACGTTATTGCCAGCTCTCAATTCATTTGACAGTAAGAGGTTATACGTATAAACAAGTCTACAACAAATTTTAATCACTCTTTTGTTACGCAGATCGCTTTCTGACTTACAACAAAAAGACGCATGGATCGACAAGCGAAAAATTGCAAGCGATGCTGGCAGTTCCAAGCTCGTCAGCACATCGGAACTCCGGCTAGCCATTCCACGGGCAGTAATTGCTCAACGTGAGCACAAAGAGTCGACAAACTCGATTACCAGTCGCACGCTGAGCGAGAGCCGTGACCAGACTACGCGACCGGGGACACACACGCCCGAGACACGCGAGGAATCGGGTCGTGTTCGCTCAATCTGAACACGGCGAGCACTCCCAACTAATATCGCCGCGGTTTCCACTTACTTGTTTGTTTGCGAGGGGAGTTTAGGGGGTATGTCGAGCGCATTTTTGGAAGCGGATCGGGTGTCGTGCATAGTCAGGAGATTTTTTTAGAATGTGTGTTCCCTTTTAGCTTACGTAGTAACTTATGGGTATTTTAATTATTGCTTGGCCCTTCATTAAAATTAATTTGCATTACCATAAGCTTTTCAAAATCCGCCGGATAGTTTATTATCACACTTTAATTGACCTAAGGAATTAAATTCTGACCTTTGCCTTCAGACCATGTTACCTGGATATTTTATAGTTTTTAGATATAAGTGAGTAAGTAGTCATGTAAATGTAAGCTTATCCTTTAAAAAAAAGATCCTTTATATATTAAAAGTCATACCCGTTAATTATGTTTAATTCATGTTACCAAACTCGCTATAATACTGTTACACAAACAACTAGGACCATTAAGAGTACCAAATCCACCCATACGTAACAATCAAAGCGATTAAGTAAAGTAGGCCCATTTGTATGCCGCGTCTCGCGCTTCGTCCGTCTAGAGACATATCTCAGGATAGAGGGAGGGTGTGAAATATTGAGGAAGCTAGTGATTAGGTGATTTAGCTGGGTCCAGTGAACCCGCAAAGTGTTTCCGCTAATGTTGTCATTTGTCAGTGTGTAAGCAGAATATGCTGGAGGAAAGGCACAGTTAATTATCACAACAACTTCGTACCTAATTACAACTACAACTAAAGATAAAAAAGGTTATTCGTAAGAAAAATACTTTGCGAACATATTATGCTATTACACTATTATTAAAATTTAAAATGGACTGTGCTCCAGACTGTGCCCTCTATCCTAATTAGCAAGAAAAGATATCTATAGCAAAAATATAATCGACCCGATCGGAACACCCTAAGCATTGCTGTGAACTAATAGGCCAACAATCAAGACGGCTGCGGCTATAACCCGGTGGCCCCACGTTGGGCGCCAATTAACGGAATCCCGATACAAAGGCGGTAAAAGCCGACGCTCCCAATCGGCACGGCATTGTCCGCGCTTGTCACTGTTCGAAATGACAAGCTGGGGTAGGGTTTGGTTTTGCTATTGTAGCTTCATTTAGAGCAAAGGAAACCAAGCTATGTCTTGGTTTGTCTTGGTTTCAAGGAGTTGGCGAGAACATTTGGAGTAATTATGTAAATATTGGCTTGAATAGGTACAGTTGAGAAGTCGAAAGGAAAACGCTCAACAGCAAGACAGACCGGTAAGATATAAACTTTTTGTGTAGTGCTTTGGATAATTGTAAGTAACACACATTACCTGAGACAAATATTTTATTTTCAAACGGCCTCAGATGATAAGTCTACGATGTTTTTTGGAAACTCTTATACCATGTAACATCCACAGATCATCGTCATCATCATACTTGAACTCAACGATTCGAAGTTATTAGTACAATGCTTTCATCTCCGCGTATATGACACGAAACTTCGTGTAGCGACCAGTCACTCCGCCGAGAAGCAACTGATCCTCTCCTTTGTCCAAGGTTTACTGTCAGCCGCAAATGGCTTTCCAATAATCCATTGCGTGGAGACGACTGAATACCCGGAACTATATTCGGTGTACGAATATTGGTTTACAATTTGATCCATATTATTTTTTTATATGTTGAATTGAGATTATATGTGGATCAGCCAAACGGTGTTATAACAATTTCTATTGATACAAGATTAAGTGTTGTGATTAGTTGGCATTAGCCACTTGGCACGATAATGTGTTACGTAATATATTTATTAGTAACATTTAAACTAATGTGATTTAATTATAAATTAAAACAAAGGCTGTGACGTAATTTGTAAGACTCTGTTTCTTTTCAAATAAGGTCATCCATATGCCAAATAATATGGAATAATATTTGATCAATATGACACAGGACTGACTTCATTACAGCTTTAGAAATGATACCGATTCTACGTATCGCTGTCTCGCAGATGACATATTTCCGGTGACTTAACAGTAAAAACCATAAGGACATAAACATCAAATATCGAAATACAAGTTGTCTATCATTCGCCGTAACAAAGTCAGCACAGGGAGCAGGGGCACAAAGCCAGCACAATAAAGTGACACGAATCAATTTCGATATCGGACGCGGGCATCGGCGCCGCTCGCTTCCGGGCCGGCGCTAGCGAACAGCTGTAGCGAAAATTAATGTCATTTATCAAAAAAGTTAGAACATACAAGTTTTAAAGACCTGAAGGCACGTGTTACGATATTTTTGAAGAGTTTTTTTTAGGCAACGGTCTATGTATGTAATGTTAACCTCTTTTCAGGCCATTTTATTAAAACGTAATGAAATATGAATGTATGATATTTATTTTCCAAAGTAAGTCACAGAAGAAACATTGAAATCGTCAAAATTGTAGACGAATAATCTAAAATAAAAGTCGGATATCCTAGATCGTATTTAGATTAAAACAACATAAAAACCCTTATAAATCAAAAACGGATCGGAATGGATGTTTCACTCCAGCTTTTGAACTAATTAGACCGATTTAATTAAACTTATACAGGGTGGAAAAAACGAACACCATATGTACGGCCACTACCTTAAATATTTGAAATAGCAACCCAAGTACCACACTGGGTGGGAAATAGCTCGTATATCATATCTATTTAGATACTTAAGTGAAATATATAGCCATGACTGAGTTCTATATAGGTGGAAAGAACCCTTAGGCAACCAATATAGAACCACGGGGAGAAAAATTGCAGCTTATTTTTGGTTCTATATTGAATCCATAAGAGATCTCACGATTACCTTAAGTGGCAATTAGAACTATGGGTGAAAGTTATGCGCAGTGAACGGCGATTATTGAACGAATGAATAATAATATTTCAGTTCGGTCAATGAGTGATAAATGGGACGCCAAAGTTCCTTTGAGTGACGTGGCAACAATTAAGCCGGTAAGTTTTTTAAAGTGAATGTGATCTGCCATTTTAATTTTGGATTTATACATCTGTTTGGTACGTGATTAAAATTCACGTTCAGGCATTGAAATAAGCACGAAATTCTTGCGAATGCTTTTTTACCGTGAAACTATAGTATGGTTTCTTTGTAAATTTCGATGCGCCTTTGATTAGATCAGGAATATTTAAAAAGAGAGTGTTAAATCATATAAGGAATTGATACTGATAAGAACTAAAACTGTAAAAACCTGACCTAATGATTGTAGGTTACGTACAATGTTAAAGTAACATCGTCACAACTATCAAAAGTCTATGATTATGCGTCAGTGTGATAAAATTCTGTTTAAAATAAATCATTTTCAAGGACTCCAATTTGTAAACATGGCGAAACAAAAAAGATCTTACAGTGTTTATTTTCACTTATTTGTTTTCTATTTGAAACTATCAGGTCTGAAAATCACTTATTTGTATCTTGCGAGTGGCACAGCAGTGAATGCTATGCCCTAGAGCTTTTGTGCTGTGACACTAGCGGCTTGCGTTAAAGCCTAAAACGGCACAGAGTTCGTGCTTCCTATAAATGCTATGGGAAACAGCCGGCCGTGGACGGAGTTCCGTTTTTGGTGTAATTAAAAACACCGGCCACAGCCGTAATGCCATATCACGAGGGTCTTAGTTTACGTCTCTCGACGTACTGTCCGTGAACGTGTTAACATTGTTTGACAACACTTATAGCTTTAAACACAACTCAAAATTGTATATGACTTCATCTTGTCACTTGTAGTTGCTTAGGAACGTTTTTTGTTTCCACTTTATTACATGGTTGGGTAAAGTCGATTTTGCTACTTAAAGTTGCATGCAGGTTTTAAATTTCACTGAATAAGAAGCAATAGTGCTATATAAGGCCCTAAAGTTACTTATAAGCAACTTTTACATATAAGTGGGAGCATACCCTTATTTGGATCTTTTAATTCCAAATGACTAGTATAATAGAGTAGTATATCACCAATAGTGGCTAAAGAGATAATTTTACGACCCTTCTAGGCCTTAAAGTTGCAATCACTTTAGTTTCCAAAAGGGCCGTAAAATTATCTCTTTAGCCACTATTGGTGATACTCTACTCTATTTTACTAGTCATTTGGAATTAAAAGTTCCAAATAAGGGTATGTTCCCACTTATATATAAAAGTGGCTTATAAGTTACTTTAGGGCCTTATATATCACTATTGCTTCTTATTCAGTGACAATTACAACCTGCATGCAACTTTAAGTAGCAAAATCGACTTTACCCAACTATAAGTAATAAAGTAGAAACAAAAAACGTTCCTAAGCAACTATAAGTGACAGGATGAACTCGTATACAAGTTTGAGTTGCGTTTAAAGCTATAAGTGTAGTCAAACACTGTTAAACCACTCATTTAGAACATAAAGCTATAAGATAAGCTGCAAAATTCACTAATGTGCTGCTTGGGAAGTTCTACGCAGATACTTTATTTTTTGAAAAAAAAAAAAAACATCTATTCTGCATTTATGGATTTTTGAATATTTGTCTCCCTTAAGCGGGAACAAAGTTTTCTACGGCCTTTATTTTATTTACAGGTATATGTGTTATAGACATAAATAATCACTATCAATGACCCTTTCGATCTCTATCATAAAACACGACTTACCTACTTTGTCATATTCGACCAGCTGGATTCCCGGTTAAGGAAGAGGATTTTAATCAAAAATCCAACAAAGCAGTATTTTTAATTTTTTAATTTAAAAGTAAGTCTCCTTTGCGTAAAACTTGCGATTTCTATTTTTTTTTAAACTACCTATCGCAACTACTTATTCCGATAGCCGATACTTTTCCGCTCGAGTCTCGAAGCTCACACCGACCCCAAGAATCGATCCGCAAGCCAATATGTAGCGAGATGCCAATACATTCCGATATCCCGGCATCCTCTCATCAAACTAGCTATCCCGACACGAACGACACAACAACGACATACTGCGTACGCGAAAACCGACCTTAACATCGTAGCGCTCCAGTATTGTAACGCGTGGATCGTTACATAGAATCACTTTAGCATTTTGCATATTTGATTTGGTGGGTAAATATTAAATTTTATTTGCAAAAAGCAATGTTTGTAACGGTACGCGGGTATCTGTATCCGATATCCGAATGACTCGGTTGTTTGGTAAACTGACCAATTGAAACTGTTCAATCGAGTTTTCTAACCGGATGGATTAAATAACAGCTTTAGGGAGAGTTGCAGTCATGGTTAAAACGAGTTTTTTTTACCATTCTTTGTCAAATTTAAAATATCTATTAATTTTTACATAGACAGTGAAGTTACAACCTCTTTGATGTCATCCTATTAGACTTTTTTATGGCATAGGTAGGCAAACGAGCACACAGGCCACCTGATGGTAAGTGGAAACTGTGACCCATAGACATTCGCATTAACAAGACTGCAAATGCACTGCCAACCCTGAGGACTAAGATGGAATGCCTCTATGCTAGGCATTTCACCAGCTGTCTTAGCCCCAAACCGGAACACAACAATGCGAACATTGCTGCTTGGCGGTAGGTTAATGGATAAGATGGTGGTACCAACCCGGACGGACCCTGCACAAGGTCCTCCGACAAGACTATTAGAAATGTGAAAATTGTTGGTCTGGGTGAAATCAGCATAGCCATGAGTTATGGATTTCTCCTCTCATTAGCCCAGATATATCTCGCCAAACAGACCTTGGTCTTTAAAAGAGCGGTTTTTTTTGCGCATTGTTGTTTAAGGAACGCCACCACAGGGTACCGAAATAACAATGAACAAAGAAAAAAAGAGGCGACTAAGAGAATAAAGGCTTGTAGTACTATTAGGCGATGGGCTTGCAACCTGTCACTAATACGCTGGTAAACATCTTAGCCTATTTGTGCAGAATGTGGTTACAGAAATATCAACCAGTTTTTAAAGTTGTAGGTAATTCTGTAGCTCTGCCTATCCCACTCTGGGATTACAGGCGTGAAGGTATGTATGTATGTAATAAAAAAAAGAGTGAAATTAGTTTACGTGGTCGAAGTCAAACATATTATTTATACAATGCACATTGACCTTGTGCCGGGACTCTATTCAACACGGTAAAAACCAATCGTTTTTGACATGTTATTGTCAACATTTTGATAGATCTTATTTACTTGACAGTAATGGCCGGGTTGAAAACAATACCACAAGTCAATTACGATTTTGATTTTACGGCCTTGAATGCGCCTGCGGTTAACATTTTTTTTTTTCAAGTTAACTTGAGTTTCAGGTAAACTCTCACAGCATAGAGTTCAACCATAAACCGCAAGCAACTCTATAACTCTATAATCCCCAATCAATAGACGAGCGTCCCATTTGGGGCAAAAACGTCGAGCGTAAGTAGGGCTTCCCGCGGGGGCGCGAAACGGATACCGTCTTGCACTTACAGCCGTATCGAGTTACGCCCGCGGGGGGAATAGGCGGCGCAGAGGCGACATGGCGTCTGGCACAAATTGTATTTTGCCGCTTGTCGATAAGTGCATCGAATTCAAATTCAAAATCTTTATTGCATATCATATAACAAATACTCGATGTATGAATGTTGAAGAAGCGAAAGAAATTTGTCAAGATCGTAGCAAGTGGAAAGAAGTGGTCTCTGCCTACCTCTCTGGGAAACAGGCGTGATTTAATGTATGTATGTATGTACATAACAAATATAAGGTGGAAACAAAATAGGTATGTGACACAGACAGCAATTTTGAGTGCGTCTCTAAAGAGAAAACCATAATTTTATCGAATTTCACTTCATCGATTGTATAATCTCATAGGACGTTAGTTTCTGCTGAAACCATGTTTTCAGGATATATTAAACATTAAATACGTAGGTTAAGTTGGGTCAGAGTTCCGACTACCAACCCGACTACGGAACCCTAAAAAGTAGTGGTACGTTCGTTGAAATATATTTATTGATGGCAGCGGAATTACCAGAGCTAAAAGCAAGTTCCTAGAGATGATGAGCTAGTTTATTTTGTACTTTTTTTAAATGGCATGAAGGCAAAGGAGCTCTCACAAACGTTCCAATCGTAGGAGGGCTCTGAGGTTCATTGACCCCGCAGCTCCGTCAATGTAGGAGTTTATCGGTATACCGAACCGTTCGTTTTCAGGCGACAGGTTGGTAAATCACACAAAGAAACACACTTTCGCGTTTACAACAGAAAGCAGACACATTAATTTACGGATAAGGGAAATTTCGAAGTGATTTCGATCAAAACTCGTCTAATGTGAAAAAAGATCCAAAATAAATAAATCTGGGTCATTGTACTTGTGTATAGAGAAAATAAATACCGCCGCAGTATTTTACAGTACAACAAACCATTCCCCAAGCGTTTGCGACAAGCATCAGTGAGGCAACAGGTTTGTAGGCACACTCCCCCGCCCCCCCGCTCTTTGCGTGCGTCTTGGGGAGCACTCGGCCGGCTACAGGTGGTTCCCCGCCACGCCCTGAAAAACGACCGCTCATAACTCGAGCGACGAGGCGACGCTAATGCACGGTGACGCGGCGAGGTTGATGTAGATAGAAATGATAGACGTTTTGGGGAACGTGTTTATAATCTCTTCTATCCTCATCTTCTTCTCCTATCTTCTCTCTCTAATATATAAAATTCTCGTGTCACGGTGTTTGTAATTAAACACCTCCGAAATGGCTCGACCGATTTTCGTGAAATTTTGTGTGCATATTTTGGCCTGTTTGTGCTAAATGTGATTAGAGAATTATCAACAACTTTTTGAAGTTTTAGGTAATTCTGTGGCTCTGCCTACCCCACTCTGGGATTACGGACGTGAAGGTATGTATGTATTGTGTGCATATCGGTTAGGTCTGCGAATCGGACAACATCTATTTTTCATCCCCTAAATGTTAAGGGTGGTCCACCTCAAAATTTTACATACATGGCAAAACAACGTTTGCCGGGTCAGCTAGTCTTCTTCTTCTAATATATAAAATTCTCGTGTCACGGTGTTTGTAATTAAACTCCTCCGAAATGGCTCGACCGATTTTCGTGAAATTTTGTGTGCATGCATATCGGTTAGGTCTGCGAATCGGACAAAATCAATTTTCATCCCTCTAAATGTTAAGGGTGGTCCACCCCAAAATTTTACATACATGGCAAAACAGACGTTTGCCGGGTCGCTAGTGTTAGTATAGGACGAGCCACATAATAAATCGAATCAGGAGGACTCTTTAATCAGTGGACTTGTAAGCTGTTTTTAATAGTTTCGGGTTTTTGAACTAACTGCATCAGTAAAATTGAGGAACAACACCGCGGCTACAGTTATAATTTTGTTTTTTGTAATATACAGGGTTACTGGTTAAGTCGACCTAGATCCTTTAAGGGGTTGTAGTTTCTATGATTTCTGACCACTTTGACTAAGAAACACCATATCCTAAACTTAACCGTTTTCAAGATATTTAACTTTTAAGATAATTATTCTTAAATACTGATTTTTTGTAGATTGCAACTTTTTTTTTGGAATCCTTGCATATAATTTGTTTGTTTATACAATAATTATGTAGAAGATAAGTTGCTTCAACATTCTCGACACTTGAATTGCCATTAACTGAACAAACCGAGTCGTAGTATATGAATGATAGCTAAAGAAGGAAATAAACTCTCACAAAATATTTTTTCCTTATACGAATATTTAAAAAAAAGTCTACGGCAGTAATACTGCAGACAATCTTAAAAATATCTACATTTCTTCAGCTATCCAACGAGGTATAGTAATTTTGGTTATTATCAGAATTAATTGAAAAATCTTAGTTGGAAGTCTACGTCTAAGTACCTGGGAGGTAGTAGTAAAATTTGAATGTGTTATAAGTGGATTGGGAGAGGTGGGCCCATACCATGGCCAGCTAGAAGTCCGGATCTAACCCCTAACCTAACCTCGTAATAAAGACATTAATGTATGTAATGTATATTATTTTTTGTGACGACCTTGTAAGGATCGCGGGAAAGCGGTGGATGCGAAAAGCACAAGACCGGTCTGAGTGGAGAGCCTTGGGGGAGGCCTATGTCCAGCAGTGGACGTCTTTCGGCTGACATGATGATGTATATTACTAAAATTCAACACCGCAATGGCGATTTGTATAGCAGTAGAGTCGTGTAAGGCAAGACATATTGAACACTTGTCAACACTCCAATACTGAGATGTTTAGAAATAGGGTCACGTTACTATGCCCTTGCAGCGCGTCATATACCTGTTGTTTATTCGCGTACTATAAACCGTTCAGTATCAGAAAACCACCTATGGTGTAACCGAAGCGTGAAAACAATTCTATAATGAGCAAATCAATTATGTCAGCCGAAAGACGTCCACTGTCGTCCACTGCTGGACATAGGCCTCCCCCAAGGCACTCCACTCAGACCGGTCTTTACAAGGTCGTCACTCCATCTTGTTGGACGCCTACCTACAGCATAATGAGCGTTGCCATGGTAATGAATAACAGGTTCATAATAGTAAATATATTGAATTTGGATTGTATCTCGGTCCTCGTCAGATTGCGCTGGCGTTGTATAACTTTGAGGACTCATTTGAATTTTTTGCTATAGACTTTTTTGGATTTAATTCATATAAACACAGTAAATAGGCGTTATACCGAGACATATGGTTACTACTTTGGAAAAAACTCGTATCTGATAATTCAAGATGTATGAGTTTGAACTTAATTCTGTGCAAGTTTAATTTTAATATCGTATGTCACAAAATATGAGACACGAGGTTTTTTCAAAGTAGTAACGATATGACAGTGAGGTGGGGAGGCCTACCTTGGTCCTTGTCGGGCTTGAGCGGCCGGCGCTCGGGCGGCGCGCCCGCCTTGGGGCTGCCCCGCCGGCCCGCGCCGCGCGCCACCACCAGCGACTGCGGGATCTGCGACCACAACTGCATTGTTCATGCCAGGCAGGCAACGGCCACACAGACCGTCTGACGCTCTGTGGCTCCATTTACAATCTCAAGGGCCCCATATAATCAATCAATCATTGTAATTTAAGTCTCAAGTCAGTCCAAAATCGGTAATAGTAGTTTATGAAATTGTTGCATAATGAGGGGTATTAAAACACGAGTGTGTGTTTAAGGGCCGGCGCTGACTGCCGGCATGGCACGGCGTGTCATGGCAAAGGATTTCGGTACTGATATAACCATTTTTAATCTTATTACCATGAGTATAGAATTCATGTTACTTTATTTTGACACAACGATGCCGAGGGAGGCCGCGGTAGGACAGAACGTGCCTAAGCATTCCACGGGATGCCGCGGCGTACTGCTGCATCTCGCGAGACGCACGCGCATGACACGGGCCGCCGGCGCGCGGCGCAGTCCGTTCGCCGCGCGGGGGGAGGGCAAGGGTAGGAGGCGCGCGTTTGTCATTTGACACAGTGACTGATTATCGCGCGAGTAATAGGCGGAGTTAATACTAATTGTTGCTTGAGTGGCTGGGTCGACAGCAGGATGCCACAGCATACCGCGGAATGCCGTAGCGGCCTTCGGGATGCCACAGCATAATTTGCCGTGTCATGCCAGCAGGATGCCACGGCATGCCGCGGAAGGCCGTGTTATCCTTCGGAATGCTGCAGCACAACTTACCGTGCCATCCTGTGCCGTGCCGGCAGTCAGCGCCGGCCCTAAGAACCGAGTCGCGAGGCGAGGTTTTTAATAGTATCACACACGAGTGTTTTAATACCTAGTTATGTGCAGTTTCATACACTACCGTAAAACTACACAACTATGGTTCTAACCTGCAACAATAGTCCAATTTTCCTCATAAAATTATTCTAAAATATGATACCTTACTGCCATTATTGCTGGGTAGGTATTATGTACTGTTTGGCCTAAAATCAATTGCTCTAAACTCTAGCTATAGCTAAAGCTATCATATTTTTAGAATAATGTGATAAGTAAAATTGGATTATTGTTGTAGGCCAGGACCATAGTTGTATAGTTTTACGGTACTTTATCTACTCTCATAAATTGCGATTCAACCTACTGAATAAAAGATCAAAGTTAAATTCAGTAACTACAACAAAACGTAATCAATGAATGGCGCCAAAACCTATCACATCACCGCGCATGCGTTAAAGCGGGCTCTGTCACAGACAAGTAAAAATTGGAATGAAAACTTTTTGTAATGCTGTAAAAATGACGCGAACCGCATGTGCGTTCCATCATAAAAAAATAATTGATATGGAACCTCGTTGATGACATTAACTTTTTGGATTAACTTGTATCGTTATGGTAAAAAAATTACTAATATGTGTTTTTTATTTATTTAGATATTGTGTTTATAAAGTGTGCCAATGTAAATTCGTTTTGAAGTTTATAATTGGAACTTTACGATATGAGAGTAGATCAAGAAATGTATGAAACTGATGGTCCGTGTTGTAATACGATGTACTGCCGAACCGCTCGTAGTGTTGCGCCTGCGATCTGTACAGCTTTAGTATAGCGGTGCTTGGTAATCGGCACTCACCAGCTTGTCGGAGCGGTCGCCGGAGGGTAGACGCGCGATGGTGACGTCAGCGCTGTCCTCGGGCGGCGGCGGCTGCTGTAACCAGTTGTACTCGCGCTTGTCTACCGGCACTCCGCGCCGCTCGTAGTCTTGCGCCTGCGTTCTAAACATACACACTATTAATTCATAATCAAACAGCAACATGTATTTAACAACAGACTAATAATGAACGAACAAGTTCCCATAGACAAAACCGAAGCATCTGGGTTTTAACGGGGAGGAGGGGAGAGCGAAGGAAAGGAAAGAGACACGTCCCAATCGATAAAATAGTATTTTATTAGAATTAGAAGACTTTTACAAATCAGTATTTTTACTTGGCTCCACGTTCACCAGACTTATACCTAATTGACTTGAGGCTACAAAAAGTACCCATTTTTTTTTAAACAAAGCGATTATTACATTGTTTCATTTTGCGATTAAAACATGACATGAAACGAAACAACCTAAAGTGGTTAATGCTTACCTTAAACTCTCATAGCAGTCTAAACATACTACAGCGTAATCGCCATTTTCTAATAATAATGAACTTTCAGTCCGCCTTTGCACTAAAAATGGAAATTCCTGGAACAAAAATAATTTTATCAACAAAATAAATCTCTATTGAACAGCATATGTGCGTCTTATGCCTCGTATTTTTACATTGTAATATCACATTCGACTTCTTGAAATTAATGAACGTAAAGGTTATGTATGTTAGAGGGCCAAAATAACCCAAAAATAGCAACTCCGCCGACGCAAGCACAATCGTCTCTGTCAAATTTGATTTTTAAATGGGAAAAAGAACGAATAATAAAATAAACTACTAGTCATTTTAGCAATTAAAATAAACACGAACATAAAGGAAACAGCGAACCAAAAAATTCGCTAATATGAAAAAATACATACATACATACAAACATACCTTCACGCCTGTAATCCCAGAGTGGGGTAGGCAGAGCTACAGAATTACCTACAACTTTAAAAACTATGAAAAAATACTGTGTGAAAATTTACTAGTATGAAAAAATGCATATGCATTTTCACAAAATGATCAAACAAATGGTGAACCCGTACCTTAATGGGTAGCGCGCGCACTCGCTTCCGGTAAGTCTTGATGCCGCACAAATGGCAGTGGTAGTCGTGGGTGTTGTACACGCGTCGCTCCGCGCTGCAGCCGCCTAGCGCTTCGTACCTGCACGTATACATTGATATAAATAAAAAATACATAAGCAGAGCTACAGAATTATCTTCAACTCTATAAACTTGTTTACAATTATGTAACCACACCTTACACAGTTAGGCAAAGATGTTTACCAGTGTATTAGTGACAGGTTGCAAGTCCATCGCCTAACAGTACCTACTACAGGCCTTAATCTCTTAGTCGCCTCATACGACATCCACGGGAAGACATGGGAGTGGCACTATTCTAAGCCGGCAACCACACAATATTCGCGTTTATCACACAAATATTTGCCGGTATTGAACCCAGGACCGCTAGCTCTAGGCGAGCGCGTCGTACATATTACTACACTTCAAATAACTTGCTAACTTCAGAGGCCACGCTTGTCGCGTAGTTGTCAAAATTGTTCCATACCTTCGTTTTAATATAAGATAAGTTTACTCTGGCTTATGTATGTGGAATGGCAACAAATTCAAATGAGAGCCACTAACGTCAGTCATATAAAATTGTGACTCCTGAAACGTCAGAATGTGACAACTGTCAGAATTCTTCGGAGTTAAAATCACGGTTCAATTAAGTTCTAGGCGGTAACAATTCTCACCCTCTAAACAATGTCCAACTCCGTTTTTTCAGTTTTTTTTTTTCAAAAACTAGAAAAGGATAGTATTTTTTATTATTTGTTGTTAAATGGGCACTTAGCATTAGTGACTCAATTTTTGAAAAATTCAAGAATTGAGCTTTATGGTTCATGAGATGCAGCCCACTAACAGACAAGACAGACAGAGGCGGAGGCTTCGTAATAGTCCAGTTAAAACCCTTGGTTAGAAAACCCCAAACAATACAATTTTTTTTTTTTACTAACTAGCTTATTTTGATAGAGACTTATTTTGATAAAGAGACTTACCTCCTCCATTGACTCAGTAGGGAGTGATAACAGAAGGTGCAGACGAGCGCTGAGCCGTTTTCTCGTAACTGCTCTGCGTTGGGAAGACTCTGGCAAATAAAACATCACATTAGACCTGCAAAGACAAATCAGAGTGATCTAGTCATTTGCCTTACATCTAACAATCACAAAAAGGTGTCATTTTATAATCAGCGTTCAAGTAAAAAGTTCCCTATATTCTTCCTGGGTGTTCAAGGTCATGCTCCATACTATCGAAATCGGTTCAGTGGTTTAGACGTGAAAGCATTACAGACACACAGAGTTACTTTCACATTTGGATTGTACTTGGCTGATAGTATCAGGTGATCGATATAGCATACTACAGTTCTAGGCAGATATAGAAGTCAATCTTGAAACTCTAACCTTACGTAACCTATCAAGGTGAGATAGACCTAATTTACATTAGTAATGTGCTTGTTATCTCACCTAACTTTATTTCAAATGGAATACTTCAATTCAATTCAAGTGGTTAGTTTCATAATTCCGTATTTCACATTACCGATCTGTTTTGTGAATTTTCGGAATTTAAATAAAAAATAAAAATCCGTAAATATTATAATATTCGGAATTTTGATAATTCGACCTTGTATTTGTTACGGTATTGTAAAAATTCGGAATGAAATAATTAGAGATTTTAGGGTGTTCCCGTATAACGGCATTGTTTGGCAGCTGTCAATATTATCCAACGTCATGGTCGCGCAATGTGTCAGGATTGACTTGCTATCGGCCGGGCACTATAGAGCTGAGTCGAGACAATTTCGTGGCTATATTCTTCTTACGAGTAAAAGTATAAATCTGTCCTATGAAACAAATTAATGTTTTTCTTTCTTTTCTTTTGTTTCACACTAATGATAATGACGTTTAGGCAACGTCGTTATTTTATTAATTTGATGTCATTTACTTCAAATTCTGAATTTAACAATGAAATAAAAACAACAGTTGAAAAGTTAAGGCGAGAATTCCCCGTGGGCTTATTTCTGAGCTGTAATTTGAATTTGACGATAACTCTTGCAATCATAGCTAAGAATCTCCGGAGTATATTTTGAAATAAGCGAATTGAAAAAGATTAATTCGCTAGCGACGATAGACACTCGAAGGCATGCAAACGCTTATACACGGTGTCTAATAACTTCATATACAGTTTCAAATAATCATTAAAACAAATTACTAATAGCAAATGTCATGAAAAATATATTTCATGAAAGATTATTGTTATATACAATATTCATTCATATCATATATCCGTCGCGCGCGGCACGCACTGCCTCCATCGGCATTTAATTCCAAATTTGTACGAAACTAAATGCAAAAAAAACTTAATTTTATAGTTATTAACTTTTGAGACTGCCAGGAAAGTATAGTGTGTGACCGATCTAATCTTTTTTTCTTTATAGCTTCGGAAATGCCGTGTATTTTTCTCTTCTTGTAAGCGTGACACCCGAGGTCTGCTCTCAAGATGTTCTGTACTGCTCCTTTTGGAATATTTAAGTCTTTTTTTTATCAATAATGGGTTTGCGTTTGACCTCAGTCTCATCTGATGTTAAGTGACGACGAGGTCGAACGTGGTACACGATTACCCATAAAATGCCTATTCACTCTTGCCTTGAAAACAGATATGATTCCGGGAAAACAGACGCAGGGAGAGCGTTCCACTCCTTGGCAGTGCGAATAAGAAACGACGCGGCAAACCGCTGCGTGCGAAACATTGGGTATTCTACTATACATGTGGATGGAAGCCTTCCCGGCATCTAGAATACCGATGTGAGAAAGTGGAGGGTGGGATGAGGTCATGTAGTTCCTAATGCAGCAAATTTTCAGACCGAACGGTGTTTTTTCCGGCGGAGACTCTCTCACGATTTTCACAGCCCTATCAGTTCTTACTGAACGCGGGTATTACAGAACTGTCTGAAAATTGTTTATGATTTCACACCAGTGCTAGATAAAGTGTATTCGAACTTATTGGACACGGTGTATATAGGTAAAAAACTTAAGTAAAGGCCCCCTTCCAAGTAGTTGTTTCACATTCTATAATTGAAGTTTGACGTAAATTCTATATTAGTATTGTAAACAACCACATGCAAGGGTGGGGCCTTAGTTTATTTAACATATACACAGATAAAGTTCACGTTTCGTTTCGTTTGTCTGTAATCATGTGCCGAATAGAATATAACAGAACAGAACATATTTATTGAAATGCCGAATAGAATATAACAGAACAGAAAATATTTATTGAACGCACAGAGAAGAAAAACAATAGAAAAATATGAAATAAAAAGAAGGCATAACGTTGAATAGGGTCAGAGGAACAGTAAAATGAAAAAAAAAACCTAAAATAAACAAAACCGGTAACAGTGATGGGTTCTTACATATTCAATGAACAGAGATAAAGGCACGTTAGAGTGAAAGGCCAGTATAAAGTTCTCAGTCGCGAATATGTATGTAATCTATAACAATATAATATTGCCTACTCTTACGACACAAAGTAGATAATCCTACCATCTTGGAAATCTCAATTCGTGCGTATCCGACCACCGCAAGACTGCGGTGGGGCGTTTAACTTTGTATCCGCTTCTACTACCAGAGCCGTTGCGTCTATAAACCGGGTCGTCGCCGGTCCAGGATGCTGAGGTAGTTTCCGACAGTTGGCCAGCTCTAAAAAATGCCTTAGAACGCTATATCAACGTTTTCTACTGTAAAATAACGTAGTTTCCTTATGATTTTTCTAAGCAATTATTTTTACATTTTGTATCTTGTATTCTCTATAGAAATTTCGTGTATCTTGTTGCGCAATTTGGTAATCTGGAAGTTCACAAGAATAAGACTCTTTATTAATAAATAAATAAATAAAAGAGTGCCAGAGCGATATGTGTCGGGGTTCCAGGGACTGACCTGATGCGTGAGTAGACAGGGGAAGTAAGGTGCGTTGCCTTGCGGCTGCCCGTATAGTATTCGCGCCAGCGTGAAATCCGAGTGGAGGCCGCAAAGGAAACAGTAGATTGAGGTGCACGCTGCAACAAAAAGTCATTGCTGTCATACACGATTAAAAGGTTCGACATCAAGTTATCACAACGCTTGGTTATGTGGATCCACTTAACCTCCTAAGACCCACCATACCACGAAATTTGCCAGTGAAAATAAACTTATTGCGATTAAAGTCTGTCCTAATTTAATTGCCAGTCATAAAAACAAGAGAAATTCTACTTTATCTTCTTTACAATTGATATTTTATAGCAATGGCCGTATTATGTAAAAAAAAAATTACGCGGGGACTTAGGATGTTAAGACGACAGTAGTGGTATGACCGGTTCTCAGTCTCTTGGCAAAAATATGTTTGGCAAAATGTATCGTTTCCCACCCGTTTCATTTGCGAACCCGATATTTTTTCTCAACTGTAAATATTTCAAAATATGACAAATTTTGGCCAAAAGGCAGCAGACCGGTAGGACCTTGCGCAGGGTTTGGCTTCCAATTTATCCTTCAGCCTAACGTCAAACAGCAGTGTTCGTATTGGTATTTCGGTGCGGGAGTGAGACAGATAATGATATTACTAGCATATAGGCTTTCCACTTTAACCTTCAGGGTTGACGTTGAAAGGTTACGCCAATGTATAATGCCGTGGAGTATACGGGACTTTTCAAAATATTATAAGCGTTCTCTTTATTAGTCTGATTTGTGAGCTCGTTATTAAGTAAAAGGTCTCTTCTTGATCTTATCTCTACCAGTTTAAAGGGCACCACCGACTGGCAGTTTACCTGCAGTCCTGAGTCTGTCAGGGCGCCTGACCGACCAGAACCTGTGACAAAAAGAAACCTTAAAAGCTTTTTTTCCATGTCATGCGAACACACATATCACCTGATGGTCAGTGGGATCTGTGGCCCATAGATTTGCATTCTCAATCTTAAGACTGCAATCCTACGACTCCAAAGGCGTTGCCAACCCTGAGGACTAAGGTAGAACGCCTCTATGTTAGTAATTTCTCACACCGGAACACGACAACGCGAATACAGCTGCTCAGCGGTAGGTCGGCGGATAAAATGTGGTAGCGATCAGGATGGACACTACACAAGGTCCTATCACTACTTAATAGTGTTCTAATATGATGCACTGAAGGTCAATATCAGTCAGCAGACAGCACCATGACATACTAAAGCAGTTCAGTTTAGGTTGAGAGAAAGGGACAGAACTGTATAACTGCTATAGCTCTGTCTGAAACTAATTTGTTTAGAAGTTAGACACTTAAGCTAGTCCCTCTGGTTGCCAACAGAGGGACTAATGCCTAACGCAATCGCAATCGACTTCAAAGCGAATTGTTTTCATTTTGTATGCAGACAAGCCTTCGATTTTCAAAATGAAAACGATTCCGATTGCGAGTGCGTTAGGCAATAGTCCCTCTGACCGCTGCCTTTTCTAATTAATCACCATACATCGTTATCGCGGGAGCAAAAACAAATCTATTAAAGAACACATATAACAGAATGTATATTTAGTATGAATGGAATATTCTGCCTAAACACTCTAAGCCAAGAAGAAGTGCTTCATATCTAGCACGAAGTTTTCGCTGGAAACGGTCAATTAAACTTGTTTTGCACTGAGTAAACGCGTCAGTCAAATTTAATATTTAAAAAAAATGACGATTCCAGTATTTTTCTCCAAAATTAGTTTTAACTTTTTAAATACAGTGTGTCTCTGACCTTGGGGCTTTAATTTCAACGATCGATTCTACTCGCTAAACTGAACTACTTTTGTTCTGCAACATGAAAAAATAACTTAAAGTTAGATAACTAATTGATGTTAAAGTCTAATTGTAAAATCAGTGTATTACATACTGGCCATGTAATCACTATCTCATGGTACGGGGGCGACATTACCTTGGTACGAGGGCTAAAGGAAAATGGAGAATTGGATCGCGTACATTGAAAATTAGATTTAACTTGTATGATAAAAAATAAATTTAAACTGAACATATTTTTAACAACTTACAGAACAAAAGAAGTTTAGTTTCAGGAGTAGAATTATTGATCTATGCATTTAAAGCCCCAAGGTCAGAGGCACCCTGTATATGTTTTCTATTTGTACTCATATAATTTTAGATATATTTTTGTATGTTCCTGTACATATCAAATCAATCAAGAATAACAAATGTCTACAGTAGCAGGAAAAGTGACTGCGACGTTGACGTCAGGATTGCGTAGCTAATCTCTTTAAATATGTACTACTGATCAAGTCAAGTACGGAGGGAAGATATTTGAAAGAAAATTTATACATTTTGAACTCGTAGGTATAAACGTTTCTCGATACGAGTGTCACTTCTGTTTTTGCCTATTTGTCATAATCTTTCACTACTGTCAAATCGTTTTTGCTCCCGCGATAACGATGTATGTTAATCACTGACATTCATTATTGTTGTTTTTTGTTTGTTTGTTTAAATTACCCCGTGAGGTTGCCGGGTTAGAATAGTGCCACTCCATGTCTTCCCGTGGATGTCGTAAGAGGCGACTAAGGGAATAAAGGCTTGTAGTACTGTTAGGCGATGGGCTTGCAACCTGTCACTAATACACTGGTAAACATCTTAGTCTGATTGTGCAAAATGTTGTTACAGAATTATCAACATTTATTTAAGAGTGGTTTGTAATTCTGTAGCTCTGCCTACCCCACTCTGGGAATGAAGGCGTGATTTTGTGTTTGTTTGTGTTGTAAATTACTTGTTATGTCTAGGCATCGGAGTTTTTGTCGCACGGTAAGACTAATAGCAAGCTATGGAGTCGTCATTTGCCATAAATCTAAACTCATATTCATATTCATACTCATTTATTTAATTTATGTAAAAATGCCTCTATAGAGGTCGGTTGTGTATAATTATCTAGGTCAAGTTATATTAAAAAAAAAACGATTAGATTATAAATTCATAACTTGAACTATTTTAACATACAATTCACCACTAG
The DNA here is from genome assembly GCA_927399475.2 of Acleris emargana. Taxonomy (NCBI): domain Eukaryota; kingdom Metazoa; phylum Arthropoda; class Insecta; order Lepidoptera; family Tortricidae; genus Acleris; species Acleris emargana. The sequence goes on from OV656854.1 coordinate 16,359,324, forward strand.
TGTGAACTAAAACATTCCCTTCTACCGTGTTTTAATGTATATTTTGTTTGTTTATAAAATTTCGTAATTAAATCAGTATAAAAATGGTAATTATTTTCTATTGTAATATTTATTTTCCAAATATAACATTACACAATCGTTTCTAATCTCTCCAACGTTGTTGTCCTTGATTATAAAAAAAAAACTAAATAAATGAGTATGAATATGAATAAGAGTTTAGATTTATGGCAAATGACGACTCCATAGCTTGCTATTAGTCTTACCGTGCGACAAAAACTCCGATGCCTAGTTATGTCTGTATCACCTTCCGTGTTTTAACGGAAGACCAGCGTTGGCTTCACAGCCAGCACATGCTGAGTTGGGACCGTGTCGCAACAGTTGCCACCTTCTGTCGTTTCCTTATACTTATATACATTTTTTTTATGGCATAGGAAGGCAAACGAGCACACAGGCCACCTGATGGTAAGTGGAAACTGTGATCCATAGACATTCGCATTCACAAGAACGCGATCCTAAGACTGCAAATGCGTTGCCAACCCTAAGGACTAAGATGGAATGCCTCTATGCTAGTCATTTCACCGGCTGTCTTATCCCCAAACCGGAACACAACAATGCAAACACTGCTGCTTGGCAGTAGGTTAATGGATAAGATGGTGGTACCAACCCGGACGGACCCTGCACAAGGTCCTCCCACAAGAAAATTGTTATGTGTGTTATTATAGTGAATAAATGTTTTTGTTTATTTGTATTGAAAGTGAACGTGTATAGTATGTCCGGGTGCCCCCGTACCCTCACCGCTGTTGGAGGCGACGGTCCGATCGGAGGTGGTGGAGGGCGGGGTGGGGATGACGCGCTCGCCGTTCAGCGACGAGTTGCTCGGCAGCGGGGACGGGATGTTGTACCTGCAATGGACACCAGTATTACTCCTACTCCCATATACAGGGTGTGTCATTTAAATCGGTCAGCATGGGAAAGTCTGAAACTATAAGACATACGAAGATCTGTTCTTAGGAACCATGTCATCGATTTTAATAAGAATAAAAACTGCATTCATACATTTAAAAAATACCTATCTGCAGGGCAGATTTATTCTTGAAACACGGATCTCTATGTATTTATATGTTTGTCTAGTACCCATAGTAAGGTCAATTGGAGTGACATAGTCTCCAGATATTGTCCCCCCTGAAGTGTGGATAAAGCATCCGTCCCTGTCGCGGTAATACAGTGTGCGAGTGCGCGGACCTGCGGTGCTCGAGCGGCACGCGCTCGGCGTCCATGAGCTCCCACTGGCGCGCGAGGTGGCGCACGCAGCGGCTGCACGCCAGCACGCGGCCGCGCGCGCCGCCCGCGCTGGCGAGGCACGGGAAGTGCATGGCGTGCGAGTTCATGTACTCCGCCGACGTCGACAGCCACTCCATCGACCCGTGCGGGAACAGCCCGCAGCACACGTAGCACCTGGGGGGGGCATACAACATATTACACTGATACAATAATACCACTGCATGTCTTCCCGTGGAATTCGTTAGAGGCGACTGAGGGAATAAAGGCTTGTAGTATTGTTAGGCGATGGGTTTGCAACCTGTCACTAATACACACTGGTACGCATTTTAGCCTGTTTGTGCAAAATGTGGTTCCAGAATTAACAACTAGTAGTTTATGGAACTGATGCATAATGAGAGGCCTTAAAATACGAGAGTGGTTTTACGTTTTATAATAGGATCACACGAGTGTTTTAAGCCTAATTATGTACAGTTTTGCATACACTACTTTATCACAAATACACATATCATAAGTACTCTCAGATGAGTTCAGAAGCCGACGACTTGACGACAAAAATGGCGGCAAAACAAACAAACTTGTGCCATGTCCGTGTGACGAATATAAGTTTTTTTTTTCTAAATCATAGACAAACGAATGAAGTCCCTATTCTCATGTTACTCGAGATCAAATGTCGTGCGGTTTATATTTAAAAAACATACTGAATTGACATTTCGTATCGAAAACTGTTTTAACATCTATGAATACTAGAACAGAGACCCTCTTGAGTTTTAACAGCTGTTCCAAATTTCATGACCTCACAAAAATCGATACTGTAATAGGAGTTTCTTGCGGCGCTTCTTCTCCGCAATGATGGTCTTGTCCGAAGCGCTAGTAGATTCACTCCAATGTTACTGACGTGTAAAAGAGCCCTCATGTGGCCAAATTACTGAATAAATATTTTGAATTTTGAATAAAATTACAGTATAGATTTTACCTACTACCACAGACAAGAAAGTTGTCATAGTAAAATTGATTGTAATAATGTTGGTCATTTTCTGCGGTTTCTGAACGCATTTTAGAGTTGTTGGTAATTCTGTAGCTCTGCCTACCCTACTGTGGGAATGAAGCGTTACATACATAATATGCATACACGACAGTAAAAGCTAATGAATGATTATGGTATGAAAGCGATGTAGGCTGAGGAATAAGCGGCTAGTTATTTGGTCGACGTGTTTGTCCTAGTTAGATAGTGAAGCTAGAGTGGCCCTAGATTCGAATTCCGGTATGTATGATGAGCACAGATCTATATAAGTATGTTTATCGTTGTCTAATATCCACAGTACAAGCCTTGAGCTTGGATAGGAACTTAGATTTGTGTCAGATTATCCATTGCTCGTCCTTCGATGTAATCGCTATGTGTGTTTATGGGTAATATACCCGTCAAGTGTTAAAGGGTGTAGTTCTATCTCAGTCCCTCGCTCTGGTAGTCACCTGTAGAGCCCCATCCCGTTCTCGCCGGCGACTAGTTGTGTATGCGGGCTGGGCGGCAGCGCGGGCGCACGCTTCCCGCTCGCGCTCGACTTCATGTCGTACGGCTTGAACCTGCAACCGACACAGCCACCGGTTAGAGCCGTCTACACGAGCTGAGCTGGCAACATCGCGTTCTTTCGTTTTTCTTCATAATTAAAGTGAAATTAAGTGAAATTTTACTATACTGGTAATGCAACGACCAAAAAGTTGGAGCATAGTTCAGCGTAGTTAACCATACAAACAGCGAAGGCGAAAAAAGTTAACCTACAATTGTATGGTTAATTTTCGTGTCACAACGAAAGTTTAATAAAAAAAAAATGCGTTTATTATCATGCCCATCTTTTTAGACCTTACCCAGTTCTTATCATACTTCAACAAAATGTTTATTATGTTGCGTAAATATATAAAATAAAGCGCATATACAAAGACAACATACTACATTTGAGAGTTTTATTCACTTCAATTATTAGGAAAAACGGATAATGCTTTGCTGCCATCTTAACTCATGTAAGAAGCCTCTTTAATGTAACCGGTTGTCGCGTTAGGCATACGTCTTAGCAGCTAGCACATATTTTCTCGTTAGTCGCTCAGTGCATCTGTTCTGGACCAATTAAAAAGGGTTATCCGAGTGATAAACAAGTCGCGGACAACTTGTGCTAGCCGTCCAGCCCCCCACTTCACCATCGCACGGTGGTCTGGCTAGTATTCATAATTAAAAATAATGCATGTTTCATTTTTAAATATCGAATGCGGTCATGTCATTGGTCGATAAATGTACTATAATTAACTATAAATAGATTCCGGATAACTCATTGTTTTCATTCCTTAAGGAAACTCGAAAGTGAACACAACTTACGTTTGCACAAGCACCCTTACCAGTGACTCATTAAGTGACCGCTCATTAGCGGCTATCTTTTGAAGTTTGTGATAAAAGTGACCATTTATTAATATGAAACTTCAAGAATCAGGTATGTTGTTTTGTTTTATCCATTTATTTCGACATGTTTATTAAAAATATAGATATGAAGACGTGTCTACGCCACGACCTAATTTTATTTAAAGAATCTTCAAAATTATAGTTTACTTAAACTTTTAACTACGTTCCTAATCGAAGCTAATGATAATTTATTCTTGATTAGGGAGTGCAATATGTCTTGATGGTCGGCTATAAATCATTGTCTGTGGATATTTGCGGATTGTCTTGTTAGAAGCCTGCTACGCCTGCGTAGGGCGAAGTGTAGCAACGCTAAGCGAGTCTCACGAATATGTTTATTGATTTTGTAATATTTTTTCAGATGTGCAGTAAATCGGATCCCTTTCAAGGGGTTTTATATTTGAACTGTGGCTATCTACGAGTGGTTCATACTCAGAAAAACAACGTCAAGTGTTACAGAAGTTAATAGACATGGTGCCGGATGCGGAAAACGTAGATACCGCCAACGTGTAAAACACTATCAAGTATATTTGCAAAAGACTTGTCGTTTTATTGAAAACTACTTGATGAAAATAAAGTTCCGTTCTGAATAAACATTCGAAGTGGCTAAGTGAGACAGAAAGTGTAAATCTACCGAAAATATCCGTATTGAACACAAAATACGCCACATGATATTCCCGACGACGAACCAACAACATCGGAAGCCGCAGCCTGCGGCCGATCAAAAAAAGATTTCGCGACTTGCAGTAAACAGTCACAACGCAGGAGGCTTAAAATGCTAGTTCAGTTTGATGAGTCAGCAGTCTGAAATCTGAGAGAAACGTCAGACCTCGGTACTAGTGAAGTGAAAGCTGACGAAGTATTATCACTCATCACAGAAGCTAAACTTACGAAGCATCAATATCTTTTGCTAAGAAAATTTATAAATTCTAGAAGTAATCCAGTTCTACCTTAAAGGCGTTTAGGATCAATCGCGCTAGAAAAATGTCACGGATTTTCACAAACACAGACCTTTTGAACAGACTTTTACTGAACTCAGATCCGTAAATCACATCGAAAAAGCAACTGCCCGGATAAAAAAATAAGCTTTACTGTCATTTAATGTTATAAGTTTACTAGATTGTTCATTGTGATTGTGAAGGCCTTTGTCCAGCAGTGGACGTCTTGCGGCTGATAATGATGATGATGATGATGATGAGATTGTGCATACTAACGACATAACACGTACCTAATATTATTGAATTAATTAATTTGAAATGTATTTATCGTGCCTACGAATATAGAATAAGGAAAATTGTGACTAAAATTCTATGGAATCTGATACTGAAATAAAAATATTTATTTTTATTATTATTACTAGCATATAACTTTACATTTTCCGTTCCTTTTTTTAGTTTTAATAATTTAATAAAAAAAAAATCGTATTTTTTTTATATATATTTAATGTGGAATTCTCCAAATTATGTTTTATTTAATAATCCTCAAATTACCCTGTATTTTAAAAAAAATCTATAGTAAAAATCAAGAAATGGACTAAATAATTAATTATGAACGTCTTACTAAGGCGCGCAGCCCACCGTGCATCGTGCCGATGACAGTTAACAGGTGACAGTTTAGTGTACATGGCGTAGCTTATAGACGCTTGGTGATGTGATGACCTGGTCGACTTTGCAATGTAAGGTGAATTGTCACCCATCATTGCTTGGTATGTGAAGGTAGCAGTAGCGAAGCGTCCATACAACCCGATTCCCAGCGGCTTCCCTAAAAATTCCTATGCATAGAGTAGGTACCTACTAGGTATACAAACAACAAAACGTAAAACCGAAAGTAACCCGGTGTACTATAGCTTTACCTTGCTTCATAATACGATGAATGAACACGCACTAACGCCGCAATTCAAATTTATTTATTTACCAAGCCGAAATCTATCACTCGCTCGCACCCATTCACTAACCTATATTACTAGAAAGAAACAAGAACAATATTTTCGTATACACGCACACATGCTCAGTTACCTTTCACTACGCGCGCTCGAACTTACACCCACAATTAAAACCGCCATACAAGCCGGTGACTCGGCGCCGGACCTCACTAACAAATTCAAACCAAATGGTATAAAATTATAGCGCTACATTAGCTTTAAACTCGCACACAGACACAGCGGCACCTGTGTGAGCACGCAAGAGGGAGAAGCACGCGAGTCCGGCCAGCGAACTACGGCTTATTGCATCCAATTTTGAACTTAAAGTGCATGCGTTAACTTTCTTTTCCCAAGGACACTCAACTCAACTCAACCGTCTCTCTCCCCCCTGGCCTCACGACCTTCAACTACTTTTTTCATTACGCCATTACTTTCGCGTCCTCGCGCTAAAATACGCGGTGTTTTGTTTTGATTTATAATTAAATTTGTGTTATTACCAGGGAGCGAAACTTTGGTGCCGATGACAGGCGTATGACGTCAAGCTACATACAGAGTGTTTTTATCTACTAATAACTTATTGGCCTCTGTACTGTACCAATATTGACACTTGAGTTGAGACGGCCGGTACTTATAAAACAGATAATTGACAGTCATTGTCATATTAAATAGAAGATTGTCTAAGACAATAACAAATTTATATTGAATTGTTTATTTCTTTGTAAATTGTAAATATAACCGAAACATTATTGTTTCGCTTGAGCGAAGTCGCCATGTAGTTTGTACAGCCGTATTTGCAGACGTTTCCTTTTCAGATTGTAAATAATGAAAAAATGTTATATCAGCAAAAGTTAGCAATTTAGAAAAAAAAAAAACAACCAAGCACATGGGATGTTATATTTGAATTTTAAGCGTTCTGCATACTTCGAAATTTCATTTAAGAAATATATTTCATTTCCTTGTGTAAATAATATTTTTCGTTAGAATTACATGCTCCAACAAAATATTTTATTCGTATCGTCTTTGCCATTATTAAAATATTTACACAATCATAATAGAATTATTAATAATCAGTGCGGTGTCGCAATATTGTTTATAATAAAAGCATCCTATATGTGAATTTGCGTCATAATGACGTCACCGGCACCAGAGTTTCGCTCCCTGGTTATTACTTAACTTATTGTGTTTTATGAGACTCAACTAGTGAAATTTAGCTTGTTTAGTGTTCTGTGAATGTTTTTCTGTTTGGATTGTGTTATTTGCAGATTCGTGGCGACAACGGAGGTTTGTTTATATTTCGTTAAGTACCTAAATATTGTTATTTTTGCTTCGATCTATTTAGGTTATATTCGTGGTTTGGTTTTTACATATTTTTGCCTGTACTCAAAGTACAAATGGCCGCATTGGTGCAAATTGAGTGTTGTCTTACAGATTACCTACTTAATGAACAAACATGTTTTTCAAAGTTATCCTTTGGAAATAAGAAACATGTCATTAAGTTAGGACGCGCTCGCCCAGACATAAAAATTGATTATAGGCGTAGAGATGGATTCTTCAAACATTTCCACAGCGAATTACAAATACAATTGGCTGACTGGCAGCTGCAAATTAAACAAATTATTTTGCTATTCATCTTTGCTGTTTTCCGATTCTAGCAGTGTTTGGAATCGAACAGGTTTTGCAGATATTCACAATTTATATAATTCAGTTAGGGGACGCAGGACTTAAAAAAAATTTCGCCAAAATTGTATCATTATGACACCTAATTTAAATGATTTTATCGTATAGAACACGTTAAAATAAGCATGTTTTACTTGAAAAACTTTTCTCTAAAATCAAAATTGGCTGAGTTATAGGGGTTCAAATGTTGGTCATTTTCAAGGCGTCAGGGACTTAGAAAATTTTGATGCTTGAAAATTATGTCAATATAAGGTCTATTTATGATGATTTAATTGTTTAGAATATACTAAAACAAGCATATTTTTTGTAACAAACTTTTCTCTAAAATCAATTATTACTGAAACATTACGGTTTGAATTAAAGTAGGTATGTAAAAAAATAGGTTATGTTAGGTTAGTTTTTATATATTCCCGAAGGGCAAACCGCCCAGAAATAGGGAAATAAATTTGTATTTTTTCTAAGATTCAATCATAATAAGCACGAAAAAGGCAAGAAAAAAAAACTTATTCTATTTTCTATATTTTATTTTCTATAAGTAATTCAGCTAGAAAACATGCTCAAAGCGAGAAACATATACGGAGTTGTATAATATTACATGAGTTTGGTAACAGTAGAATTTAAACTTTTTTTGGTAATAATTTTGAGGCCCACAATCGTAAAGTGGAACGTAATCGAAATTTATTGAAACGTTTAATTGATATGGTCGTACTACTTGGAAAGCAAGAATTGCCTTTCCGCGCACTTTTAACGCACGCGACACTTCAGCACTGCTTTTTGAGAACTAGAAAGACGACATCCATTTTTTAAGGTATGTTTTTTTTATGTCACGGAAGGGGCAAACAAGCACACACGCCATACACCTTTTTTTTGCTCCGGCTTGCCTATTTATTTACGTGACGCTTCGCCACTGGAAGGTAGAGTATTAGCGGTGCCGGGCTCGCCTCCCCGGCGTCGTTCACGTCGCGGAACGGTTGGGCTGATGAGCTTGTCGGACTAGTATAACAGAAATTATAAAAAACCGGCCAAGTGCGAGTCGGACTCGCGCACGAAGGGTTCCGTACCATTATTTTTACAACATTAGCAAAAAGCGGCAAAAAGCCGGCAGTATGGGAACCCCTTTTAAATATTTATTTTATTCTGTTTTAAATATGTGTTGTTATAGCGGCAACAGAAATACATCTTCTATGAAAATTTCCACTGTCTAGCTATTACGGTTCGTGGAATACAGCCTGGTGACATACAGATAGACGGACAGCGGAGTCTCGGTAATTTTAATTGTACGTAAAATGGTCGCGCAGCTATTGTGTTTATACTCTTTACTATACAGATGTAGACGGAGACAAGGAAAGGTTACATAATATACATGCATACATTAAATCACGCCTGTTTCCCAGAGGGGTAGGCAGAGACCACTTCTATCCACCTGGTTACATAATATGAACTATAAATAGATATACGTGTATTTTGTTGCGACGCTGTGTGTAACAATGGTCTTAACTTTCTAATGACAAATCAAAGCGATAAAGCAAAGGTTGAAAACAATTAAGGGAATAAAGAGTTGCGGTACTTTAAGGCGATGGGCTTGCACCCTGTCACTAATATACTGGTAAACATCATAGCCTAATTGTGCAAAATGTGGTTACAGAATTATCAACACATTAGAGTTGTTGGTAATTCTGTAGCTCTGCCTACCCCAGTCTGGGAATGAAAGCGTGATTTTATGAGTTTATGAAAATAATAGTACGAAGCAACCCCAACAATAATCAGAGGTGTCATTAAATTCAGTATTTCTGGAATGCTAATTCCGTACCTACCGCAAAACTATTAGACAACACAGCGTAATCTAATTGCTACGATAGTACCTACAACGAGAAAACAAAAAACAGAAACCGGGGAAAACTACTCAGAACTGCTTTGAATCTGTTAATGCCATTAGCAATTAGTATTTGATAACATTTAAGAACTAATTACCACTAATTACTTTGGCTATTTGTTGTTAAATATTAAAACCAAACCGTTCACGGGATATTAAAGTGGAGCGCGTCTTCGTAAGTTTAAAACACTATTCTTGCATTCACACTTGATGGAAAAAAGACCGGCCAAGTGCGAGTCGGTCTTAAGCACGAAGGGTCCCGTGCCATTATCTATATAAAATCATGTTTGTTGCATGGGAGCACCCTTAAATATTTATTTTATTTTAATTTAATTAAGTATTCCTATATTTAATATACAGCTAAATATTCTGTGATTATTTCAATCATCTACCTGTTGCCTCTATTAATATCGAACAAAACGCGGCAAAAAAAACAGGTTTGTTGTATGGGACCCCCCCTTCAATATAAATTTTATTCTGTTTTTAGTATTTTTTGTTATAACAGAAATACATCATTTGTGAAAATTTTAACTGTCTAGCCATCACGGTTCATGAGATACAGCCTGGTGACATACAGACGTGAAGACTTAGTAATAGGGTCCAGTTTTACCCCTTGGGTACGAAAAACTAAAAACAAGAGAACTAAATGCAATGATGAACTAAAACAGCGTAATAATATAACTATAATGAAAGACTAGCCTGAGCCTGTATCTTGGGGCCAAGGACTAAGATGAAATAGTTAGAGCAAGCAAGTTCAGTATACATAACTTCACGCCTGACTCCCAATGGGGTAGGCAGAGACTATGGAACGCCAGGTGCACCGGTCTAATCACATAACTTTCGCTTCCTCTACATTTATCAATCTCTTCATGCACGTACGTCGCTTTCGGATGCTTTTTATTTGGGCCTTATTCAGTACATCGCAAATCTGATCACCGTACGTCCGTCTAGAACGTCTGCTAGCGCCATCTCCGCTCACTCTCGCTCGCCATATATCTTTCGTAACCCTTCTTTCTAAATGACCAAACCATCTTAGCATACCCTTTTGCGATTTTAGTCACTGCATCTTCTTTCAATCGACATAGTTCTCGGATCTCGCTATTTCTCACTCTATCTATCATCCTAACTCCAGATTAGTTTACATACATATAATATACGGATAATTTTGTTTATTGATTTCAAGAAAAGCTCGAGGAGGTTTTTGTTGGGAGTAAGTTAGGTACCATGTTCCTGTTCGGGTTTTAATAAGGCACCTCAAGTTGTACCAATGCTTGACATGTTGTTGTTGTCCCTTGTGTCATTGTGAGCGAATTGTGACGTTGTTGTGAGTGTTACCCGACGTTTTTCTAAGCGTTACCTATACGGCTAGAGCTATAGTCGAGTCCGGAATTAGGCGAACTAACTTGACAGTTCATTGTACACTAATGTTGCCACAGTTTGGCTAGTGCTGTTAATATCGATATTTAAAAAGTCTATTTTATCATTATTATTGTGTTTGAAATCTAACTAATAATTTGGAAGCCACCTAAAAGGATCACAATGGCCTGTTGTAATGTCAGCATTATTTTTGTATTTTATTCCTAATTTGAGGAGTAAGTATCGTAAATATCCGCTTTAAACCGTACATCCTTCAGATCATATTATATCGTAAAAATTGCTGTAGTTTTTCCCTATTTGGCAAGTATGTATGAGTGTGAAAGTTTCGACGACAATTACTTGATAAAATATAAATATAATCAGATTTATAGAAGGCACAAGGTTATATCGACATATTTGTGTCGACATAAACCTATCACTATTTATTTTTTCCTATGTCTGGCAACATTTTCGGCTGTCAAGTTAGTTCGCCTAATTCCGGACTCGACTATAGCACATGTTGTCTTTATCGCGCTTGTCCCTTTTGTTACTAGATAGACTAGAGAAGACTCGAGCTGTGATAGCCATGATTGTATTGTGAGCGATACTAGACGTTGTTGCGTTAGTTACCTGATGTTGTTGGCGTGCGCATGGTTGTTGTTGATGGCGGAGTGCGTGTGCGCGGCGAGCGGTTCGCTCTCGCCGTACGCGGAGTACTTCAGGGGGATGCTCTTGTTACACGACGCGCAGATTTGCACCATACCTGCAATGCGAATTGCACTTCGGGGAATAATCGATGTTTATTCGCTTGTTGTGGATGTGGCAATAGGTAAAAAAATATGTACCGAAGCTACAATTTGGTTCACGTCTAGATTTTCTGCTCTCATTTATTACAGGTCATCAAAATACTTAATAATTTAATTTTTCCAACGAAGTTTTATCTTTATTGTGCAACCAAGCAAAGTAATTGTATAGTGGGTAGTTCCACTATGTCCAAACACGAATACAAGACTCAATACAAGAATGCGTCAAAACAACAATACGACACATCAGGGATACGACGAAAAAGATATCTATCCTAAATTCAATACTGCATCCAGATTCTTGATGAGAAGCCTCGAAACCTATTTCGCCGAGAGGTCTCGTCACAAAGTCATGTCGGAGAACAAGCAAAACAGAGAATTTCTCATGTATTCTTGGCGCGGTTCTGGATATTATTACTATTGGACCCGACTTCCGGACTATATTCCAATAACCGTGTTAACGGTTAATACGAAGAAATATGTTTCCTTATAAACAACCAGTTATCAAAGATGATCAACAAGGAACATGCCATTATCGGCTCTAACTCTGACGTTGCGTGGCAGTAGACGAGTAGTAGCGAGCGTAAATTTATTCGGAAAATTAGTAGAGAATGCCGTTATGCGTTTGGTGTGCCACTTGTATTTGTGCAATAAAGATTAATTAAATAAACAATAAAAAGTACATTCCAGAAACTGATCGCCTGACTTGTAGGCCGACTGTTCTTGCATGTAAATTATTTGCTACATATTTACCTAGTCGCCTACCCAAAGTCGCATCCAGATGCGGCTTAATTATTATTTCTCTCTGTCAGGTTTCATTCGTGTTGTAACTAATAAAAAGCTTGGACAGCCAATGGAAGGCAGATAAAGGACATATTGATGCCACAGAGTAAATAATAAAAATACGAAGTTACATGTCATTACATGTCTAGGGGAAGTATCTACCTAGGGCGACCTATCATGGACCCACAAGAGACCCAACTCTTCACTGCCCAAAGCATCTGGAAATTTCTGGACGCAACCGACCTTAGCGGTGAGCTCTAAACAAAGGGCTGCCACAAAAGATCAGCAATGGTCGAAGTGGCTCATAGTTCCATCTAAACCCTCCAATAATAATACATGTCAATGCTCACTAACCTTGTGGACTAATTGGACTCGCGTCCGGATGCGGCTTGAGGCCCGTGATGAAAGGATAGTAGGGTTCCCTCTCGGGGTTCGCGCAGCAGTAGACCAGCCGCAGCTGCGAGCTGGGCGCGCTGACGCCGCACACGTAGCACACGAAGGAGGCGGTGGCGGGCTGGCTGGCGGGCCGCTCGAGCGACGGCGAGTGCGTGTGCGCCGCGAGCGACTTGTCGCCCGAGCTGGCCAGGCTGAGCGGCGACGGCGGCAGCAGCGACGGTGGCCGCGTGCGGAGCGTGTACACTCTCTCGTTCGGCTGCACGCCGCGCATCTGGAATAAAAAGAGGTTTATATTGTCAGCCATCATTATTTTTAGTCATAATATGTTTGAGGTCATATAAAAAATGACACCCAATAATTATGAAAACAATGACCGATGAAGAATAAAAAAAAAATTAAAACTTGGGTTCCTGTATTTAAATTGGTTATACATCGTAAGAGATATCAACGTCAACTCATAACTGCAGTGGAAGAGCAAGTTATGGTTCATTATAAAGGTGGAGAAGAATGAAGATTTTATATAAACAAGCTACAGCAAAAGCAACTTTATACATGCATAGTAAAGAGTTTTAGTTTCAATGGGCTTCTCCAAACATCAACCACCAAATGTTTCTTATGTCTACAATCATCACCATAAGCCCACTTGCGTATGCTGAACATAGGCCTCTCCAGATGTCTATAATATTTGAGGTGAAATATTTATTAATAGGAGCTATAGGCGTTTAGAAGGAGTAAGATAATTTTGCGAAAATTATGCGAATCATTAGGTTTGTCAAAAAAAAAGAATAAAACATTATTGTTTTGGCAGACATCTATTCCTCATTTAATTACAATAAATGTAAATTAAAATGCAAAGCTTGGATGACATGGGACTGTATTAACAAACTAATCTCGACTGTAATGCTCGTCCCAAGATGCGTCAATACTGACAGTGTTCTATGGCTTGACGTTTACTTTGACGTATCTTGTGACGGGCATCCCAACCAAGATGAGTTCATTAATACGACCCTCGGTCTGTCATTGCGAACAGAACATTAAGTACGTCCTCTACGTGTCTCTTAAATGATCGTCGTTCAGTTGACTACTAAGAGATGTATCCACTTTTTCACCTTAATGCTGTAATAAGGTCCAAGGTTCAGGACTGTTTAATCGCTATCGCACTTTGTCGTTTTAAATCAATTCAAGTCTCGTACTTTAAACACCAGATCACCCGCACACAATCCTTACACGTGGCTGATACTGTTATCAGGTATCTAAATGAAAATGTAGACATTTGGAAAACTTTTCAAATAAATGATTAAACAGTAACAGATATACCACGCCCAGCCTTTACTAGCTCAGTTTATAAACAACCTATTTTTTTTAATACGGTGACTTATACAGATGCAGTTTTACAACTATACAAATACTTATTATTGAACACTATGAACTTCGGCTCTTACTCTTTCTCTATTTAGCAATAGAGCTTTCTCATAGAGAAATAGCAAAAGACAAGAACACATTTTAACATAAGTACATTGGTATTCAATAGTTTAAATAAAACTATGCATTTATTTTCCAGGGCTCCAAAAACTCCACACAAACAAATTCCATTAAAAATAAAACAGGTCATTTTCATTGCGACCAAAAATGTCGCTATTGCACAATCAGTAAGGATTTCCCAGTAAGCATATGATAACCCATAGATAATTTTATTTAGATAGCGAGTAATCTTCGGCATTAGCGGCTAACGCATAAAGCAGGATCACCCAAATGTAATTAATTATCAGGTCGTAAATATCATACATGGCTATCGCATCCGATAGTCTTTCCCAAAGAATGAGTGGCCTACTAGAAAGTGTAGTACGATGTTTCAATCCTGCTCTCCTCTCCTCTCTGTCCTGCTACTGACGTGTACAGACAGGTCCCTCCGGATAGCTTAACTATAACCAGATCATTGACCATGGGGCAGGTGGTCTGCCAACTGAACACTTCCCTTGCCTTGGTGACGAAAAATAGAAATAATAATAATTTAAGATCAAACTTAGCTCTAGGCTTGTACTAATGGGTACTAGGCAACGATATCAATAATTATACAGATGAATAATTATTTAAATACATAGAAAATATCCAAAACAGAAACAAATACTCGCGCTCATCTCACTAATATTTGCCCATACCGATAGTTGAACCCAGGACGGCAAGCTTCGTCGGCAGGGTCACTAGGTCACTACTAACTAGGCCAACACGTTATCATCTCTACAAATCTAATCGGTCCAGTACTGACAAAATGTATGGAACCGTAAATAAAAGTTTAATTGAGAACGCACTGAGTCTATTTCTGCCGTCCGATCACTAAAAGGCCGTTAAGTAGCATTTTTGTCAATTTTGAGTTTAATATACTAGTCGATAGAGAAAAAAAATCTCTTTTGCGCTATATATAAAACTCAAAATTGACAAAAATGCTACTTAACGGCCTTTTAGTCATCGGACGGCAGATTTTAAATCATAACACATTTTCACAAACGCACAGAAACTTCGCTCTCCATAACATCCTGTCGATCTTGTTTGTCGGCTGAATCGCGTCTAATTGGTAGATTGGCAGCCAAGTCCAAAATCCTCCATCCCCCAAAGTGTGTCAAAAGTCCATACATATATTTATTGCAGGCGCTGAACGTGCTAACCTTAAGTCCTACCGCACTACACGCGGCTAAGAAGCCGTCATCCGTGTCACGCGATAACCTCTGCCCCTGAGTGATAACTGATAACCCGCTGTATATACCTTCCTATAATTATACAGATTGCCGTATCGCTGCCGGAGCTATGTTAACTGTGGGGGTCATGTTAGGGGCGTATTTCATATACTTATAGGTCGCGTAAGTACAGAGGAAGGAAAATCAACACGCGTTATTCTTGATTGTGACGTCTTTGCTTTAGTAGAATTAGGGCCCATTTAGGATAAGCGCGGGACGCAATTATCTCGCTCAGTGCGTCTCTATCGTTACAGACTAGATAAAAAGGAAGATCCGAGCGACAAACATGTGTGCGAGTACAACATGTGCTAGCCCGCTTGAGATGTATAAATCGCGTCATGCGCGTTTGTTTAGATAACTTGTACGTTTTTATTCTATGGCCGCCTAAGCTTGTCTAAACCGGAGGTTTGGCCGTAAGGGGGCATTTCCACTCAAGCAGGGCTTAGAGGCGCCAACGACCAATTTAACTTTGCTAAATTGATAGTTTTGCAATTTGATCAGACGTTTTCTCTGTGTGGTTTTTTAGTTGAGCTCTTACAAAACGCATTTACGAACGTTCGCCAGGGGATCTTATGTTTAAGACGACACTGGCTTAACTTGGCTGGCTTGGCTTGTTGAGTTGGTTGAATAGTGCCACTCCATGTCTTCCCGTGGAAGTCGTAAGAGGCGACTAAGGGAATAAAGGCTTGTAGTACTGTTAGGTGATGGGCTTGCAACCTGTCACTAATACACTAGTAAACATCTTAGCCTAATTGTGCAAAATGTGGTTACAGAATTATCAACAAGTTTTTAGAGTTGTAGGTAATTCTGTAGCTCTGCCTACCCCGCTCTGGGAACGAAGGCGTGAGTTTATGTATGTATGTGTATGTGTATGTGGCTTAATATAAGAACCCAAGTCACGTCCAAGGCACTGGATGAAACTCAAGAGAACGCTTTTATGCGTTGATGCCCTAAAGTTGTTGATGGGTAAGGACCAAAAAGTTGGACCATAGTTAACCATACAAACAACGTCGTCACTTAACATCAGGTGTGACGGGGCGGTCAAACGCAAACCCATTAAGTATGGGTAAAAAAAAAAACGAAGGCAGAAAAGTTCCGTTGTGCGACGAAAAGTGTCCCTACAATTTGTATGGCTGATTTTCGTGTCACAATGGAAAATTTTCATAGAAAATTAAATTGCGCGAGTTATCATGCCCAACTTTTTCGACCTTACCCAGATACCTGTAGTGTTTTTTTTTATATATTTATACTAATATCGCCCTTGATCAGTGGCGATAATCAATGGTATACCTACCACGGTGATACTTTGGTCCATACAATGACAAGTCTCATGATAAAAGAAACCGCCACGTGATTAATAATTATTTAGCTCAAATATTTATCATAATTAATATCTTATCACGTAATCACCTTATAAACCAGTTTAGCACAACCTATATCTCAAAATCATGAAATTAAGAACAAGATTATAATGTACATTAGATAAGGCTGTAGGTATAACAACTATATATATTGACCTAGACGATAGATCGTATTAAACTGATACATTATCGCCATCTAATTATTAATAACTTTAAAGGGTTTAGGTAGCGGGTTTATCTAGAGGTCAAATGGAAAGAAACCGTCGCGGTCTCTAGTGGTAAGGGTAACGTAATAAATACATACATAGATAAACACACGCCTTTATTCCCAGAGTGGGGTAGGCAGAGCTACAGAATTACCAATAACTCTAAAAACTTGTTGATAACTCCCACATTTTGCACAATTAGGCTAGGCACTTTAATTTTGGTTTTCAATTAATGGAATAATTCATATTAATACACAGATAGTACTTAGGTACCTACTTACTTACTTTCTTATAAATATATAAATAAACAAATATTATCTATATAAATTATGTTTCAATTTTCTCCGTGTGTAGTTTTTTACTTTGTAAAACATATTATTCCGCGCAAAATTTCGGTACCCGTGTAGTTGAAATTTTGTTGAGTTGGTTGAATAGTGCCACTCCATGTCTTCCCGTGGATGTCGTAAGAAGCGACTAAGGGAATAAAGGCTTGTAGTACTGTTAGACGATGGGCTTGCCACCTGTCACTAATACACTGGGAAACATCTTAGCCTAGTTGTGCAAAATGTGGTTACAGAATTATCAAGAAGTTTTAAGAATTGTTGGTAATTCTTTAGCTCTGCCTACCCCACTCTGGGAATTAAGGCGTGAGTTTATGTATGTATGTATGTACCTCCATCGTTATCCGTACTTTTTTACGTTTAAATATTAGGTAAGCAGGTCCACCCAAACCCAAAAAAAAACTTTAATTATTTTATTTATTTTATGGCACAGGAAGGCAATCGAGCACACAGGCCACCTGATGGTAAGTGGAAACTGTGACCCATAGACATTCGCATTCACACGACTGCAAATGCACTGCCAACCCTGAGGACTAAGATGGAATGCCATGCTAGTCATTTCACCGGCTGTCTTATCCCCGAACCCGAATCCCCGAACTGCTATTTGGCGGTCGGTTAATGGATAAGATGGTGGTACCAACCCGGACGGACCCTGCACAAGGTCCTCCCACAAGTATGCCAAGTGGTCTATGAAACAAAAAAGAATAGGGGTGATTTAGACCAGTAAATGACTAATTAAATAGATAAAGCACCGGCCTAATCGAGTTATATCTCGTATCTGTTCCACAATGATGCGCCCGCGCCGATAGCCCGCGGGTCGCGAGCCGGCGGGGCGTCGGGAGCATTGACGAAACCCAAACGTACAAACAAACAGTCGGGTCGGGACCCGCGCTATCGCTGTTGTGGCGACATAGCGACCTCTGTCGCAGTTACAATGGGTGATAAAATTAATAGATTACTGGATGCGGATCTGCGGTAATGCCGGCGAAATTGTATTGTTTTAACATATACTATGGATACGCTCTCGCTTCGCTTCGGTTTATGAGAGTTTTCTATAACACCCGCGCATAAATAAAATATCAGTAGTAAGTAAATATCAGGAGACAATCTCGCACAAATTGACCTAGTCCCAAACTAAGCTATAGGCTTTTACTATGGGTACTTGACGATGTAAATGCATATACAGGGTGTCGGGTTTCTTGTGGTCCCAATTAAAACATTTAATAGGTCATCTTGAGGGCTACCAAAAACACCCCCATAGATGTTCAGCGATTTTTAGTACTTTCAGAGATATTGATCATTTTAATCAAATTAGAAATTTTCCTTGTGTCCATCGTACGAAAAGCCCTTAAGCTCTTGTATTATTTCAATATTTTTTCAGTCTTTTCTTTCATTGTTAGAATCATTATGAACTTAGGATGTTTTTAAAGCTACATTCCATTTTTTTCTTCATGAAAACTTTTTGTTATCACACAAAGTTACTTTTTCCATACTAAGTAAACCCCACCCCATGTTTGTTTTTCATCTGGTATGGAAAAACCAACTTTGTGTGATTACACGAAAAGTTGACATGAAAACAATACTGGGATGTAGCTTTAAAAACATCCTAAGTTCATAATGATTCTAACAATGAAAGAAAATACTAAATAAAGATAGTTTGTTTATGTCAGGGGTTAAAAAGGTATAAACTAAAACTGACTTAAACTAAAATGCTCCAGGTCCAAAATAAACAAAAGCCATTTTTTTTTTTAAGAAGAATTTACCTGATTCGAATCCCAGTAAATAATTAAATGCATTTTTTTAATCAAAATGCAACGGAATATTTCGGCAAGTTAGGTACTTACAAATATTTGCCTTTATAGTTACCCACGTATCAAACTAGGTAATCCACGCGCGGACCAAAACCTCTCAGTTATTTTCTGCAGGTACAGTTATTTATTTAATAACGCACTATTTAACATTTCTTTAAGAATCTAATTGGTTTTCCTGCTTTCTTGATTAATACGTGAGGTTTTATTCAGCTTCGTAAGGCCCGACGTCCTAAATCCAGAACATTTGTCAAAGTGACTTTTGACTTTACTTGAACGACACAAGATTCTTTGTCGAACCATCGAAATTTGACGTTGGCCTTACGAGGTTTAAGTGATATATAGATACTCTAATGGTCCCAACAGAATACTAGCGCGGTTCTCTATCGTTTTCCCGAATATCAATTGCCATAATTGTATCATTTGCCATAATGTTCATTTGCCATATAGGCATTTTTTCTGAAACCGTGAACTATTCAGAATTGTTCAAAATCAAACCTAACCTAACCTAATGGGCTCTATACGATGGCATGTAAAATTTACCTGAAAGGTTTACAGTTTCAGAAAAAATGCCTATATGGCAAATGAACATTATGGCAAGTGATACTATAATAGTATCACTTGCCATAATGTGCAAAAGCAAATGAAATTCGGGCAAACAAAGTGATCCCTACTAGCGCTGGCTTTGCGGCTAGCGAATGCTGAGTTGGGTCCGTTTCCCAACAATTTATCTTTGTCTTGACCTTTTCGTATTTTTTTTATTTTTTTTATGGCATAGAGAAGACAAACGAGCACACAGGCCACCTGATGGTAAGTGGAAACTGTGACCCATAGACATTCGCATTCACAAGGCTGCAATGCAATCCTAAGACTGCAAATGCGTTGCCAACCCTGAGGACTAAGATGGAATGCCTCTATGCTAGTCATTTCACCGGCTGTCTTATCCCCCAAACCGGAACACAACAATGCGAACATTGCTGTTTGGCGGTAGGTTAATGGATAAGATCGTGGTAGCGATCCGGACGGACCCTGCACAAGGTCCTACCACCCGCAAAAGTGTGTAGTGTGATTTGTATAATTGCTCTTTATATTTCGGATTTTCATTTCTCAACAAAATATGAAAACACCGTAAACGAGATCACCAGTGAAATTTAAATTCAAATCGGTAAAGAAATACGGGTGACACAAGCATTTTAAACTGCTAATTAGACAGCTGTTAGACAGAGAGATCCGATTTGCACTGTGACGTCATGTAAATGTTAAATTCTGTTTTGCTAGAAAGAGATAGGAACAAATCTTTATTGGCTTATATCTTGGTTATTTTTGTAGCTGCTTGTTACGAGAATCAGCTTTTAATGAAACTGTGAATAAAAGTCATGAATATTCCCCATTATATACAAATTCCCTATCGTCACTGAAACTGCAAAACCGCGTAAGTAACATTTTAAATAAGGAGCAAAATGCACCTTTTTAATGAGACATTAAGGTTTATTTTGCTCTATCATAAATTTGTTAGTTACGCGGTTTTGCAGAAGTCCATGGGACCCCCCCCCCCACACACAAAGTTTGCGTACCTGTTTGTGATACGAGAAACAATCACAACTGACATTCAAGTCTCACGCAACATCAAACGCCGTGCGCTGCAAGGACTGACCTGACCTCTGACTCGAGATAACGGCGATAAACCGTAACCACGTGACCATATTCTTTCGCGGGGCACTGCTCTCGTGGCTATTGTTTTAATAATATATTAATGGTGAACTTTGATTAGCGAGGTGAAGCGAGGCGCGTGTACAATCAGTTCATTTTTAGCAGACCTAGGAATATGCGGGGCAAAATTTAATGACAGCTAGGGATTGCCTAAATCGATAAACTCAACTATCTATGCTATTCCCATATTACTAGTGAAAGCTATGTTATAGTGGAGCTATTTTAGATTTTGATATATAAACGTTATCAAAACATAGTCTTCTATCAAGACATTGCATTCGGAATTATAAATATTAAGAATTTTGGTCAAATCTGAATTATGAGTTAAGGTGGAAACCCATTACACCATATCATGCTATGACCGTGCTATGAACGTGTACGGATGGCTATGCCCACTATGATCGGTGACGGAACGGGCTAGTATGCATAGCCTCATACTTTGTAATACAAAGAATATTTTTTTGTCTGACACGTTCATAGCACGGTCATAGCATGATATGGTGTAATGCGTTTCCACCTTTATGACTCTTCGGGATTATATCGTGAACCCCTCTTAAAGTTCTCTTTAAATAGTGCGTGACCCTTGGCGGGTCACAAGAAACGTGATAAAATTAGACGTACTCGATATCGATAATACTCCTCTTATTTGTCTCCCAAGTAAACAGACATCGTCACAAGCTGCATTAGCACGTTCCACGTGTTATAAATCTGAGCACGCTAAAAGGTTACCTTTCGGCGTTGATATACGACTTGTTTTGGCCGGTCACGTTCACCCACCGTAGACAAACAGTGGGCAGACACCTTTGTCAACACAAATACGAGGCATGGGTGTGCGTCACGCCGTCACCTGAGCACACTCGCCGGCCTCAATAGCTGGTTGGGAGTATTGTATAAGCATGAGGACGGCTGGAATGTGGACGGTTTCAACAGTCTTAGGGGTACATACATACGCAGGGGTGGTACTTTTGATGGCGATGACGTCAATTTGCATACAAATGAAAGGCTAGTATCGAAACAGTAACTAATACACTGGGAAACATCTTAGCCTACTTGTGCAAAGGTGGTTACAGAATTATCAAGAAGTTTTCAGACTTGTTGGTAATTCTTTAGCTCTGGCTACCCCACTCTGGGAATGAGGGCGTGAGTTTTATATATGTATGTATGTATGGTGGTTCCCTAATGATTCGCCGACAATTATTTGGCAGATTATTGATTGGCAGACAACGTTTCGCCGAGTAACGGTACGCCGATGGATTTGTTCGTAGATGTATTGTTTCGCAGACTAACGTTTCGTAACTCAACCTTTAGCAGCTGTTTTAGTTGGCTTATGAGCAGGGATCGGAAATTCGGATCGATATTTACCTATACTTTCGCACCGGCTTTGTTGTTCAGTTGTATGGAGGCGGACTCAATCATAGAATTCATTATTAAAATTTCTGGGATTTCAAAATAATAAATTGCACCGGCATTAATTCATAATCAATTATTTATATTAACTGTTTGAAGTTATTTTTCATGTATACATTTACCAAATATTATTTAATTTACCTGTTACTCATTAACCTAACGAATTTATAGGAGCAAAAATTAATGTTTTATCCTACATGTAAAGTAACTATTATATTAACATTTTGTTGAATCCCAGAATCCCGGAACTAATATTATTAAAATAATATTTTTAAGAAGCCGACGCCATGTTTGCCTTTCTTTTTCCGGGATTTTGCTAACTTTAGGTAAATATCGATCCGAATTTCCGATCCCTGCTTATGAGTCAGTAAGCTGAATCACTATTGGCAGAAATTCGTTTAGCCTATTAATCACTACACATTTTGAATGTTTGCTCGAAAAACTGTTCGCTTTTAAACGGTTCAACTATTATTCATCATCATATTAACTGTTTGCCACCTTTGTTTTTTTTCTATGTTTTTTAATTGTACTTAAATCATAGATTTTTGTAACAAATAAAATTCACTGTTCCGATGTACCTTAGTATCATTTGCCCTAAGTAACGGCTCGGTTTATTAATAGTTTACCTATTTTTAAATTAACTTCGTTGTGTTTGTTATTTACTGGGCAGATAAAAAAAAATAACCTCGAAGGTCCGAAAGAAAACCGAAATCTGCGAAACAAAAATCTGCGTAATTAAACTCGGCGAAACGACAGGTCACCATGTATGGTAGTATCGAAAGGTTTAAATATGGTTCGAGTATCGCCGAACAAGTGCTGCATACTCGTATAATTCCAATTTTGTTCGAGCGGAATCGAAATGACAATGCTTTTTTATAACGACTTCAACAAAGGAAGAGGTTCTCAATTCGTCTGTTTTTTTAAAATGTTTGTCAGAACTTTCGACTGGGTTAACCGATTTTGATGTTTTTTTTTAATGTACGGTGGTCAAGGCTCAAGGGTCGAAGACCCTGCGTAGGTAAACTGTTTATACTACCTGCAGAAAGAATCGGTACTATTTTTTATGTAGATATATGTAATCTTTGAACGAAAGACTTCAGTTCCTATAAACGACTACTACGAACTCCTTTTTTTTTGTTGAAGTTACCTAGTCGGTTACTAAGTTCTGTTACTGAGATTAATTACAATTAAAAAAAAAATTAAAGCAGTTTTGCATAAACCTGTATATAAATCAAAATTTTGATTTATATAGAATAACTAGTTGACCCGGCAAACGTTGTTTTGCCTTATAAAGACAAATAATAAAGACAAATAATTTGCAATAAAATAATATTGCGACTATAAATTGAAATGTAAGCTATCCTATCTTTCAAGTTGGGTCGAATTGCACACGGTGTGCAAATCAAATTTAAAATCGGTTCAGTAGTTTAGGAGTTCATCGCGGACAAACAACGTGACACGTAATTTTTATATATATAGATAATAAAATTAATGTATTCTAAACTATTGCAATTATTTGATGTACGAGCTTAAAGTATTCCCATTTCGGACGATAAAATCATAGTTAAAATCACGCACGACGATGATACTGATAACGGCCCCAACTTTTGTAAGAGTTCCTGTAAAGAGTTCAAATTTGCGTGACATATTGAACAGACTTCTAGCTTTAAATTCTGATACGAATGTATTCAAAGCAACTAAAGATCCGCTTGGACACCGGTCAATCTTGATGACTCATTAAATCGACTTTAAGATTTCACATGATTTTGCAGAAATACGAAAACACACCAAATCTCTTGCTTCATAAGTTGGAATTAAGTCATGTTGAGAAATATAATTTTGGTCTCTAAACATATACAGAGATAGGATTTTTTATAATATTATACAAAAAAAGTTCTTTGGTAAACAAAGACTAACTTTTAAGCGATTTCAAAAAATGAAATTTACAGAAAAGTCACGCGTAATTTCATCGATGCCGGCTGTGAATGTTAAAAGATCGTATCGGGAATTGCGGAAACTAAGAAAAATGATTAATTGTTTTTCAAAATGTATATTAATTAAGCTTTTAATTTTTATACATATTGAAATTAAAAAATAAACATAAGTTAGTTTTATTTGCATCAACCTTAGTAACAGAACTTAGTAACCAACTAGGTAATTCAGGATCATGTTTTGTTGATCATACTTAATGCTTTCTAATGTAAGTAAAACCCGTTAGTTTGAGCTTGTCAAATATTACTCAATCACGCCCATTACGCGACAGATAAGATAAGTATGACAATAAAAATAACAAGTACCTAAATTAGTAAGTAATTACCTCAACCATCATGGATTATTATGATAAATTAGATTAATGAAGCGAGCAAGCCTTGTGGCATGATGTCTGGCTGTTTGACGTTCGAGTGAACAAAAAATGTCGCGAAGATTTAATTATTTATTGTGTAAGGCAAATAAGGACACAGGCCACGAGGAGCTCGATTCTACTAAGAAAAAACATATTACTATAGACATGTTATTGTCAACGTTAGGATTACTCTTATTTACTTGACAGTAATGGCGGCCATTGAAAATAATACCATTGCATGTCAAACCAATATAGACGACGCGCTGGCCTAGTTGGTAGTGACTGCCTACGAGGCTAGCGGTCCTGGGTTCAAATCCCGGTAAGGGCAGATATTTGTGTGATGAGCGCGAGTATTTGTTCCGAGTCATGGATGTTTTCTATGTATTTAAGTATATATTTCTCTATATAAGTATTTATATCGTTGTCTAGTACCCATAGCACAAGCCTAGAGCTTAGTTTGGGGCTAGATCAATTGGTGTGACATTGTCCCCTGATATTTATTTATTTAATATGGTTTTACAGAATAGCATAGTCCTCATTAGCCTTTCTTAAGATGCACTTACACGGGCAAGGGACAAAAGTTGACGGGCAATTAATATCCATGGACATTTCCTCACTTTCCCGTCTCAGCCTCTTAACTGATCGAAAAAACACTCATGTTGCAATGTATATAAATACTACTTTCCTATCAAAATATTCGATCAGATAAGAGGTTGAGAAAGTAAAGCGACTATTTGCAATCTCAAGCAAGATTGCAAACTCGTTGCCAGCCTGAGAACCAAGACCTGCCTTAATGCTTGTAATTTCACCGTCAGTTTTACTCCACGACCCACAAAAAACACGGTCTAAATACTGTTTGGTAGCAGTTCAGCGAGTAAACCTAACGTAGCCCTACATAGGAGATAATTAAAAAAAGTACCTTTCAGATCACTTTCCACTCACTTCAAGTCAAGAAAATTATATATTTATATTATAAAATTAATTAAGTTAAATACATAGTAATTTATTTAATTTATCGGCTTTATTCTACACTTCTTCTTTTTTTACTAATTTGCTTGTTTAATTCTCACTGGAAAACTACTACTTAAAAGTATTAAACTTGAAAAACTAAGTTCAGTAACTTATGTACCTATATCAATGTCTCCATTTACCTCTCAAACCTTCAAACCTTTAGATGTTATAATAATTTATTAGGGATAATTTAATTAGGTACACGGTTGTCTGACTTTGTACATACTTCTTTACTGATAAATTAATATAATAATGATATTTTCACCAATTATAACGTTGCATTTTCAAGTCACAAAAAGCGTAGGATTAAAAAAACTTCAATCGATATTTAAAAGTACTTAATTATGGAGAAATAATCGTAATTTAGTACGTTTGGTTTTGTTTTAATTTTTGTCCATTTATGTTGATGTTGACTTTACTTAAATCATTTTGAGAGATAGAATAATTGCTTATTTACTCTTACGAGAGAAAAATCCGTTACTCGTATGTCGTCGGTGATACTGCAAAAACGCGTCTCTAACAAATTTATGACAGAGCAATATAAACCTTACTGCTTTTACTAAAAAGGTGCATATTGCTCCTCATTTTCACCGACGACATGTGTCACTGCATTGCACTAAAAATCGATTAAATACTATTTACTGACGATATTAGTTACGCTAATATTCCACTTACATCTTCTTCCCTCAAAAGTAATTCAGTACAATCAAAATCACACAGATTCGTCTACTAATGACTGACTATATAATACAGCTACACACCAAGAGCTTTCTATGAAAATTAAAAAAAAAGAAAACAATAACTACCTTGCCATTGGCCAGTTTCTCCTCAAGCCCGCACATCCCTTTTCCATTCCTCCCAACCTGCTTCAAAACGAAACACGTATTACACTTAACCAAACACTGTTCACCGGACACTATGCAATTACCTCACTCAACACGGGCACCATGTACTTGCCGTGGAACCACATGGTTGGCACTACCATTATCGTTATTATTATCACTGAGCGGTTATCGGGTTGATAACGACTTACGTTTCGCTCGGGAGGCGGGGCGGCAAGCGGCATAGACGCTCGAGTGGCGGGGCAAGACTGGCGCGCCTGTGCGGGCGACGCTTGCGTTATCTGTTCTGGTTAACAACCTAACCTTAACCCTTATTAAGGTAGAGGCGATTTGGCAACCACATATAATTATTTAGAATTTCAACCTATACCATACAGAATATGATACATATTCTGTTGATTTGGCACAAAAAATGACTTACTTTTAAATGATTCCCGAGGAAGTGTCAACCATGAAACTGTATTTGAATTTTACGTAGCATAACTGTATAACTGGGGCCTTCGTAAGGGTTAAAGTTTCGCTTTTGGGACGTTAATACGACTATTGTTGGAGTAAGGCTCGTTTTCACCTAGTTTTAGCAACAGGGCAATAGTGTTATAAATGTCACGGCTACACCACTGAACCAATTCTAATAAAATTTGGCGAGTATGGAGATAGCTTGAACTTGGTACTGTTTTTATTGCGATAAACGGCTTCTATACGGACAGAGTCGCAGGCAACAGCTAGTTTATAACAGAGGCAAGAAAACAAGTGGGTTACCTGATGGGAAGTAACCATGGAAACAACGACAATACAAGAAAGGGTGTCGGTATGTTGCTCTTCGCTTGAATGCTCCATCTTAACTGGTCGGAAACACCACACTGGTTGTCCTACACTTAATACATTTCGGCATCACGTCCTGGCGTCTGCAACAATTGCAGTCGACCAGGGCATTTAAAAGGTAATGAGACTCCTAAATAATATAGTCATTAAAAGATATTTTTATTTCCAAGCACGAGTATGGACCAATTTACAATTAAATACCTCCCATACAACAAACGTGATATTTTATTTTAAAATACCTATTCTTCGCGAGAGGACATAATATAGAGTGGTTACAACCGGATAAAAATTATATTTTTTTTCTGTTCCGGGTATTCGATATTTATTCGGGTAATTATCGTAATGTAAAACATGACATGTTTTGTTTAAAGTACGGCATGTTTAATGTTAGTTTTTAGTAAAAAGGGCTAGAGAAAAGAAGGAATGTACAAGATTTCTAAAAAGTAGTAGCAGGACTAATAATATGGGTTTTCCCACGCATTGTTTGTTTATGACTTGCAAATGGGCGTTCACATTTTCGGATTACTTATAATTTTAACTTTATGGCAGGAATGTTACCATTTTTACTACAAACTTTACAAACATTCTATAAGGAAAAGAATGTATGTTCAACATTACGGCTAGTATTCGCAGTGCCCGGATAAATATCAAATACCCGGAATCCAAAAAATATATACTTTTATCCGGTTGTAACCTCTCCATATTATGTCCTCTCGCAAAGAATAGGTATTTTAGCTCACCTATTTCCCATCACTGCACATAACATTAGGTGAGACTGAGATCCAACGCAAACAAGATTGATTTAAAATAGAACTTGGTATTTTCTTATGTATTTCTATCATTCCAGCGCGTCGTCAATATCAAATAAATATTGACTTTGCGCTGGCCTAGTTGGTAGTGACCCTGCCTACGAAGCTAGCGGTCCTGGGTTCAAAACCCGGTACGGGCGGATATTTGTGTGTGAGCGCGAATATTTGTTTCCGAGTCATGGATATTTAAGTATCTATTTCTTTATATAAGTATTTATATCGTTTTCTGGTACTTAGTTTAGGACTAGGTCAATTGGTGTGACATTGTCCCCTGATATTAATTTATTTATTTCTTAAATCAACTATGTTTATCGTTACCTAGTACTCATAGTTCGTGTAAGATTACCTTTTGATATTTTCACTACCTCTAGTTTCATAGGCAGGGTCAACCAAGCGTGTAAACACCGCGATGCCTCAAACTGCGTATGAATATTAAATCATTAAATTATGGTAAGTAGGTGTTAATTGCTTGGACACGAAAACCGGTTGCTTGAAGTCATTAAATGTAAATATTTCTTTTATATCTTGATATACCATATTATGCATAAAGTCAGACACATAAGACCGAGTATTAATCTTAATGTTGCTGTGCCCAACAGGGTCCATAATTAAGTTATAATAATTATATTTATTACTGTAATAGCTTAAGTTAGCCTGTCAACTGCCAACACATTGTGGAATGCAATAAACGTTTGAGTATTGAGTATTGAGTATTCCGCGGTCTAGGGAAGATATTTATGTCATTATGTGTGTAAAGCTCAGTTTTTGTAGCATGTTTTAACGAGGAGTGGCTCATGTTAGGCTAGGTCTAGATTATCTACATACAAAGTGTTATTTGCAGACGACATTGTTTCCGTAGGTACTGGCTTATTTATCGTTCGTTGCCCGCGTTTAACTTTAATGACTACAATAAAGATAAATGGTGGATATATTTCAATGTGCCGTTTCGAGGTTTTTATGGGCTTGTAAAAAGGAGCAAATTTAATAATGCCACGGGAGTAGTCTTTGGCAACAGAAATTAAATTATTTTTTACTTCTTTTTTTATTTCTAATATATTTAAACAATCTATTTTTAAAATCTCGAAATCGTTATTTTTACCAGTCACAGAGAACAAACAATAGGTACCATAAACCGGGATTACTTGGATTTACGGGTGACTTTGACCATTGCACACAAACATGAATTTTTTGAGGAGTTGGAATACGTCTCCACATATTTTTTTCGCCACTTCAAATGTACCTATGTTATGCAAAAACGCATGTTATTTGAATGGTGTCTTATGTTAAGCAAATCTAATTGGTGATATCAAAAAAGAACAACATCTATTCTATATTTCTTCAGATTTTACGTACTTTTCAGCGGGTTTACTTGAGATATTCATTCATATATTTAGCGGTTTCAAAGCCCCGTTCGTAGTTTAACTTAGATCATAGTGTTTTTATTTTGTTTATCCTGAAACTAAATAAGTCTCATTTTTTCCTAATTAATCAAGTCGAAAAATCAAGAAATAACGATTATTACATATTTTTTTTAATTATTTTGTCGTTTAGCTTCTATAAAAACTTGTGTTAAACTTTGAATTTAATCACAGCACGGTACAACGGGAAAACAAACAAACCCATAAGTAAATATTAATTTCCAAGACCTTATTACACTTTACTGTTCCAGTTTAAAAATAAACACAAATAACAAACTAATTAAGAGCATCATTCAACTTGGAGTCTTACTATTAAGCGCATAAAGTCGATAACCTCTGTACACGCGAAGCATTAATAAACAGTATCGGGACAGTTAACACTGATCCTGCCCTTAGACAAAACGACCCCAGACGACTTTACGATAAACTATACAAGTCACAAATATCAAACAAATATGATTTCTTTCCGAATGAGAATAAGGTTGGTATTGGTTTACTAGCTAGTGACCTGTTTGACATACGCACAACCATTCCGATACATCTGTGTAGATACGGCTGTGACGTCACTCTCATCAAACAGATACGTGACCACTACGCCGCAGTGTGCGTTCAATCACGTTACTTGAAATATCAACTCTATTTGCTATAACTAGAAAGTCTATGATTTATTGCACGGAGTTAAATATTTGTAGTATAGGATATTGTTACATAATTGTTGGAGTAAGTTTCATTACGACTTAATTTCATTATTCTACATCACAACACAAATCCGTCTACATCTCAAAACAACTTCGTGTCATATTGTTTTAATACGAAACCGACCGTTTTTTTTTAATTACTAGAATCCTAACATGACAAAAATCAATGACAATTTATCATAAAACTTGGGATGCCAAACGAAACGCCATTTTGTTGATATCCATATTGAATGTAACCATGGTAACCAAATAACAATCGATAGATATTAATCATATTTTTAGTATACTTTATAAAAATGAAACTTTAAACACATAATTAGTCTCAAAATTAACTTTGTTTACAATATATGTAATTTTTATTGATATTGAAATATTTTTAACGGTTTATTATACAAATAAGGATGTCAAGTGTTCACTAAACGCCACGACTAATATTCGGAATAACCGTAACCATGATAATAACAATGCTGTAATAATTATTATAGCACTGTTATTAATAATGCAACGCTCATTATAGAATTGACTTCACGCTTCGGTTTTTTTTTATGGCCTGGGTAGGCAAACGAGCACACAGGCCACCTGATGGTAAGTGGAAACTGTGTTGTTATTGGTTACGCTGTAGGTGGTATTCTGACACCATTAAGGATATCAATATTAGCGGTTTATAGTACTCGATTAGAAAAACATAATTTATATTCACACGTCAGGTATCCTATATAATGGCTTTAAACGTTTTTTTTTTCAATTTTATCTATTTGATGACTATAAGTGCATTAAATTAGGCGTCCAGTAGTACTCTTGTTACTATTATTATGTTCAGACTTACGACTGAAAACACATTTTGTAAGATAAACGCATTGTTTCTTCGATCGGTGAAATTGTCAAACTAAGTCCGTTGTGCGGTTTCTTTCGAATAAGTAGATAAAATAATTGATACTCCTTTTTCGAATATGCGTATATTGATTTTATACGGAATTATGATTTATTAGAAGACTGAAGTTTATTATTATCAAATCATGATTAATGTACATGTATATCACCCACATAAGAATGATTAGTAATCTTTTCGAATGTTTTTATATTTCCATAAGCGTGATTACAAATAAATAATGTTTGTGTCCCGTTTATAGTATCAGTAAAAAAACACAATCCACTGATAACGGCGAGTTTGCCCATCAGTCAAAGCAAACTGTTATCTCGACGTTATTTCTATATCAACTGCACTCTAAGCTCTATTCCACTTTGGTGTAGTCCATCACGCTTTTATATCGGAATCATATGACATTATGCTTCGTTTGATAGTAAGAGCTATGTCAACTTTATGATTACGATACGAAATTTATTTTCAGGTGCATATTCACTTAGGGGGTCGTACACACTCGAAAAAGCAAAAGTTGTCTTTCCCGTGGACAAATTTATTTGGTAGTCCTGACGCAGTTTATGCGGATGTGGGTTCAACCAGACAACAAGGCCTCGAAAACGTTAGCATTGTGCATGTCCACAGGAAAGACGGAAACCTAAATCTGCGTATGACTAGTGATGGGCGGCTTGTAAGTTTCAAAAGTGAAACTTTCACTTTAATTTCTGCAATATTCTGAAACTTTCAAAAGTGAAACTTTCACCTAAAATTTCATGCAATATTCTGAAAGTAACTAAAATGAAATCGTTTAATTTCTGAAAATTACTAAAGTTTTGTAATGTAACGTAAGTAACGAAAACTTTTCATGAAATTTAAATGAAATTTACATGTGTCAGAATCATTTCCATCTTCTAATTATGTAACTTTCAGAAGCTGTAATTTACGCAGTTAAGGAAAGTTTTGTAATGTTTCAGTAATCGCCCATCACTACGTATGACCCGTCAGCGTAACAGGGGATTCTCAAAGTGACCGTTCAAAGTGTGCAAACACACCAATACAGGCGGTAGTGAAGGTTTAACTACTTGCTAATAATTGTGGACAAACACGAAGTGGCACGTTTCGTTGGCAACCACACTGTCAATCCAATCAAAGAGATAGTATGAGTATATTGACTCCATACATTTTTCATTTGGACGACGGCATCACAGTTAGCAAGCTTTCGCTGATTGATGCATCGATCAATGACTATTCGGACCAATGATAATTTTGGCAAATAGATGGCAATGGAACATACATACTTTTGGGATCTGAGGCTCACGGACAATTGTATTCTCAAGACTACAATCGTAAGATTGCAAGTGCGTTGTCAACACTGAGGACTACGATGGAAAGCCTCTTGTCCTCGTCTTATCCCCGCGCCGAAATACAAAAATGCGAAGAAGGGGAAGACGATGGTAGTGATCCGGATGGACCCTGCGCAAGGTCCTGCCACCATTTATTCTTTCGAGATCACGTGACCTTTAGGTGAATCTATAAAGGCAAACAAAGATGCACGGCAGAGACTACCGGCTAGGAATTTGAAAAGTCCTGACAAAAA
The DNA here is from genome assembly GCA_927399475.2 of Acleris emargana. Classification (NCBI taxonomy): domain Eukaryota; kingdom Metazoa; phylum Arthropoda; class Insecta; order Lepidoptera; family Tortricidae; genus Acleris; species Acleris emargana. The sequence goes on from OV656854.1 coordinate 16,391,822, forward strand.
CCCTTTCAATAAAAGTCCAGACATTTTTAGTCATAAAATGAAAAGATTACTCAGTTAGTTACCGCGGTATGGTAGGTATGGCATGGCATAACAAGATTTAGTTGCTATTACTTAATATGTAGTTTTATCTCTCAAATTCCATCTAATAAAAAAAACCGGACAAATTAAAGAGCCGCACAATGTCCCCGGACCAGTCTAAAAGTCGATACATGTCCGGACCAATCCGGACGAATGGTAACCCTACTACGGTGGCGTCAATAGGAATAGCAAAAGATGTAAACAAAACCAAACGGACTTCATTCGTTTTTTTTTAAAAACATTCGTCTTGACGGAGGATCGAATTGCCGCCATTGTTGTTGTCATATTGGTTTGTTCGTTTGTTGCTGTTATGAAAGTAGGATAATTCTGAACTTATGATAATAATATGTGTATAGATAAAGTAGTGTATGCAACTATATATAATTAGGCCTTAAAACACTCGTGTGATCCTATTATGCCAAACCATACTTGTATTTTAAGGCCTCTCATTATGCATCAGTTGCATAAAGTACTATTGCAACATCTTTTGCAAAATCATAATCGTATCGTATGGAATTTGTTTAACAATGAACACATTATTGCGTAGCTTGATCTTGATTATTTTGTTTAATTAAATCTCGTCTATTTTGCAACTAAAATAGGTGAGGCAAAGAAATAAACTAATATTGACATGCATCCCGTGACCGGAACATCTTCCAAGACAAGGTCAAGAACATCACCTACATCTTTGTCCATTTCTATTGAGTTAAGTTTAGTCCCAGGAGCAGGTGGTACCTGGTAGGCGGCCCACTGCTGCAGCAGGTGCTGGTGGCAGGCGGCGCAGGCGCGCACGGTGCCGAGCGCGTCCTTGGGCCGCGAGCGCGGCGGCCGCGGGTGCTGCTCGCCGAAGATCGGGAAGTAGGGCTGCTTGTTCTGGAAGGAAACGTGCCGAGGTTACAACCAGCTCTTGACAAACAAGCCCAACAAAACGCAAGCTTTAAAAATCAAATCGTCTTAAATTCCTAAATGATCATTCAAGATGAAAAATGACGTTAGAAAGCTAAAGATGATTTTTAAATACCTACTCGGTGATACCCCACTTGCCATAGTTAGTCGACTTTATTTTTTTATTTTTTACAATATTGAATTTTAATTATGTCATATCATTAGTGACACTAGAGATTAATAATAAATAATAATAAACATCAGGGGACAATGTCACACCAATTGACCTAGTCCAAACTAAGCTCTAGGCTCGTACTATGGGTACTAGACAACGATATAAATACTTATAAAGAGAAATATACACTTAAATACATAGAAAACATCCATGACTCAGAAATAAAATATTCGCGCTCATCACACAAATATCTGCTCTTACCGGGATTTGAGCCCAGTACCGCTAGCTTCGTAGGCAGGGTCACTACCAACTAGGCCAGCGCGTCGTCAAGGAGTAATCGATCGACATAAGCAGACATAGGAATATTTGGGGCAAAATTAAATGACAGCTAGGGATTGACTATATCGATAAACTAAATTATCGATGCTTTTCCCATATACTAGTGGTCGCTCCAAGTTTTGCTTGTATTTTTTTTTTTCATTATAAGTATGAAAATAAAACAAAATAGAAACCAAATTCTGGTTATATTTTATATTTTTGGATCTTCACTCATAATCATCATACTTTTTTCCTCATTGTGTATTTCAGAATTACTGTCCCATTGACTATTGTTTAAGTAAACAATCAGAATTTGTTCCAAATTTTCGAGCGTTAATTTTCTCCGTCTCGATTGATGAATCCATTTCAGGTAGCTAAAAGCCCTTTGAATGTCTATGGAAGAGGTAAGGGTAAAACCTAATTGAAAAATACACACTTACAAACAAAACTTGGAGCGACCACTAGTATATGGGAAAAGCATCGATAATTTAGTTTATCGATATAGGCGATCCCTAGCTGTCATTTAATTTTGCCCCAAATATTCCTATGTCTGGACATAAGAATCATCAAACATCGGTGCACGCGTTTAGTTTACAGATTCCACGTGAAATTCCGTCCATGAGACTGGAACTACATCCGTATCTCCGCCCTAACCTCGCCCTCCGCAATAAAAGCGGCGGAGGTCGGAGGGCAGCCCATCACGATAGCGCCGCGCTGCAAACTGCGTACCGACCAATACACAGCCAGCGTTATTTACTAAACATTAGCCTATAATGTATGAATTAATCTTTTGAACGCCGTACGTCAAATACATAATGCGTCACTCACACGCCAAACATGTTTGCTATGCTAAGCAAATTACAACTTAATCCATACGAAACAAAGTCTCTTTAAATCTCTAACTTGTGTCGGCTGTGGCCGTCGGTGGCGTCAGTGGCCCGACTTTCAGTTGTCGGCCAGAGCCGACTGTGGCGTTCAAAAGGTTAATCATGGGTAATCTTTAGTAAGAGTCGACTAAGGGAATAAAGGCTTGTAGTACTGTTAGGCGATGGGCTTGCTACCTGTCACTAATATACACTGTTAAACATAGCCTAATTGTGCAAATTGTGGTTACAGAGTTATCAACAAGTTTTTAGAGTTGTTGGTAATTCTGTAGCTCTGCCTATCCCACTCTGAGAATGAAGGCGTGAAGGTATGTATGTATGTAATCTTTAGATGATTTGGTTATCCGTGTGCCTAGGGGCGAATCCTGTATTTTTTAACTCAAATCTCGTACTCATTGTAACATTACGGTAACCTATAGACGATTCGAAAAACTTTTGTCCGCTATTTCGTTTGTCCGAAAATTATTTTTCTCTGAACCCATTACGGTTTCAAATATGTTTAAAGAGATATATCTATAGATATGGGTTAGGTTAAGTTAGTTTTATGACAACCCAGGAACAACAAATGAAAATATCGGGCATACGAAATAGCGGACAAAAGTTTTTGTAACTTAATAGACAACCGTAACATATATTTAATAACACACTGTAACACGACAGATATACGAGTAGTACAACAACAAAGCAAGATTATAGCAAATTTAGAAACGTTGCACTGTAGTGTGTTGTCAAATAGGACTCAGCTCAGCATGTGCTGCAGCCGCAGCCACGGCGCTGGTTTTCAACTGAACCCTGGTGTTCATCTATTCGAAGCTGAACACGAACGCGTGACGAGAGAATAATTTGTATACACATTAATACATACATTAAATCACGCCTGTTTCCCAGAGGGGCAGGCGGCACCACTTCTTTCCACTTGCTACGATCCTGACAAATCTCTTTCGCTTCTTCCACATTCATACATCGAGTCATGCACGCACGTCGGTTTGGAGTTATAAAGATAAGATAAGATTTGGCCCTTTTCCAGTACTTCTCCAATTTGATTCGGAAAACTTTCGCTCTAAAAATAAATGTATATGTATACAAGCGTATATCCTACTTTCAATTAATATTATAAATACGAACGTTTGTGGGTTCGTTTGTTACTCTCACGCCGCAACGGTTGCATGGATTAAGATAAAAGCGTAGTAATACTACAAGCATTTTTGATTTAATGTGGTTACCAATAGAGTATAAAATGCTTCGACTTCTAAATTGCAGTTATTTATTTATTAATTTTATGGCATAGGAAGGCAATTGAGCGCACAGACCACCATATGGTAAGTGGAAACTGTGACCCATAGACATTCGCATTCACAACACTGCAAATGCACTGCCAATCCTAAGGACTAAGATGGAATGCCGCTATGCTAGTCATTTCACCGGCTGTCTTATCCCCAAACCGGAACGCAACAATGCGAACACTGCTGTTTGGCGGTAGGTTAATGGATAAGATGGTGGTACCAACCCGGACGGACCCTGCACAAGGTCCTCCCACAAGTATTACGACAGAGTTGTATGTAACAGTATCTGCTCCTTAAGTGAGTTTTCTTCCCGGCGGTATCTCGGGTCGGGTCGGAGGCGGTAAACAAGCCGACCTTGCGCCTCCAGCGCTGCTATCACAGTCGTTACCCTCGACTGGTACATAAACTATGCTGTGCTTTATTGGAAAACAGGCAACGAATATCACTAAACATTATTTTATTGTATCACTAGCGCCTGCCCGCGACTTTTGAATAGGCTTTATTCTGAGTAAGCTTGTACAGACAGCGTCAAAAGAAAGTGATCACTTAAATAGCTCGTCGCTTTACTGTCACATAACCAATGTCAAACAAGATTGTCTAATGTGTTAATGCGATAACGTACAAAAGTAGTTTGAAATGACCAGTTACCTCGTTATCACTTAACATCAGGTGAGACTGAGGTCAAACGCAAAACCGAGTTTGGATTAGAAAAAAAACGATTTTCGTCATTGCCTCGTAATGACAGACAAAAGTTCCCGTTTCTGCTTAGCTCGCCGCAGAATCTCCACATTTGTGACTTTGTGCGTCCAGTTTATTCTCTCATTGGCATATATCATGCTACAAATATTACCCAAGTAGTTGCTATGTCTTCTCATGGATGTCGCATGTCGTAAGAGGCGACTAACGTCCGGTTCCTATATTCAATCCGCGGACAGATAGGCTTACTTCGGATTAAAATTTGACACATTTAGTATGGGCAAATGTCAAATTTTAACCCGAGGTAAGCCTTATCTATCCTCGGATTGAATATAGGAACCCGACATAAGGGAATAAAGGCTAGTAGTAAAGTTAGGCGACGGGCTTACCACCTGTTAATAAGCTGGTAAACATTTTAGCCGATTGTGGAGGACGTGGTTGCGGAATTGTGTACAAGTTTTTGGAGTAGTAGGTAGTTCTGTAGCTTTGGGAACGAAGGCATGAATTTATGTATGTATGTATGTAAGTACATATTAATCACGGCGTTTAAGTGCGATGATATAGCTATACTTTTATGATTTGAATGCTTTGCACTGAGATGACGGTCAGCTGATAATTCCCACGGCAACATTTTCAAGTATGACGTCATCAACTACAGGATTCGATAGCTCTACGTTATCAACTTATCAATTGAATGGAGATCCGGCAATAACCGGTATCTGTATCGGAAACAAAATATATCAGTATTTTTTGCTAGAATTTTAGTGTTAATGCGTGGAAATAAAATTATCATATTCGAACGGTATTTCTTAGGTTTCATATTTTCTGGTTGTATGTTAAAAAGCACGTTGTCAAGCCGTCTGTATTTTTTTAACTTAATTAATTTAGTCGCAAGACAAGTAATCATTCAAGTAATATAGAACTATAAAATATAACATTATACAAAGAGTACCCTACACGGAAAGAACATGTCTCGTCACATTATAAGTTTCTGTACCCGAGATGGGACCCTATGACTCCGCTGCCCCAAATTTTCCCAGGCTTATTATAGCCGCTATAACACCAAAAATTTAAAAAAACAAGTTAAAAATTAAAAGGGGCCATACCAAAAACTTGTTTTTTATACTCGTCGATTAAAATCTGTGTATTAAGATTTCATAGAGAATACTGCAACGTCACTCTTTTCATCGTTGTTACTTCCGAAACAATCGAAATAACTATTTCGATACGCTCTAGACAACCGAAAAAAATTTGAAAATAGAACTTTGGATTTCCATATATGTGTCCTTGTTTAAGGAGACTCGATCCGATACAAAATTGCCAATCTGTGGCGTTTCGGAACGTAGCAGCGTCGCGGCATCTGTCAAAAATCTACTTTTCAATTATCTTGTGTCAAAGAAGTCGGATAGTAACACTTACGATATTTAGTTTTCTTGTATACTCGTATTAATGACTTAAATTATTAATTTTAATGAACTCGTACAAAAAGTATTGTTCACAATAGTGTCATAATTAAGCTTTTTAATCTCGTACCTTACTTAGGCCACTCAGCAAGCTTCGTGGCCTAAACACGGTACTCGACTAAAAAGCTCTCTATTATAACACGATTGTGAAAAATACTATTTTTCGTGGTTTCTTGCTCGACCACAACAATCGCTGTATTGAATTGTAATAGGTAGACACTTATACTATAACCACTATAAAAATATACATAATCTATAGGTACATATCAAAATGAATCCCTGTAACCCTTGGTCACGCCGTAACTGGAGAATGGCTCAACCGTTTTTTTTTTTTGCCTTCGTAACTATCGGGGTAAGGCACGGACAGCGAAAACAAAATAAAATTTATTTAATAATCGAAGGGAAAAATGTGTAAGTATATTTCTCATGTTAATATTGTACGGATGTATGGAATCTTTCGTGTGCGAGTCCGACTCGGACTTGACCGGATTTTTTCAAGAGACACATACATACACATACAAAAACTCACGCCTTCGTTTCCCAGAGTGGGGTAGGCAGACCTACAACGGCTACAACTCAAAAAACTTCTTTATAATTCTGTAACCACATTTTGCACAATAAGGCTAAGATGTTTACCAGCGTATTAGTGACAGATGGCAAGCCCATCGCCAAACAGTACTACAAGCCTTTATTCCCTTAGTCGCCTCATACTACATCCACGGGAAGACATGGAGTAGCACATTCTAACTTGGCAACCAATCAATCAATCAAAAAACAATCAATCAAGCAATCTTAAAATATAATTCGCAGTGAACTGTTACTTACCACTCAGTTATAGAAATATAATTTAAAAAAAATCACTATTAAAAATCACTTCTACACGAAAATCACGAACAAAATTACATGGTCCTAAGTTTACAGTAGCGTTATCTCGGTACTAAGATGACTAGACATGTTCTTTCAGTGTACCTTTCATATAAGCACCACTTATCTAGTTTTATCAGATTTAAAGCTGACTGATCGTTTAGGAATAATCTAACATACGGTTGCTAGGATATTATTGTATTGTAAATTAGACAAACATTTATTATTATTTGAAATATGATTTCACCAATGCATGGGACATTGGTGTAATCATATTTGCGGGCCGGGATACGAGCTGTAGGTAGGCCTCCAACAAGATAAGAGTGACGACCTTGTGAAGATCGCGGGAACGCGGTGGATGCGAAATACACAAGGCCGGTCTGAGTGGAAAGCCTTGGGGGAGGACTATGTCCAGCAGTGGACGTCTTTCGGATGACATGATGATGATGATGGGACATTGGTGTAATAAAATAATATTGCTAATAAATAAATAAATATCTTGAAGACACAAAATACCTTGGCATGCACCTCGATCGCAAACTAACTTGGAGAAAACATATTTTTACCAAGCGTAAGCAATTGGGATTTCAGCTGGCGAAAATGAATTGGTTACATACATACATACCTTCACGCCTTCATTCCCAGAGTGGGGTAGGCAGAACTACAGAATTGCCAACAGCTCTAAAAACTTGTTGATAATTCTGTAACCGCATTTTGCACAATCAGGCTAAGATGTTTACGAGTGTATTAGTGACAGGTTGCAAGCCCATCGCCTAACAGTACTACAAGCCTTTATTCCCTTAGTCGCCTCTTACGACATCCACGGGAAGACATGGAGTGGCACTAATCTATCCCGGAAACCACACGGAAAATGAATTGGTTAATAAACAGAAAATCTGCCCTTAGCCTAGAAAGCAAACTAGCCATTTACAAAGCTATACTACCAATTTGACAATGTTCTACGTTGATGCAAGCAACAGCGCCTCTATTCTAGTCGGTAAAATTCAAATCGTATTTGAGCTGTTATGGTATTGCCTTTTCACTCGGCCGCCATTACTGTCTAGTAAATAAGAGCTATCTAAACGGAACGATCGGTCAAAAACGATTTGGTTTTGTATAGACGCTGCACGTACAGTCAACAGCATAAATAAGTGATCATTTATGTACCCTGTCATTGTAACGTTGTGTTAGAAATGTTGTACAAAATTGTGAAACGATTGAAAGTGACAAGGTACAGAAATGATCACTCATTTATGCTGTTGACTGTACTGTGTTGTATGTACTGTGTACGTTTGTATGTCCTGTGTTGAATATACGCCCAGGACCATCTATATAATAATATATACATGGATCCCAATAGCAAATGTCAAATTAGTTTGTTATTCAGAATAATATGAATACAGCCATGAGAAGACGGCTTCGCTGAGTATTTGCATATTGCGAGTCAAAAACCGACAATGACCCGGCAACGCTTATTTGCTATTGTGTTTATTTTAGGAACTGCGTCATACCTTTCTATTGAGATACTATAATAATTACGATACTCATACAAAATGTTATCTATCTAAACCATATTTTTTACGGTATCTATATCCCAGCACTCCATTGTGAACAGCCAGTCGGGCTTTTGTGAAACGCCCTGTCTGCTCACAAAGGAGTACAGGGCCCCATTAATTTGATTCCCCGAATTCACACTCCTCTCGATATCCTTCTCACACTTACCATCTCTTGTTAACATACTTCCCAGGTATACCAATTCGCTCACTTGTTCTACTAATTCACCATTTATATTTATCACACACTCAGTCATCTCCTTGTCCTTCTCTATCACCATGACCTTGGTCTTGGCAACATTTACTTTCATCCCCTTTTACTGCCACTTAAGGTTTGCAATTCGGTGAGCTATATAAGTTACTTTAGTTCTCCACCCAGCATAGCTCTTTCCATCGCCTTTTGAGTGACCTAGAGCCTTCTTATGAGGCCCATTGTGAGCGACCATGTCTCACATACGTCATCAACAATAGCAAAGCAGTGCAGTAACAATAGCAGCGACCAGTTACTAAAATCTTCGATCAGCTACTTATGAGTTCGACTGTAGGTAGGTACATATGATATACAGTGCCGGTAAATAATATACCACCTTTGTACTGACATCTCATACGATTACCTTCAAATCTGACTCACCAAAATTGACAACCAATCAAGAACTAGTTGACCAATTGTATTGCTATTACTCAATTCGTTAGCTGATTAAATAACGTTCAAAATGGTTTATAATAAAAGTTTGTACATATCGTAGTTTAAAAAAGTTTAGTATTAAAATTATGATATGTACCATCGCCCACACTGTTAAGCCCAGACCTATCGACTCCGAATCGGCTTGAGCCGGTAAGAAAAAGTTTTATGTCCATGCAATAAGAGCGAAAACGACGTCGCTCGGCTTTTATTGCATGGACATAAAACTTTTTCTTACCGTCTCAAGCCGATACGGCGTCGATAGGTCTGGGGAGACCCTAACTGTCCATCGGTAGAACTTATGCCTTTTGTAATAAGATCCACCGATCTACAGTTAGTGTTGCTGTTTGTTTGTACAAACATTTGTTACATACCATTTTGAACGTTATTTAATCAGCTAACGAATTGAATTATAGCAATACAATTGGTCAAGTCGTTCTTGATTGGTTGTCAATTTTGGTGAGTAATATTTGTAGGTAACCGTATGAGATGTAAGTACATAGATGATATATTATTTGCCGGTACTGTAGGTGAAGGGTCCACGGAAAGAACATGTCTAGTCACTTTTTTTTGAAAATGAGTTTTGAATCTCACCTACCTACCACTCAGATTCAGATATAAATCTTCATATAACTTGTATCTTTTCACTCTTAAAAAAACCTCTACACGAAAATTACGTACAAAATGACATGGTTCCTAACTTTCAAATCGCGATATCTCAAAAAGCTACTGTGACTAGACATGTTCTTTCCGTGGACCCTTCAGGTATACTTTGAAGTGAGGTAAAGGTAGGTAGTTGCTTCTCGTAGTTTTTTTTTTAATGTCATAGGGAAGGCAAACGAGCATACAGACCACCTGATGGTAAGTGCATCTGTGAATCTGTGACCCATAGACATTTGCATTCACAAGACCGCAATCCTAAGACTAAGTAGTTGTAGTGCGTATAGAAGGACGATGGATTGATTGATTTCAAATTCCACGTATGACTCACGGTCTTGTCCTTCGGCTCCTTGGTGTGCAGGTTGCACAGGGTCCCGCGCTTGTACTCGTCCCCGCACACGTAGCACACCTCGGTGACAGAGTTCTTGTCCGGCATCGAGAGGTCCAGGATGTCGCGGTCGGAGCTCGAGTTGGAGTTGCCAGAGTAAACTGATACAGTTGATCTGGAATGCGGGAAGGTTTCATGTTATTTTAGTCGAAGATAAGATAAAGATAAAGACAAAGACATTTATTCAGTATGTAGGCCGATTCCGGTTCGTTAATTTAGGAAGGTGTAGCGAGCACTAAACTAATAAGATCTTGATGGCACCCAGTTCTCACCTGACGGCGTCGAGGTAGCCCGCGGTCTCGGAGGCGCCCGAGTGCTGCGAGCCCACGGAGATGACGGAGGGGTCGCGCGCGCGCAGGTCCAGCACCCCCTCCTCCTCCGTGCCGTTGTTGGTCGCCGGGAACCGCTGCTGTTGAGCGATGGAACATCACGTTAGTGGACACGGACTTTCATAATATTCGTAATCTATTCTGGTCATCATCATCAGCCGCCAGACGTCCACTGCTGGACAAAAGCCTTCCCCAAGATTTTGCAACAAAATTCTGGTCAATTAATCTCATTTGGCAGTCTTCAAAAACTTCACTAAAACAACTTTAACTAATATCATTACTATTGTATTCATTTCTTGTCAACTTAGAGAAAACCTCTCTTGGTTGGCTCTCATTTTTTTTCAGTGTTCAATTTTGAAGTGGGTTATGAAGGAAAAGTGAGACGTGGAATAAACAAAAAATATATTTGGAACTAGTGGACCCGGCAGACGTAATCCTGCCCGGAAAAGCAGTGCCACATTAAATATAATATTTTAATTTTAACATATTGAATCTACTACGGTTGACTCATTTTTTTTCTGATATCTGTTTACTATGGTATCTATGTCTAAATTATAAATTGGGTAATTAAGTATTATAAATTTGATGACATACCGAGAGCAGCGCCACCGACCGGCTCTAATTGTGTTTTCAAACCATCCGCAACCCATTGAAAAATATACACACGAAATTTCATAGCTCCTGCCCTCGACTTCATCCGCGTAGATTTCGAATATCGTTATTCCCTCGGGAACTTTTAAATTTGCCAGGATAAAAAGAATCCTATGTGTAATCCATTGTTTAAGCTATCTCTATTCCAAAATTCATCCAAATCCGTCCAGCCCTTGCATTGTGAAAGAGCAACAAACATAGATACATCCATCCATCCGTCCATCCATCCATCCATCCATCCAACCATCCATACTTACCAATTTTTCGCGTTTATAATATTAGTAGGATAAGGAAGGAATCAGGGGAAAACCAGTTAGAGCATATTAAAACCGTACGGTTGTAGCCATGTTGGGCAATAGGGAAGCAAATAATACGTTAGTAAAAAAACCATGATTTGAAACGTAAACTTAATAAAACTACAATAAATGTTTAATACTCGATAGGTAACTAATTTTATCGTTTGTTTATTACCTCAAATTGATTATTAAAATCATTCGTGCAGAGGCTACTCAAATCGTCGGAGACACGCGTCACTGACTACCGAGAACGGGTGCTGTTAAGAATGTTTATGATAGTAACAACTATGTGTTACTTTAAATAAATATGATACTCACATGGCAGAAAGATATTGAATGTGTTAAGTCTGTTCTGTCTGTTGAACATGCAGCATAAGTGCACTCATAAAACACTATACCATAGCAATTGACGCGCTGGCCTAGTTGGTGGTGACCCTGCCTACGAAGCTAGCGGTCCTGGGTTCAAATCCCGGTAAGGGCAGATATTTGTGTGATGAGCGCGAATATTTGTTCCTGAGTCATGGATGTTTGCTATGTATTTAAGTATATATTTCTCTATATAAGTATTTATATCGTTGTCTAGTACCCATAGTACAAGCCTAGAGCTTAGTTTGGCGCTAGGTCAATTTGGTGTGAGATTGTCCAAGAAAAAAAAAAAAAAAAAAAAAAAAAAAAAAAAAAAAAAAAAAAAAATTATATAGCTGCTAATTTCATTCTCAATTAACGGCTTTCACTTCTTGTTTTAACAAGGTATATTTTGCCATGTCGTGTTTCAGAAAATCACCACGAACATTTTCGATTAAGGCGAAGGGTATGGCAAAATTACGAAATCGAGGTGTTTTTGGATAAATTTACTGGGAAAAATATAGGAAGTGGTAGTTTTAAATGATGATAATCTGAAGACATATATCCTCAAGTCTTGCTCTGACCTATTAATATAGTTATCTAACTGATAGTAAGCTCTATATACCACTTTAAATGAACCGTTTTTAAAAAGTTCGTATTCGTTTTATTCCGGATGGGTGATTTAGTTTGCAGCCAAACTTTCCACAGTTCTTTTTATGGATTTAATGTGTTGCGTCAACCTGAATATATTAGCTTTAATAAGAATTTAAAGATTATAGACTCAAAACCTATGTGCTCCTAGTGAAACAATGAACTAAATGTTTGCTCTTAAACTATGACTAGGCGTTTTGAAGCTTTTTGTTGAATGTGGCCAAAAAAATATACACAAACTAAAATAAGAATACTCAAAAAATAAACAAAACTATATAAAGAAAAAAAAACAAATTGTTTCGAATAAAAGTTGATTTTAGTGTTAGATAATGGATTTGAACTTGCATTCACGTTGGATCAGTAAAAAATCATAAAAGTTGTAGTTATAACTAGGTAGGTACTCAAAACTACAGAGCGATGAAAGCGACGTTGCGTGCTCGGTTTGGGTTTTGGCGTGTGGCGGCCGGCCGCGGCGTTGCCAGACCGTTGGGTTGGTTTGGTTGATAGTTCGAATGTTTCGAACTTTGTTTTGACTCCCACCCAACGGTCAGTCACTGTCATTTCAGTTGAATTGAATCAGTTGCGTTTCTACTATTCCGTGCGAACAAGTAACTACCTACTGCAGTTGTTTTATAATTTGGCCTTGGCGTTGTTGTTTTGTTTCTGTTGTGTTAATTATTTGTTTTGTTATTGTTATATCTGTTATTGTTATTGACATTGAGTTTCGTGTTTTATGCGGTGAGATACGGTTACACAACACCCCAAAGGGCCTACGCTAGCTTACGCGGATTACCCGCAACGGACATCCGCCTCAAAGAAATTGTATAGACACCGCTAACTGGCGCGGGCGCGTGCGACGTACTTTAATCCGCGCGGCGGGCGGCGGGCGTCCGCTCCGTGCGCACGCGGCGGGCACACGCTCGCGGACTTGTTTGTGGTTTCTTGACTTGTGTAGCGCTAAGTTAGGCGTGCGCCCGTCGCGGACGCCCGTCGCGGACTCGCTGGCCCGCGGCGGGTGTCCGGAGCGGGACCCGCGAGCGTGCGCACGCGGCGGGCGTCCGCGTCAGCTAGCGTAGGCCCTAAAATGGGGAATAAGCGGGGCAGAAAACCTTCTGCCTCAATCAAGTTGCTTCGGAAACGTCGCGGTCGTTGCGGGCAACAACAACAAGCTAAGCAGCGAAATTCCGCTGTACAGTAAGTACCTACCTACTTACAAAGTTCCCATAATATGCATTTCAAAAGTAAATTACATTACGTAGGTAGGCTGTTCATTCTCACTTGTCTTATAAAGTCAACAACTTTCTAACCTCGATATTTTTGTTGTGTTTGTTATTGTCAGGATAAGGTTTACATGTAAGAAAAAAAATGAAAAATCCATTGGGAAGGTCGGAGCAGCGGGGCAAAGCCTCTGGCGGGTAGATAGCGTAAATAAATTAAACTGTAAACATTTTGGACATCACTTGACTTGGCCAATGTATTGTCTGTAATTGCTTTATTTTGTTTAAAATAGCTGTTTCAGCCAAAAACGGTTCATTTTGAGGTTAGAAAGTGGTTTACTATATAAGACAAGTAAGAATGAACAGACCTTACGAGGCCGTACACGAAATTTTGCCGATATCGCTGATTTATGTGTTTTTCCAGACGTGATTTTACAGTTGAAATACTGTATTTCTACAAGTTTTAATACACAAAACGAAAGATAAATTCTAATTTTATCGAATGTATGAGCTACTTTTCTGTTTTCATTATTTTATTTTGATTAATCGGCCTGACACTGGAGATTGTTATGTGAATTTTGCTGGAAGAGATTTAGAATGTCACATATTCATGAACCGTTTTGACGTCTAAACGGTATGAAAAATTTACAATGTATTGCTGTGAAAGTCGTCTAAAGAATGTATGAATTACTTTTTACCACTTTTAAATAAATTTTTCGAGTAAAAAAATAAATAAACTTGGTAATTTTTTATAGAAAACGGGCAAAAAATATTTTTTATTTCGGCTACTCAGAACTCTCGTTTATAAAATTAAAACAATAGAAATAAACTTTAGTTCATAATCAATCCATTACCTAAAAAAAATATCCAAAAAGTTTAAAAGAATTGGCAATAAATAATGTTTTAAAACAACCTAAATCTCGCATTTTGATACTCGACAAAAATAAAAAAGTGGCTCATTTATTCGTAGCTCATTTATTGGATCATAACTTAAATGATATTTAATGTTGAGCATTAAAACTTATAGAAAAGCAGTATTTTAACTGTTAAATCACAAAAATAAGCAAAACGATCAAAAAATCGTGTACGGCCTCTTACCTACCTACAAAAAAAGCCCCTGGTAGCGGGTTATCCATGACCAGGGACCGGAAAACCCCTTCTTTTGATTAACCCTATCAATAGGCTTAGCCTATCATTCGGTTAGCTAATCGATGTGCTTAGCTATGATTGAGTCACCTTAACGTTAGGGCGAACCCCTTTGAAGTAATTAACCGCATCCATAGAGCTTACCCGGTTCATTAGGGTTTCGGTAGTTTAATATTTAAGCGCTTAGCATTGACTGGGTATTACCCCATCGATCGCCTCTCTCTTTTTCGCGCATTCGGGCGAACTCTAGCCGTCTCGCTTAAGCGGCTACTGCCTGCCGCCACCCTATCAATTGTTAGGTAATTCAATAATACGTCTAAACTCTTGCGCATAGAGGTTAAACCAGCTTGAAACCGTTCGAATAAGCTTGAATAAGGTGACAGACAATAGGGTATTGGAATAGGCTTAGCGCTTAGTCGAATTAACCGTATCGTTGGGTTGCCCTTTCTTTGAGCTAAGTCGACGATAAGCTAAGCGCATCCTTGGGGTTTGTAACAACAAGTCTATCAAAAAGCATATCAAAAACCCCTTTCGCGCTAAGCGGTTCCGGTCCCTGTCCATGACCAACATTCTATCTCTGTTTCTGTCTTATTTGAATGATATTGTAACTGGTGGCAACTCTGTTGGTTAATGTTTATTTAAAGTGTATTATTTGTAAGTTTATTGCACCGTTTGTGCCCAAATAAAAATAAAATAAGCTTTCATTTTTGTTTTAGGCCCTCTATCATTCATATTGAAAATGATAATCCAGTTTGCACAGCCAATCAAGCCACTAACAAAACTGCATCAATAGAACCGGAACCGTAAGTAAACATTAAATAATAAAAGTGCAGTTATTTTAATTATAAGTGCAGGTAACCATAACATTTTATTTTTGAATATTAATTTACCTGACATTTATTCAAACTTTAGACATAATTGAAATTAATGTTTTTTCTTAGTTTAGAGTGTGTGAATAGTTGTTACTCAGCGTTATTCAAAGCTAGATTTGTAAACTTCTATATGTTTTGTTTGATCTATGATCTATGTATTACAAACTAGTTCTCTTTATTGTTGCAGGTCCACGTCTGGTCAACTTGATAATGATTTTGATGAAGTGTATGATGATAATATATCCACTGGTTCCAAACAGTAAGTAAAATATATATATTGTGAATTTACATATTATATTGTGTGGCCTAAAATACTTATCTCCAAATTAACATAATACAATTTTATCTGCTCTTTAATTATAATATGCCATAATAATTAATTTTGAATCATTTATGAACCTGACTGTATACAAATGTTTTTTAATGTGCTATTTCTGTGACGAAAGCAATGAAACAAAGTATGGGAGAAGAATAGTAAATGTTTTGCAGTTTTTTACTCAATTACAAGAAATATCGTCCCATGGCCCATTGAATTGCGGGTTACAAGCAGTTGAGATTATGTCAGAAACTCGGAGTGGCCTCATCTCACTATATGCACTTAAGTGCAAAATGTGCAATATGACATTTCAAGTGCACAATGATAACCCTACTGATGTAATGGATCTCAATACTAGTGCAGTAGCAGGCACAGTGGCTATTGGATGTGGATACACTCAGCTTACTGATTTATCAGCTGCTGTTGGACTAGCTCCCATGTCCAAAAACATATTTACCTCAAAATTAACACTTGTACACAAAAAATGGGAGGAAGAGCTACTAAAATCGATGAGTGAGGCTGCTGATGAAGAGCGTATTCTAGCTATTGATGAGGGCAGAATAAACCCAGAAGGCATTGCTATTATAGACGTTATAGCTGATGGATGCTACTCAAAACGGTCATATAAAAAAAACTATTCGGCACTATCAGGTGCAGCGGCTATAATTGGTAAAAGGACCAATAAAATACTGTACCTAGCCATCAAGAACAAGTATTGCTCCATTTGCTCTGTTGCACAGAGTAAGAGTTTGGACGCAAAAGATCATACCTGTTACAAGAATTATGCAGGTATATACTTTTTTTTCTTAAACTAATATTTTTTATGTATGTTTGTTTTTATATTCAACAAATATCATTTAACTTATTTTACTTTCAGGGTCCTCTACTGGCATGGAGTCAGATATTTTGGTAGAAGGTTTTAAAAGGAGCATAGACATGCACAATCTTATATATGGTAGATTGATATCAGACGGGGATGCTAATACATACTCCAAAATTCTTCAAACTAGACCTTATGAAAGTTACACGGTGGAAAAGGTGGAGTGCCGCAACCATTTACTCCGAAACATGTGCAATAAGTTAACGGCTATATCAACAGAAATAAAGTACACTTTAAAGTACAGAAAATATGTGACAAAGAAGAGAATATTGTCCATAAGAAAAGTCATTGTGGAAGCAATTAAACAATATAAAGAGAACAACAATGTTACGGCCCTTTATCAGGATATTCTTATTGCGCCTGAGCATGCCTTCGGTCAACACAATAAATGCAAGGAGTATTTTTGCACCAAGAATATAGAAGATGATAACATTGAAAAGGAACTGTTTTCTAACAGCATATGGCAGAGAATCAAATTAATAACTACGCAAATCGCTGCACATTCAAGAAGTTTGATTGTAGATGTTGACAGTAATTCTGTTGAAAGGTATCACAGCATTGTGGCTAAATTTGTTGGTGGGAAACGAATCAATTTTAGCCAAAGATACCAATACTCAATGAGGTGCAATGTTGCGGCATTATCTTTTAATACGCATAAACCATTGTCGGCATTACACAAATCAATTGTAGGAAATAGTCCACGGAACCAAATTGCGAAAAATTAAAACAGAAAACAAAAAAGTCGTTTATTAACGCAAACATACCTACGAAAGAAGAAAAGGTTATTTAACAAACAAGACTCCAGAAATTATGGAGAAGATTGTACGAGGCCCGATATAGATGAAGAGATGATGATGAAGTCGAAACAGGAGTTTCTTCAAAATTTGAACAAAACGAGCCAGGAAAGGGAAAGAATTAGTCGGGAAACGGTTTTGCAGAGCGGTAGTTGCGAGTGGATGGAATTGCGTCGTAACCTACTAACAGCTTCCACTTTTGGAAAAGTTGTGAAGCGGCGCATTAATACAAGTTGTCATAACCTAGTCAAAGATATATTGTATAAAAAATCTATTGACCATGTTTTTTCAATAAAACATGGCAAAGACTCGGAAAAAGGTGCACTAGAGCAATTAGCTGAACAAGAAAATATAAAAATAGACCGCTGTGGGTTGTTTATTGACCCAGATGTACCCTACCTTGGTGCAACACCTGATGGTTTGGTGGAGGATAGAGACATGATAGTTGAAATAAAATGCCCGACAACTTCATTCAACATCGGCTTTGATAAAGCAATAGAAAATAAAAAACTACAAATTTTCAAAAGAAATAGAGATGGGTCTCTAATAATAAATAAAGGACATGATTGGTACCTTCAAGTGCAAGGCCAGCTCCACGTCACAAGAAAACAACATTGTCTTTTTGGGATTTGGTCAGGAAAGGAGTTCCCTGTGAAAACAGTTTTAATCGAGAGAGACGATGAATTATGGAAGGAGAAAATGGAGACTAAATTACGAAATTTTTATTTAGATTGTTTGCTGCCGGAAATAATCGACCCAAGGTTTACCCGAAAAATGGCTATAAGGGATCCAGTGTATATAATAGAGGCTATGAAGGCGGCGAAGGAGGCGGAAAAAAAGAAGAAAAGTAAAGCCATGAAAAAAAGAAAACCCGGCCAGGAAATTCTCGACGAATCGCCGCCTTTTCGTAGACCACGTCGAAAATAAAATATTTTTATACATTTAAAGTAGTATTATTGAAACAATTTAGTCCCTATGCTTGTCGGGTACGGGCTAGCACACCTTGTTTTTTCTCGCTCACTTACGGCCAAACCCTATATTCAAACCGCGGACATTTAAGGCTTACTTCGGGTTAAAATTTGACATTTGCCCTTACAAAATGTGTCTAATTTTAATCCGAAGTAAGCCTATCTATCCATGGTTTGAATATAGGGTTCGGCCATTAGTGCGTCAGTCTAGTTAGAAAGCGACAAACATGACGCGCGCAAGTTATGCTAGCGGCCGGTGATAGTAATCCTAATCACGTAGGGGTCGTTTCACAAGAGCTGGCACGAAACGATTAAATGGGGGATGAAAGTATGTATGTATATAATTACATTTTTGGTTCGAAATATAAACTGTAACTGATAGCACTCACACAATCCTAGTAGACCAAAGTTTTCATTGATCTATTCGTGCCAGCTATTCATGAAAAAACCTTTACGTGTTAAATAATTAACTATTCATGTATTTACATACATACATAAACTCACGCCTTCATTCCCAAAGTGGGGCAGGCAGAGCTACAGAATTACCAACAACTTTTAAAACTTGTTGTTAATTCTATAACCAGACTGCACAATTAGGCTAAGATGTTTACCAGTATTGTATGTATTTACTTATTTGTTAAAAAGCTATTTTTGACATTCGTTACTGAATTTGAGATAGTATTTAGAAAAACACAAGTGTATCATATTGGTCGATCAAATCAAGCGCCATCTAACGGTAAATGCATGCCTGACTGTTTGACAAACAGCATTATGCGGTCGATCGCAGAGCTTACTTGTTAGATGGCGCGCGAATTAAAACTTTACTCGGCTGGCCGATTGAGCAAGGTCAATTGCCCGCCCCGTCGCCTTAAAGAGTATTTTCTCCTGTGGACTAAACAGAGACACCCATGTGTTATCTCCACGTTCTTCTATCAAGTACATTACAATTAGGGCCAATATGCACCATAGCCTGGTCACCCGTAAGTGTAGCTTACATTGGTTAAAATGGCTGTACGCGCGTAGGCACTATTCGCCGGTCTATCTATCTTCTTCTACTTCCAGTTTTCAATCGTGAAGGTTGGCCGTCAGCTTCTTGTACAACCGGAACAGCTGTTCGACGGAGGCAATACCGGCTATCTATAAGTAACCCTTAAAACCAACTGACTATTATGGCCGTACAATATTATATGTATGGGCGTTTTCAAAAAAAAGTGTACCCTCCATTTTTGGCGTGTCCCTCGAGTTTAACGTGATATTTTAAAACACCCGTAAACTTATGGCAATTGAAATATTTTGCGATCGATTAAGTATATATTAAGCTTGTTCTTAAAAATGTTTGTAATACGAAAAAATATCCATTCGTCTTTTTAGAAAATAACAATGCGACAAAGAACACGTATATAAGCATGTCCCCTCTCCGAATAGCCCAATAGAAACTTGAATATTTATGCATTGTAGGGTACTATATGAATAGTATTAGTTTAAATTTATTCTACGGGATAAGTTTACGTAAAATAAGCCCTACTTTTTGATATTTTCAGTAATTATTATATTTTTTTATTAAAAACGTTACGTCCCCAAATATTGACCCACCCGGAACTTTCGGTTTAGTGACCACAATATTTTTAGCAAAAATACCACCAATGTTCAATATTTCATGGTAATAGCAACATTACGTATTCTTTTGTCGTTCACCGCCATTTTTTACATCAGTTTCGCAATAACAAGGCAAGAAGGAGCACGTGTTGGTTGTCGCCTATCGGGAGCATAAAACTACGTTCAGGTATGTGACTGAAGTTTACTTAGTTGGACAAGTATTTTCTCTATTTTTTTTTGTTTTTCATCATTGTCAATAGAACTAGTTTTCCTAATTCAAACGTTTATTGCATTGAGTGTTAAAGATATTTTAATAAGAAATAAAACATCGAAGTAGGTAACTAAATGTGACTTCCGTTTTGTTACTTTTTCGATGGTGACGTATTAGCTGAACGACGAGTCACAACACGACTGAACCTATAAAACCCAGTTCACATGGTACTTACATCATATTACTAAGTAGGTACTTATTTTTATTACTTTTCTTTATTTTCATTATTTTTTGCAGGTTTTGTTCGTCTGCGTGTTTAAGTAAAAGTAAGTGTCATGAAAAGTTTTAATTGTTATTTTAAAATTGGTTAAAGATACCTATTTTTTTGTAGGTACTTCGTTTTTTTAAAGATAGGAATAATATTCTCATATCGAACTCACTTGTTTACACCTATGTTATTAATTACTTATTAATGGTCACATTAGAGATATTCTTCAATTTTTATTTCCTTGTTTTGCTTGAAATTGTGTGCAAATTAAATTTTGTTTGTTTTTCAAATCTGAAATAACGAAATACCTACCTACCTGGTTAGGTAATATGCAAATGCTGTGTTTTGTTGACTAACAAAATAACATCGTGCGGGAAGTAGGTATGAAAAAAGAACGGTGAATTTTTATGAAAAAAGTAGGTATACGTATTTTGATAAATATATATGTATAAAAAATAATGTTATAAAACGTTATATACCTGTATAATTCGTCGGATGTACCTACCTAGATAAATTTAATGATTTTCAAAACATTTTGGTATTCGTTCAAAACAGTACCTACTCTTACGATGAGTTTACAGTGACCGTAGCCGTACCTGGCCTACTCACTAGCGACGGCGTAAACAAGTAGTTTGGAAAATTGTGATTTCTATAAGTAGCCGCTAGAGGCGCTGCACAAATTCTCGACACAAACTATTTACGCCGTCGCTAGCGAGTATGGTCATGTACATAAACTCATGCCAACACATGGTAGTGTTGTAGGTACAGGGCACTGTAATTTTTTCTCATACAATTATTGTCATAGTTTTCTATGGACCCAATAATTGAAACGATTTTCATTTAATTTACTGATCTTTTTTCCATACTTTCCGTGCGGGATGTTTGTTACACCCGATTTCTATATTTGATTTCTATTATGTTATGAATATAGAAACCGGGAGTAATTATAATGACCGAACTAACATTTTGATAATCTGGTTTATTTTATACAGTCATGTCTTTGTTTATAGGTAATAGCAAAAGAATATGGCTAAAGTCCTAGAGATAGGTAATATGACTGTTGTTTTAAAACCAACAAACTGGACTTTACGGGTGACACCATACCCAAGCGACGATGAGTCCGAAAAAGAAGTAACGAACAATGCCACACAGTGCTCAATTGACGATGAACCAAATATGTGTCCATGTTCCTGTAAGCGCAACGTTATAGCGATTGCCATCAGAGAACGTTTGGAACAAGTTCCCAGTGAATCTTTACTACAATGCTTTAAGGAGATAAAGAAGGTCTTAGACAACTTTGACCGTAAATGAATAAAAGCAAAATAATAACAATCTGTACTTTTAAAATTTACCCCTTTGTTACCAGGAATTTATATAGGACAACATGAAGAAACGTTGCCACAATGCCACAACATAACATTGTTTATTTTATTAGAATTTAGTCAAACATAACGTGTAAAAAATAAACTCCTGATTGTCAAAATGTGAGTTCGGTGACTAGGTATGTGGTTTTTGTAAATAAATAGTTTCACCCTTGCATGTCATGCTTATATTTACGTATGTATTGGTTGTCGTGTAGGTATCGCAATGCCTCTTAGTGGAGCTGAGAAAACAAGAAGGTATAGAGAAAAATTAAAGAATGAGCGCCCTGAAGAGTATGCTGCACAATGCAAAAGAAATTTACAGCAAATAAAATTCAAAAAGAAGAAAATAAGTGAATTGTCTTTCCTCGAAGCAGAAGAACAAAGAAAGAAATGGAGAGATGAAAAGCGTAAAAGTAACATAAAGAAAAAAAAAGAAAAACAACGAAAACATTCCACAATCGAGCCCGTCCCAGGGCCATCAACACATAATATAATTGAAAATACCGATTACACAAGAAAAATAAAATCTTTAATGACAAAATGTAGGTATTTGTTAAGAAAGTGCAAAGCAGTTTCTGCTAATACAAGTAAAATTAAAAAACAAAAAGAGGTGTATAAAAAACGAAATCAACGCTTGCAGAAATACTTTACAAATAGAGTACAGAAACTAGAAAACAAAATACTTAAAATGAAAGCGAGGGAAGAAGTTCTTGAGTGTGCCTTGAAGAGAACTTACAAAAATAGCCAAGCTCAAAATGAGAAAAAGATCTTAAAGAAATTAGTACAAAACTCTGTAAACAAAGCCTATGTTACCAATTTGTTAGGATTGAAAAGTAAAGTAAGGATGAAAAATAAAAAAGTCAGGATGAATGTAGCGAATATTTTAGAAATCAACAAATTTTACTTGAGAGATGATGTAAGCCGAAACACTGCGGGTAAAAAACAAACAAGGACAAGAAAGAAACGCAAATTTCAAATAAGATACCTGTTAGACAGCTTAGTGAATCTTTACAAACGATATAGAAGTGAAGGTGGGCGGTATGGATTCACTACCTTCTATAAGCATAAACCATTTTATGTGATATCGCCTTACCTAAATGCAAGAAGTACATGCTTATGTATCAAACATAGCAATATAGAATTCCAACACACGACATTAAAAAAAAATGGAGCACTGAAAACGGGATTAAGCGAAACTTTGAATCAAATAACCTGTGATAAAAAAAAATACACTTGCATGTACAACAGTTGCTCGCAATGTCAAAACTTGACCTTAAATTATGAGACTCCTGATAACCACGAAACAAATGATGTGTCATGGGTTTATTGGGAGCGTCAGGATCACACGTATACAAAAAAAGAAGTACTTGAAAGCAGAGAAGTGAAAACCAAAAAAATAGAAAAGGTCACCAAAACAGGAAGTTTGCAAGAGCTAGAACTACTTTTTGAAAGCAATTTAAAGGTATTCAAAAAGCATCACTTTAATATGCAACATCAGCATAATCAATATCAATCGGTTTTGACTCAATTAAAAAGCAATGAAGTTGTAATAGTGTGCGATTTTTCGGAAAACTACACGGCTAAATTAAGTAATGAAATACAATCCATGCATTTCGGACCATCAAAAAACCAAATAACCCTACATACTGGCATGGTTTACTGGCAAGGCGATTCCCGATCATTTTGTACTATAGCTGAGAGTACTGATCATCAACCTGCTGCAATATGGGCTCATTTAAATTTGACGACGCGCTGGCCTAGTTGGTAGCAGTGATGTGCAAGTTGCGGAAAGTTTCCAATAAGTTGGAAAAGTTGCAAGAAATTTCCGGAATCTTTCCCAAGAAATATAGGAAATTTAAATTTAAGAAACGGAAAGTTTCAATTCCCATACAAAATTGAGAGAAGTTTCCGAAATTTTCCTACATGAAATTTTCCGCAATTTTGGAAAGTTTCCTTTGGCACATCAGTAGTTGGTAGTGACCCTGCCTACGAAGCTAGCGGTCCTGGGTTCAAATCCCGGTAAGGGCAGATATTTGTGTGTTGAGCGCGAATATTTGTTCCTGAGTCATGGATGTTTACTATGTATTTAAGTATATATTTCTCTATATAAGTATTTATATCGTTGTCTAGTACCCATAATACAAGCCTAGAGCTTAAATTGGGACTAGGTCAATTGGTGTGACATTGTCCCCTGATATTTATTTATTTATTTATTTATTTAAATCCTGTCATAAATATGATTAAAGAGAACACTCCAGATGTGACAGTGATACATTTTTTTTCAGACGGGCCGTTTTCGCAATACCGGCAAAAAAAAACTTCTATTTGCTAGGCTACTTTACAAAAAAAAAAGAATTAAATTATTGTACTTGGTCTTTCTTCGAAGCGGGACATGGGAAAAGTGTTGCCGATGGTATAGGAGGCTGTGTCAAACGCGTCCTAGACAGAAAAGTTTGTGAAGGAAACGATATTGCCGATGCAGAAGATGCCTTTAATATGCTTAAAAAGTGCCTTAAAAGTATCACTGTCTATCTTATTCCAGACAGTGCCATTACTGTAACCGAAAAGAAAATACCTAAAAATTTACAGCCTTTAAAAGGAACTCTTCAGGTGCACCAAGTTATGACACAATCGGATGAGGACACAATAAAGTTTAGAGACCTAAGTTGCTTTTGTGAACCTCTGCGAGGGCTTTGCGATTGTTATTCACCACAAATTCACGTCCTTACTTGCAAAAGCCGTCTCACTTATACTTCGAGGAGAATAACTCGACAGTCTATTTCAAAAGAAGATCACACTCTGACAAACACAATACAGAAGACCATTCCCGCGAATTCTCCTCAAGCATCAACTGCCACTGAACATGACGTTCCATGTGTTGCTCAGGAATCCATCGATTCAGTTCTTAGCCTAGAAATAAGGCCATCAACCTCGACAGCAAAACAAATTCAATCAATATCTCAGGAACGAATTAAAAAACGCTGTGTTAAGAAACAAAAACAAAAACACGTCTCTAAAGACTCAGAGATGAGTTGTCTTGAATGTTACAAATGTAAATGCTCAATACTAGGTCAGAAAGCAAAATGCATGGCATGTAAACACTGGTATTGCGATGATTGCATAATCGGACCCGCAGAATTTGATTACTTGTGTGATTATTGCTTAGCAGGTAGTTCTTGCAGCACTTACCTAAAGTTAAATTTCATAGAATGTGTGAAATTTTAGTAATTGTGGGTGTTTTTTATTTCAGGTTAAATTTCGTGGATGACAGTTAATAAACAGAAAAGGATTATACACAATATGGATACTTACGCTGACGTAGACCAGTTTTTTCATTACGATGATTTAGTGAAATTATACATAAACAATTTGAAATGGCCATGGCGAGTGACACATTTTGTTGTGTCTGAATATTGTCATGGATGTGGTGAATACACTTACACATCATCTAGACCTGTACATTTTTCAAGAACGATGAATAATTATGACATGTGGCAGTTACTTCAAAGTTCGTATGTATGGTGTGGTATTTGTAACTTTTCTCGTTATGATCACTATCCTATTGACGAGTGTGTCTATTGTACATAAGCCCGATTCGACCAATCTTTTTACACGGGGGTAACGCTTACTCTCAGATTAAAATGTCAAAATGCCATAGTAAACTGTCACTATCTTAGAGTAAGCGTTACCTCCGTGTTAAATGTTACGTTGAATGTGGCTTAATTGTTTTTGGTCTGATTTTCACAAGGTGCAAATGTTTAAATAGGTTCACTAATGTTTCACCGAAATACGTTTGGCCGAATGAGTCGTTTGGCAACTGTTTCATTTCCCAACCCGCTTATATTGCTGTAACTGTAAATATTTCAGATTTTTAAAAAAAAAGCTAACCTAACCTATAGAGTCTACACAATGGTACAAAAATAAATCCTGAAATATTCACAGTTACAGAAATATATGCGGGTTGGGAAACGAAACAGTTGCCAAACGACTCATTCGGCCAAACGTATTTCGGTCAAATGAACGGACCCCGTTTAAATACCTATTTTTGGCGATTTTATTATAAGTAAGCGCATAATTATGTAAAATTTGATTTATTTGATTTTTAAAAGGTTTATAATTTTTGTATTTTTCATAATTATGTGAAAATTGATCTCATCCGATTATTAAAGGATTAAGTTTTATAATTATAAGTTTTCATGAGTAAGTGCATACCTATAAAAACTCGATCTTAACTAGTTTTTAAAACGTTAAACGGGTTGTATTTAATGTTTTCAAGACCAGCAGTATTATAGGGTATTTTCCAAGGAGTCATTTTTTTTCTGTACTTGAAATGAATAATTTCTATGGTAATTTTTTTTTTTTTAATTATTATTAAAGTACTTAAGTGGTATATTTTTACAAAGCTTTTCCATTAATACTTTAAGATATTTTATTTTTGTCCTTGGAAAAATCTTTATCATGTAAAACATCAATCTCAACTAATATAATATAAGTAATTGAGAAAGACTGTAGTTATTTAAAATAATTGATTATTTACTAGAATTTATTATGTTTTGAAAGTACCTTGGTACTTCTAAACTCTATTCTTAAGAGCACTGTCCCTGGTCGCCATTCTTACAGTCGTAGTATACCTACCTATATTTCTTTGAAAACAATATCTAAACCTTTGTACAAAATAACTTCTTGCTTACAAATTATCAGAAGACTGTGTATGGATGGCGATCAGAGTCAGCGCTCTTAAGTTTCTCAGTAATGTATAATTAAAATCCTAGCTTATTAAATGAAAGACTGGTGTCCAAAATGCCTACTAATTTTAGAATTTATACAGAAAAATTAAGATTAAAAAGTACAATTTTTACTAAGACTGACAATATTTTTTGATTTAAGCATTTACTAACGTTAAGTGTTACTATTCTGGTAGATTTTTATGTTTTTCCAACTTTTTAAAGAAAAAGGTACGTAATAATTAAGTTATCGATACCTAACTAATATTTAGTGTCATGTGAACGAACCCTTACAATTTTTAAGTGTTCAGTTTTGTGACTGTCCCCTCGAATTTAGTAGAATGATTTGATTTTGTAATACTTTACAATAACTTTAAAAATATTATAATATTTTTTCTTAAAAGAAATTGTATAATCTTAAGAAAAAAAAAATCGTCAAAAAAACTGTCGATGATTACTCACAACACGATGAAAATAAACATGATTATTTGCCTAGTAGTCACAAAATCGAAAACTATCCTCAGAAATTTAAAATGCTGTTAGCTTAACTATTTTGAAATTGTTGTTTTTCATTAAACAAAGTGATTATTAAGTTGGTTAAATAAATTGATTTCATAAAAACAATGTATTTTGTCTTAAACATAGTCACCAAACGGAATGTGTTTCCACATCTATGTTCCATTGTGTTATAATATTTTAGCTAAAATAGCTTTGTTTTCGCATTCCTTTCTTGTTTTGTATAAAATATAAGATATAAACTTCAGATTATAATGAAAAATCTGGCGAAAAATAGGCATCAAAAAATTATACTACTTTTTAAAATGGGTACATTTTTTTTTGAAAACGCCCGTATGACCCAAGTCATCATATGATTTTGCGCATACTAAAGTCACAGTGTGAGTGACGTGACGACTCTTTAATTCTTTATTGTTTCTAAATCATAGTCTGAAGAGCCACGATCGAAATTCGTACTATGGCAGGAAGAAGGCAAATGGGCACACAGGTAAACCGATGGTATACATGGGATCTGAGACATAGACGTTTGGTAAGAATGCAAATTTTGGTAAACATGCGTTACGAACCCTGAGGAGTAAGATGGTGTGCCTGTATGCTTATCATTCCACTGGTTGTCTTACCCCCACACCGTAACACGACGACGCGAACACTGCTGCTTGGCGGAAGGTTATAGGATAAGATGGTGGTAGCGATTCTAACGAGCCCTGATCATGGTCCTGATTGGTTAGATCAGCTTTTCAAAATCATTTATTCCTATAGCATATTTTCGAATGGCGTTTTAACAATCATAAATATTACTACACGCATTTATTATTTTCCATTTTTTTTCATTCGCATTTTTTTAATTACGCGCATTAATAACATTGTAGCGTTTGCCGAGTCGCATGTGTGCCCATTACTCAACTCAATTCTACAGGACGCGTAGGTAGGTTTAGGTTATGTTAACCCTTAATTTGGGACGGTCCAGAATACTGAACGTACTAGATAAAATGTTCACCTTTTTGTTGGCGCGCCATGGCGGTGTGTGTGGATAGTGTTTTTATTTATTTGCTGATTCAAAATCAAAGATGGTTTGAATTACCGTATTTTTTTTTTGCCAAATTAATGGTAAATTTTGCAGCAGGCCGTAAGGGCCAAGGCCCCTGGAAATAGAGGTGCTTCGTGACTGCGGAGCTCCCACGGCCTTGTAAAATATATATTTGATATGGGCGAACATGCGCGGATAAAGCTACAATGAATGGGGAAAATACTATTGGAAAAAGAAGATGAACAACAAATGCGTGTGGTAAAATTATTCAAGTT
Source organism: Acleris emargana (assembly GCA_927399475.2). Classification (NCBI taxonomy): domain Eukaryota; kingdom Metazoa; phylum Arthropoda; class Insecta; order Lepidoptera; family Tortricidae; genus Acleris; species Acleris emargana. The sequence continues at coordinate 16,420,197 of OV656854.1, forward strand.
TTTTTTTATTTATTGCGTGGGAAGGCAAACGAGCACACAGGCCACCTGATGGTAAGTGGAATCTGTGACCCATAGACATTCGCATTCACAAGACTGCAAATGCGTTGCCACCCCTGAGGACTAAGATGGAATGCCTCTATGCTAGTCATTTCACCGGCGGTCTTATCTCGAAACCGGAACACAACAATGCGAACACTGCTGCTTGGCGGAAGGTTAATGGATAAAGATGGTGGTACCAACCCGGATGGACCCTGCACAAGGTCCTCCCACAAGTGCATCCTACCACTACTAAAATGGTATTACTTACATTATTGTTAAACTTGGTGTCATAGTTGTCGGGTCTCGGCGCGGGCGCGGGCGCGGGCGGCGCGGCGGGCGCGTCGGGGGGGTACGCGCGGGAGGCGGGGCGCGACGCGGGCCGCGGGGACGCCGCGGGCTCGTCGCGCGCCGCGTCCCCGCCCAGCCCGAGGACGGACGCCGCGTACTCGCCTTGGAAGGACATGTCCGCGCCTGGAATATTTACATTATTCATTATAAGCATGCGACAGGCCAAAGTTAAAACTGACGAGATAAATCATAAACTTCGCTTCCGAATTCCGAACCGATTATTAGTTTTTCTGCGACACCCGTAAACCAGAATATATTATTCTAGGTGTTTGTGCCCGGCGTCACCCGGGTATTTTTTAGAGAAGACGTACTTTTCACAAGTCGACGAAGACGTATTTGGAGATATCTCTGAAGCCGTTCCATTTTCAGGAAAGCAATTAGAGTAAAAATAGTGAATATAATATAACCTGAACAGCTGAACCGGGAATTAGTTTGCGGTGAAATTAAAGTCCCGCGAATTGCTTGTTCATGAATCACCCTACGTTACATCTAGCGCGGGTTCTTCTATTTATAGGAACATACAAAGGTTACATTAATACCCATAGAGCTTAATTAACGTCGAAGTACATAATATCTCTATTCCGTTAAGGCTAACAACTGAAGATCGTCAAGGAGGTAGCCATACCGGGCAAGAACGTAGTCTGTAGTAATTATGACATTGTCTGCGGTATTAAAATTTAAGTTATTGGAAACCGACGGAGTGGAGATCGCATCATTTGAGAGTTAATTTTATGGTGATTTAAATGAGTTGAGTCCGTGAATATTTTTTTACTAATAGAGCTGTTACGGGGTAATGAAGAATATACTCATAAACGGGTAGGTACCTGTTATTTTATCGAAAAATCTTACGAACGTATCATTACGGAGAATTTTCATTTTATCGAAAAGTATTTCTCGCTCGCGTTTTTTTTTGGTAGTCACAAGTCTAACCTAATCTACCTAATTAATGTTTAAGATATCCTTAAGCCATAGTTTCAGCAGAAAATAGCGTTCGATGGTATGAAATTCAAAAATCAATGAGGAAAAATTCCATAAAATAATATGTATCAAAATGGCGTGAAAATTATAAACCTGCTGTGGAAGGATCTGGAATGAAATAATAAAATGATGATGATGAATATGTAAGTTACCCTTATAAACTAACATTCTCGTGCACACTCGCGAAAATTAAACCTTTCTTGCAATCAGATAGAAAACTCTCCTAATGTAAAAGCTCCATAACCGCTAACGACCGACTCCATTTCGTATGAGCATTACAACGCCTGGCGCTGAAAGTAGCATACAGCGTGAGCGCCGGATCAGCTGTTCACTTTCACCAGGCGCGCACTGAATGGGCGGGCGCGGGCGCCGACCCACTGCCCCCGATGCGATGCGCGGGAGTGACGCGCAGCACTGACCTAGCCGCGGATTTGGAGCGAAAGAGGATTATGTCGGCTTAGAATTGACAACAATTCATTATGTGCTAAGGTAGTAAAATAAAATACCGTTTCTAGATTTTACACTGCTGATTACAGTAAAAATATCTTTGGATTTTTTTATGCAGTATTTTTTTTATATTTAGGAAAAACAGTAAAAAAAGTTGGATTGTGAATGTTAGGAATACATTTATAGTGCCTTTAGTCCATTTATTAAAAAAAAAATATATACAACTGTCATGTTAATTTTTTATCTGTCTGACGAATGAAACCCAAAGCAGATGCAAAGCAGTAAACGCAAAATAGTTTATTTATTTCAATGGCGTCTACAAATTATGTAATTAATTAAATTACGCAAAATAACAAATTTGTGAACGAACGGCAGCGAATGATTGACAAGTGAGTGACATGACATGACAGTCAGTTCTGTATCTGTTTAAAGTTACTTTTTTTTATTTTATGTCATGCTAAGATCACATCAGTATTCCTAACTTTGGATATACGGTCTTTTTAATATTTATTTCTTTAATAAATTATTTACGACGAATTTAAGTTAAATAAAGAAAAACTGAGAAATACGGGTAGTCTAATTTTTAACCAGCTATTATTAACGCGAAAAATAAATAACGCTTTTTTTTTTAAATGTTGTCAATTGTGAGCACAAATCAATCAAATCCAAGCAAGCGTGAATCTTAACGGAAATTACATACTGACGGTAGTAAACCTTCGTCTGTAAAAAAAAATGGTTACTTCTGACAAAATTGTGATTGTTGTGTATAAGCGTCTTGAATCCATACGAGCCTAACATCACGTTAGATACATTAACTAAGTTAGTTGAATCACTAAAGAACTTGATGTTGATAATATGAGCGATGGTTGATATAGGTAACTAACATCATAGGTAACTATGTTATTCAATTTTTGTCAGCTTTTTTTACGTATACTTCGTGCGCGAGTCCGACTCGCACTTGGCCGGTTTTGTTTAGATTTGGATGACCGTTTAGGAAATATTGAAGTAGAAAACAAAAAACCTCCTTCGTACAGCAAAAATTAAATTCTTTTAAAATGGTAGATAGTCTGAAGTCGGCGATAATAATCGAAACTTTCTTGGACTTATCTATGTTGATGATTTAATTTTAATATGAATTAAGGAAAATTTACTCTTAAACATACAGATTGTGTATCAAAAATTCTTAACAAATGCATGTAGGTTCGACATAAAGCTATCCCGTTTTACATAGACATGACATGCCTAACGTAGAACCACTTGCTAAAAGTTACCAAGCCGATTTGTCACATGCTAAATATTCAGTAGCTATTTCCCGTAATCCGTTAGCTGCAAACGGACTGAAGCGCGGTGCAAATATAAGCCTGCGAATAAAACCTACGACTTTGACAATGGTATCGGAAACGTTGTATTTTTGTGTATTGACATAAATTTGAAACAAATGCACTCGGAGCGAATCGGGCGGCGTTCCCAGTTCCCACACTAAATGACGTTGCGAGAACGTGGCGGCGTTTTTTGTATTAAATCATTAGTATTTTAATAAATAGTGCAACATTCTAAAATTCATGACGTTACATTTTGTACGGGAATTGACAACATTTAAAAAAAAAAAGGATTATTGTTTTTTCGCGTTTATAATAGCTGGTTAAAAATTAGACTACCCGTATTTCTTGGTTTTTCTTTATTTAACTTAAATTCGTCGTTAATAATTTATTAAAGAATTAGTCATTAAAAAGACCGTATATACAAAGTTAGGAATACTGATGTCGTGATCTTAGCCTGATATAAAATTTAAAAAAGTAACTTTAAACAGTAAACAAAACTGACTGTCATGTCATGTCAATCATTCGCTGCCGTTCGTTCACAAATTTGCTATTTTGCGTAATTTAATTAATTACGTAATTTGTAGACGCCATTAAAATAAATAAACTATTTTGCATAGAATTGAAAGCGTGTCGTCAGAATAAAGTAATCCGTCAGACAGATAAACAATGAACAGGACAGTGGTATATTTTTTTGAATTCCTTTGGTAATAAATGGACTAAGGGAACTATAAGTGTATTCCTAACATTCACAATCCAACTTTTTTTACTGTTTTTCCTAAATATAAAAAAAAACTACTGCATAAAAAAATCCAAAGATATTTTTACTGTAATCAGCAGTGTAAAATCTAGAAACGGTATTTTATTTTACTACCTTAGCACAAAATGAATTGTTGTCAATTGTGATTGTATTTAACGACAGGCAAGAAACGAACATCATCATGTCAGCCGAAAGACGAGGCCTCCCCCAAAGCTCTCCACTCAGACCGGTCTTGTGCTTTTCGCATCCACCGCGTTCCCGCGACCCTTACAAGGTCGTCACTCCATCTTGTTGGAGGCCTACCTACAGCTCGTCTCCCGGTCCGCGGACGCCACTCAAGAACCTTGACCAACCAAGAAACGAACATGCCGATGCTACAATGAAAATAGCCGGAGGTAAATCCAATATCGGCTAACTACTTACCGAGTATTAAATAACAGTCTATGAAGAATCTATCGGGTTTAACGTGATTGGCTATCCACTAGAAGCCCTCATCACCAAGTTACACAACTTTAATTAAATATTTATTGACTAGCTTCGCAATAACTTTATATCTGATACTGTTAACTTTGTCTAAATTCCAGGAGCTCTATTCTACTCGGGAAAGTCATATTGCTTTCGACATGTTATCGTATTGTTTTTGACTCAGCCGCCATTAGTTCCTTTTAAGTAAATAAAAGCTATCGCAACGTTGACAATACAATAACTAAGATGCCAACAACAATATGATTTTACCCAGTGGAATAGATCCACGGAAAGGTAAAGTTTAAACCGCGGGTGGTTAGCGGTTGGCACACCCATCTGAATCTATCCAATTAACTTTGTAATCTCCATGTCAGACAAAAGACGTCCATAATAGTCATGTTTATCGATGTAAAGACGTGTGGATAAAGCTTCTGTCACTTTCTGACCACTGCGTAAGTGCGAGAGTAACGATGCTATATCTATCGCAATACAGGGTTCCGTAGTTCGGACCCAGAGTATCCAACACGGGGAGCAGGGCAGAGCGCGCGACGTTACGTAGAGGCAGAATTCAGACACAATGTTTGTTTTCAGTAGAGCGCTAATTACAAGTTCTTTTAAATGGAACAATAGGCATAAACAGGAAAAAAATATCGAAAATGCCATTCAGTCTAATGTTTTGAAACAGCTGTGTCAGTATTCTGTGGACAGTGCATTGCGACTTAATACAATTTGCTTTTAACGTCGCCAAATGTAACGAAGATACTACAAAAAAATATTTTTTTGGTAAATACACCATATCGAATGAATGCTTGCCAAAACCTATAATCCGCACAGCTTAAGGAAAATACAGAATTGACATTATTCTGTTTGATATTAAAAATCCAGTGACGTCCTCCACGTTGTACTGATCCTGTTTTGGTTGTTGTGTTTACTGGCAAATAAATAAATTTACTATTTATTATTATGTTCGTCTAGTCTAGGCTTACTATGATTCGAGAAATCTGGATAATTTCTTCAAACTGTTTTCCCACGCTAAGATTAATCATAGTTTTATTAAATAAAAAATAACACAGAATGCTTCTGAGTACCATAGAGCCGCATTAAGAGTTGCTTTAAAGACCAAATTCGAAACTTCGGGTACCTATCGCACGGAAGAGACAGCTGTAACGTAATTCTGACATTGGATTGGATCGTAGTCCGTGTATGCCAATCCCAAATGAATAAGCGAAATAAGAAGCTTATAGAAATTTGAAAAAGTTCAAAGTTGGAGTCCGAATGCAGAATTCCAAACCGCCTCGTGTCTATTTCAGAGCCCGTCCTATCAAGTGAGCGCCGGCGATTTCCACATAAAACATAAAACGGTCTGTTGCTAATGTCAACAGTGCCGCGGTGCCAGCCCGCGCGCGGCTCGCGTTGCGTGGCTATTTATAACATCAAAGAGTCCAGTCTGCAGGGCAAGGGTCGGGATGTGTACGTGACATAGCTGGTACTTTATAGCGTAGATCTTATTCTTTATCAGCACGAGTGTTTTTCCTTTTACTTAGTGTGTGTGAGCGTCCCTCTGCTGGAGAAAGGCCTTCATTATCAGACTTTATTTGATACCTTTCCGGCCAGTTGCTAAAGAATACGTCCAAGTCCGCTCTAAAGTCGCCGTCAATAGAACTTGTGAACGATGTCAACAAATTAGAACTGTATAACGAATTAGGTATTTCATCTTAAACTTAATAAGAAAATAATGACCTAGTGTATAAAAATCATTGCAAAAACCTCACTTGATCTTTAAAAGTACGTGATTATCGAGTAATATTGGTAAATTGGTTCGTTTGGTTTTGTTTACATCTTTTGCAAGATCTGTTGACGGCGACTATAGTTATACTCTGCCATAATTCGTAACAACAGTGTTACTGCTTAGAATGTTCAGATATCAAACACTTTATTCACACTGGTAAATTCAGGACAACGAAATGGCAATCATTAGATTTCATGATCTAATGTTAATCTGTGTCTGAGCTCTGGTGACCTGTGTTTGCAGACTCTGTGCTATAAAAAATTGTACATTTGTAAGTTACCTGCGACATGCCATTTGTGTTTAATTTGACTCTCTAATCCTCCAAATTCTACCATGACAGTAGCACAGTAATGATTAGCATCATCACGACGTGTATCACGATCAAGGCGTTTTTAATAGTGAGAGCCATTACTGAAATTATGGTCCTTTCCTTATTTTTTTGAATAGTAATAATAATAGCTGAGCACTGAGCAGCGCTTATTGCAAAATGCCTTTAAGCCAATAATGTACACATTTTAATTTCAAGTGTATTTTTTCTTTGTAATTTTTATTGGTTCTTGTGCACAAGACGCTTGTGATGTTTCTCGCCGGACAGCTACTATTTTGATTTATTTTGTCCGCCAGCATGAGCATGTCATTCTCACTCAAAGGTCTTTGCTTACGGCGGCGTCGTTGTTCGGGTCACCACCTTCCCGGACACAATGGTTGAGGGAGGTGATGGCTGAGATATGCGTCATACTCGTGGATGGGTGCCGTCAGTGGGGTCCGGTCTGTTCACGGTCTGTAGTTATTTTAATTATCGTTCCTGACGTAGAGACCTCGTCAAGTTGTTCCCCTAGTCACTATTTTCAATTTAAAATGATTGAGCTTACATTTGTAATTATTTTATGTGTTAGTTTTAAAATTATTATTTATGACTTTGTTACCTTGTAAGTATTATTGTATTTTATGATTGGAAAAAAAATATTTTCTGCTGGAGTTTCTTGCGGCGCTTCTTCTCCGCAATGATGGTCTTGTTCGCAGCGCTAGTAGATTCACTCCATATTACCGACGAGTAAGAGCCCTCATTTAAAATTTCACCAGAACCTTTATTCACAGTAAAGTTTGATGTAGCGAGTTTTTTTTTTTCAAAAGTGAAAACCGAAAATTGTGGCTATTACGTGCAGTTAGTCGTCGTAAGTCCATGAACGAGTACACAGTCAAGATTAAACTATTTTACACAACGCGAAATGAAATTTTCGTATATAATCAAAGACCACACGCATATCAGCACTCCAAGTTTCCCTAATATACGAGTACACAAGTGTTGAATTTTTCGTCAAAACTAAACGCCTATCATCTTTGAAGCTCGAAAAATACTCAAGGATTCGACGGTATTGTAACAGACTACACAATCGAAATCCTTCACGCAGCGCGTTCACTGCCGCAAACAAACAATTGCGTACAATCTGAGAACGCCAGGCGTGTCATCGGCTCCAAACGTATTAAGTTATTCCCAGCCAACTTCTCCAACAATACCGGTTGCTAAGTTCGCAGTTCACAGGGTTACTGATGTAACGGCGACCCAGTTGGCGTCTGCACGATTATGTGCATGTCAATGACTCACGGACGGTTTGGCTTAGTGCAAGGAGTCATTCGGGTTTTGTTTCATTAGTTCTGAGCTCTGTTTTGTCATGTCTCACCGGGTCCCAAGATACAGGCTCGGCTCAGTAGGGTCTTGCTTTAGACAAGTAAACTTTTTCTCCAAATTGTTTGAGAGTCTCATTATTTTGGGATCAGGGGCTTGATTCGACTCGATAAAACCATATTGCTTTTCACATGCCATCTGTATTGTTATTAACTGGGCCACCATTACTGTTAAGTAAATTAGAGCTATCAAAACGTTGACACGACGATAAGATGTCGAAAACAATATGATTTTTACAAATATAATAGAGCCCCAGTCTATTAAATTAGCTCAGCGGTATAGCGTTTCGTTATGCGATTTTATTCACATGGTTGTAATTTAATACGGTTGTTACGCAATCATTATAGTGTTCATAGTAGTTGAGTTTCTCCTAGGTCTAATGACTTATTGAATTGAAACCAGTAAGAAATTCAAGAATTCAAAATTCAAAATATTTATTCACTAAATTGGCTCTCGATCTCTTTTACACTTGTCGGTAATATGGAGTGAATCTACTAGCGCTTCGGACAAGATCATCATTAAGGACTACTGAGAAGAAGCGCCCCGCAAGAAACTCCCGCAGAACTTTTGCTAATCACAAAATACAATAATACTTAAAAGTAACATCACAAGGTAATAAAGTAATAAATTGTTGTTTTAAAACTAACACAAATAAAATCATTACAAATGTAAGCTCAATAACATTATTAGAAATAGTGACTAGGAGAACAACATGATGACGAGGTATCTACGTCAGGAACGATAATTAAAATAACTAACTGGAAAACAAGTCCTTGTAAGCGTGAACAGACCGGACCCAACAGACAGCACCCGATCACGAGTATGACGCGTATCTCAGCCATCACCTCCCTCAGCCATGTGTTCGGGAAGGTGGCGACCCGATCAACGATATACAAGAATGAACAACATTATGTAGGCATTTGATATAGCTAAAAAATCGCTTCCTGTGCTATATAGGATCCATACGTACCTATTTTAAACTATATGCAAATAATAAAAGTAAATGGCAGTGTCCCTTGACATTCAATCTCACACGGTTTTTTTTATTCATTTGTGCATGTTTTACTCAGCACAACATCGCATGCAACCACCGCATTGTTTCGTTTCCCTTTTCAGGCTCCGATTAACTATTATCCTTTATTCCAAGGCAACGACTTGTAACTATTGACCAGACAAGAAAATAGGTGGTATTTCAAATTGAATAGCCAAAGGAGATTCAATCCTCTCCCGTTAGTATTGAGGTTGCACTTGCTACTAGAGTTTTGTCTGAGATACCGCCATTTATATTACCAGGGTAGCATAGGCATAGATACATTATGTACCGTCGACACGCCAGGCGTATTTGTATCGTATACAATCCCCTTTTGGTGGCACTGAAACTATTAACATATGCGGTCTCGTTACAATCCCCCAGCGGCTTATTGACATGCACATAATCTGCGCAGGCGGCGACAGGGGCGGTTTCACAAGCTGACCTAAGTCACGAGAACAGCCTCCCTTTCTACAGATTTAAAGACTAAGCGAGTGCGAAGGGGACGCATGCCTCGAAGTTGGTAAGTGGCGCAAGATGATAAATATTGTGATTGTTTTAATGAAGATGGATGGATTGGATACGCGGTAAGCGGTAATGTAGCTATTAAAAGCACGAGCGTGTGAGTAGTAGGCGAAGTTTCATAATCAGGACCCCGTTTCTTGAAACTCAGCACATACCTAGATATTGGTGCTATACAATATTATTTAAGTATTCTAGCATGGGCTATAAAGTCGGTGAAACTCTAAAATTTCTAGATGTAAAGGAATAATTAGCCTCGTTATATTATTTTAACTTCAAGTAAATGTTTAATATTAATACTCTGTTGAAGAATCGCTTTGAAGTGCTGAAGTCGTTAGATGTAGATAAAAACGTCGTTAATGAACGAATAAGGCGTAGGAAATTAGTTTTAGATTAAAGCGAGAGAAATAATAAAATATACAGTACTTCTAATATTCGAAGCTTGAATTAGATCAAAAAGAGAAAATACGGTATCTTATAAACATACATCGGGGTTTTCGGTGCGGGAACGATTTAAGAAAGAGTAGATATCAACAGATAGGTAATCTGAGAAAATATCATATTATGCCTAATGACTAACTACCTCTCTGCGAATTGCTTACACTATGATACAAGTTTATTTTAACTCATGTAGTACTTTAGCTTTACTACCAAGGCTATAATGATATGAGATAATAATAAAATTAACGTTAATTAATTACCTGCAGTAGGTAAATTTAGTAGTTGACACGATTTTCAAAATAAACTATTAATGTTTTTTCAATATTTGGAACAGTTCATCTGCGACGTCTTGTTGTAAATATTATCCATTTCAATGAACTGAACGATCTCTCTAAGTCGGCAGTTGTAATAGGAGCATAGCATATTTAATTTTTTTTGATTGCATTTCTATTTCCTCTTATGTCAAACATTCCCGCACCGAAAACCCCCATGATGCTTATAAAAGGAAAGAGATTGTTAATATATTTGAGCGTGCCACACACACATAGGTGTCCATAAACACTATATTATTTTTGGGCATGTTTGTACCTAATCAATCAATATAAATGTTAGTATGAGTTCTGACAGGGGGCTAAAATGTTCAACATTTCCTATGGAGTACTGAGACCGTGCTAGGAACTCTTAAAACGTTGGTAACAAAGAAAGGTACCTGTACTCTTTATTGTTTCATGTTTTCAATCATATAATCAACCCAGTAATTAACTAACAATTTGCTTGACCAAACTCTCTACGGAAGTTAGAGGGTTTAGTAAATTTTCAGTACTTTGGAGGACGATTTCTCCCAACAGGTTCGGATTTGGCAGCTAAAAAAAATACGTGTGTTATTTTAGACTGTTACTCTCTAACATATGTTAAAATAAATCAAATCGGAGACGGACAGTTATGTTGTGTACCTTTCCTTTTAAATTCCAGGCAGCGTGCAGAGTGACAGAGTTACATACTTGATTTAACTTTTTGTCTCTTTCGCCGCCTGGAACTTGGAACTACGACAGATCATACGCACTGTGTAAAGCTAAATGGCATTCTTCAACAAATTCAGTCCCAAACCCATCGATTTCCTAACAAAACCGACCCTACATAGTGCTCTTAGCACTCAATGTGGTTTCCCAGACAACATACCGCACCTTTATTTAAACAGCCTAACCGCCTCAACACAAAACACTTTAAAATACCACAGCGTAAATATTTACAAGGAAAAACGCAAACGAAATCTTGCATATTCGCCGTTGCTTGTCATAATAAAGGCACAAATCAATCTTCAGCTGTTACGTTATCGACTTTGAGCGTCACAAAACAAGGTCTATTGTTCGGCGGCTACAAACAGGCGAGTTCCACGAACCATTACGAAAACATTGGGGTCGTCAAAGATTCTAGAATGTTCTGTTGATGGACGGGACGTGGAGTGCTACAGGCGGAGATGTCCTGTCAGCACCAACGATGACTGACGGACGGTAACTGATGGACGTCTAAAGGGAAGTACTTGATCAAAGCTGCTGAGCAATTTTTCAGTTTTTGCATGTCAAAGAACGGATATTTTCTTCACTTGGAACTAGGTACTTCCTTTAGAAAAATGTCGTTGTTAGTTAACACATTTAGGAATCTCTATCCAAACCACGCGTCAGCTTTTCAAAGGAATGATTGATTAATACCTTGCTTTGGCTTTATTTTATTCTATACATTTCTCTATAAATAAAAATAAATTTTATTGCAAAAGACATTTGCAGACCTAGCGGACTGTCAACAGTGGTAATATTCGCCATTTGAAGAAACACATTTAGAATGGGACCTGCTTAAATCTTTTAAGCAGGTCCAATCTACAGACAGTTTTCGATCCTTATTCAGCGCGAATTTAAGCAGGCTTTAGTAGCTGCTCCCCTCGATAACCTACTTATTATCAGTTTTACAGGTACTCAACACAAGTATCTGCTCTAAGTCTTGTTTACATCGTAAACAGCGTTATGACTGCAGATCAGAAGTGGGACGATAAACTGGAGTACATAGTTGCATGAAGATGCTAGCGAGGTTGCTCTTCAAAGTAGCAAAGTGCTTTATATTGAGTGGCACTCAATAAAGATGTTGGTTGGTTGGTGTATAATAAGTTCACTTCTAAAGGTAGACTTCCTTAGTCAGCGGCTGAAGATCGAGCTGCTGACCACGAAAGCGGCGCTATATATTTTCATAGTGCTTAATTAACGATGCGTCAAGTATCGGTCTCGGACGAAAGTCGCGCACGTCTCTCGCATCGGCCGCGACCTAAATATACCTAATAAAATAATTGATTATACAAGACGAGTAATAGATTTTTATTCAGTTTGAGAAAACCTTAATTACCATGCGAGCTAGGAACGCAAAATAACGCAAAACATAAGCTTCAAGCGAAACCTTTCTTATTGAATTTCCCTTTAGATTTATCACGGTTAGAAATTAACGCCCTGAGCCTCTTTCTCAATTCAATCAAACAACAGAAACAACACTAAACTAAGTAGTCTCTAATTACTTCCAAAAAGCCTTCGTCAATCCGCGCAAGTCAAGCCGATCTTTAGTGCTGTTGCAACGTGAAAGAATGCAAACAAACAACAAACCAATATTTAAACACACTTTCGCATTCAAAATATGAATACCCATTACGTATTAGTCAGAAAAGAACACGAAACTCTACTCCCTGTTCATAAACAAACGTTTTCTTTCTTTCTCGTCAAACAACAAAAGTAGGTACACAATTCACAATAAACCAGTGCCGCAACAATTAGGACTCATGCACTAAACACATATGCAGAGACATGCCGTGCCATTGATTTTCACTTAATTTTTTGATTGAAGGGACACCTTATTTCCGGTAGAATCAGTTCTAGAAGCGTCTAATCCAGCAATTACAGAATTAGCCGATGAAAATCGCAGTTCCCTGCACCATGCCGGATGACGAACGACTCTCATTCGTCTTGCGTTAAGCACCCGCTCCGTCACTGGCAAGGACCGGAGTTTCCGAAGGAAGACATAATATATTTACTAAGAGGAATATAGAGAGATTGTAGTTAAGGCTTTTCTTATTATTATTTGGATAATATTACAACAGCAACAACCAAGGAAAAACAAAATAAACAACAACGTCAACATCAACAGAGGTGTGATAGACAAACGTATCATCGTTCAACTTAATGATATCATTATAGACAATACCGACGTTCACAATTAATTATCGTCCATTCAAGTTGAGATTACGGGTGATAGAAATCTTTGTTATCTGGATATGGTTAGATAAGGTTGAGCCCCCTAAGAACACTAACCTGTCTGATTATCTGCAGCCCCTGCAGGCCCAAGTCTGCGGCAGTCTTATATCAAACATACATACATACCTTCACGCCTTCATTCCCAGAGTGGGGTAGGCAGAGCTACAGAATTACCAACAACTCTATAAACTTGTTGATAACTCTGTAACCACAATTTGCACAATTAGGCTAAGATGTTTAACAGTGTATATTAGTGACAGGTAGCAAGCCCATCGCCTAACAGTACTACAAGCCTTTATTCCCTTAGTCACCTCTTACGACTTCCACGGGAAGACATGGAGTGGCACAATTCTAAGCCGGCAACCACTCCAGTCTTATATCAATAAACGGTTAAAGCCTGCCAGCAATATTCGTCCGGCCAGCTGTAAAACTGTGGCTCACCACACATTATCAATTTTCAAACGACCGTCCAAGATCGACCACCAAGCGATGAAAATCGTCAGGCATGCCGGTCGTTCGCAAATGTAAAGAGGATTTGGCCGTGAGACGTCGAACTGACATGTCCGGCAGAGATCTCCACTTGCAATTTGAAGAAATTGTCCCTCCTAGATTGCAAGAGAAGGATAGTATGTCTTCTAGTACAATGAATTGGGAGACCAATATTGCCCGGTGGACTGTTCTGTGACGTCTAACGGCTAGACCACCAGTTTAGGTTTACAGACAAGCGGGATAACAAATGCATATAAATCGCCTCATCACCAGAAGGAGCATCTCGTAGCATGATTCATACATTTCAATGTACCGTCGACTACAAGTCCACTTTTTCACCTTATTGCATTGTAATAGGGCCCAAACGTGGATCTCTTTGTAGTCGAGTGTACAAACGTTTTGACGTAAGCCGCCGTCCATGACCGTGGCGTGAGGATGAGTTTACAAAATATTTCGCAATGGGACAATACGTTTATATTAGTTCTACGTCAGAATTAGAACTAGCTCGCAACTATAGTGGTGCACTAAGAAATTAAATGAATTCATTTTTTTTTTGTATTTAAAACAGAAGGAAGTTTTAGGTACTTATCGCACTGTATGTATATTCAGACAGACGGGCAAACAAACCCGTCATACTACGCGGGAAGTTCGTATTGGCAGAGTGCAAAGCGGGTGAAGGGGGTAGCCTAAACGATCACAGCGCTCGCTACGGCTAAAATTGACATTTTTGTCGCTGACTTGAGCTGTCAAATCCATATTGCAGTAAACATTTTCTAATCGTTTTTGAGATAAAAATATGGTGAATTACTATGTTACAGTCCCGATTGTGTAATATAGTAAAATAACACAAGATTTCATTAATATCTTTCACAATATTTACTTACTTCTTGTTTGACAGCGGTGACAATATTGTCCATAATGGCCGCCTGTCACGTGGCGCTGTCGTCGTTCTCGGTCCCAATAGTACTGCGTAGACGGAATCGATAATACTTGACAACTTCGACGCAATTTCACGATACGAACCGGGAGAAACTTGAACAACAACCGACTCGTTGGTCCAGTAGTAGCAACCTGCGTAGGTACGTGCCAAGAGACGCGGGTTCGAATCGTTATATTTATGTTACCTTTATAAGTATTAACATTGGCGTCGCTTTTATTTTATTGGCATAAGAGCCTAACCCTAAGTACTACAACTTAATAAAGAGATTCGACGTTTGTGTGTTTGAAAGATCCATGATATTATTAGTACGTGGATGATACATGGGTTTTTTATATGTAATTTTTCCAAATAATGTAATTTAGCTATCTAGATTGATTGATCGCTCTCATAACCCCCTACATACTAAATTTCATAAAAATCATTGGAGCCGTTTCAGAGGTTCAGATTACATATATCTATATCATAGCTCTTATAGCCGAGCAATGGTTACGTCACATGAGGGAAATATCGAAGCACATAATCCAACATTTCGACAGTGACATTGTCACGTTTTATCAAAACGGTAAAATTCCAAGATAAGTTATCTTAAGTTTCTCAAATTCTTCAAACGTTGTACACGTCATAATTCATAATTCTAGTAATAAAATACGTCATAATTTATAATTCCTACAACATAAATCATAAGCAATCAAATCGGATCACTGTGCGTTGTAATTCAATTAGAGCGTGACCAGTTTGCATAACCTTCGAGTGTGTTCGATTAGTAAAGTAGTAGAGTACTGATGCTGATACAGTACTACCATATCCTGGCAATCGCTATCACGCTCACACTCGCATCTGACAATATGTATCTCACTCGTGTTTCATACAACCCGCATTTACTATCACAGCCACTGTGAAAAAACGTATTAGATGAAGCGTACATAACCTTTTGAGTCGGTTCTTTTATGCGAGACCTAAACAAAAATATAAAGGACTCCGCGATTTTAGCGTTTGTAAGAGGACTGCGAAAATGTAAAATGTAATAAACAAGGACCGGAATTCTTCATAGCAAAAATCAAAATGTCAGAGGGAATGACCAAATTGTTTTATCGACAATTCCACTTATCGATGTTACGGAATATTTAAATATTATTATATTATAATATTATTATATTATAATATTATTATTATTAATGTTATATTATATATGTATAGGTCAACCAATCGTAATATATTTGGTTCCAATTCATTTTTGTTCACATTTGTGCACTTAATTGCCAGTTACACAACCTACTCAAAACAGTGTGTATATATTATACTTATTTAAAATCCCTTCAATTATTGGTGACTGGAATTAAGTGTTCGAGGTTCTCGTCACTGTCTTGAGTTAAGTGCGTAGGTATCCATGTTATAAAATGAATGGACTATGGCCACTTGTTCCTGGTTTTTAGGAGTAAATCGGTATCTTAATTTATTGAAGATCCATTTATGAGTGGAAAATGATCGATCTACATCTACCTATGTCATGTTAATGACTCATTAAGTGACATGTCATGTTAGTGACTCATTAAGTGACATTTATTTATCGATAGTCGATAAAACACTTTGGTCAAACCCTCTGACAGTTTAATTTTTGCTATGAAGAATTCCGGTCCTTGGTAATAAACTAAAAAAAAAACTCGCTTCTAACAAGATTGTGATTGTTGTGCATAAGCGTCTTGATTCCATAAGAGCCTGACAACACCATAGAGACATCAACTAATACGTTAGATTCATCAACTAAGACGTTAGTTGAATCACTAAATAAATTTGCTGTTGTTACTATCAGCTTTGTTTGATATAGCTTAATCTTAACTATTTTATTCATTTATTGTCAACTAAAAGAACAATCTCTCTAAGTTGGCTCTCATTTTTTTTGAGTGTAGCATTGACATGAATTTGGTCCAGAAATCTCGATGGACACATTCAGGGGAAAGTTCTAGTTGTGTATTACGATTACAGCCAAAAGGAAAACACAAGACCGATCGACGTCCGCCGGAAATTGCCCTACATTCTGTCCAACTGACATGACATCTCTTCAAAAGGTTCACCAAAACCTTTGCTGACTGTACTGTAACCAATCAAAAATAAATGTCTCCAGGAAAAACACTGACTATCAAGATTATAGCCAGCTTTGCCGAATTTCCTTTTAACCGTAAGTTTCAAAGGAAAACCTTTATTTTCAATATCTCTTTTGGAAATCAAACGCCGTGGGCAGAAATGAGTAGGCTTATATTAAAAAAAAAACTTCACACGTTTGTTTGTCTTCTTCTTTTTTTTATAGCGGTTCCGCAGTGATTTCGCCAATGTCAACTGAGTGGAGTATAAATCAGTTAATAAAATAAACCAAAAGTAAAAGCCGGTCATTTTTCAATCGGCCATCTTCTCTCCATGACGGTTTTCGAAGCATGTATTCAATGCCTTTGAACGCTTTTACCAATTATCTATCTTACCCCACACTGGCACACAACAAAGCGCACACGGCTGTTTAGCAGAAAAAAATAAAAAACCTCAGTTTACAATCTTCGATATTTCGAATAAATTATGGATTACTTTTGCTTCCACATCACCGAGTTTATCCAACCCTTTTAGAGCATCCATCCACGACAGGCACATGTGTGCTACATCGCAGCCCTAAAATTGAGTAGAAAAGTTATTTTCGACAATCAGCCGGGGGTAGGCTTTGGGGGTATTACTCGGATAATCGTGGGGGGATATAGTTTCCGCTGGCTGACGGGCAGTTTGTTACAATAGCGGTGTTAGTTGGAAGTATTTGGACAATGGTGGTTAGTTTTCTTATTTTAGTGAAAGCTTGGACATGCACGACATGCGTAGGGTGTTTTCTTTTAATGATTATACACGTTAAATACAATGGACGGACGTTTGGTTATAACCTTAGCAACTTATTTTAGTTAAAGACATTCCATTTTGCAAATTGTGGTTACTGGATTATCAACAACTTTTTTCAAGTTGTAATTCTGTAGCTCTAGCCCACTCTGGGATTACAGACGTGAAGGTATGTACATTCCATTTTGAGCATTACGTTACAATACTGCCTCACTGACTCTAATGTGAGTAACGCTCGCATATGTTACATTACAGGCGAATGCAAACGATAGCTCGTATTCACTTGACAGTAATGGCTGCAGAGTTAAAAGCAATACGATAACATTTCAAAGGCAAGATGGTTTTACCAAGTAACAGCCCGTTCACACAGAGTCTCCGTATTTACGGTACCCGTTTTAACGGATACAACAAAAAATGATGCTTTGTTCACACATAGGCACCGTATAGCGTTCAACGTATCCGTCATTAACTGAGAGCCCGTTCACATATTCTCCGTACCGCACCCCACACACAGTTTATATCCAGTAAAAACGTACGGATACATGACGGATACGTATTCCGTTCATCCAGTATTCGATAACAAAACGGAATGTCATAATTTAGCGGACCGACATTTTTTACTGTATACTGAATACTGTGTCATATGTGAAGTCGCTCATACAACTCCATACGCCATCAATGAAAAAACGTATACGATAAAACGGGTACCGTAAATACGGAGACTCTGTGTGAACGAGCTGTAACATAGAACCCCTGAATGAAAATGACGCACATGTAATATCACTTTGTTACCTACTTGTGTATGCTTATACTCACGTTATCAAAGCTAAAGGGCAATTAGGAATAGATACGTGGGTCATACGCAGTTAGGTTCGCGTCTTTCCTGTGGACATACCCGAAGTTAACGTGTTTAAGGCCTAATTTTCTAGCTGAACCCATATCCGCATATACGGCGTCAGGTCTACTTTGGCCCGATCAGATAAAAACATAATAATATCTTATATGCACACAACTTTAACTATTGGCCACAGGAGAGACAACTTTTGTTTTTTGTGTGCGTTTGATCCACGTGCCTTCCTCCATCTTTGATACCGCAATGGTGTACCTTAGCACGCGATTGCCTTATTTCAGCAGGCTACATTGTCGGAACGTCAAATTCCAGCATTATACCGAGAACAATGTATGTGTGTCGCGACATGAAAAAACCGCGTTAGCATTTGATTGTAGGGTATTGTTGCGGCGCGGTATTGTCTGAGTACGACACGCCGTTATTTAGGCGTATTTCCTTGGCCTATAATCTTTTTTAAATGATCTGCTGAACACGGCAACATAATAGATGGTATCTGGTAAACGGCATAAACTACTGGCAATTTGATTCATTCTGCTATAGAACTTGTTTAAAGATGCCGAATGTTATGATCATTCAGAGAGTATGTCAAAACCAAAGACCGCCCGTGACGAAACCAAAGGACGCGTGGAATTAGTTTTATTTATAAGAGGGGGCCAAACGAGCTATTGGGTCACCTGATGTGAAGTGATCATCGCTTCCCATCGACACCTGCAACACCAGGAGAGGTTACAACACCAGGTTACCGGCCCTTGAAAAAGTCGTTAATGTCTAAAGCGTATTATAGGATCGAGGACTATACTCGTATAATAGACAAAAATGCTTGGCCTAAACCCGAAACTTAATCAATAATATATATTTTTTCAAATTCAAAAGCTTTATTTTGTCTATGGGACACCGTTGATGTAGGAAAACATATAAATCTTATGTGGTCATCTTGCACCGTCTTATATACACATAAGTAGGTGTTCTTTTTTTCCTTTTGGTGTGTTTTCCTGCGGAAACTACGCAGGATATTTGAAATATTTTTTAATTTCCTATTTATAGATTTATATAATGCTAGACTAAGTAGTACCATTGTAATATTAAATATATTTAAAAAAATTACTGACTGCTGAGTTTCGTGCGGCCTACTTACTGAATAAATGTCTTTATCTTATCTTTATCTTGAGAAAAAAGTCTGCTCCTCTCTTGAAGGCCCAAAACATTTCTAAGTTTTTTTCATCATTTTTCATTTTGAACGATCATTTAGGATTTATAACGATATAAACGTGGTTAACAACAACAGTCATTTGTTTTAAAGCTTGCTTTTATATATATATATAAATAAAATCGTTGGTTTGATGCGACATGATCCTCCAGTCACTAATCCTATTCGCGTTGCCGGTAGTCATAGTTTTTCTTATGGCACCGAGAAGGCAAACGAGCGCACAGACCATCTGATGGTAAGTGGGATCTGTGACCCATAAACATTTCGTCGGTGATACTGCAAATTTGCGTAACTAACCAATTAATGACAGAGCAAAATAAACCTTAATCTCTTATTAATAAGGTGCATTTTGCTCCTTATTTAAAATGTTACTTACGCGGTTTTGCAGTTTCACCGAGGATTTGCTATCTAAAGACTACACCATCCTAAGGCCGTAAATGTATGTGATATTCACATAATAGGAATGTACAAAGGCGAACTTATGCCTCATCCTCAAAACCAAAACAACCATGCAAACCCTGTGGCATGTCACATGAATCAAATCAAAGACATTGAATCATCTCGTCTATCAACACTTCACCAATAAACTATTTTGTTTCCTTGCAGAATAGCAAATCTGTTGCAGTACCCAAGATACAGCGCATGAGAATATTCCAGAAAGAGAACGCAGTCGCATATAGGGTTGCCAGGTGTGCGGCTTTTTACAGCAGTATCTTGCCAAACATATACAAGTCCGCGGACACGGACAATTCATTTTTTTTTTAAACTACTGTGTCAGGCTATCAGAGCCAAATGTCCGGCTAAATTTGAAGCTGTGTCCGGCTTTCCTAGTTTTGGGCCTGGCAACAGTGGCAACCCTAGTCGGACAATAATCTGGGCCCACGCTGGGTCCGACTCAATCGCTGATTCAATTTATTACATTTTATATAATATATCGAAGTTCGTTGAACGTTATAATAGTAAATATGAAAGACGATGAAAGGTAGACACTGTTATTGAAGAACTATTGTAGGATTGCATTTGTAGTGTAGAATACACACACATTACCAAAAATACTTATTCGTTCAAGGTATAAGTTCGCCTTTGTACCAACATATCTATTTTATATTATTCTAATTAGCATTTTTGAAAATAAAGTGTTTATATATTATATACTTACTCACAAATATTTAATTACGGTGCCCATAAATATTTTTATTTAACATAATAAATATAATGTATATTAAAGTTTAAGATGTTACTTGGAGAGAAAATACCTACTCTATAGCCGAACAATTGTCCTCACGTGTGATATCTATAGACAAATTTCACTAATAAATTCATGGTGATTGTCCATAAATAACTTGAAATTGGTGAAATACATCTTAACAGGAGTGAAAGCCATTAATTAAGAAAATAATGATAAAAATGTTACTTGCAATCCTCATAATATTCTCACATTCTTAACACGTTCACTGTCCGAGCTTCATATGTGGTGCAGTCACGTAGCGTATGTGCTTCAAAATGCGACTCATATGGGGTACGGACGGTGACCGTATTAAACACATACGTAACTGCATCTTGCTATAATATTGTGGTAATTTTGAAAAGTCCAATATCAGAATGCTGAAGCTTACAAAAAACATCACAACTTACAATTTCTTGTTCCAACATGTCTTTCATCAAAATCATTATCAATATCACCTCTGACAAAAGCGGTCGCCATGGGGCAAATCGAGAGATTTAACCTAATTTAAAAAATATCAGCTACCGCCTGTTGTTTACGTGTATAATTTATAACTGACGGTACTTTATTTTTTGGTAAGTTTTCTAAAATTGAATCCTAGCTAGATCGATTCATCGCCTCAAAACCCCCTGAATACTAAATTTCATGAAAATTGTTGGAGCCGTTTCCGAGATTTAGATTACATACCTATATGTATAAAATAACTGCTCGTTTAAAGGTATTACAGATGTAGTGCATAATTGTTTTCCTTCGTATTTTGTCGGAAACGTTCGTATCTGTCATGCTTCTTCATTCAACCTCAGTACTTTTGTACTGTGACCAACTGAAATAGCAAGACACGTTCGTACGTTTCCGTGAAAAGACCAAGGAAAACAATTATGCACTACATCTGTAGATTGTTCTGTTTCTCTGTAATGTTTATTGTTTTTGTTTGGTGTACAATAAAGTGTTTTGTATTGCGTATAACTTAACTATGTAAATTACCTACTTCTATAGGCGTTTTTTTTCTTAATAACAATTCCCATGTGAAACTTTCAACGCTAATTCGAATCTAAACCTCATTTATAAAAATCAGATCATAATTATGAAAAAACTATATTACTCGCGATTTCGTCCCGATAAAAGCAATTTGATTACGTCATGTTCTCGGGATTATCTAAATTTCCAGGACATAATTTTAGTGTTAGTTCAGTAAAACATAACAACAATCGTGGTAAAATGGGCTTGTTGTGTAAAAAAAACAAGTCCATCCATAGCTTAACTTGAAAACACAGAAAATATTTGTATTTTTGTATGTTTTGGTTCGATTTCAAAAATTATTTAACCATTATAATGCTACATTATCCCTGAGTAACATAGGCTATGTTTTAATTTTCTGCGTGGAGATAGTCGCGGGCAGCAGCTAGAATTAAATAACCCTTCTTTGGCTAGTCGGGTAAAAAACAAATACCACAGAATCAACATTTTTTTCACAAAACAAATGCTAACATCGACCGTTAAAGCATCAATCAAATTTCCCTTAACCAACTGGAACTCGGTTTAGCGTAATAAAAGCAAGCCGAACCTCCCGAGGCACGCAGCGTCCTCCGGAGTTTGTTTCAATATTTATCCTGTGGGATCGACGGGTTTACGAGTCACTCGGCATAATAAAACGGAAAGCAACAATGTCTGCGATGCGTTATTATGCAGGATTATAACGCAGGAGGCAGGTTATCGAATTGACTTGACCGAACAAGCCTTTCAATTCGTCGAAGAATCCAGTCTCCAGTACGCTCACATCCCCAGACAAGCGTAGTTGCGTTTTAATTCGGAAAAGGCATAATTATCCTTTAATAAAACTTTGTGCCCGTAATAGTATAGCAATTGTTGATATCTGATTTTTTATTTGACCCAACAGGTTTTTTTTTGTATGAAAACTTTTTAAGTTTTATATTTATAGATTCTCCTCCTCAAATTGGCCTAGTTTTATGTTCAGCTGACGAGGCTTTCGAAAATTAAACTGGAAATAGATATATTTGTATAGGCGAGCTATTAGTATTTTTTGTGGACATCTTTTATTGGCTTACTGTTTTGTATCATGTTGAACTTGTTTTTATAAAATGTATTGCTGTTGATGCCCCAAATATATAAAATAAATAAATAAATTACTTTATTTCCCGGCGTTCGTACCGAAGTCAAAGTACACTTAAATATTATTCGTATGGTTTGACGAGACCACTCAAGCTCGTGGTATCCATCATCAGATTTTACTAAAAACAACCCCTGGAAAGGAACCAAGTCTTCGAAATAGACTCGTTTGTATGAAAAACGCACTCTGACCCGTTATATATGCCCCTGAGTGTATGTATCGAAAGAATCCTCTCATAAATATGTTACGAAGTTCTTATTACACGGCAATAAGGTGCATTAGGACATATTTTTGAAATGTGACTTGACTATAACATCAGGTGTCATGTCATGACAACCGTGTGATCGTATGCTTTCTGCATAAATACTCGTAATAAGCATCTGTCGCTATTATACCGGCATATATGGGCAAAAGGACCTGGTGACCTTTGTACCCGTTCCATTCCTCATTAAGGGGCTTATCATTCGACCCTGGCAACTCCCTAATGCCGGCAAAGCCTCGCGACTATTTCCGAGCCGGACAACTTTTCGTAAGTTTTCCAAGCAATTCCGCTAAGTAAGTAAATCCAATAAGGACGGATAATCATATTGTTTTCGGTACCGTATTACAGCTCGCCGCGTCTCGGACAATTTTAAGGAGAAACGTGGAAGGTTTTATTGTTTACTAGCGCCCGGACCCGGCTTTGTACGAGTCAAATATCAATATATCAAATATTACATACATACTGTAGCGTTACCGCTACAAAATCGCTTCAAATTCGCGCGTTTATTTTGTTTATTTTTTAGGTGTCGAACTCCTTTGTGTGTTAGAGTTGCTGGCCTGCGTTGTTGATGGTTTCGATTATTATTTTAAAATTTTGAATGTTTTGTCAGATTGTTCGGCATGGATGTAAGATGTTTCTTTTTGACATTGGTGCTTCAGTCTCGTAACCGAAGGGATATATTTTTTGTTCTCGACTTCGTACATTTGCAATTACAAGTACAATTGCAGTTTTAACAGTGACGTAGTTCGCATAGTTGGGTGCACGGTCACTCTATCTGCTGAGCGAAAGGAAGGAACTTCCTAGTGGTATTCGCACCAAATAATACCGGCTTGATCCGGGTAAGTTGATATTTATTAAGATCTTTCCCCGCTACGCCCCGTTCTGTTTGTCTTGTTGTTCGTTACTCATTAGATCTTTTTATTCTAGTCCACCTACCCCCTGAAGAAGTAGTCCATTAAACAGCTTCGGACGATTATTGGGCAATCACACGCGTATAGCGAAACGCATATACTTACAAGCGTTGTGTACAACGCACGCGTGTGACTCCGGAGACTTCGGCTACGAGATCTTTATCTTCACCCTTTTTCAAGATAAGCTTATCATAACTTCTAATTTTTGTTATTTTAAAAAGAAACTACATTCAATATTTTTTATATTTGCGTACATGTTCTGTTTCATTATGATTTAAGCATTTAAATTTCCCATCTTAGGAACTTCGATGCAAAAATACGCGTATTTTTTTAGGGTCCCTTTGATATTAATTGTTGTAGGGTTTTGTTTCTCCAAATTCTAAAAGAGCCCGCGCGATCCATGAACGTTCGTTCTTTCTCGGCCAATATTCGGGAACGGTACTTAAATCATTCTTGAAATACCTTTTTATCTCTAAATTTTTGTGTTAATCCTTAATTTTCGTCTTTTCTAACCTCTAAATTTGTTTGTTAATTTTATATTTTCGTCACTTCACCCAAACCAGTTTCTATTTATTTTTTATACTAATCTTTGTCGCAACTATCTATTTTCGACACTTATAATTTATAAAATAAACTATCTTTAGGTTTTAATTCTTTTTTTTATTTGTATTAAATTTCAACGTTTATCCTAGGCTCAGTCCTAGGATCAGTTAGTGCTCCCTTTTCCCATAGGAGCGTTACAATACATACCTTCACGCCTCTAATCCCAGAGTGGGGTAGGCAGAGCTACAGAATTACCTACAACTTTAAAAACTCGTTGATAATTCTGTTACTACATTTTGCACAAATAGGCTAAGATGTTTACTAGTGTATTAGTGACAGGTTGCAAGCCCATCGCCTAACAGTACTACAAGCCTTTATTCCCTTAGTCGCCTCTTACGACATCCACGGGAAGATATGGAGTGGCACTATTCTAACCCGGCAACCACACGGACAAATATTAGTCGTTGAAATGCGCTCTTTGCGTAGTATGTGTGGTGTGAAACTAATTGATAGAGTAAGAAATGAAAAAATCAGAGAGAAATGTGGAACAAAAGAAAATGTAGTGACTAAGATTGAAAAGGGCATGCTTCGATGGTTCGGTCATTTGGAAAGAATGGATGAAAGAAGATTGACGAAAGAGATATACAGATCGAAAGTGAGTGGAAGGGTCGGAAGGGGCCTTTTTCGAATCAAATCGGAGAAATACTGGAAAAGGGCCGAATCTTAAGTACCCGAGACCGACGTGCATGCATGACTCGATGTATGAATGTGGAAGAAGCGAAAGAAATTTGTCAAGATCGTAGCAAGTGGAAAGAAGTGGTCTCTGCCTACCCCTCTGGGAAACATGCATATAGTTCTTAGCATTCCTGGTTAAATGGTTCAAATAATTGTGAAAACCTCATCGAAATGGATCGAGAAGCTTCTAAAAGATACGCGACTCTTCTAATATTGTAGTGATATAAAATGAACGTTTCGTAATACACTGTTTCATAATGAACATTGTAAAACAAAGTAGCTTTCCATGTCTATATACCGGCTAACTTCTCCTAAACCACGCACGCGAAGTTGTAACGCAGATAACAGATAACTTACGTAAACCGAGGCAAAGCGGGACGGGTCGCTAGTTTTGAACTAAATTGTAACATCAATAAATACCTTGGGACAATCTCATACAAATTCACCTAGCCCCAAACTAAGCTCTAGGCTTATACTACCTATATTGGTACTAGGCAACGATAAACTGACTTATATATAGATCAGTACATATGGTTGCTCCTTTAGAAAAAACTCGTATCTGATATTACGAGATGTACGAGTTTGAACTTAATACCCTTCAATTTTAAGTTTAAAATCGTACGTCACGAAATGTGAGATACGAGATTTTTTCAAAGTAAAGTCGATATACCCAAGACTCAGGAACAAATACTCGCACTCATCACACAAATATTTGCCCGTACCGGGGATCGAACCCAGGACCGCTAGCTTCGTAGGCAGGGTCACTGCCGACTAGGTTGTCGCGTCGTCGAACTATAGTCTATCTGTTTAGGTACTTAAATAAATGTAAACAAAAAAATCACGTGACATAGTTGGTCAGCCAATAGGAGGCGAACATTGATACGTCAACGCTCGACGGAACAGTTTTGATTGGCTAATATCCAGAACCACGTGATTTTTTTGTTTACATTTATTTAAGTACCTAAACAGATAGACTATAGTATGTCCCTTGCCTTTTCTCTTCGTGATACATTTTATATTTCCTGTTTCAAGAGCTGTTAACAATCGTACCATCAACTGAAAAACGTAACACATATTCCTAGCTTTGTTCGTTCTTCACCGTAGGCTTTGTTTTCCTCATCTTGTGCATGTGAACAAAAAATTCAAGATTGGTCCAGTTTTGGAAGAGCAATCGGGGTATTACAAAAGCTCGCGCGGTCATGCTCAGGCTATCCCTTTCGTAAGCTATAGCTCGCGAAAGAGAACAGCCGTGTTCCCCTTTATGCTAAAAGAACTGGATATTTAGTTCAAGACGAACGGGACACTTGACATTTCTTGTTACAGCTTTAATAAGGTACTTAAATAATGAGGGCATGCTTGTACGGTCCTGCCGTAATTTTCAAAGAGAAAGCGAGTGATCATTTCGGTGATACTCAGTTATAGCCAAGAGTCAGGCATTATACGCCTATTTATTCAGTACAATTCAATTAAGATTTGGTACTGGTACGTGTCTACCATAAAATAATACCAAATCTGAAAAAAAACCAGCACCCAGCTATAAGTTATGATTTTATTTTTCAAAATGGTAGGTATTGTTACTGTAGTCGCTTCGCATGCTTTTTAGGTAAATTTTACGTGTAACTGTCTCAATTATTTGTGTCTACTCATGCTGTAAACTGACTTACAGGATTCAAAGACACAACCTTCGTCTGGTTTCGGAAATGAGGATTGTAATTTTCTTACAAAATCTTCCACAAATATTTGTTCATTTCAGAAAATTTAGTTCGTTCCTGATGTCAAAGATTGTAAAACCAGGTTAGTGTTGTTACTGCAGCCCAGTAAAACAGTTTTGGCAGTATACGGGCAATGCATACACGGGAACCGACGCTAAAACTACGTGCCAACTTAGTGTAGCGCTAACTGGGACAGCGATAAATTCGTCCGGTACATGAGAAGCGAAAAGGCACTACGTTTTTGCTGACGACATAGTTAATACAGATTTAGAGACACTTTTAGAACTGTTCAGATATCTACACAACAGTTTTTTTCTGGGCTTAACATCGTTAGCTGAAACAAGAACCATATAACCAGCTTACGAGTACGTTTGATAGAATTGCGAGACTGAGATGATACTTTATAAATTGTATTGAAAACTAGTCATAATTGAGATGTTCCTCTGATTCCTTTAAGTACAGTCAAGATCATATGGGCATTATAATGATTATCCCTTTAATCCTCGAGCACCACTACACCCAACACCAAGAGGTAGTCATCCCATTCTTATTCATCACCTATGCATCGTCGCAATTTTTGATGAACTGTCTTGGAGGTGCCAAACGAGCTCACAGGCCACCTGATGGCGTAATTGCCAATAAAACAGTTTTTTAGTGGACTTATATCCTTTGAAATCGTAGTTTTAAAGAGTGACCCAGGAGACGTCACCATGGCAACGAGCTACGAAGAAAAGTTGGTTAACCCAAATACACTCACCGATAAAAGGTTTCCCGTCCAGCCTCTTCATCCAGTAGAACCGCTGGCTGTGGGGCTTGTTCTCCCGGTCGTACTGCTCCCACTGCTGCCGGAGGAAGGTGTAGCATACGCAGCAACATCGGACGGTGCCCTCCTCGTCGGTACCCTCGGCCCGGTACCCGTTTGGGGGAGCGTGGGCGCCCAAGAATGGGAAGTAAGGCTCGGTGCTCTGCAACCAAATGTTACCATCAGATTTTGTATGTATTTTACATAGATTGCAACTAGCTTAAGCTGTACAATGTTGCACAGCCAGTGAATGCTGATTTTGCGTTTGCGTTAAGGTTTGTTTCTTTCAGAAGGTTAATGTGTAATAATAGGATACATCATGCCTGGGGGAATCTGGGATGGGTAACTAATTTTTACTACTTAACAGGTATTATGTCAAGAAAAATATAAGTCGTTCCACTTGATGTGTTAATAATAATAGTTGCCTGTAGAAAAATAATGGTTCCTCATAATACTATGAACGAATATACAATCCACTGAAGCAATTAACGGATGAAATTATATAGGTAGGTACGTTCAATATCACGTTTCAAACTGTCATATCTGTTTTTCGCCAGCAAAAGATTTAAACATAAAGCATCCATCTCTTTCGCACCAGTCTCATGAGGACATGAGAAATGCATTACCGGTATAAAAACCAGCGCTAAGCCGGCAGCATGATCGAAAGATAAATTATCCGTCGGTGCATTTTTCCGTACCTAGTCTAAATCTAGTATCTAAGAAACCGAAGCAAGAGACACGATGAAGCCAGTACTGTGTTGCATCATTCGGTGTACAGTAGGCTAAAAGAGGATGCATTCTGAGAATGTTTACTAACTATACAAATAAATATAAATGTATGGATTGACATACTCAAACGCTTACATCAATCTTATACAAATTCTTTGTTTCTTGCAGTTGTTAACGTTCTTCTCTAACCCCGCTGATATAATTCGCTGTCATCAGTCCAAACATAAAGGACGTAACGGTACAACTTGACCGACGGCTGTATGACTCAGTACAGCAGGGTGGGCGACATACCGACAGGTCAATTCTTTCTCGAAGACGGACGTGCCACGGTAAACATACCGGTTACTTGGTAATGAGGAGTTAAAAACATTTTCAACATAAGTGGAAAATAGCGTTCACAGTGGTCAAATTGTTTAGACCTTCTTGGGTTGCCGTCGGTCAATCGAAGTCATAAATATTTACGCGCTCCTATGCGACTAACAATAAGGTCTATGTAAATACTTGGCGCGATAGCCGTAAGATTAGTGCTTTTGACTGTTCATGGACGGATGTGACCGCTTTCCATTGGGTAACCCGAATGCATGTTTGCCTCTCTCTCATTTCTTAAAGCAAAATTTTGCTAACCGAATAAGTTTCTTTGGATCGGTTAAAAAATCAACAAAGTCATGAAAACCTCGCTTGTAACTTTTCCGTTGGAACCCCTGCAAAGAGTAACCTCCGCATCTTATATCTTTCAATGTAAAAATATATAAATAACTAGTTGACGCGGCAAACGTTGTTTTGCCTTATAAAGACAAATAATAAAGACAAATAATTTGCAACAAAATAATATTGCGACTATAAATTGAAATGTAAGCTATCCTATCTTTCAAGTTGGGTACACGGTGTGCAAATCAAATTTAAAATCGGTTCAGTAGTTTAGGAGTTCATCGCGGACAAACAACGTGACACGTAATTTTTATATATATAGATAATAAAAGTATATGATACGCCTATCATTTCTGTACCTTGTCGGTTTCAGTCGTTTCACAATGTTGTATAACATTTGAAACACAACGTTAAAGTGACAAGGTACATAAATTATCAGTTTTTTTTTATCGCATAGGAAGGCAAACGAGCACACAGGCCACCTGATGGTAAGTGGAAACTGGGACCCATAGACATTCGCATTCACAAGACCGCAATCCTAAAACTGCAAATGCGTTGCCAACCCTGAGGACTAAGATGGAATGCCTCTATGCTAGTCATTTCCTTGGCTGTCTCATCCCCAAACCGGAACACAACAATGCGAACACTGCTGCTTGGCGGTAGGTTAATGGATAAGATGGTGGTACAAACCCGGACGGACCCTGCACGAGGTCCTCCCACAAGTAAAAGTTATTTATGCTGTTGACTGTACTGATTATTTTATCGCAACACCTTTCAACGAACGAACGTATCTTGACGGAGAATTTTACTTTCATCGAAAGGCATTTCTCGAAGCAAGAAATACCTTCTTTTTGGCTGTCGCTAGACTAACCTAATAAAGTAATTAATTAATGTTTAAGATATCATAATGATACAAACGATGATGTGATTCAATAAAATGATAGGTTACCTAGTTTTACGATAGCGAAAACAATACGATAAACAATGCCCAGAGCAATATGGGTTTACCGAGTAGAATGGAGCCCAAGGCCTAAAACATAACTTTCTTTTGCGAGCTGTCGGGTAAAAATGTTAAGTCTGTCCCCTGCTTTTAACGAGGCGGGCTCGCTATACGAAAACATACAATTACAGCGGCAAGTTGTAATATGGAGCGGTGGCATAAATCTTCCATTTTTGGTCTCCGGTTTTTGTAAAAGCATTATACTACAGGCCCAAGGGAGATAAAAGATAATTTAATTGCTCTCCGGGTTGAACGACCTCGAAAATTCTTCGTTGATTTCAAAGAGACAGTAAGGTTTACCTTATTTTGGGAGACTTGGAACAATTATTCATACTACAACATTGGGCTCCCTAGCTGCTGGTGAATTATATATTGCGACAGTTTAGATTAATGATGTTTGATGTACATTTCTGGGTATAAACGATGCCAACACGTTGAAAACGGGTTAAAAACACCTATCAGGGGCTTTATTCTAGAAGTTTTTTTTTTTTTTATCTTTATTTAAAGAGCTTTGTCTACAATAGACGATGCCGCTCTATTGGGCAACCTTAAGATACTGCTACATCTCACTTATATTTAACAAAATATAACAATACAGGCGACAGGGGAGAGGGCCCACAGTTGTTTTGCAGGGGTGGGAACTTCATCGTCTGCGAATGCCCGCCAGAACCATGCTATAAAGCGCCCTGGCTTCCCTTGAAAGCGGAAACGCCAGTATGCTGTTGCACCCCCCACCTGCATTATATTACAATATGTGTTTAACATTTTTCATTTTTATAAATAAAAAAAATTAAAAAAGAAATAATTATAAATATGTCTTAAAGGGATATCGTATTCTTAATGAACGATCAGGTTCTTTTTTTCAGTTTCTCTGCGATAATCTAGTGCAGTCACGATGAATATATTCAACAATAAACCTATATCTGAGCCCTATTTATTTTTAGAAATATATGTCGAAACATTAGAAAAGAAAAATAGCACCCATAGTGTTTTTGCTGTACTGATAATGGTTTCTGATGACAATGATTATCATGGATTCAAAAAAAAACATGTTAAATTGTAGTCTAAAAAATGGTATAGGTACATAATATAAAACGAATTGTACAGAAAAAGTAAGAATATCGATATCGACATCATGAATATTTTTACCCATCCCTAACAACTTGACAGTTACCATTTTGCACCTCCGATAGCGGGGTGTACCCGGGTGGATTTCAAAAACCGGCGAAAAGTTACGTTTTGGTCTTTATAAAAAAAACTAGTAAGTTCCAAGCGCCGTAACTTTTTTATTCATTGGCTATTAAATTTATATAAATGGTGCTTCAACCAAAATCTCCGGTAAGTAAATAGTTTTTTTGGAATAAAATGGTTCTTGGGTCAAAAATCATCACCGTCTAGCAAAAAAATTCAAAACTTTATATTAAGTAGTAAAAACATCACGTTCGCAATGTACGATTCCATTTTTTTTTTCATATATAGTCTTTCTACGTTGTCTTTTTACATATAAAAAAATATACAATTATTGCTTCATCAAGTAAGTACAAATAAAAATATTACAAATTTTAGTACCAATATTCGTCAACACCGTCAGCGTAATATAAAAGTCGAGGTAGTTTTGGATATGCACGGCAAAATACAGCGCGCGTATCCCCTCCCGCTCCCTCAGTTCGGTTCTAACAGCGAAAGTGAGTGGACGTTTACGCAAGCGCGCGCCGAACAGAAAAAAACAGAAAATTGTTTTTAGAAAAGTTAATTAGCATTAAACTGCGTCATAACCATCCAGGAGTAGTTTAAAGTAAGTACTTGTATGATATTAAAACTAATTATCTACGAACACGTGATCCCAAATGAAGATACTGACGTGGCATTGCTTTGCTATTTTAACATTCGGTGTTCTAGAATAATCTACAAAAAACGTGCAAATTGTCAACACCATACTCGTCATCACCGGTTTTCAAGCAATGGCCGGTTATGATTCCATATGTATGGTGATGACGATTTTCTTGATTTGTTTGTTTGTTTTTGCGTACTGCGCACTACGAGTAGTAAATCTTCAACAAATAAATATATTAAATGTTTGTTGAAGACGTACACGCTTGGAAAATAAAATTATATTAAGTTCAGACGTAAAAATAATATTTAGAAAAGGTTTATCAATGGATCGTTTTCTTCTTTTCAGATTGTCGAAAAGCTTATAATAAATATATAATATATTAAACATGAAACTAATATATTATGTCCTAGTAATAGACACAAATCGCTACACGTCAAACCTAAAATTATTCACTAATGTTTTGGAAAATTATAAAGTAATGGTTGCCAGTTTGCCACATACGTGGGTGGTATTTGTAAAGCCCTGTGTGAAGATTCTGAAAATATGATTATTCACAGAATATATGAACAAAAATCATGTTTCACATATTTTTCCGTTTACATTGACAAAAAAGGGACAATAAAAAATTTGCGTGAGCTGTGTCGGGATATGTATGGTGAAATGATTATTGACAATCTGATCATGTGGTCCCTCGCTTCGAATAATTTGAGAGAATTATTGTAATGCCATATTTGTGTTTTCCCAAACATTCCGTACTTAATGCTCGTAGATTTTGTGATGGTCATGTAAATTATAGACACTAATGAGAGATGATGTGTATGTTACTGATTTAGCTGAAATTGGTTGTTCTTACAATACAATAAGATGGCGACTTGTTTTTAATTTAGGGGCAGTAACTTTCCTACATAAGGAAAACGTTTAGTTGAAAATTATAATTCCAATGGTAACTGTCTATCAGGTATTCACTGAATATTTCATTCATGAATCTTTGGAGTAATATCTATTTCGTAATTAATGGATATTTTTTTCAGATTATCACTATGAGTAAAAGAAAAGAAAGTATGGGAGAAATCCATAAAAAGAAACAGAAATTAGCTTTTAGTAAAAGGAGAAGATATGCAACTATGAAACAGGATCCGGAATTGTATGAACTTGTGAAAGAAAAAGAAAAGAAAAGATATAAAAAGAGGAAAGAGAATGGCCAATTTGTATCAATAAATGAAAAAAGTCCTAGAGAACGAAGAATACAGCAAAAAAAATGGCGAGAAGCAGCTAAAAAATATCGAGAAAAAAAGAAGCACGATGCCAAAGTGCCAAATCTTGTCATAGAACCAGTATTCATTAATCCAGATGATTGTAATGAAACTAATATAATCAACAATCAGGATCAAAGCCCAATAAACGACCACCTCGGAGAATTGAATTGTAACTGCTCAGCAAAAATGAAAAGAATTCGTTATTTAGAAAGCAAGAGACGAAAGGAATTATTGAAAATTATCATGGATTTAAAAAGAGAAAACTCACGTCTGAAACAGAAACCACGTAGTCAAAAATCAAACGAGAACAAAGAAAATATCAAAAGTATTATTGACTTAAAAAAAATAAAAGCAAAAAAACACAATTCACCAGTAGAAATGAAAGAAAAATTGATTAAAGACTTTTATACTGATGATGCTAATAGTACAATTTGTTCAGGGAAAAAACAGTTTATAACACGATTTAAAGTGCAAAAGCAGAGAAGATATCTTAGAAGTACAATAAAAGATTTGCACTCGAAGTTTTTAAAGCAGCACAAAGTAAATGTTAGTTACGCTTCGTTCTGGAGAAGTCGTCCATTTTGGGTATTGCCGCCCACAGCTGCACAAAGAGACACGTGTTTGTGCACGGTACACGCAAATATTGATCTCAAGTTGGAATCTTTGTGCAAGGCAGGAGTTGTTCAAGAAAAAAACTTTGAAGAACTGCTGAACAACCTTTGTTGCTCAAAATATGAAGAGAAATGCCTAAAAAGGGAATGTGATTCATGCAAACACAAAGTTCTTCACTACAACGACTTCTTGAATGATGAAGAGATCATATTCTCGAAATGGACCCGCTCTCGAGAGTCAGTTACAGTTAAAACAGGACCAAAATCCGTTACAATCACTAGAAAAGAAGAAATCAAAATGAAGCCCCTTGAAATCATCAATGAATTGCATTCAGACTTGACGCCGTTTTTTGAACATTGCTTTTTGATCCAAGCACAATATAACAATTTGAAGGCCTTAAAAAAATCTTTGACTGTCAACTGTGCTGTTATACATATCGATTTTTCGGAAAATTATGCCTTAAAAGCCACCAACGAAGTTCAATCACTGCATTTTGGTGGGAGCCGCAAAGAACTTTGTCTCCATACTGCCGTTGTATATGCCTTTGATTTTCAAATCAGCGATGTAAAGCCAACATCAGTCTGCACCGTTAGCGAATGTTTAAAACACGACGCTACAGCGGTTTGGGCACACCTAATACCACTCATAAACAAAGCTACCGAAATGAATCCATTCTTAAACATATTACATTTTCAATCTGACTCACCCACATCTCAATACCGAAATAAATATATGTTCCATATAATGACACTGTACGATAAACAAACGCAGTGGACTGTAGAACTATTCTAGATGTCTTGCATGCATCTCTTACCTTGTGGTGGCTTCATTCGACTTTACCTAGGGCCCTGGTTATATCCTGGCTTCTGACACACAATCTGCTCAGGAGTACTCCAACCACAAACAACAGCACATAGACGCTTGCAAGCATTAAACAATATGTAATTTTTAAGAGTAGATCTCGAGAACGTGACCGAACTCAATCATTCAAAAAAACGGAAGTCGCCATTACGGAAATACGTCATATGGCAAAACGATTGAAAAGCGTTCCTAATCACGCATACAAAACTATATACTAAATTACTATACATACCGGCCGCCTTAGAGTCACTATCTCTAAAAAATAATGGACGGTAACTAAAACTACTAACCTAACATCCTAACTCTAACATGAAGATGAGTCCGGGAGCGGACAGATCTTCACTACAGCGCGCCGGACCACGCCGTGTGCTGTGCGCACCGTGACCACGCGCACCACGCCGTCGGCGCCGGGATGCGTCTCCGCGATAACTCCGAGTCGCCACTGCATCGGCGGCGTGTTGTCCTCCACGAGAACCACTACCGAGCCGACCATAACATTATCCTTAGACACTTGCCACTTGGGTCGCTGCTGCAAAGTGTGCAGATATTCTCTGCTCCAGCGTTTCCAATAGTGCTGAATCATGTTAGTTAACAGTTGCCACCTAGTTAACCTATTAACGTTTGTTTCCGTCAGGATCGGTTCCGGAATAGCCACGAGCGGCTGCCCTATAATAAAATGCCCGGGTGTCAGCGCTTGCGGATCACTCGGGTCGCTACTCAGAGGACAGATCGGCCTCGAGTTCAATATCGCCTCGATCTGACACACGATCGTATGAAATTCTTCGTAAGATAACGTCTGTTGTCCTACTACGCGTTTTAGGTGATATTTAAAACTACGCACTTGTCTCTCCCACAAACCTCCCATATGTGGGGCATAAGGGGGATTAAAATGAAATTGATTTTTTTGATTAACGCACTCACGATTAACCTTAGTCTTAAATTCATCCGTTTTGCATAGCTCATGGAACTCCGACAATATTTTGTTCGCCTTAACAAAGTTACGGCCACAATCGCTATACAAATCTGTACAAAGGCCTCGACGACTGCAGAACCTTTTCAGAGCTCCTATGAAAGCTTCAGCGGTCAACGCATTGACCATCTCTAAATGCACAGCTCGAGTTTGTCCGCAGATAAAAACACAAACCCAAAACTTAGTTAATTTGGAATTACGTTGTCGACTTAATTTAATAAAAAAATGACCACAATAGTCGATGCCAACCTTCAAAAATGCACGACATTGTTCTACACGAAATGTTGGTAAGTCACCCATCATGGGTGTTATGTTTTTAGGTTTATTCCTAAAACAAATGACACATTGAAACACTCTACTTTTGATAACACTTCGAGCTGACAAAATCCAGTACTTCTGTTGTAACAGATACTGCAACGTTTGAGGACCGACATGCAAATTAATTTTATGAAAATAATCCACGATAAGAACCGTCAATCGACTCCTTTTAGGAAGAATCAGTTGATGTTTTGAATCAAAATCCAAAGAAGATTTCGACAGCCGCCCGCCAACACGTAATAAGCCGGCCCCATCAACAAATGGCCTCAGGCGCTGAACAGCTGTTAAACACGGTTTATTATTTTTTAAACAATCAAACACATCGCTAAATTCAATTCGTTGCACAACTCTAACAAGATGCAATAACGCGTTGTTTAACTCCGGGACAGAAATAAAATTTGATTTGGTTTTGACAACATTCAAACAATTACCTTTAAAACGTAAACACCAAGCAGTCACTTTCAAAAGTTTAGTCAAGTCTGAGTACCTATTGATTAAATCCGTACAATCAGCAAATGAAGAAAACGATTTCACGGGGCGCTTTTCTCCGTTAACTACGTCAATGTCTACGTCAAACACATCAGACCTAGACACGGACGTAGGCCACTCATAATCAGGCTGCGACAGCCACTGAGGACCTCGCCACCACAACTCATGCTGTACTAGCTGCGACGGCAACACTCCGCGCGACGCGCAATCAGCCGGCTTGTATGCTGATGGTACGTGAAACCAGTTCTCAGGGGAAACATTACTCTGGCATTCACTTGCCCTATTAGCCACGAAAGTCTTGTACTCATACGAAAGTCCTTTGATCCATGCTAACGCTATTGTGGAGTCAGTCCACGCACAAATCCTATCGATTTTGAACTTTCCCTCATAAACAGACAATACATATTTCAATAACCGGGATATGATCACAGCGCCACACAACTCAAGACGCGGAAGGCTAATACGCTTAAGAGGGCTAACGCGTGACTTCGAAATTAACAGGTGAGTATTCCACACACCATCTCCTGTAAAAACACGCAGGTACACAACACCTGCAAAACCTAACTCGGAACTATCAGAGAACGCATGAAGTTCGGCTTTCACAAAGTCCTTCAAAATAAACCGATCTATCGAAACATTCGATACAAGCGATAGCTCACCAATATATCGCAACCATACATGTTGCAGGTCATTAGGTAGAGGCTCGTCCCAAGTTACACCTAAAACCCACAATTTTTGCATCAAACACTTCGCAAATAGTGTAATTGGACATAACCATCCCAACGGGTCATAACACTTGGCGATCTGTGACAACACTGCTCTCTTCGTGCACTCCTGACTACCAGGCGAAAAATTGTAAATAAACTGGTCGCTCTGCGGTTTCCACTGCACACCCAAGACTTTGATGACACCTTCATCATCAGCGGCTGAAAACGACACACAAGTTTCCTTGTCGCAATCTGGAACGTCATCAAGAAGAGAGGGGACGTTACTAGCCCATTTACGTACGGAAAAACCACCCGCAGCACACAACTGTACCAGCTCGTTCTTCAGCTCTCGCGCAGAATCCAGCCCCGTCGCACCGCTGACCACGTCATCGACGAACACATCGTTGATGAGTACAGCGGCCGCGCGCGGGTACTTCTGCTTCTCATCAGTGGCCAACTGCTGCAGCGTCCGTATCGCGAGATACGGCGCTGAGGAAAGACCATAAGTGACGGTACGCAGCCTAAACTCTTTTACTGGGTCAGAGGGACACTCACGCCACAAAATACGCTGATAATCACGATCCTTTTCGTGCACTAGAATACCACGAAACATCTGTTTAATGTCGGTAATAAATACGACATCATGCAGTCGGAAATTAAGCATAATTTTCTCAATATTCTGCTGAAGCTTTGGACCAACCAGGAGTTCATCGTTAATGGCTACACCGTTACTCGACTTCATTGAACCATCGAACACGACACGCAGCTTCGTCGTTGAACTTGATTCCTTTATAACACAATGATGAGCGATGTAAAATGGCTTCGAGTCACTTTCTGAATGATGTTCCACAAGCTCCATGTGTCCTGCCTCTAAATAATCCTTCAGAAAATCGGAATACGAATGCTTTAAGGAATAGTCACGAGCGAGCCGTCTCTCAAGAGAATGAAGACGCGACAGAGCAATATCTCGAGATTCACCGAGGTTTGGTCGATCAGTTTTAAACGGGAGTCGAACCACGTACCTACCCGTCTCGTCTCGATGGTGACCATTACCAAAAATATATTCGCAACGCATCTCTTCAACACTAAGAGGAGGCGCGCGCGTCGGCTCTGACTCTACTTCCCAAAACTTCTTCAAAATAACATCGAGGCTTTCCTCAGATGTCACCGAAGCGAAGGAAACGCTTTCAAGGGACTTTAGGCTCTTGCCGGAAGTTCCGCCCATCACAAGCCACCCGAACACACTATTGATGGCAGACGGAAAGCTGTCACGACCTAAAATACGCCCGTCACGTAATAACTGCGGATATATCTCCGCTCCTAATAGTATATCTATCCCAGCAGGGCGATAAAATTTAGGATCAGCAAATTTTAAATTGTCCAAATGTGACCACTTGTCACGAGGTAAAATCGAACTAGGTAAATAACTAGTGATTTTATTTAATACTAAACACTGAACAAAAAATTCATCATCACTGTCAGTAGGTAAGATCATACACGAAACAACACTTTTCGCCTTACCCACATCAGACATACCGAGACCACTGACCGGCACACACACACGCCGACGCGGTAAATCTAGACAGCTAGCGAATTTAGACGTCATAAACGACGACTGAGAACCGGGGTCCAATAGCACGCGAGCAATGTGCGTGCCGCCATCACTACGGCGCACGCGCACTACGCAGGTCGACAGCAGCGCGGCCGAGCTCACTGAATCAGAGCCCTCCATGGCCGCATGGTTCATCACACCCTGCTGCGTCCGCGATCCAACACTCGCCTCGGACTTACTCCCCTCGGTGCTCGCGCGAGCCACATTGGAGTCACACTTGGCCCCGGACTGGGACCCCTCCTGCCCGTGAGCACCTTCACGCGAAAAATGCAAGAGTTTGTTATGAGGCCTATCACACTTGTCGCATAACGAACCCGACTGACAACCATGCGACGCATGTTTGTCACTAAAACAATTAAAACATAAGCCAAAACGTTTAACTAAATTCATTCTTTTGAATGGGGCTAAGCTCAGAAACTTCGAGCACTTACTCAACGGATGCTCAGCACCACAAGAAATACACACTCGATCGTGGTCGACATGAGTCGCAAAAGAATTCGTGCCCTTAGCCTTACTCGAACCCGCGTGACCACTAGGCTGTGGCTGTGACCTTCGTGAGACCTGGTGAGATGCTTCACACGCATGCATCTGTTTCGTCAGGAATTCCATGAACTTTGCATAAGTCGGATAATCGCGGCCGTCGTCTAACGACAATTCATAACGACGCCTCGTTTCACAATCTATTTTCTTTAAAACAATATGCAACAATAAAAAACACCACTTGTCTGTAGGAAAATTCAATGCCTTTAACGCACCTACATTTTCAATTAAAGTATTTGTCAGGCGTTTCATCCCTTCGATATCAGTATCACTGCGTAATGGCACTAAATTAAGCAGAGCGTCCACATGCTTGTTCGCTATGCGCCGCTTATCAGAGTACCTATCCTCTAACGTTTGCCAAGCAAGATCAAAATTTTCACTCGTTAACGGCAGACACTTAACTAAACTAAATGCTTCGCCTCGCAAACTTGAACGAAGATACTGGAATCTTTCAATGTTCGACAAACACTTGTTATCTTTTATCGTTGAACAATAAAAATCATTAAAGCTATTCCATTCTGAATAATCACCGGAAAATATTTGTAAAGGCAATTTCGGTAATTTAATATTACTTCTATTGTCACTCGAGTGATAACTGTCATCCAACTTACGATCACTAGTTTCTAAATTACGTTTTATGAGTTTCGCATACTTTGCCCGAATGTCATATAATTTAGTAAAAAATGCATCACGTATTTCTTCCTGATCAGCTTCAACGAACTGCTTATGAGATATAAGTTTTTTCTCGATTGACTTTTGAACATCTTCGAACTGCGAGCGAATCATATCTAAGTCACCATAACCGGCTTCCAATTCGTCAAAATGGTTCGTTCTCTCATACTCTAATAGCCGATCCAATTGTTTAGAAATGAATTTTCTATGAAATAACAACTGTTCTATCTCCATTTTAGAGAAAACAATCGTTTACAAAATACCATAAATAACTTACTTACGTGAAAGTTGTAAACAATCCAGTCAAAGGATAATATAACACGGCTCAGTATTATTGATATCACATCACTTCAATACTAATAATTACGGCGACACAACACAATTTAGTCGCGTAATGCTTAGGCGAAAACTCAAATAATTAACCAGTATTACTTTATTTTATACTTGTTCAGTAATTAATATCGAAAATAACGAGGTCACAGTACGCATTAAACACAAAATTAACACTACGTATCGCGTTATTACACCTTTAAACACAACTTTAAAGATAACAATATAATAACCATAAGCGATTAACGTCACAACTTCCCGTTTGACTGACTAAGTCACCTCAATCACTGCAGCGCAGTTACAAGAGTCTACCCTACATTCAAAATATAAAAACTACTTATTTTTGTCGTGTCAAATATCTATCCGTATTTAGATAAATTACACTAAGATTATTCCGTACTAAATAAGTAAATCATGAATCCTGATGCTAACTATCTCAGCTTTTCAATTATTTAGCGAAATACACACACAACGTATTTATTAACTAAATAACGACACACGAAAAGTTCGTGAGCTAACGAACAAAGACTCAAGATGGACGTCGTTTCACACAGTTCAATCGTATCACCAATGACCAAACGCGACGTCAAATTTAGAAATAATGGAATTCTAATTTTAAAATAACTAGTTCCAATTTACTTTCGGATCGTAAGGACCAAATTATGTACGATAAACAAACGCAGTGGACTGTAGAACTATTCTAGATGTCTTGCATGCATCTCTTACCTTGTGGTGGCTTCATTCGACTTTACCTAGGGCCCTGGTTATATCCTGGCTTCTGACACACAATCTGCTCAGGAGTACTCCAACCACAAACAACAGCACATAGACGCTTGCAAGCATTAAACAATATGTAATTTTTAAGAGTAGATCTCGAGAACGTGACCGAACTCAATCATTCAAAAAAACGGAAGTCGCCATTACGGAAATACGTCATATGGCAAAACGATTGAAAAGCGTTCCTAATCACGCATACAAAACTATATACTAAATTACTATACAGACACAATTGTCCAAAGATTATCCACAAATCACCGAACTAACGTGGAACTACACTGAATCTGGGCATGGCAAGGGCGCTGCCGATGGGGTTGGCGCAGTGGTTAAAAGGACGGCTGATGCGGCAGTTAATCATGGTACAGATATAACATCTATTGAAAAAATTTCGAGTGTCGTACAAGCTCGCACCAATATCGCGATTATTGCTGTTAGTGAAACTGATGTGGAAAACAGAGTAAAAATGATTCCTGACCAACTTGAAACATTCAAAGGTACTCTAAAGGTACACCAAGTTTTGTGGGTGCAAAACTGTAACAGGTTGACTCTAAGGACTTCAAGCTGTTTCAAATGCACTTATGGGCAGGTATGCGTACATGGAAAGCATTTAGGTTTCATGCCAATTTCGAGTTCAGGTCGCAAAACCAAGAGCCGGGCTAAAGATAAAGATTATGTCACAACGCTGAGAGCCACAAAGCAATCGATTCACCATCAAAATTTACCATCTACTTCCCGTGATACGAACTTACTTGTAGCTAAGCCCTCAGATATAAAAATACTATCAAACAAGTTAATCACTCTCCAAAAAAGGAAAAATCATTGATTAAGTATATAATAAAATTGAGAACGTGGAAGATATGAGACTGATTAAACAAACAAATATTATATT
The DNA here is from genome assembly GCA_927399475.2 of Acleris emargana. Lineage (NCBI taxonomy): Eukaryota > Metazoa > Arthropoda > Insecta > Lepidoptera > Tortricidae > Acleris > Acleris emargana. Next base: position 16,462,225 of record OV656854.1, read on the forward strand.
CAAGTGATGATAAGTGCACAGTTTATAATATGACTAAGTATAATTGTAACAGATGAAGACGAATAAAAAAGGCAAAAAACAAAAAAAGTACCTAATGAAGAAGAAGAAATGCCATAATATTAGTATAATTTAAATAAGACTGATTCGTAGAAGAAGAGTAAGAAGAAAGATCAAGAAGTATTTAGCAATTATATGATTAAGTGTTGATGGATGAATTCACAGTTTGTAATATGACTAAGTATAATTGTACCTGAAGAAGACGACTAAAAACGTAAAAGTGAAAAAATAAGCTAATGAAGAAGAAGAAAAAAGTACAAATATTGGTGCTATAATATTAGTGTAGTTTAAATAAGAGTGATTCATAGAAGATGAGACAGAAAAAGGATCAGGAAGTGAGATTGATAAATAAAAAGTTTACTTAATACAAGTTAGTTAATATTATGTATGTACTAACAAATGTCAAGATCAGAATACTGATTCAAACTAAATAGATAGTTATTTAATTATGTTACGGATGCCTAAGGCAAGAACGCAAGAAGATTATTATACGAGTATAAAGACAGATGAGAAGAGATCAAAAGTGAGAGATAGAAAAAATACATTATCACTGACAAAAGTGTGACAAAAAATAAAGATAAATAAGAAGTGATTTGTTATTTAGTTTTCAAATAAAAAAATATGTTGATTTTGTTTATCAGGTTATTTATTTTACATCTTTATACCAATAAATAGTCATTACCATACACATGATATCATCACCATCCGTTAAAAAATCATTGCCATACCATAGTCGTCATCACCATCTCACGAATTAATTTTACAAAGGTAATAACTTGGAATATACGCATCAAATGCCTGGCTAAAAATAACTAAATTACTCAATAAACATCCCTCTATGATTAAGGATAGTATTTCTCGCATTTTAATAAATTTAAAAAAATATTTGTTTTTTGTATGGTGAAAATTTTCTTGATGAAATCCACCCACCCATAATACAAGCCTAGAGCTTAAATTGGGACTAGGTCAAATGGTGTGACATTGTCCCCTGATATTCATTTATTTATTTATTCTAATGCCTTTGACATGTTGTCGTAATGTTTTTAACTTAGCCGCCCTTACTGCCAAGTCAATAAGAGCTATCAAAACGTTGACAATACGATAACAAGTCAGAAGCTATATATTTTTCACGAGTAGAATAGAACACAAGCGCCTTTGCTCTACTTTGGTGAGCCTTCTTGTTTCGATTTCGTAGTTACATCCAGATCACCTTATGACCAGATCTTACTGTTATTGGGCTAAGTCATATAAATACAGGATGATTGGTAGCTAGGTGCAAAGCTTTAAGGGGGTGATAGAGCAGCTCATAAGCTATCGATTTAAACCCCATGTACTTTTACTTATGTGATAACCACTGTATATAGGTATATAGATAGTGTATTGTGTAGATAGAATATTAAATTTTATAGTTAATTTATGCTTCACATTTTTTTACCTAGCACAGACTTGCTATCATGTACTAAGGACCCATAATAGCAGGAAGCTATCATTTTAATATTACCAGGAACTCCCACCGACGGCAAATGGTAAGCTAACAGGGCCAGTACCAAGATTATCATTATCCAAGGAGGTATGAGAAAGCCTTATGGTGGCACTTCACTTGGCGTTGCGTATATGGAATATTTGACAGATAATCGCAAAGTGTAAACTTGATCCCTTCGCATTATTACAAGCTGCACGCACATTAATCTTTTGATTTTTATTTAATCATCCTTTCGCAATTTTCTACAATTATTACGCAAATTAAGCGCCTGCTAATCCTGCTATCCAACAGAATGGAAGATTTGACACATTTCCTTGAGGATATAACCTAGTTTAAGTTAGTTAAACTCGTCTCTGACTACGAAATATGTATACAATACATTCAAAATATGGTTTGGCGACCTTGATAAGAGAAATAGAGATCTACGAAACTACTGAACCTACAATTATGAAAAAAATACAAAATACAAATGCTTGTAGATTACAGGAAAACCTATAAAATTATTTAAAAAAACGTATATACGGAACCTTCTCCACGCTAGTTCAACTCGCACTTGGACGGTTTTTTTAATAGTACCTATGCTTTCCAGACAAACGTCATGTCATTTTTTACAGGACGCCTTTTAAAATGATCCTGCTGTCAACAGCGAGATACGCGTTACGTCATTGTTTGTTTTTTAACCAAATAACCAAGTATGTAAACACGCAGTGATGCAGTCTTCATAATATTCATATTCATTTTAAATGACGATCACATTTGATATTTTAGGATCCGATACACAATTTGCACAAATAGGCTAAGATGTGACGTAAGGTGTGATGTGTGTGTAAGTGACGTGAGGTTGCAAGCCCATCGCCTAACAAATGCAAATTGTGGTTACCTACTGAATTGTCAACACCTCTTTAAAGTTGTAATTCTGTAGCTGCCTAGCCCACTCTGGGATTACAGGCGTGAAGGTATGTATGTATGTAGTATTCGATACACATACACAAAGTACGCAACGCCACGTGAAGCGCCGCCATTAAGGGAAAAAACCACCCGCTAATGAGTTTCGACGAAGCAATGACGATGACGTTACTGCGTTTTTATCCTGAGAACCACCGTTATTGATACATTGATCCCACGGTTCGCCTTATTTATTGGTTATGTAAGGATGGCGGGAAAGGTGCGTTAAGGGCCCGTTGTTTGATCAGTAGTTGACACAGCTAATTGTTAAAATTCGAAAAAGGAATGTGTTCGGAGACCTAGCGACACCTGTGAGCAACCTACATGAAGCAGCCACACATCGTCACACGCTACGTCACACATTTGTTCCATACATACCCCTATCCTCGAATTTTATATTAGAACCTTCGCATTATTACAAGCTGCACGCACATTAAGCTTTTGATTTTTATTTAATCATCCTTTCGCAATTTTCTACAATTATTACGCAAATTAAGCGCCTGCTAATCCTGCTATCCAACAGAATGGAAGATTAAACACATTTCCTTGAGGATATAACCTAGTTTAAGTTAGTTTAACTCGTCTCTGACTACGAAATATGTATACAATACATTCAAAATATGGTTTGGCGACCTTGATAAGAGAAATAGAGATACGGGGTTAGGAAAATATAAAGACGAAATGCTATCAATGAAATGAAGGGCACAACGAATTAGTAAGAAGAGGTTTTTATTACGCAAGGAGAAATCACACGAGCACCCAGGCCACCTGGTATCTACAAGGCCTTTCGAAGTAGACAACGAAAATCATTTAAAAAATAAGCGTACAAGAAAAATGATACCTACATTATTGTTTTTAAATAACGAAACGAATGCCAGTGTTTGTTTCCAATCGCATAATAACAAACAATTTGAACAGTCATCAATCAAGCACCAGCCAACAAACCCTGCGCCGTCCTAACTAAACAAGAGTTCGTTAACTTGCTATAAAAATAAACGGTTTAGGGGAAAAACTACTGTGGAATCACATAAGAGTAATTGGAAGTCATTTTACAAGTTACAACGGGCACGTATTATTTCATCGAAACACCTTTCAACGTAAAATTTTAATTTCATCGAAAGGTATTTCTCGCCGCATGGGTATCGCCATATCTGTTTATTTATATTTATATTATGTATTTACGTATATTGATATCTTATATACCCGAATCTTGTATATATTTTATTTAAACAGTTTTTTTTTCAACGCTTTGTTTTTCTTCGCACCGATCTTCTTTTTCTGTTTCGCCTACTGGTTGACTGGTAGAGAATGCCATTGGGCATTAAGTCCGCCATTTGTTCTTTATTGCATGTAGTGCAGTTTTTTTTTTTTGTATTCACATGTCTAACCTAACCTACGTAATTAAACCAATTAATATTTAAGATATCCTTACAAAATCATGGTTTCAACAGAAAATAGCGTTCGATGAAATGAAATTCGATGTAATTATACAATCGATGAAATTAAATTCGATAGAATAAAGGTTACCCATAGACATGTCATTAAAAGTTACTTTAACTTTTTACCCTACGTAAGAGACCATTCTCTAGGCGGTCTTTGTCCAAAAAATGATAAAAATGATGTTGCTAAATGCCAAAAAAAATTACAAATCGTTAAACCTAACTGTTTATTAAGACATTACGGAACGGTAAAATAACGAAGCCACCAAGTTGGTGTCGCAAGATGAGCGACGTAGACGTGGAAGGCCTAAACGGAAGAGGACTACATGGAAGTATTCCTCAGCTAACAAAATGAGGCATCAAGTAGAGACTCATGAAGATCGAACGGAGAGGGGTTTATCCAGCAGTAGCAGTGGCAAGGAAGACAGAAAACCTACAGTAACTAAAAATAGCCCATCGTGTACTCCAAAACAAACGCGACTAAGCAACCATCAAGGATGACTATGTCAATTGGCTCGTGTCTAAAGTCAATTGTTTTACGTGGCTCGTCAATTGCGAGCCGGCTCGAACCGGTTCTGGGATAGACGATCAATCGCCTTGGATGATGACATTGAATGGTTAATGGGCAATTGATTGAGATTTGGAAATAAATTGGAAGAGGAAACAAACCGGGGCGAGCTCTGAGAAATTATACCTACAAGTAGTATGCTGTGAACGTTATCGACTGCAAAAAAGTGTAGAATTGATGTAAGCACAATTTTGAATAGTCATCACATCATCAACAGAATGCTATTTTTTTTGACTAGCCCATCTATTCTGTCATTCAAACGATACCTACTCGCAATCAAAAAAACATGCAAGGACTCTAGTGGTTTTGAAAAAAGGGCGAGATTACGAAGAAATTCATTTGATAAATTAAAGAGATTTTAATAGCCTTCAAACCTTACTAACAAGCAGACGGAACCGGAGTCACAATGTTAGTTGTATTGAGATAACTTTTACTATCCAACAAATAAATACTTTCATTTTCCTGCATTTCAGTAAGTACTCCAATAATTTTGTGCGAGGGACGACGATTAGACGCGCGCGCCTAGCCAGCTCTTAACCCCTCTGGCGTCATCGGCACTGTCGTCATCCTACGTTCGTTGCCGTCAACGTTCAATCCGTTAAACCTTAATTTCACACCGGACGCGCGAGCTCTTAGCCTCTCTGCTGGGGCTCGTTTCTCGAAACTCACTAGACTAATAATATTAGTTCACTCAATACCAATTTCTGCAAGTGTACTAGTGAAAGTACCGCAAGCTCATAAGTCTAGTGAATTTCGACCAAGGCCACTGGAGTCATTGGCATAATTCCTAAAAACGCTAACAACGTCCAACAGGTTAATGCAGTGGTTCAAGCTCACCTGAGGTTCGGCCTTTACGCGGACGGTATACTGGTCGCTGAACCCCGCGCCGCCGCAGACGAAGCAGACACGCATGTCGTCCGCGGAGGCCTTCTCGCGGGGGGACGCCGGCCGGGACGTCCCCAGCGAGCTTTTGATGTACGCCTTAGCCTTCTCCATCCTTGGTGCTGCGGAGAAAAGAAACAGTCCATGTAGGAAATTGTCAATTGAATATCTAAACCAATTGAATGATGCCAAGGAAAGACTTTCGGGTTTTATGGAGCCAGCCAGGTAGGCGTATAAAGCTATGGCCCTATTATCAAACTACTGACGTGTTTCGCCCATCTACCTATTCAGAAGACTAACCCACGTACGGTAATGAGCCGGGTTGGTCTACCACTTCTTAACGATTTCTGTTGTCCTATTTGTACAGGAGCTAGGTATATCGGTCAGCGTTTTTAATGCCATAAACGCGAAGAGAGCCATAGAGAACTTGTATAAAATAAGTGAAGTTTAAGGATATCGTGCTTAGGTGCCAATGGCAAGACCAAACCGGGCAAGACCGTAACTTTTAAGCTATGATGATTAATCAAGTCAAAACAAACTGACCATCTGGTTGGAACCCGGTAAGTCATCAACGTCGGGCTAAAGGCTGACGCACAGAACCCCAGGAGGCGTTGCATTTAATGAATATTTAATTGCAATCCGAAGCGATGGCGTGATTACGCTAATGCACCCGTTATCGCGTGCTAGTGGACGGGCGTGAGCCGTGACCACACTGGGGCTGCAGCGTGAAATTCGATTCGGCTGCGTAAGGTGAGCGGTTGGCACATCTTGTACTACCTTTATCAGTCTCTATCGTTTACAGACTAGCTAGAAAGGGATATCCATCCACCTCACGGATGACTTGTGCTAGTCGTTCAGGGGTCTTATTCTCTAGAGGAACTCATCGTCAGTGAGCCTGATCTTATCCGTGAACGTGTAAGGTCGCACCGTGCGTTGCACCAAGCGGCGAGCCGAAAAACAGTTAGGTGTATCGCCGAATACGCGGCCCACCGTGAGGCATCATTTATACCCCTCTGTACATTACAGCCAAAACACATATAAGGATTGCCGCAAAAGTGCGGTCCTTATGTTCTACAAACCAAATGGTAGATAAGTTGTGTAAACCAAACACCTTTTTAAATATTAGTATATTTCATACAAATATAAGGACAGATATGCCGTTCAATGTGTTTATAACACTATGAATTTAGGTGTTTACCGCGAATATGACGCTTAGCTATTGAGAGTAACGAACAAGTACAAAAACATCTATTACATTTAACATATCGAATAAAAGAGACGCAACTAATACATTTGTCAAATAGCAGCCAAGTGAACCAGCCATGCATCAGCCATCATTGCACCAGCAACCCCTACATTACCGCCTGAAGCAAATAACGCATTCGAACGACGCTATCGTCTCGTCGCGTGCCACGCCAGCCCCTGTGTGGCCACGCCTTAGGCTGGACATGTTAGCCTTATTGGGCGAAATGGAAGGGTGCCAGCGTGTTGTTACTAAAAACGGGGCTAGGGACTTTAAAAACCGGGGGATGTCATTGTAAACTTATTATTTTAGCGATACAAAAAACAGTTGGTCCGGCATTGTCGTTGTATATTGTAGTCGGCCAATGGCAACGTATTCAGAGCATTCTTACAAATCTGTTATTTAAATTGTCATTGACTAAATCATGTTTCCCATTCTTCATTCAGTTAGTAGTTTGCTATAACAAGGCACTAATTTTGGTGCAGTTCTATTTTTACTCATATTCATTCCCTAACTGTTTTAATAGCTAAAGTATAAGTTAGAAATGCATTTTTTTTCGAATACTGCCTTACTTTTCAGAAGTGCGATAAGACTAACTCAACCGAACCTTTAGGTTATATAGGTGATCTTTGTAAAAACGTTTTCAGATAAAATGCATGAGGTAAAAGCCACAATTGGGAGACTTGAGATATCGGTATTAAACCTTATACAACCATCGTTTGTACCAACCGTGTTCTGTTATGAATTATTGTTGTGTTGCTTGAACTACTATATTTAAAAACGCATCCTACAGTTGAATAACTTTAACCTTGGAGACCCCTGTAAACGTTACTGTTGCCTTCATAATACGTTCAACTTTTGTTTGACTGGAAAATTTCGCATTAGTCAATTGACAAGATTTCATATTTTCAAGACTTTAATTTTATTCGTTTTATAGATACTGTTTGGAAGGAGGAAGACACTAAGAGTTTTATTTTTTCCCTAGGATGTATAATTATTTTATTATTAATTTATTAAGATGTTCTTATTCTAAAAGGGCGTAACTTCATTTCTACGACACAATGGACATATTACGTTAGTCCAATCTGTATAAAAAAAAAGTTTTTCTTTTTAATAATGGCGGTCAACCGATCTCAAGTATCTATCCATCTGTCAATAGTGTCAATGTCAAACTTGAAGTATGACAGCTTTTTTCTCGTGAAAAAGGCAATGGTATTATATCTATTCAGGCATAGTATTGGTAAAACTCGTTTTTTTTTTAACTTACTTGTAATTTTGTCAATAAAGAATATATAAATCTAAATAAATATTTTGCCGTGTTCAGGAGGCAAAACCCTTTCGATTCGTATAGTAATTTGCAGGTGTCACCAAAATGAAATGTTGTCAATTATACCTACTTTTAAACGAGAAAACGGTATGTTTTTCCGAATATTCATTTGTCTGAATTTAAATTTTTCAATAAGCTATATTACGCTGGAGCTGTTTTAGATTAAATGCACATTTTAATTGCTGTACGTATGTTAGGTTAGGGGCACATCGCTCGCAGGACTGATAGCCGATGGGACCAGAAGGTTCTTGAGTGGCGTCCGCGGAACGGGAGACGAGCTGTAGGTAGGCCTCCAAGAGGATGGAGTGACGACCTTGTAAGGATCGCGGGAATGCGGTGGATGCAAAAAGCACAAGACCGGTCTGAGTGGAGAGCATTGGGGGAGGCCTATGTCCAGCAGTGGACGTCTTTCGGCTGACATGATGATGATGATGACGTATGTTAGGTTAGATTTTATTAATAAGGGATATAGAAAAATAAAGTCTTTTATCAGAACATTACATTCGGATTTATGACTCTTCGGAATTATCTAGTGTACCCCCTTTAAACAATGTGCTCGTTGGCTGTCTGCAATAAATGTCTGACATGTCGATCCATCTCCGTATTTCAGTGCACTTAACTGACATTTAAGTATACAATACAAACGGTAATTTAAGGTGTTTACGTGTGTGACCGTCGGCCGTCCAGCATTTATCTTGGAGCGCCCACGTAGTAATGATTTGTCACGATTCATGGTTTCCTAGTACATTATGTGACTACTTTTCCAGTATATCCTCCGACGGTACGTGCATTATTGCAATTTAGGCATTGAAATAAATAAATTAAATAATTGTAACTAATGTGCGTCCGTTTGTGTCCGTGGGAACTGGGTGTCAGTTTTTCATGGGGGGAGTTTTACCCGACTGACTCAGAAGGCCTACGCGCTAGCCTAGTTGATAGTTTAGTTTAGTTTAGTTTAGTTTATTTATTCATCAATGTAATATTACAATATAAATTGCATTGCATGTCAAAAAATACGAAATTACATTGAGATTGTCAAAACATAAATACTAATAATCAAAAAATACAAGAATAATTAATAATAATTAATTAAATTAAAACAACAACAATTAAATATCGAATAATGGTCACTCGTCCGATGTCAATACATATAGTGATTAATAAATTTCAACACAATAATAAATTTACATGTCCAGCTCCATATATTCATCCACGGAGTATAATGGATTATCCAATAAAAGGTTTCTTAGTTGATGTTTAAATGCTTCGTCGGATTGTAAATTTTTAAGTTGAGCGGGTAGACGCTCATAGTACGTGGGACCGATGATACGCGGGTTCTTACCCGCAAGTGCCATGCGACGGGGAACTGTTCTCAAACGCCCGGTGTGGCGGAGCTCCTTGCCAAGAACATTAACGCGTGCAAAGGAGGAAATATTATGTCTTACGAACATCAATATTTGGAAAATGTAAACTGAGTAATGCGTCAATATGCGGTACGTTCCGAAAAGGCCCCTGCAAGAGTGCCTAGGTTTCACCCCAGCTAACGTGCGTAAGGCGCGCTTTTGCATTATCATCACCCTATTGGCATCCGTGGAGTTTCCCCATAGGAGCGAGCCATACGACATTAGGGAGTGAAAATGTGCAAAGTACACCTGTATTAATGCATCATTTGCAATAAGCCTGCTCAGTTTACGCAACGCAAAGACGGCACCACTCAGTCTATCGCAAAGTTTGTCAACATGGCACTTCCAGTTAAGGTTAGAGTCAAGTGTGAAGCCGAGGAACCTACACTCATTGCATATCGGCATCGGACTGTGTAGTGACCCTGCCTACGAAGCTAGCGGTCCCGGTAAGGGCAGATATTTGTGTGATGAGCGCGAATATCTGTTTCTAACTCATGGATGTTTTCTATGTATTTAAGTATATATATAAGAATTTATATCGTTGTCTAGTACCCATAGTACAAGCCTAGAGCTTAGTTTGGGACTAGTGCAATTGGTGTGACATTGTCCCTGATATTTATTTATTAAATAAAAATAAAACAAAAAGATGGTGTTCGCGCGTATGCATGTGGGTATGTTTGTATGACCGTTCCATTGTAACCTACAGTAGTGTAAACGTCGTGACCGATTTTGAAAAGTGAGGTGTGGTTAGATTCGTCTTGTTTGTGGGAGTGTCATAGGCTGCATGTTTTGATCAAAGTAATGAGAATAAAAGGAAAAAATACCTTATATCGACGACAGTATAAAATCGCAGTCGGGTTTTTTTTTATAGCTTGCTTTCTATTAGTAAACTTCGAGGTGTTATAAACATTCATTGTTTTGTCATACCAGTTTATTTTTTTATTTACTGATAAAAAGAATAATGAGTTTTACTTTGTTAGTTCAATTTTATATTTACTGTCTGTCACCTTACTCACTATTATAGGTAATAGTGAGCTTCCAGGGAGCCTATAGGGAGTTCTATAGTGAGCTTTCATTTTTTTTTATGGCATAGGAAGGCAAACGAGCACACAGGCCACCTGGTGGTAAGTGGAAACTGTGACCCATAGACATTCGCATTCACAAGACTGCAAATGCACTGCCAACAGTGCCAACCCTGAGGACCAAGATGGAATGCCTCTATGCTAGTCATTTCACCGGCTGTCTTATCTCCAAACCGAACCACAGCAATGCGAACACTGCTGCTTGGCGGTAGGTTAATGGATAAGATGGTGGTACCAACACGGACGGACCCTGCACAAGGTCCTCCCACAAGAAAAATGCAATTATACGAAATACTATAATCACTTCGTAAATACGAAGTTGATCTTCTCAATAAATAAATAATTTTGACGCCTACCTCTGTAGTACGTTCTTGGCTCCTACAACGGATAGGCCTATGTGCAATGGGTATCTCGAAAGCTACTTCATCGGTATAGTTTTTAACCAAGTTTGATGGAAAAAGATTAAACCCTTTATGTGTTATAGTTATAGCCCCAGAGCTCGCAATTACGTTAAGGATTTTAAATCCATATGAAGTTAAGTTAATAATAATATGCTTGTTATAAAGTCCGATAAGCCTATTTGTTCTGACCGGCTCGTACAACTTGTATTGTATCTAACACATCCATCACACACATCGATAAGAGAAGCGGGCAAGTTCTGCTAACCTATAGAGATATAGTAAGTCCTTATAACAGTAACCACTATCATCCAAACAAGCATCAACAAACACCCTTATAAGTGTTTTATAAACTCACGCATCCGCGTACCGCATCACAGCGTTGAAACAAATCACAACATAGCCACAATAAACATATTTAATACCTTCAGTGCCGTGGGCTCAAAACATCAACTCCAATTCGTAAAGAAGTCCGATAGTGTGGCGTTGAACGTGTAAAATAACATATAACATTTGCCTTCTCATTATGTCATCCAAGTGAATGACGGCAGCGAGTAATCTAACATAAATAATGGTATATAATAAGAAACCTGAAGCGTACTTGACGCCAGCAGCGGTTATATGACAAAGGCTTTTTTGCGGCGTTGAAAATAACTTCCAATTCTAATCATAGAAAAACGGACTGAGTTTTCCATGAGTCATAGGGAAATATAATTCAACCAGTGTGGATAAAAGTCAGGGGATTCTGATGCCAATACAAAACTATCGTTTGCGTAAGTTTTGTTGTTGATATCTTAGTGGTTGCGTTAATGTAAACTCAGAAGAGCGTCAAGCTTAAAATACGAGTATGACAAATTATACCTACATCGCACAAATTAAGTGTCGCACAGTCGTACATCGCATAACTATACTTCGCAAAAATGATACTCCACACAAATGAAGTATCGCACAATCGTACATAGCATGATCGATTTCGCACAAATGATATTTCGCACAACAGTAATAATCCCGACAACCAGACACAACTCATTATATACTAACTTACATAGTTACAATGTGTCTTTGTAACAAGGCACAAAACGAGAAGTGTGACAATATTTCGGCCGAAATACGTCCATTGCTGAAGACGCCTTCACTAAAGATCAGAGGCTCGTCAGACAGTCTCGTTTACAAAGAAAAATTGAGAAATTGACAACTTTTTGTAAAGAGAGAAAACTTGGAAAGTATAGTGGGATGACATCATCCTGCGCCGCACGCATTAGATTCTTGATAGTGAGTATTACATGATGATAAGCCAACATCGCTGCCCACAACAAGCAATTTCGAAGAATCGTATATTTGCTTTACCTTCGAGGAATAAATAAACAAAATCCATATGCGCCCTCATTCTGCTCAACCCAAATCACTCAATGCTTTTTCCGACGCATCACTTACAGCGTTCGGTGCCGTCGAGTACAACTGGGCACGCATATTAGACCGTAACCGTGTCATTGGCTCTGAATGTACTAAAACCACATGAACCTTATTCGTAGGAGTTAAGGTCCAAAAGGGAAAGCGTGGTAAAATCAATAGTTTTTCAATCCGGGTCCACGTAGCGCGTGTGACAGATTATGCCCGATAAGGATTTACACACTTTAGATATTGATTTGTTAGCCAGCAAGCCATGGCGGCTATCTCTTCGGGATATTGGAATTGATAATGATAAAAACGGAAGTTACGCACGCAATATACACTTAATTTAGGGTTTTTTTTAAGCGTGTATAGAATGATTAATGGACTGAGAAAAGTTATAGTAAAGAAATTAAGACAGGTTGAATACAGCTAGTTTACAAACAATGACTAGCATCGCTAGAGTTATTAGAATTGGTCGCATTAAGCGGTAAAGAAGTGGTAATAATGATGTTTCGGTAATCAGCCGAAGTTTAGAAAACTGTTTGGGGGAATTTTTATGCAAAAAAGAAATAGCCGGTCTGGACACGCGGCGCGGAAACAAACACATAAATTAAAACCACTCCTGCCTGTTCAAAATCGTGAGGTCAGTACTGGTCACTAATATTTCTGGTAATATTTCGACGGATAATTCCATGAAAATCGATTAGTTCGATGGGGATGGCCTGTGTCCCGCAGTGGACGTCTTTAATGAATGACACCTTTTTAACTTTCATTAAGCAAAACGGATAGTTACGCATATCATTTCTAAATCAAGAATATTCTCGAACAATGTGAAATTGAAATTATACAAACGTACGAAGCTACTACATACTGTTGTTTTGTTCGGTCTGTGCGGATTAATTGTCGAATTATTCCTTTGTACGGCCTAATAGCATTTCATACATACATCCGCACAGATATATTAACGACAAAGCCTCCCCCGACATGCAAATCCAGGATGTATACTATAATTGTGTACAGATACATGACGGACAGACAGACCAATCAATATGTTATATGTCGCAGAGATGTAGCCGTTTGGTCAATTACTGAAATTCCCAAGTGGGTCTGCCGTGTTTGCCTGTAGTTTGTTTTGATAGCTTTGACACGTCTCTAATTAAGATTCACTAGGGGAGAGAGAAGGTCAGTAAATAAATGTGTAACATAGATAAAACATTAAGAAACAACATCTACAGAGATTAAATTCAAAAGGAATCAATTTACACAATATGAATCTAAAAATAGCTTTACTTGTTTCGAACACAACAATTTTTCATATTACTTATTTATTTTATGAGAGAAAAACAAGATAAAAATTAGAGAGAGGTAGGCAAATTTGAACCCTTGTTCGATTATCACAAAGACAATTATCGATTAACCTGTGATTTATATTGTATGGCTGATTTTCCACTTGCCGGCACGGCACCGGCACGGCGACGAACGAGAGGGACGCCGCAATACGTTGGAATGAGATGGAGATTATCTCCATACGTATCTGCGTATCGCGGCATCCCTCTCATTCGTCGCCGTGCCGGTGCCGTGCCGGCAAGTGGAAAATCAGCCAATGGATATCCAGAAAACTAACCGGTTTAAGCGAGATCTGCGATCCTAATAAATAAGGCACGTACCTACTTTATTCAGGGTAAGATACACCTTTCCGAAAGGAAGAAAATACACTACAACAACAATTCTGAGGCCATACTTTGAAAATCGAAGTTCGACGTTACGTTAGCTCTATCACTTTCTCTCGATTTAGTCTCGAATGACGAGCGACAGGGATAAAGCTAACGTAAAAAAGGTCCTTGTGAAAAAGGGTACAAGTCGACTTAACTCGTAATATAAAAGGGTATATACATGAACGAAGTATACAAGACTTAAACTCTTTTTCACTTGATCTTCAAAAGACTTATCGTCGGTGAAACGGCAAAACCGCGTAAGTAACATTTTTAATAAGGAGCAAAATGCACCTTTTTAATAACACATTAAGGTTTATTTTGCTCTGTCATAAATTTGTTACTTACGCGGTTTTGCAGTATCACCGACGTTATACCATTTTTCAATAGGTCCCCAGAATTGGCAAGAACTGACCCATTATACATCCACAGTGACTCTACTACTAATAAATAAAGTAAAGTTATCTTTGTCTCAATTTAGGAACCACTCAAGAGTATGTCACGATTGGCTGCGCAACTAGGGTAAAAAACCGGCCAAGTGCGAGTCGGACTCGCACGAGAAGGATTCAGTACAACAACACATCTGATACTACATTAGATACTATACCAGTTCCCGTTAATTTATTCCGTTCTTAGTATTTGTTGTTATAGTGGCAACAGAAATACATCGTTTGTGAAAATTTCAACTGTCTAGCTATCATGTTTCATGAGATACATCCTGGTGACAGACGGAGAGTTAGTTTTTACCCTTTGGGTACTACGGAACCTTAAAAACAATTTGATTCCGATACAAACAAGAGAACAATATAAAAACTGCCCAATCACTCCATCCCTTAGTTATTACTCATCAGTGAGAAATGGACAGGACCGTAGGCTTCTGGGACAGTCTAGCCACAAATCAATTCTCCCGATTCCCCGAGCGGACCGCAACGCGAGCACGAGTTACGCAACGTGTGCGGGCTCTAATTGCCATCCCCTTGCGCCGGCGTGCGTACACTGACGCACGTTATATTTGTGTTGGAAAATTAAGAGCTATAACAAACAGGGTTGATGGGTGAATAATGTAGCTGAATTATGAACAAAGTCTGGTGACTATGTTCATAATAGTAGTAGCGCTTATTTGGCAACACGGTGATGTGATGATTAATTAAATTAATGTACCTTTCTACACGTAACCGCATAAATACATGTATATTTATGAAGACAACGCGGTTAGCCGGTTGGTAGTGACACTGATTACGAACCTCGTGGTTCCGGGTTCGATTGCCGGTAAGGGTAAATATTTGTATGATGAGCGATAGTATTTGTTCCAGTACCAGTATCACTGCTGCGTTTCGTCTCGTCCTTTTTTACCTAAATATCATTTTAGTGACGTCATTCACCACTCAATACCCGTCGTAGCGACCCCGTTACCGTAAGAACCCATAGCCAGACCAGTCCATACTCACTTTCTCCTAGCTGCCAGAATTTGACAGTTGATCTATAAGGTGAACACAATAAAAGTACGTGGTTCTCTTTCCCCTGCCTAGACCAACTACCTACCTACCAAAGAGCTAGACAAACTCTCCACTCCTGCTCATAGTAACACGCGATTTTGAGCAGAAGCCGACCCATTAACCCAGTTTTAAATCAAAACTAAGGTCAAGGTATACGGATTGCGTAAATAACATGAGATAACTTTCACATTGCTTGCTTCACGCCACTTACACAACTCAATCTCGCCGCGTTAAAGCAATGAATGGAGGCGTTTCATCATTGTGTGGGTAAAATCAAAACTTACACAGAACACAGGGATGTTATAATTTATATTAAAAAATCCGCGAGCAACTTACTGACCAGCGTTGATTTCTTATCGCGGTTCATAATACTAATTAACTAAATTGGCCACATGAGGGCTCTTTTACACGGTAGTTATATGGAGTGACTCTACTAGCGCTTCGGACGAGACCATCATTGCGGAGAAGAAGCGCCGCAAGAAACTCCAGGTCATTTTGTCAATTATAAAACACGATAATAATCAAAAGAAAGTTACATTCAAGTAATAAATAATTATTCTTAGCCTATTTGTGCAAAATGTGGTTACAGAATTATCAACAAGTTTTTAGAGTTGTTGGTAATTCTGTAGCTCTGCCTACCCCACTCTGGGATTACAGGCGTGAAGGTATGTATGTATGTATTACAACAAGCACATATAAAATGATTACAAACGTGAGGTCAATAACATTAAAATTAAGATAATTACTAGGAAAACAACAAGACGCGGGGACGTGGAGGTCTCAACGTCAAAAGCCTACCCCGTTACCCGTACCGTACCCGCATAGATAATTCAGTTATCCCGTAACCATGGCGACTGCAACATCATCGAAATATCGGGAAGTCATACCTAAATTTACATCAATCACGGTAGGACCCCGTTTATAATTAACCCTTCGAGCGATATGTCAAAGTGGTTGTACATCGAAATGAAACTAAGTCAAATGAATAAGTCACGTAATGTCAAAAAATCTACGCACACATGTTGTGCGTAGGACACCTGAGGGGTTAATTAGTGTCATGTAAAAACTATGATGCTTATATAGATTCGATGCTCGCAGCTAGACCAAGGTCGCTGGCACGCATCGCCATAAAATGCATGCTGGCGCATCGGCACTTATTACTGCGAAAATCAAAAGAAACAACACCACTGAATCCTAATTAGCATACGATAACTTTCTACGTCACAGTTACAAAACTGAGTCATACCGCGCCGGCGCGGCGAGACGAACGAAAGCGAAACCGGTCGCGTCTAGTTCACTCGCGGCCTCAATGGGCGCGTGATCTATTGTTGCGGCTGCGCAGGCCAGTTTGCACGCAGATCAACTGATAATGATAACTATTGATAACGCTATCTATTTGTTTTAGTTGAACCGTACCCTTATGGACCTTTTTTTTTATAGCAAGACGACAAACGAACACACACGGAACTGATGGAGTGGTCTCAGGGTAGCAATCCTATGACTACAAATGCGTTGATGGATGAGTAAGATGGAATGCGTCTATTGCTAGTGATTTCACTGGGTTTTTTTTAAACTCTTTTTTAATAGAATAAATAGTAGGTACTTAAATGGATAGACCCATTCATCGTAGCTTCGCATCGTTAAAATGCCTGTGACACCAATTTCGAGCCTTGTGCCTGATATATCTAAGAAAAGAAAAGAAAGAAAAATACATTTATTCACTACACACATTCATTACACAACCAGAAAAAAGTAAAACGAGAAAACAGCAATAAAATGAGTAGTGAGAGTGTCTTCGCGGCAATGAATCGGACACTGGCTCAGCATAATGCTGAGGTGTTAAACACCTACAGCGCTGATTTTCACGAAAAAATAGAGGAAAGAAAAAAAATAGAAAAATTACTTAGCCTTATACTAAAGAAAAACAAAAAAACTATAATTTACGGAAAAGTGCTGGTTGGGGAATAAATATTTTTTGAAACGTCAACAAATAGACTTCAAGCTTACCCTTAAAGGTGCACTTGCTATGCGCTCTTTGGATAAGAGGGGGAAGATCATTCCAGCACTTGGACGCAGCGAACTTGAAACTACCCCGTTCTGTGTCACACTTTTAACTTTATTTTAGGAGTTATCAAACTGCATAGCGTTAGTTTAACTTACCTTAAGACTGATAACTTAAACAGTTCAATACTAATACTAACTTCTCTATCGCAAAATCTCGAATATGCATGCATAATCTATCACTTAAGCAAATAAGTGTTATAAGGTATATTAATATTTAAAATATAAGAGGACACATACAGAATTAAGACCTTACACAAACCAAACTTTTTAAGCAAATAAAATTGTACGTTATTAATTTCGTTGTCATCAGATTAATTAAAACTTAGTTCCTAACAAATTACCCGGTATTCACGTCATATTCAAATGCGAAAACCTGAATCGCCCTCTAATTAGTCAAAGAAAATGTTCCTTTTACTCATTAATTGGGTTTTCAGGCTACAGGGATATAAAATAAGCCGGTGAAACTACATGGAAAATACAGACATGAACAAGAAAAACAGGTAGGCCGCAGTAAAACAAAGGCTCTCGCCGTGCCTGCTGCGCGTTGTTAATATTCCCTTTTCTCTCCAAGCAAGCTAAAAACAACATAAATTTTGATAACCTACAGCATTAAATGGGTATTGACAGAAATAATATTGGACGAAGCCTCTCAACGTTACGGATGAGGGGGTGTTTTGGGGGACGAGCCTCCCCGCCCGAGGGGGGTACTTGTATTATTTGACGGGGGATGTCGATTCGGGAAGGTTTTGAGTTATTAATGTCCAATGGATGTTTATTTTCCTTTTTCTATCGGGTACGCATTTTAATTTTCACGATATTCAGTTGAAATAAGGTGCATTATCACGAACCGGCGGTCACAGTGGAGTGGACGATGCATTTCATTAAAGTAACTTTGTATTCATTTTGTGTCTGAAATGGGGGACCGCGGCAGCAAATTGAAACGTTGGTTTGAGTTATATTCGTCATGTTTTAGACAGAAAATTATCACCGGAGATAAGTTACTCGTTTAAATTTGATGAAAGAAAATTGTGTACTCAGAATATATTAAGGTAAAGCAAAAGACGGCTTTATTCATATGTGTACGTGAGCATTTATAGAATATAGTCGGCGTCAAAAGAAATGGCTGAAGATGAAAATAAAGGACGATGGGCAAAATTGTCCCCACCCATCTACAGAGATGAAACATGTCCCAGTTTATAGATCTTGGCAACACGACTCAAAAAAAAAACTCTACTACTGTACTCAAAAAAAAAAAAAAACCGTAAATTGGCCACTTGCGGGCCATTTTATACGTCGGTAATGTACAGTGAATCTACCAGCGCTTCGGACAAGACCATCATTGCGGAGAAGAAGCGCCGCAAGAAACTCCAGCAGACGTCATAACATGGCGACGATCACCATATGTATGTAGTTTTCTTGGAAAGTCATAATCATATCGTATGGATTTTTTTTAAACATGAACACATTCTTGCCTTGCATGGCTCTTGAAAGGTTTTAATCATAGAAAAAATCCCATAAATTTTGCTACTAAAATAGGTATTTTGTCTTTTTCCGGACTATGGTACGGTGGGGACGGGGCATACAAAATTGCCCATCACCCTTTGCCACATAAACTTCAATTTTCAGTTACATTTTAAAACATGAACTTTGGGGGCACATTCATGTATAGCAAGGGCTCGCCTCCCGCCTAACGTTACGTGGCGATCCTGGATGTATGTATTATGTTTTATGATAATTATGATTCTTCTCGTGACAAGTTAGCCCTGAATCCACAAACGGTCACGTCCCCAGGCCTGAAAGTTGCGTAATTCCAAACGTTTTTCTGCCACTGTTGGAATTTTACGTAATTTCCACGCGGCCCCACAAAAAATGGTTTGGCAACCGAGACGAAACAGTTAAGAGCATAGTCAAGAAACATTCTCGTAACTTGACTTGAAACTTAAGGCCGGGAGCATTGTCACATCGAAATTGTAACGATGTTTAATTACACAAAAAATATACTAAAGGAAAACAAATTAAAAAAGATTAAAATCCGGCCAAGCGCGTATCCGACTTGGCCGGTTTTTAATCTTCGTCGCTCAAATGTAATGTAGCTACAGTACCGGCAAATAATATATTATCTTTGTACTTACATCTCATACGATTACCTACAAATATTACTTACCAAAATTGACAACCAATCAAGAACTAGTTGACCAATTGTATTGCTATTATTCAATTCGTTAGCTGATTAAATAAGGTTTAAAATGGTATATAAAAAAAGGTTTGTACATATCGTAGTATAAAAAAGTTTAATATTTAAAGAACTAATGCTGATGTGTTCATACAAGTCTCGAACCGGGTAGTATGAACGGGTCAAAGGTTTTTTAAACCACGATACGTACGAACATTAGTTATATACCGCTATCGCTTATAATCAGCTAACGAATTGAATAATAGCAATACAATTGGTCAACTAGTTCTTGATTGGTTGTCAATTTCGGTGAGTCACATTTGTAGGTAATCGTATGAGATGTAAGTACAAAGGTGATATATTATTTGCCGGCACTGTATATGTAGTTATCTCACATACACCAGCTGAATAGTAAATAGAAAACTTTATTACTACCAACCGTAAACGTTAACCGTTTAAATTATTCGACGCTCTGTAATAGCAAGCAAGTGTAATAGTTAAATAATCAAAGAAATCACTGAATAAATTACTGAAGCCGTAATGACTCCAGATTAATTTGAATACTTCGCGGTAACAATCATAACATTTTGCAACGTTACCAAATAATTTACTTGCATTGGTCATGAACAAGCTGTCAAGCCCGCGAGTAGGGAAATATCTGCGTTTACATATCATTACAGTGACAAAATAAACAGTCAACGAGGTCTAGCCTCTTTAGTCGAGTCAATCAAGGATTACCCGTGACAGTTCAAATAATCTTGTTACTTTGACATACCATAAATATTAATAACATTTGAGTCCAACCTTGCGAAGCGTTCAGAAATTTAAACGATTAGTCACCTTTTTTATTTGCCTTGCTTGCGATTATTGAGATTACGAAATACGGCGGTCACAGGGGTCATTTTACATTGACCGAATTGTGATAAAGAAACGTGGAGAAATATAAAGGGTGAGGGGGGATTTTGTATGGACTCCGTCCCAACTCCCAACCTCCAACAGTCACGGGATGCTTGTCAATATGTTTATTAGGACCCAAAAAAGGTGTTAAATAGATTAAACTAGTTCCAATTCCAAACTATTGCGATTTTCCTAGAAGCCTATGTTGTGTATTTCATCTAATTCCGGTCAGCCGTTGCAGCGTGAAAGAGTAACAAACTAACATACAATTTTTTTTTGTGGTTGCCGGCTTAGAATAGTGCCACTCCATGTCTTCCCGTGGAAGTCGTAAGAGGCGACTAAGGGAATAAAGGCTTGTAGTACTGGGCGATGGGCTTGCTACCTTTCACTAATATATACTGTTAAACATCTTAGCCTAATTGTGCAAATTGTGGTTACAGAGTTATCAACAAGTTTTTAGAGTTGTTGGTAATTCTGTAGCTCTGCCTACCCCACCCTGGGAATGAAGGCGTGAAGGTATGTATGTATGTAATATAATATTAGTAGGATAGAATAGTATGGACACGACAAGTAAAACATATTTTATCTAGCGTTCAAAAATAAATTCACGCAATAGTAAGCCTTTTAGGTCAAATAACGGCAGTGTTTTAAACTAATCTAGGTCGTCAATTTAGGACAGACAGACGTCAGTAAGTACATGTATTAATTACTTAACATCGTAAGGCCCAACGTCCTAAATTTAGGACATTTTTCAAAGTGACTTTTGACTTTAGTTGACTGATACAAGATTCGTTTTTGAACAAACGTTTGACTTGGGCGTTACGAGATTAAGTAAGACACTCCGACCGACACATTTCTTATTCGATAATTATTTTTGCAACTTCTTAACCTTTCGAAACCCGATACATATAGCGAAAAAAAAAAACGGTCATTAATGTCTTAAATTAGAATTCAAGTAGATACTTTTTGTCACTGGCTCCCTTGGGAGCCGGCGGGTACCAAAAGATTAATGCACATTGTGGCATTTTGATGCGTGGTTGACATTGGCTGTCTGTCAACAGAACTAATCAAAATTAAGACCTCACGCCGCAAGTGAGCCGTTAGTAACCAACAAGTATTGTTTGCGCTGACCCGTTACCTAGTTGGTATTGTTTTAAAACACGGCCCAACCACTCTTGTGACAACCTCTTCGACAATCCTCTGCAATGTCAATTGTAAGTAATGTGTTGATAATTTTGGCGAACATTCCATGAACGCTTTTACTTGGCAATGCAGTATTTGTCGGCAATGCTTTGATTTTTTGGCGAAGAGTAATTTAAAAAGATAACGACATTTAAAACATACGAAAAGCTAAGCCAAATAATAAAAAATATCTAAATATAACGAACTGATACTTGATTTTAGTACTTGGTAGAAAATCTTTGCTGTGTGGTAGCCGGGTTAGAATAGTGCCACTCCATGTCTTCCCGTGGATGTCGTAAGAGGCGACTATGGGAATGAAGGCTATGTAGTACTGTTAGGCGATGGACTTGCCACCTGTCACTAATACACTGGGAAACATTTTAGCCTACTTGTGCAAAATGTGTCTACAGAATTATCAAGAAATTTTAAGACTTGTTGGTAATTCTTTAGCTCTGCCTACCCCACTCTGGGAATGAAGGCGTGATTTTATGTATGTATGTGTGTGTAGAAAATCTTTTAAATGTTTTTTTATTAGCGGATCAGCATTGCCAAATAAATCACTGAGCATTATATAAAATAACGTTCTAAAAAAAGGACAAATTAAATTCAACCGGCGGCGAGACGTCGCGTTTGATACATTAGCAACAAAAACAGCTATGTTTACGTTCTGTGTGTAGATCATAAATTAAGTACAAACACCGTTGTTGCTATATATTTCGATGTCCCATAAAAGTGTCAGGATCGTAAAAATGTTTATTTTTATTGTTTAGCCCCGTTCCTCGGTTCAGATGATTTTATGTAGTTTTATCAATTAGTGAGGAGCTTGAGGGCTGATTGGGTGAAGCTATAAAATGTACTAATAAAATAAAGAAATGCACGCCAGCAATTATCGTCGATCGCCGGGAAAACATGGTTCTTAAGGTGCTGTTCCACCGGTGAGGAGGCAAGACAAGGCGAGACAAAAAATGTGTATTTATAAATTCGTTGGAAATGGTTATTTAAGAGGATTGTAAGGCGAAACTTAATAACGTAGCAATAGCAACCAAATTATCAGATTTCCACAATTTTTGAACATGTTACAGTTGTTATGAAAATCTAGGTTTTTACGCTTCATTTTTTTATCTGTTTCGATCCAATAAATTATCTTCGAAAGGAAAACGTACAGACCTAGTTTTCCATAATGTCTACACAACATATCCAAAAATCGTAAATACAGGACTTGATTTAAAAGGTGAAAAGCGTTATCGCATTTAGTATGAAAATACTTAGCATCACAATTTTCTTAATACAAAATAAAATTCTCGCGGCGCCTCGTTTCGGCTCGTTGGTGAATTAGAACCTTTAAACGAGAACGTTTTTGTTTTATAGACTCGAAATGTATGGAATTGACATAAGCGATCGACGCGAGCTGTCATCAGCTTACGTCAATCCAATACATTTTGACGATTTGCGAAAATCTCTAAAGGCCCATGTTCATTGTGCGATAGCCCGCATACTTTTTATGATACATTGCGTCGCGTTGCTCTCCGCTCAAAAATGTTAAAACAGACTCCTCAATAGATTGCTACAAGCATGCATACCAACCAATGAAACTGAGCCTTTCCTTAGCGTTATGCATTTTGACAAGAGCTGAGGGGAGGCGGCGCGGCGCGAACTTTTAATTTCTTGTAAAGTTAATGTAGGGCTTCGCACCGAATAAGCGGCGGGGACTTTGAGTTTTTATTTAGCTACGTGTTTATTTCGGTCAAAGCTTTAAAGTATTTTTTTAATCGTTATTTGAATGGGCTGAAATTTTAAATGCATATGTAAACCCGATTCCACTGCAATATTATGATACAGTACACAAAGTTTCTTACTGATCGACAATCTTTGTTTTTCTATGAAACGACAAGTGACAAACATACTGTCAGTTGCGAGTGCAAGTGTGACAGCGATAGCGACCCGAACGCTATTAAGAAGCTGGGAGTACTGTATCTAAAAACCGATCTGATGATGGAGTCGGATGGTGGCAACAAGATATCCGCTACACTTAACGTAGGTCCACCGAATTAGGACTCGTTAGTTTTGTCTTGATAAGCAGATGATGAATATACAAAAAAGTAGAGTACAGGGTGTATCATGGAGAGTGTGCCCAAGAACTGCATGACCTCATCCCATCCTCCACTTTCTCACATCGGTCTTCTAGACGCCGGGAGGGCTTCCATCCACATGTAGTAGAATACCCAATGGTTCGCTCGCAGCGGTTTCTTGCGTCGTATCTTATTCGCACTGCTAGGGAGTGGAACGCTCTCCCTGCGTCTGTATTCCCGGAATCGTATAACCTTGGTGTTTTCAAGGCAAGAGTGAATAGGCATTTTCTGGGTAAGCCCTAGCACCTTCGAACTCCAAAAATGAATTTTTCGTCATAAACTTATTAATTAGTATGGCATTGGCAATGCGCAGCGCAGTGCCACTCCAAGCCGCCACATTTAATAATTGAAATCTAACTCGAAAAATAATCGTTAAACGTTGAAATCGTAATTTTAAAAGTTTGGAGTACTTTGTGACGTTCCTTCGCAAGCGATTCGTTTTCAAATTTCGAACACTCAAAAAAAGACCAGCTAGACTTGTAGATTGCCTGCGGGCTAGGTGGCATTACTTATTATTGGGGGGGTTGAGATGGGCCTTGTGAGCCACTTCGACCATTGCTGATCTTTTGTGGCAGCCCTTTGTTTAGAGTTCACTACAAAGGCCCGTTGCGTCCTAGAATTTCCAGATGCTTTGGGCAGTGAGTAGTTGTATCTCTTGTGGGTCAATGATATGTCGCCCTAGGTGGATACTTCTGTTGCGCATTAGTGGTCCGCACGAACAGAGGATGTAGTAGTAGTAGGTGGCATACCCGACTGGCGATTATTCTATATTCTTATTTTAAAAAGTTATGAGCATTAATGTAAATAGATAAAGGGGTCACGTGGTGTGAGTGCAACGGTCTTGATAAGGTCAAGTGGTCTTGTGATATGCAATTATCAGTGCACAAATAAGACATATGAAGTGAAATTATTCAATTGTAAAGTTCTATTTAGTGAAACATGTTAAATGACATACGAAGGCTGTGTTGACATACATTAATTTTGATCATTACTATTGTGGCAACATACCATACAGGCAAGGAAATTGATTCCTAGACCACTTTGGACTATGTCCGTGACACTGTAAATAAAATCATAACCAAGTCTTTTACGTTTTGATTGATTACGTCACTTTAACATGGTCCAAAGTGGTCTAGAAATCAATTTCCTTAACCGTACATATTAAAATAAATGTTAAAAAACCATAACCTGCCTTCAAAAAGAAAAAAATTACTTCTTTAAAAATGGTAGGTCAGTCTAACTGAAGTCTGCTTTTGGTTAAAAATATTGTGGGATACCGACTTTAGTTGCACTAACCTATTGCCTACCATTTTAAAATAAAGTTATTTTTTGAATTTTGCAGGCGGGTTTTGGTATTTTTTAACATTTATTTTATTTTATAATTTTTTGTGATCATAATTATGCTGTTAATAAGAAACTATAGAACATTTCAAGCTCGCCACAAACAACGCCTTGGGAAAGTCATAGTCAAATATTTTAACCAAGATGAAACGATGCGAGACAAGAATTGAAAGTTGTATTTAAAAAAAACCATCCCTCCTCGCGCATCTTCGGTAGAAATAACGCATAAACACGAATGTCCGAATGTATGATATCGCATAATAATATTTTTCACATAATTGTTAATTCTACTGTGATACCTTTGACTTTAATTAAAACTTATTTTAATAAAATTAACCTAACCTAGCATATTTTACCAGGACTACACAAAACATTTAAAAAAATACTTGCTGTTTCAACTTTAGAATAATAATGCGAACCCTTTTTGAGGTTATCGCGAGCATTCCAACGATTCCACAACGATTCATTTCAACGATTTGACGATTCCAATGTAATTTCTTGTACATTTGACATATTGACATAACATGCAATGTATACTTTGGATTATAAATATCATTCATTCATTCATACAGACAGACAGACAGACAGACAGACGCGGTGGAGAACTTTGTTTTATAATATGTAATGATTATTACATTTGAATTTAATTAGAATAGGTAGGCACATCGCCATTATAAATAAGGGAATTAGTGTTAACATATTCTGATACAGAACTTAATTTTAATGCCCACTTCAATTATGAAGTTTCTGTCCAAGGTCGCCACTCGTTGAGCTGAGGAAACCTTATCCAGTCAACTTTACCTTATTACCAGAGATCGGACAAGTTGGCGTCATTATTCGCAATAATGTGGACATAACTCCAAAGATTATATTAAATTATTTAAATTTAATTACTTCAAATTGAATTTTGATCCAAGACTGTTCATAAGAGAAAACATAAAATAGAGTCTGAACACTATTGGCGTGAAAATGTTCCCAATAAGCTCCCTAAGTTGTCTCTATTAACATCAGTGAATTTCGAAAGGAGTTTTTCAGCTCATAAATTTATTTTAGATGTGAAAAGGAAAAATCGAACCACGAAAAATTTCAGGTAAGTAATAAAGGGTGATGGGCAATTTTGTATGGACCCCGTCCCCACCCTCCAACAGTCACGGGATGTATGTCTAATTATTTATTTGGACTCAGACAAAATACCTACCTACTTTAGTAGCTAAATCGAAGGGAACATTTTAATGAAAAAAAACCTTTCAAGAGCCAAGCAGGGCAAGAATGTGTTCATTCCATACGATACGATTATGATTTTACGAGAAATCCCCATTTATATGGAGATAGTCGCCTTACTAAAAATACATCATGTTGCCAAGATCTATAAACTGGGACATGTTTCATCTCTGTTGGTGGGTGGGGACATTTTTGCCCATCGTCCTTTATTTAAATTTTTAAATCTTTGGAGTCATGTCCACATTATTGCGAGTAATGACGCCAAATTGTCCGATCCCTGTATATCACTTAAGAAATTGCCCTTGGCTTCTGTAGGACTCTCTTTTCCAAGCGAGGGCTGGTCGCTAGTGAAAGATAAAGCCAAAGCAGACTTCAAGCATACTTTAGCTATTGTGCATTCATGAATAAGAAGGTAAGTGCATACGAAGTAGGAGGTGAGTACTTGCGAGACGTACGGTCACGGTGTTTTATTTTTCTGCAACAGCTAGTCTATACTAACATTATAAAGAGGTAAAGTTTGTGACGTTTTAAGGGGTAATCTCTGGATCTCATCATCATCATTTACTTAAGAACTATGCTCTTGTAGGTGGCGTAATTTCCATTCTTGCCTGTTCCAAGCCGTCTCTTTATCACACTAATACGGCACGAACGACGTCTACTTTTTCTTTTAATTGGTTTAGGTAAGTTCCCTCTCTGGATCTACTGAACCGATTTTGATTTTTGTTTTACCAACATAAAGCCACGTTATTTGTGAGTGAGAGTGTCATACATATATTTATTTACCCAAAAAAAAGTTTATCACCCAACGCAGTGGGCACGAGAACAGCTAATCATAGATAATAAAACACGATAGCAAGTCAAAAGCAATTAGGTTCAGTACGAGTAGAATACCATGTAGGTAAACGTAGCCAGCCAAAATATATACACGATTAGTAATATTACTTCGAAGACATTATTTAAACAGAAGTTGGGTTTTTTTTAAAGCTTGCTTTTAGTAAGACTTGTTGTGGTTTTAATTTGTTTTTTTTTTTTCAATTAATATTTTCTTGAAAAGGACAACGTACAGAGCATTTTTTCGAAATATCTACCTACTACGAGTAATTAACGTGATAAAAGGGGAAGGTTTTTACGTGTAATAAATTCTAGATTACGTACGGGTGTTACAGAAATGTCACATAAACCAATGCGAAGCGGGGGCGGCTCGCTAGTTATTCCATAAATCAGAGATTTGGCGCGTAATCTGTTAAAGCAGATAACGAAATTTCCCAGTTAACATTTAATGGATTAATAATATGCCAGACTGATTGCGCGCGACGTGTTCAACCAAAATCATGCAAATATTTTAATTAACACGAACAAGCGCATTACAGCGAAACAACAGAATTTCAATTCTATCCGCTGACCCAAATTTCGAACGAAAACTACACAGGCCCGATGTGATTGGTTATTGATTTATTTTAGACATTGTTTTAATGACGTCTAGCTGTACATAAATGTTGTGCACCGCTTTATTTGCTCTGCCTGATTCAGCGTTGTGTTCCATATGGCTGTTATTGGATGTTTACGTTCGTAGTTCGCTAATTGGGACGGACATACCTTGCGGCTTTGTTTATGGCATGGGGAAGGCCGACGATGTCACATGCCTCCTGGTGCCCTAGTACCTTTGCATCACACTTTGGGGCTTTGTTTATGGCATGGAGAAGGCAGACGATGTCACAGGCCTCCTGGTGCCCTAGTACCTTTGCATCACACTTTAGGGCTTTGTTTATGGCATGGAGAAGGCAGACGATGTCACAGGCCTCCTGGTGCCCTAGTACCTTTGCATCACACTTTGGGGCTTTGTTTATGGCATAGAGAAGGCAGACGATGTCACAGGCCACCTGGTGCCCTAGTACCTTTGCATCACACTTTGGGGCTTTGTTTATGGCATAGAGAAGGCAGACGATGTCACAGGCCTCCTGGTGCCCTAGTACCTTTGCATCACACTTTGGGGCTTTGTTTATGGCATAGAGAAGGCAGACGATGTCACAGGCCTCCTGGTGCCCTAGTACCTTTGCATCACACTTTGGGGCTTTGTTTATGGCATAGAGAAGGCAGACGATGTCACAGGCCTCCTGGTGCCCTAGTACCTTTAGATCTACTTTGGGACTTCGTTTATGGCATGGAGAAGGCAGACGATGTCACAGTCCTCCTGGTGCCCTAGTACCTTTGTAATCTTATGATTAAGATAATAAGTCGCCAACCTTGAGGATTAAGATGAAAAGCGTCTATACTAGTGAATTCGCCGGCCGTCTTATCCAACCCGCATATAAAACGCGAACATTGCTGCTGAGTTATGGGACTTATGGGCCGATAGGGACTAAGCTATTTGTTAGAATGATAAAGATATATTACATATATAATTCTAATAGATAGCTGCGTCCCTCTCAGCGTAGGTGGTGGTAGGAAGCTGGAAGCGATGCACAAGAACCCTGGAAAAGGTCATGTCACCTTAGATGGTGGATTAAAGATGGTGTACAGTCTGTGAGCACTTAGAAGATGCTTTGGGTTTGTACTTATCTCTCACTCGCTCTTAATAAGAGCCTATTAGAGCGAGTGAGGGACATATACGGTCACGTGCGTTGGGCCCTTTTCAAGAAAAATATGCTTGAAATCGTCAATGTCATAAGAAATGTCAAGTCATTTGTAACTTTTAGGAAACTCAACATGACTCAACATGACTCAACAAAATGACTTTAAGGTAGGTACCAAATTTAATCTCGTGACTGTACAAACCCGAAGCACTAAGATCTATGGCACTGTATTTATATTTGAATTCGTATCAGTTGAAACTTCAGGTCAAAACGAGACAGTGTCCAACATCTACCAACAGCGTATTTTTGAGTTACTTAGGCCATACGTGAGAAGGAGAGGCGACATGGAAAGGCTAGTACACTCGCGAGCAAAAGTATCGAATCGCTTTGCATTTTTTCGTTTGCATCCGATATCTTTGTAATTTCCCATTTGAATCTGAAAATTATGGTATTAAATGAAAGCTTACAATGAACCGCTTTGGAAAATGTGCCAATTCAATAATATTTCAGATCCAAAGGCTGTAAAAAACTCGAATACCGGAAGTAACTCGAAAATGGCCTTAAAATAAACAAGGGAAACTCGAAATAAAAGGCTTGTTTAAAATAAAATTCAATTTATTATTATTACGTTAGTAACGGGTATTACGACCCCTAGCCCTACCGACACAACGTAATCGATTTTTCATGGATTTTATTAACTTCCTGATGTAATTTTGAGGAATCGCTTCCCACTCCTCCAGCAAGGCAATCTTCAACTCGTCGACAGTGGCTAGAGCAGGATTCCGGGCCCGAACGTTCCTCTTCAGATGTCCCACATGTGCTCAATGGGGTTAAAGTCCGGGCTCATCGCTGGCCAGACCTTGGTATCGATGCCCACCTCGCGGAGGTAGGCAGCGGTGACCATTGCGGTATGACAAGGGGCATTGTCCTGCATTAGCATGAACCCCTCATCAAAAATACCGGCATAAGGGACGACGTGGCCTTCCAAAATCTCCGTTATGTACCTGGCAGCAGTTAATCCACCGCCACGACCACCGCCAGGAACAAAAACCAGCTCAGTCCGTGCATCGTACGAGATGCCGCCCCAGAACATGACTGAGCCACCTCCATAGGCGACTCTTTTGGAAATGCAGCACTGAGCGTAGCGTTCTTCTGGCCTCCTGTAGACTCTTTCTCTTCGGTCGCAGCCATTCAAACATATTCTGCACTTCTCCGAGAACAGAATCGGGGTCCATTGGTCCAGGGTCCAATTCTTGTGAATCCTTGCAAATTCCTTTCGGGCTGTGCAGTGCCTTGCCAGCAACCTGGGCCCTGTCGCAGGCCTCCTGGGTGTCAGGTTCGCTGCCTTGAGTCTCTTTCTCACGGTCCACTCGCTGGCAACCACTCCTCGCACCTCCCGCAGACGCTGCTGGATGGTAACTCCAGTCTGGTGACGATTTCGAAGAGATGTCGACACAATGAAGCGGTCGTCTCTCTCCGATGTGCACCTTCTGCGGCCGCTTCTAGGTCTTGCCGTAAATGCTCCTGTTTCCTGGAACCTCTGGTACAGTTTACAAACTGTGGACTGGCTCAGATTCACTTCGGCAGCTACTGAGCGTTGACTACGCCCTTCTTGCAGGAGCTTGACGACTACGGCGACTTGAGCTTCGGTGTCTTCCATTTTTTCAGGGTATTCTTCACAGGATAAGATGCGGAGATGTGTGCAGGTCGACTTCTGGTAAGTGACCGATAAGAAATCCCCCACCACCCCCGTTTTATAGGGGTCAAGGGTAGTGCAACTAGTGGGCGTTAGAACCCGTAACAACACGGGAAACCGGGAGATTGCCCATAATCTGAAAAATCCTGGGCCAATGCTCATGTTTCATAGCTTTTTATAAAGCTAATATTCTAACAAACATACTTACATTTAAATAATTTAGAAAAATAAACCGATTTACAAAGATATCGGATGCAAACGAAAAAATGCAAAGTGATTCGATACTTTTGCTCGCGAGTGTAGTTGGCAACACTGGAGGCAAGCGAGCTTGAGGAACATAACAAAGATACCAACAAGACTGACCAAATTAGAGACCACTGAAAACATGATGAGGAGCGGAATGGTCTGTAATCTATGGCGGAAGATTCACTTCTCGACTACCGCCAACCACGATCATCAGTTGATGGCTGAAGGTGCGTTCTGACCGAACCAACCACAATTACCAGTAAAGTCATGATAGAAACGTTTGAGGAGGAGGCTGTGTTTGCCAATCGCGTCACGGGGAATGAACAGGAAGAACCAGATCCAGGTCTCCACGCAGACACTTCTATCAATAATTCAATGCCTGTTGCTACGCGCACGCTAGCGAAAACGGAATTCTTGTGTTACATGTTTTACAAACAAATACAGAATCCTTGAGCAATACTACATACTTACCATTTAGCACAATCCATCAAATGATTAGCTGCATTACATAACGCGGTCATACCCGGATGGCATTGAGCCCTTATTCACGACGAGTGACGACGCGGACGTTTTGAGGTCGTTTAATATTTGCAAAATATATTGGTAGTTCTCCGTAATCCATTTGCATGATGTGAAATGTACCGCTACCGCGAGCGGCAGAGGCGACAGCGGATATACAGTGGTGGACATATAATTAGAAACACTTGCGACGTATTTCACATTATACAAGGCACATTGCCGTAAAACTTTTGTTTTTGGAAATAAAACAACAAAATGCATAGAATACGTTCAACAACTTATAATTAATTAAAAAACAAATAAATATCCGAGTTTACAACTACCATTTAGATATTTAGTTACGTACAAACAACTAAACGACATTTGCAGTACCATCCGTCATGGACAAGTAATTAGAAACACTAAAGAAATGAGGTAAAAATCAAAGTTTTAACGTGTCAACGTCAACAATTTCAAATTATTTATGTAAAATAATGGTTGGTTTACTAAATTTCTTAACAATTAATATTTAGTTGCATAGCCTTTGTTATTAATGACGGCTCTGCAACGACGTGGCATTTATTCAAGTAATTTCATACATTTGTCGAGTGGGATCGAGTTCCATGCTTCAACAAAGGCTTCGTAAAGTTCATTTTGACTGGAATTACGTTTAACGGAGACTTTTTTTTTAACGACGTACCACAAATTTTCAATTGGATTGAAATCGGGACTATTTGCAGGCCAGTCTAACATGGTAACACGTTGCTCACTAAGAAAGGATTTAACACTGCGGGCCGTGTGTTTTGGGTCGTTATCGTGCTGAAAGATCCAGCTCACAGGCAAATGGTCGTCGGTGTAGGGAATCATTGTCTCTTCTAAGATGTTTTTGTATTGAAATTGATCCATTATACCTTCAATCTTACGGACGGGTCCAACTCCGCAACCAGAAAAACATCCCCATACTTTAATATTACCACCGCCGTGTTTGACTATGCTCCTCGTGTATTTATAATCAAAAGCATGGTTTATTGGACGTCTAACGTAGCGTTTGCCGTCTGAATTCACCATATTTATTTTTGTTTCATCCGAGAATAACACTTTTTTCCATTCTCGTACGGTCCAGTTAAGATATTTCTTTGCAAATAATAATCGCTTCTCTCGGTGTTGCTTGGTAAGAAGCGGTACCTTTCGAGAAACCCTCCCGAACAATTTAGCTTCCACTAATCTGCGGCGTACCAGTTTCGAGGAAATGTTCCTTGGGTCATCAGGTGAAAAAACTTCATTTCTAATCTCGTTGGAACCTTTGAACGGGTCTTGTTTAGCTACACGTATTATTTGCGAATCTTCCCGGGGAGATGTTTTCCTTGGACGAGCCTTTCTAACAACACTTTTAGTAGTTCCGTTAGTTTTATAATGAGCAATAGCGTTGAAAACTTTCTTCACAGAACATTCTAGATGTTTAGCAATTCTTCTATAAGTCCACTTTCGATCTAAATGTAATTTAATGATTAATTGCCTGGTTGAATCGTCACAACTCTTATTTTTACCCATTTTTAACAATACTTATTATTCACGTAATTTTCCAAATTGACGTTTAATTGCCGCCGAAACAACAGAAAAAGCGTAAAAAGAGTTTTTTTTTTAGTTTCAAAAATGGAACGAAAATGAATCCTGTTTCTAATTAGTTGTCCAAGCGGCCAGTAATAGAAATTCAACTATCATGATTTTTAAAATCTTTTAATAATTAAAGATAGAACAGATTTACTTTTTTAAATATTTTATGAGTTTTTTAATTCATTGGCTATATTCTGGCATAGTCAATAGTGATTTAATCAATATAATTTTTACTCATAACGATAGTTCATTCTGTGTTTACCTAAGTTTTATGTACTGTTTCTAATTATATGTCCACCACTGTATATTTTTCACATCTTCTTGTCAACGCGTAACAACAGGGCATACAATCATATTTTATATTAAGATACGTCAGCTGCGCGCAAAAGCGTTCCTCAATAAGGAAGGTAATTTACCTTACTAGTGTTTAGTTATGCCGCGGCCGCTGACACGCACGCGTCAAAGATAATAAAATTTTACTACCGAAAGGTAACAAATACATTTCATAAAAAGTGCCTTCTTGTGGTTTTTGAGGCTTCGTAAGTACCGTAAATATTTTTTACATTTTGTTCACATCGCCATACTTTGTTCAATTTGCACCGGCGTCACAGTCAACTGTGAAACATGACATACACGATTAGGTATCGCATGAGTGCGATACAGACGGATGGCGGCCGTGAGCGGTCACTTATCTTGGCGGGAATGGCGAGCAATTTGAAACAACTATTTTTATCTCTTTCTAACAATAGCGTTCGCTACGGATTGCCGACTTCGTCAGTAGAAATGTAGTAACCTAGCAACTGCCAGTGATTGGCGACGGGTTTTAAAGGCGTTTAATATGAGCATAACGTATTTAAATATAAAATATCATTGGGCATATACATATTATTGTCGGTAGTGTTCGGCGACCTGGATCTCAATAACCAAAACGCCTATGTGTCTGTTCTTTGGATATATTAAACCATACCTTGACAATGTTAAGAGTGAAACAACCTCTGTACTTATCTGGGCATATTTTAGGTTGAATCCTCGAAACCTCACGGTCATTAAGTATGATTTTTGATTTAATAGTTGAGTACTTATAACTTCTCGATTCTGGTAAATCATTTTTTTTATTTTTACTTTTTTATAGATAACAGCAATTATTTGAAATTGTCACTGCAATCGAGGCGCGCGCTATCTCCATCTCACGTTCTTAGAGCGGAAGCGCGTAAAGCCATCACTTTTATTTTATGTAATGCATCTTATATATGCGGCGAATTCAAATTTTTAACCCTCGCTCGTGCTCGTACCTCGTAGGCATAATTCACTTCCGTCGCAAATTTCGTCATAGACACAGCTCGGTGTTTGTTCATTTGGGTGGCCAAGAAAGATGATAGCTGAGATATATCTTCGGTTGTATTTCAAACCGCTTGTCAAGCGACTGAACAATTGATCATTAAAAAAGATTGATGGAAACGTATACAATAAACGTAGTCGAGTCGTGGTTTAGCACAATCCAATCGAAGCAATTAATAAAAGCATGTTAAGAGTGATTTGGACATAGCTTCATAAAAAAGTTGTCTATCTCAATAAGTTAAACCAAAAGATTTTTGTTTCAGTCTTTCCTTGAGCATTATGTAATTACTTCTGAAAAACGCTACACGCTCGTGAATTTAACGTAAATCGCGCATGTTACGTTGACACCTGGCAAATAATCAGAATGACTTTACGAATTAGACACACCTACTAAAACGACGAATAGGCATGACTACACTGCCGTCCTTCCAAAGAAAGCGGCTAACTGCAATGTGGTATTCAAAGCATTCTATACTCTATGGGCAACACATTAAATTTAAAATGCAGATACTATTACTATACAGTTAGCCACCTTCTTTGGTCTGACAGTCCAAAACAGTACACAGACAGTTAGCATGTAGCAATAGGTTTTGTGAAGTTTTATGTGTGTTATCACTACATAGTATAAAACAAAGTCGCTTGCGCTGTCTGTCCCTATGTATGCTTAAATCTTTAAAACTACGCAACGGATTTTGATGCGGTTTTTTTTAAATAGATAGAGTGATTCTTAACCCCTCAGGTGTCCTACGCACAACATGTGTGCGTAGATTTTTTGACATTACGTGACTTATTCATTTGACATAAAGTTTAATTTTGATGTACATCAATTTTGACATATCGCTCGACGGGTTAAGGAAGGTTTATATGTATAATACATTCCACGCGGGCGAAGCCGCGGGCGGGTCGCTAGTTTATTATAAAACATGGGCGTGACCGGTTGTTATGCTGATAATATTTGATACACTGTCGTCGTATAAAGTTCAAAGCGGTCGGTAAAAATATTGATTCGTCGTGGACAAACAGCGATGTTTTGCGGCGCGATAACGTTGGGTTGCTTTGAGCAGGGTACAATGATAATAATACGTTTAGTTGGTTTTTGTTATTCGGTAAGGAAGGACCACACAATAACAATTTTCTGTTACTTATATATTTTATAATTTTTTGAAGATTGACTAAAGAGATATACAGATCGAAAGTAAGTGGAAGGGTCGGAAGGGGCCGTCCTAGGCGTACTTTTTCGAATCAAATCGGAGAAATACTGGAAAAGGGCCGAATCTTAAGTACCCGAAACCGACGTGCGTGCATGACTCGATGTATGAATGTTGAAGAAGCGAAAGAAATTTGTCAAGATCGTAGCAAGTGGAAAGAAGTGGTCTCTGCCTACCCCTCTGGGAAACAGGCGTGTTTTAATGTATGTATGTATGTATTTTATGTGTAAAAAATTAAACAGCCAGAGCAGAGCATTTCGTAGTAACATT
This sequence comes from Acleris emargana, assembly GCA_927399475.2. Taxonomy (NCBI): domain Eukaryota; kingdom Metazoa; phylum Arthropoda; class Insecta; order Lepidoptera; family Tortricidae; genus Acleris; species Acleris emargana. The sequence continues at coordinate 16,498,102 of OV656854.1, forward strand.
TATTTGAGGGTAAAAAAGTTGGTTAACTGTCCAAGATTTTTCTTTGATAAGTTGCTGGTATTACGTTCTTCGTGATCACTATGTCACTGTTCTGTCATCCAACCTCTTCAAGAAATTGCTGTTAATTTCGTCGACGGATAGCCGGAGTGGTGCAGTTAAAACATTATTAAATTTTAAGTGCATTTTTTTTTAATTTGGTCGCTGGTTTCACCGACGGTACCTTCATTATCGAATTGAAAAGCGAGTTTATGAAAATAATATCCCCAGTCTTTTATAGTTTTTGGCACCGTCTCGTCGCCGATAATTAAAAAGTTCTCACTGACTCGCTGCTCTATTAAAGTACTTGGTAGGATAAAGTGTAAAACACACTGAACGCGGGCACGTCGCGAATCGGGTAGCAGACCCGCAGCCAACCAGCACGTCGTTTGTATGTGGTCGTTCATATAGAGATTGGTGAATAGGCCCGCCGCTCTCCCGACCTGACCCGCGCCAGCGTTCTGTGTGTTTAGCGCTAAAATAATCAGCAGCCCCGTAGAGGGAAACACGAATCAATGAATAATAAAAGAGCCAGTCACATTACGTTTTCAGATGTCGCTGAATAAACCGTGTATTTTAAGACCATTACCGATAAATGCCTTCTATTAGGGGGTGTTGTGGTGCCGTCACACGAGCTTTCAATGATCGGTTGTACCTAATTCCGTGCTGCCCCGTTAAATATTAAAAGACCCGAAATAATTGCGAACCTATTTCAGTGGGCCTATTATATTAGTGTTACTCGATGTGGATAAGACATCTGTCACTTTCTGAGCAGTATGTAAGTGCGAGAGTGACAGATGCTATAAAGGCGACCACCATACGGCCCCAGAGTCTATAACTCATAAACAGTCCACCCGATTTTCATCAAACCTAGCTAAGAACCTTTCTCCAGTACTCTGCCCTCCTAAGCAAATGAGCAGTATCCCAAAATCAATAACCAAAGCAGTTTTAGTTCTCTACTCTTAGTAATAAGGTTCATATTGCTACAGGATTTTTATCTGACATTTAGGAGGGCTGTACTAAGCAGATTAAGAAGTCAATCCTGACACATTGCAGAACCATGAAGTTTCTAAATATTGATAATGGTGACTGCAGTAAATTAATGCTGTTATTACTATTCCTTCACACGCAACATTGATTTAGCATTGTTGTACTATAACATTGTTGTTGTTGGCCCCCGTGTGGTTGCCGGGTTAGAATAGTGCCACTCCATGTCTTCCCGTGGATGTCGTAAGAGGCGACTAAGGGAATATAGGCTTGTAGTACTGTTAGGCGATGGGCTTGCAACCTGTCACTAATACGCTGGTAAACATCTTAGCCTATTTGTGCAAATTGTGGTTACTGAATTGTCAACAACTTTTTGAAGTTGTAATTCTGTAGCTCTGCCTACCCCACTCTGGGAATGAGGGCGTGAAGGTATGTATGTATGTATGTACTATACACTGTTGTACGGTCAACATTATCAATATTAAAAAACTTTATGGTAGTGCAATGTATGAGGATTGACTTCTTACATCTGCCTTGTACAGTCGAGTTCATAACTATGTGTACACTTTAGCACGTTGTCACTTTAATCGCTGTGACAATTCATATATGGCAGTTTAAACACGACATTAAATAGACAAGGTACTAAAGTGTGTGTATGAACTCGACTGTAATATAGTTAATCTAGCTTTTTATTAATAAGAACCGCGACCGAATCGGTCCGTCCGTTTGTTTACGAGTAACAATGCCACAGACAGATACACAGATACTCGTTAAACTTGTAACCCCCTCTGTTTGCGTGACCATGACAGGTGACATTTCAGTGAACACGGCGCAGCTTATACCGTATTGTCACCTGTCACCTGTCATTGGCAGCATGGGTAAATATTCTCGTAGTTCCTCGTTGCCGTGCTTTACATAAAACAGGTTCCGTTTTTATTTGTTCGTCATTTTTGTACCGACTTCGAAATAAGGAAATTAAACAGGGGTCTCAATTCGCCGAAATCTTTTAACAGCTGTTTTTATAGCCAATTGCACTTAGCCGTATTTTAAGTTGAAAGAGCGGCAGCGCAGAAACAGAAACACTTTAATATGGACCAAAATCAAAGTTCCACTTTTCTAAAGCTGGAGAGTGAGCAGGCCACCTTTGAAAAGATCACCGTTGCCGATAGGTACAGTCGGGGAAAAATGTGGTCTAACACCGTACGGTTGAAGTTCATTTGCACGTCATGATAAAACAAGTTCGATTTTCACTTGCAATAATATTATGACGTGACAAGTGTCAAACTGGTAAACCGCTTTCTTAGCCGACCGTACCAGCAACTCCAGAGGCACTGCAAAGCCTTTCAGAGACGATAATGGAATCATAATTAAATCGTACCTAAAAAAAAGGAATAAGGGTAAGGAGGCTAATGATTTGATGGGATTCAAGTTGTATGTTAATATAGTACGAGTATTTATTCCTGAGTCTTGGATGTTTTATTTGTATTTAAGTATGTATTTTTCCATAAAGGTAAGTTTGTCGTTGCATAGTAAATGTACCATGGTCGTTGTCTAGTACCCTTAGTACAAGCCTAGAGCTTAGTTTGGGACTAGGTCAATTTGTGTGAGATTGTCTCCTGATATTTATTTATTATAAATACACTATAATTGCCCATATTTCCCATAAGGTACAAGTCAAATTTGTAAGTATAGAAGAAACCCAGGTTACAAAGAAACTCTAAAGACTTTCTGGAAGCAATCCTAACGGGAATGCCGATTCAGCGAATTGGTTAGGTATTCTTAGAGGCTAGGAATAAATCTAGCTGTGGCCCAATTCCACATTATAATGGCACGAGGCGGTTTAATTATTCAGCGAATGGTCAGATGTGGACGCGGGGAGCATGTACTGATGGAATAAAGCTCAGGAGTATATTGAAGAGGAAATATAGGTTTATTTTTTAAATTGGTTTCGGTGCGTTCGAAATTTGAAAAAATACAAGGCCAAGATTTATTCAATTTTGTTCTAGTCGATCCTTTGAGATCATTTTCAACCCCCGACGCGAAAAGAGATATGTTATAAGTTTAACGTTTATGTCTATGGCTTCGTATAGCTTCCAAACTGAAGGACCGATTGCGGCGCGGGTTTTATTATGAAGAAAGCTTATTTAATCGAGATGAATCTTAGCTAGGTTCTTTAAAAATTAATTTGACCGTTTAAGAGATATCAACAGTGAAATATTTGTATCTATTGAATCGTTATTCAAGTTGGAGAGGCACTCGCGAATTGTAGATTATATTCCAACCGTTGCCGACCAACGTAAGTCTAGTATAACGAACAATATACTTTTCTTAAACAATTTCAGCATACGATCCAATAAATATACTAATGTGTACCAATATTAACATAAAAATGGTTTTAACTAATACCTAGCAACAGTACTTAAGCGCCAGCCGTTGTGTGCTATAGGAATTACCTACATAATCCGAACACACACATATTAAGAGTAATATACAACCCACAGCCTTAATGCCGGCTTAGGCTCAGCACAAAAGCAGGCTGAAATAATAACGGTGGAGGCCTTTATTCAAAATCCCTGTAGCCGGGCGTAGAGTTGTTACTTTTGCTCGTAGGCCGTCCAAATATTATTTCAAAGGACATATACTCTTTGCAAACGGTACAATTTACAAATAGGTTGCACGTATATATATAGTATGTCTGTACACCGTTCCGTGAGTCACTGCCGGTACTGGCTGAAAATCAGCGCTGTAGGTGTCTGACACCTCGGCATTTGGCCGAGCCAGTGTCCGTTTCACTGCTGTGAGGTACATTGCGTGCTGTTACCTTCACTGATTTCTTTAATCATTTGTATATTTGTAGTTTTTTGGAATAATGTCTTTAGATAAATGTCAGATGGAAATCTCTGCGTACCAAGTAATAGCTATATTTTTAACCCGTCGAGCGATATGTCAAAATTGTTGTACATCAAAATTAAACTTTAAGTCAAATTAATAAGTCACGTAATGTCAAAAAATCTACGCACACATGTTGTGCGTAGGACACCTGAGGGGTTAAGCGTGTTACCAAAAATAAGTATTCACTTTTTGGCGATTATGTTGAGAAATGCTATTTAAAAAATCCATGCATTCCCATTCATTCACGCATTTAGTACTATAGACATAAAGGTGAGAACTGAGTAATAATACTATGCAATAAACACGACTATGGTCTTGTTTTAAAGTTGGCAATCGGCTGCCCGCCTGTCTTGCATTTTGTAGTAAACTAAGCTGCTTTGAACTTGTTTTCAAACAACTTCTGTTGCCTCGCTCTTGTCTGAATAAATTAGTGTTTGAGTTATTCGTGTTTTAGTTTAGTTGTTCCTCAACTCCGGACAATCAGGACTTTAGTTATTTTATACTAGCTGTTTTCCGCGACTCCATCAGTGCAGCAAAATAAAACATAGCCTATGTTATACTTAAGGATAATGTAGCATTCTAACGGTGAAATAATTTTTGAAATCGGTCCAGTAGTTTTAGAGTTTATTCGTTACTTACAAACAGAAAAATACAAATCTTTCCTCTTTACGATATACATACGAGGGGTGATCCAAAAGTTTTGATAATTGGTATTAAAAATGGGAGTTATGTAAATCGTTATATTTTAATTGGAATATGCACACTTTCTATATTTGCAATCACTTATTAACGTCATTCAATTGTTTTATTTTACCACTATAAAAATAATTTTACTTTTGGAGGCTAAATTTTATACCTTCACTAAGTCATCACCACCTCGTGATTTTTTTATAGTTGCTTTTGAACATTATTGAATGAGAAGTAGTAGTCGAAAGTTAGGTCTAAATAACGGGGTGAGCGGTTATCAGTTCTCATCGTTGTTCGAAGAGCAGCATCCTTGTCAATTCGAAGGCTCTGAAGCACAATTCCTGCCGCAAATTAGTTTTTTTTTTATTTATTGCTTATTTTTAATATTTTCCCATAACTGTGATAGAATAATGTTATATAACTCTCTTAGATTATTTGAACTCAATTTCTAAAAGCTAATGTCACAGTATATATTTGTAGGATTCAATAATCCCGGAAAAGGCCGAAAAAACCACCCTAAATTTTGGTGACAGACCTTGAGCTAAAAAATCCAATGCAAAGATAACTTATTTACCATCTAAATCATAATGATAAATCAAGGTTTCATTTTCAATAACTATATTTTTTATTAGTGTACCTGAACTTTCTCCACACCGCTCCAAATTATTACAAAACTAACTCATATTTTTGCCGCCTTGTGAAATTGTTTATACACATGTATTTTGTTTAGCTATCACAGAAAAACAAATGAACAATGTATATATATTATTTATATAATTTAATATTGATTAGTGCCGTGGTACATTCCACATTAAAAGAATATCATTATGAGGATGGTTCATACCTATTCTCAAAACTTTTGGATCACCCCTCGTACATACATACATTAAATCACGGCTGTTTCCCAGAGGGGTAGGCAGAGACCACTTCTTTCCACTTGCTACGATCTTGACCAACTTCTTTCTTTACAATATTAGTGAAGATTATAGTTTGATAATCTAGTATGCCTATGATGGCTGATATTAAAACGAATTACACTTATTCCTTTGACTTTTCATTAGAACTACATCGATAACAATCTAGCGAGGACGATCAGTAAAATGTTCAATAGTTTTGATTCATCATCATTTACTTAACCTCCACCCCACGTCAAATTTCCTTAGTTCGAAAAAGAATCTTGTGTCAGTCAAATAAAGTCAAAAGTCACTTTGACGAATGTCCTAGATTTAGGACGTTGGGCCTTGCGAGGTTTAGAGCTGCTCTTGTCGGTGAAGTAATTCCCATTCTTCCCTAAACCCGCCATCAATGGAACTTGTAAACCATGTAAACAAACCTTTAGGCAACATTTCTTCGTAATTTTTTACCAGCACTCGCTCCTACTACACTCGGGGGCAAAAAAGTTGGGTCGGAGTACGTTTTTCATACTAAAGAGGCTATTTCGAAGCCTTGGTTCCTCACCAGGAGATGCTTTCAGTGAAATTTGATGATGGAAACCTCGAGCATCCATACAGGACTTCCAGAGTGCCTACGATAACCAAGTGATTGAATCTGCGGCTAATGCCAGAAATGTGCATGTTCAGAAAAACACCTGAAATGGCAATAAAATATCAGGAAATCCAAAAGCTGACCCAAACTCTCTCGCTGTTGTGTTAACTGATTGTGCGATAAGTTAGGTATCTTAAGAACTTTTGACCTCCTCTATTGAACCTCGGAGTATCCACAATTAAACATCACTCAAAACAACCCCTGACATGGAACCAAGGCTTCGAAATAGCCTCGTTTGTATGTAAAACGCACTCTGACCCGTTATTTTTGCCCCTGAGTGTATTTCAACATTGTTATTCTAATACTCATTGAACAATATAATATCACTTAAAATACGATATTTCGATATACCTTTGTTTAAAGACGAACTACTGTTTATTCTGTAGGTACTATTACGTCCCATATTAACATACTCGGACCGATCTTCGTGTCTAACGAGCCAGTCGGCCGCCGCTAATGATTATAAAACGGCATGTTATTAAATAGCAGTCACTAGTTAGATATCTTATTGTTTTTGTGAAGTCATTTATTATTGACATGTAGCTATTTGACGCGTGAGACAAGCGGTGATTTAACCTTTCGCATTTAGCATGCATAACCTATAGGTGAGTAGAGGAAGTCGGTAATTTAATAGCGTTCCGAAGTATTAGGAGACAAAACTACAAGCTTACTGATAACAATCTAAAAAATATCTGCAGCTACAGTCGCCATCAATAGAACTTGTGAACGATGTAAACAAATTAGTATACTGATTGACACATAACCTCAAATATTAACCAAGCGTGTTTATATTAAAATAACTTATAATGAACATGAAAATAATGATGATAATGATCTAGTGTATAAATTATTGCAAGGACCTCACTTGATCTTTAAAAGTACGTGATTATCGGGTAATCATGGTGAATTGGTTCGTTTGGTTTTGTTTACATCTTTTGCAAGTTCTATTGACGGCGACTTTATCACGACTAAATATACTTGATTGGTTCTTGAGATACGAGCGACTAAAGTGTTTATACCTATTAACAATCATCTAGGACGGCACCAAAAATAACTTTAAATGGAAAATTTCATTCATACTCGTTGATTTTCTTTAAAAAAAAAGTGTTTGTAGTCACGGCGTCGGTACCCTACACTAAGCACATCTGACATGCTCTAGTCCAGTTTTTTTATTAAAAAAACTGTATTTAAATTTCTTCGTTCTTAATTAAAGTCTGTCATTCCGACGCAAATTTTCAAGACAGCTTTGATCGTAACGGGCTTGAATTTTAAATACATATGAGTAAACGCGAGGGCAGATTCAATATTATGTTATGGGAGCTGTTTTACTGATAGCGTCGAAAGGTTGTAACCACCTTTTAGTCACTCAACATGTAAACTAACATGGCGGCAATTAATGTATGTATGTATGTAAACTCTGTATTGCACATAAACAATTACAAGACATGTTTGCATCAATATAAATAATGTACATAGGCGAACTTATCCCATATGGGATCTCTTCCAGTTAACCTTGGAGTAGATTGAGCAAGGACAATGCCGAAGGATAGACAAATTAACAAAATTTCAGGAAATAACAAATAGTACATACAACAGAAATAGCAAGATAATAAAATATCTTCTTTAATAAGATACATACCTAAAAATAGATATAATATAATATCCCAATATAATACTACCACACATACGTAAACAGCAGTTCGCGGTGTAAAAACCAGATGAACGTAACTACAAAAAATTCAAAAATAGTTTTTTTGCATAAAACGGTTCAGAATGAGCTCCTGCATGAAATGCCAAAACGACGTAATGGTATATATATATTTTTGTCTCGATAATCATTTTATTACCACTGAAAATGATATTGGAAAGTTGAAGACGCGAATTCTCACCGTTTTTTTGCTCTCCTGTAAAATCATAAAAATGAAGATACGTTCATCTGGTTTTTACACCGCGAGTTAAAACCTACAACAGAGGTAAGGATCAACACTCAGGCTCATCCTGTTTATTTAGCCACAAATTCGTTAATCTTTTCTTCAATGAATGAATGAACTAATATGAAGCAATACTCCACAACTCATCATATTCAGCAGTATTCCTCTACCTTACTATTTAACTCTAAGTATATCGACAAGCTAGTCTTGCATAAAAATAAGTAACAAGCTAAATTCGAAATCCGATAGCAAGCTACTCCGATAACGCGGCAGAACCGCAGCAGACCCGTCGCGGAGGCCATCCGTCAGTGTCAGCGTGTGATGAATCGGCCACTCGCGCCGGCGAATACATCAAACGTGGCAAATTGTACGCGGCATTACAGCTGGACTTGGCGAATTAGTAGCCCGTATTAGTATAGAACATGACAGATAATAGCAAAATGACTAGCGACCCGCCCGCGCTTCGCTACGGTTTATGCGACAAGCCCGTAAATATTATTACGCACTCACGGAACTATGTCCAAAATCTAGATCTTCTAGTAAGCTATAGCCTGTTTTATGAAGCTACAAATTACAATTTACAGGGTACAAGATTCCATTTGACAGAACCTCGACCAATGACGACCAGCCATTAGGCAGTGTTGCCAGTTTAGACCAGTCAAATTGTAACTTGTAGCTTTATAAAACGTGCCCCTGGGGGGTTATTGTGACATAACTTTTCAGTTCAGTTTACGCTGGGAGAAAGAGACAGAGTTATGTAGCATCTATAGCTCTGTCCTGTACACTCACCGTAATATGAACTGCATAGGTATGTCATAATGGACGAAAAACTTTGCAAACTCAGTACAAAACAGTTTATTCATATAAAAGGGGCGTTGCGTTCAATATCGTTTTCCATACCAGGTAAAATAATTCATTGATATTTGTTCAATTCGAATTAATCAATGTAATCACTTTGTCTATTTAGCGTCCCTTATCAGTTTTTTTCTGAAAATCCTATAACTTTAGTGTAAATCATATGCAATGCGATATTGATATTCAAAATCACAGCTTTTAAAGCTAATTAATTGGTCGGTTCCTTCGAGGTTAAGCGTCGAAAGCAGGACAAAAAATCCTGCGGGGTACGAGGTGCATCTGTGAGAATATTTTCTTGAGCTAGCTGTGAGTTTATAGCTAAGGCAACATCGTAAATAACCTACACGTGTTAATGTCCAGATATATTGTGTATTGCAGTCAACAGAATAAACCTGTGCGGTGTTAATCTTCATTTTAGCAATTCGATAGCCAGCATTTTTAAATATCGTACGCCCGTAATTATCAAATCAAACAAAAAATACATTAGGCTTGTGCTAAATATTTATCATGTCAGGTAAATCTAAACCGGCTTTTTTTTTGTGTCTAACACCGGGTTAAGTATTAAATTTGCGAACATACAGAACGCAATGGCGAAGCGGTGCTTTTTATGGAAGTGGACGCACAAAACGGCTAACTTTGTGACGTCAACTAAATCAGGTGGTATAGCAGATAGCTGATCAACGATGAGTGGTGACTGACTATGGGACTACGATTTAGTTTCTCTAAAGGCAGGAGGCTCAAGGGCAATATTTACAAACTTATCTTGGCTAGATGTCCATCTCAAAACCAGTCAGAAATGAGTTTTCTATAAAAAGTATAAAACCAGTTAAACATACCAGTTACATACTAAATTCAGTAAACTCATAAACGTTTTTTTAATAGTTGAAGTTCAAGAGAGGCATGCTAAAAGCTAAAACATTCGTATCAATTGATGGGTAAGGACCAAAAAGTTGGGCACGCTAACTCATCATCATCATCATCATCATCATGTCAGCCGAAAGACGTCCACTGCTGGAAATAGGCCTCCCCAGGCTCTCCACTCAGACCGGTCTTGTGCTTTTCGCATCCACCGCGTTCCCGCGATCTTTACAAGGTCGTCACTCCATCTTGCTGTAGGCCTACCTACAGCTCGTCTCCCGGTCCGCGGTCGCCACTCAAGAACCTTCTGACCCCATCGGCCATCAGTCCTGCGAGCGAGGTGCCCGCCCACTGCCACTTCAGTTTCGCTATTCTTCGGGCTATGTCGGTAACCTGAGTTCTACTGCGGATATCATTATTTCTGATTCGAATGCGAAAATATGAAATAATGCGTCATTGCAAATCATTCGCATAAGCGATTACGAATGTAAATGATCGTAACAATTCTACCTGTGACGGACATCTCAGCCCTCAACAGATTATCAATACGTCCCTAAGTCCAGAAACGACTTACATTTACCACTCACTTGCTTGATATCACAGGACCTAGCCTTTTCTAGAATCTCTGACGGCACACAATTTCAAACTTCGATCAAATGAATTTTAGACAGAATTTAAAAACCCATTCCACATACCCCTTTCCACGCAACTTTTAATAACCCGAGTTATCCAGAACATTACAGAACTGCGTAGGCGTGTTTTTAACAAGGGTCGGATGTACACATTCCGTACCAAAAACGCGATACGGAACCGAAGTTGTACGAAAATGTCGAGTTTGGGCCTCGAATCTGTTTCAGGCGGCTGTGCTAACATCGTATAGGGATAACATGCGACCGACACAACACGCGCAATATGTGGGGGCTACACGATATCTCTGTTCGTATAGTCGTGGTGTCTGTTATTATGCCGATTTTACCCGACTGCCGCAAGAACGAGGGCTATGTATGACGCATTAGCACATTACAACAAAGATAATATGACATTCTGAGTGGTCAGGGTTGGCAATTTGCATTACAGTCTTAGGATTGTTCTTCTGTGAATGCAAATGGCACCTTCAGTGACGTAATCTAGATATTTTTAATCTGAAATTTTTAAATAGGACAGTTGTTTCTGGTTATGTGAATGGCTATGGGTCACAGATCCCACTTTTCATCAGGTGGGCTGTGTGCTCGTGTCGTATGCCTCATCTATTGCACAAAAAAATAGAAATTAAACCTGAACTCAACTCTCTATCATTCAAAATGAAAGAAATAAAATAAATACATTAATTATTATGTGTAATCTAACATCACAATCGGCAGTGTACCGCAAACTTACAGTTGTGCTCACTTGCCTTGCCAATAAAGGCTAATAAAAGGGCCATTAAAGTTGGAATAGGCCAGGTGTTTAGCAGGTGAGAGCCACCCCTCTGCCACGTGCCTATTGTTAGGGGACTTGCTTTTAATTTCGATGTTCTTTTATTGGTAACCCCTTGACATGGTTTAATTGGCGGTTATAACCGTACGACACGTTCTAGGTCTGTCTGTAGTCGTTTTTATTGAGTTTCGTACACGGGCGTAACTCATGAAGCTTAATAATAACAATGTGTAATGAGTGGAATTATATTGCCGCTATAATAACAAATAATTAAAGTAAAAGCCCCCTAATAATAAAACGGAACCCTTCGCTCTCACTTGGTCAGTTGTTTTTACAATGAGTTTAAAAATGAATTGGCAATTCTAGCATTCCATGAACGCCTCTATATAACTATCGACTGAGGCCCATTTAATGTTCAGTTTGTAAAATATATTCTAGATTAATTCTAAAGTTTGAAGGAGGAAACAGTCAAGAGCCGGACCTCGAATTGGTTATTAAATTTTTGCTTAAGATCACTTCGGAGCTATAATAATTTGTGCATATTGCATTACTTTTCAGAGCGTCAGTGAACCAGTGAAGATACTTAAAGAAGAAATTATAAGTTCAATCTCGCCGAATGCTTTCAGTCCAAACGGAGCTCATTCTGTCCGTACGAGATGGCGACTTGGACGCGTTTTGAAGCATACAGTCAATAGGAACAAACGTCGGAAAAAAGGACATTGAGTACAAGCCTATGCCCAGCAGTGGCAACCGTTTGCGTTACTAGATAGGTTAGGCTCGTTTGGTAACTTCTTCTGCCTATGAATAGGAGCTCCGCCATGCGGGGCTCCGTCGACATTGCTAAGACCGACCATATGAAAAAAACAAAGTGGTCATTTAGCGACTCGGACTTTTTGAGAATTAGCCAGAACGAAATGAAGTCACAAAGCGATCCGGTCGTATTAGCTGGGTGAATCAACTTTTCTTTGTAGCTCGTTGCCATGGTGACGTCTCCTGGGTCACTCTTTAAAACTATGATTTCAAAGGATATCCAAGTCCACTAAAAAACCGTTATATTGGCAATTACACACCCATTATATTATGGCCTTTCTCCTGAGTGTGCTGGAAGTATACATATATTATAACATTTTTTCTAAGAAACTATCAATGTTGCCTCCTGGCTTACGGGACAGAATAACGACAGCAAAAAGTTGATCCACCCAGCTATATCATATCGAGATGTGTACGGAAAGCTTCTATCGCTTGCTAAAGACCTACCCACGTTACCCAGACGCTAGACAGCGGTTAAACCACTAACCGACAGCTCATAGGCACGCGAGGAATTCTGCGGCACGGCAACTATGCGGCAGACGCGACGTTGAACGGCGTAAGTCGGCGCGCGAGAAAAAAAACCGGTCTATTACGGGTCAGACTCGCACAGCAAGAGTCCCGTGTGGTCACACGTTATGAACGTCAATTAAATGGTTAAAGTAAACAATAGCTATCAATGGCATGGCGTGCCTCATTACAAAACAACCCACCCCCTTGTCAAAAGCTGACAGAGGTGACTGGTGACAATTCGATATGTATACATTGCAAAGTCAACACGAGTTCCCATCCTAAGCTATACAATGTATGTACAATCAATCACCTAATAAAGATGTTAAGTATGTTTAGAACCTTGTCACTGTATATGTCACTGTCGTGCTTGTCATGTGATGTTCAGTTTTAAATTGGTTTGACAAAGCACTAAAGTGGCCTGAAATGTTTCCAGTCATTTTAACAGGAGTTTCTTGCGACGCTTCTCCGCAATGATGGTCTTGTCCGAAGCACTAGTAGATTCACTCCATATTAAGGACGTGTAAAATAGCCCTCATGTGGCCAATTTCCTGAGTAAAATATTTTGAATTTTGTGTTGCATTGAGGAGCCGCTTGGCAACGCATTCGCTTAACCTACTTTTTCATGGTAATATAAAACTTTTTCATAAAACTGACTTGATTCAGGGCGTGGAAACCGTTATAGCCCGGAGTTAAATTTGTATAAAAAAATTGACGGCTCCGCAATTCTAGCGTCGCTTCACAATTCTCTTAACGAAGTAGTGGGGCGAGACGTTGTGGATTGAAAATACAATAAAAGGAACCCACTCCTGGGGTGTTATTCTCTTAAAAACGATGCTCGGTCAGTCGAACGAGTGAAAGAGTGAACGCGCCACACCGGCTAGTTTAAGTAGTCCCGTCTGAGCGTACAAAACACATTTTAGCGCGTGCATTTTCAATAAGGCAACCACGCCAACAACCAACCATTCAGAATTCACGCGCTAAAATGTGTATTGTGCCCTCTGACGGTAATACAAACTCGCCGGTGTGGTGCGTTCGTTGGACCGACCGAGCTTCGCTTCTAAGAGAATAACACCCCTGCACTCCCAAAATAAAGAGCTATGAGAACCCATAGAAAACAATGTAGCGAACGCGTTTCTTTACGAGGAGTGTTATTGGTAATGTGATACAGTTTTCCGGCTATCTCGTTACGTGCTAAGTATCATAGCAGTTCAAATATTGACGAGAATCGAGATTGGTAAAGTAGACAGAAGAAATTGTTACTACGTATATTAACTTTTGCCGTGTTAACTACATTTTGCAAGGTCGATTTCCAAGATTTTTGAATGTGTTGTAGTTGTTATGAAAATATGAGTTTGGAGGTACGTTTCCGTTTTCTATGTTTTTTTTTAATTATTGTTTTAGAGCACGTATCTACAGTCATATTCGAAGATATAGAAGTACCTACTAATCAATATAAGTATCAAAAAGACCTAGCCTCGTAACTGCTCGCCCAACATATTGAAAAATGGGAGCTTTTTGTAATTGGGACTTTTAATCTACAATCAAGGGAAAAAAGTTCAATTTCGATTGTTTGAAAATGCCATTTTCAGTTAACGAACATAGGAAAATAAACCTTATTCTTATTAGAACAAAGTTCAAAGTAAATTGCCTTGATTATGTCCATGTTACATCCTATTGCACACTGGACCTTATGAGGCTAGAGGTTCATTTTACACATGATAAAAAAATAAAAACCAAGAATTTGAATGCAGTCTTACTTTAACTTTAGTTCTAGAGCAAGAAGTACAATTTTGAGTAAGACAGCAGCTTCTGCCACTTTTATTGCTATTGTAAACTTTACTTTACTAGGAAAATATAAATATAAAAATGGTTAAACTTCGATTTGGTCTTCAGCCAAAATACCTATACATTATATTCAATCAATTTTACATAAAACACAATAGGTATGTGCATAAGTTAAATCATTTAAATACCGATTAGGCACTAACCTAACATTTGTTTAGGTTATTCACAATTTGCTCACACTGAGGTCAAAGATTGCGAATTTAAATGAAAAATCAACTATTCATGGCTAAATAACTTATAAATAAACAGTAAGCCGATGAGTGAAGTGATGACATTGCTAATTCTTTCGGCATTTGTATGACGGCAAACAGTACTGTTAGGCGATGGGCTTGCAACCCGTCACTAATATGCTGTTAAACACCTTAGCCTAATTATGCAAAATGTGGCTACAGAATTATCAGCAAGGTTTTAGAGTTGCTGGTAATTCCGTAGCTCTGCCTACCCCACTTTGGGAATGAAGGCGTGAGTTTATGTATGTATGTATGTATGTATGTATGATATGACATGAAGATTTTTTTTTATTAAGACAAGAATTAATCAACACTTTCCTTGCTTTTCTTTTGTATTATAAACAGTGATGGGAAATAGGTGAGCTAAAATACCTATTCTTCGCGAGAGGACATAATATAGAGTGGTTACAACCGGATAAGAGTTATTATTTTTTTCTGTTCCGGGTATTCGATATTTATTCGGGTAATTATCGTAATGTAAAACATGACATGTTTTGTTTAAAGTACGGCATGTTTAATGTTAGTTTTTAGTAAAAAGGGCTAGAGAAAAGAAGGAATGTACAAGATTTCTAAAAAGTAGTAGCAGGACTAATAATATGGGTTTTCCCACGCATTGTTTGTTTATGACTTGCAAATGGGCGTTCACATTTTCGGATTACTTATAATTTTAACTTTATGGCAGGAATGTTACCATTTTTACTACAAACTTTACAAACATTCTATAAGGAAAAGAATGTATGTTCAACATTACGGCTAGTATTCGCAGTGCCCGGATAAATATCAAATACCCGGAATCCAAAAAATATATACTTTTATCCGGTTGTAACCACTCCATATTATGTCCTCTCGCAAAGAATAGGTATTTTAGCTCACCTATTTCCCATCACTGATTATAAATATTACCAAGGTACAGATTTATATGCTGCAAGACCTTAAAAATGACTGAATTACTCTGAATGTATTTTTTGTGACTTAAATGACTATTTTATAACTGTTACATTACAGCCCATAACCGACTCAAACATTTATAAAAGGCAAACATGGGCACCTTTACATGGTTTTATTTTTCTAAAAGATTTAAGAATAAGGTTATCAAGTTTGACAAAATATTTATATATGCCGGTCTATCTATACAGGTCTATCTATACTATATTATTATATTATAAAGAGGTTAAGTTTGCGAGGTTCTAAGGGGTAATCTCTGGATCGACTGAACCGATTTTGAAAATTCTTTTACCAATAGAAAGCCACGTTATTTGTGAGTGTCAAAGGCTTTATATTAAGCCATAAAAAAAGTTTATTGCCCAACTAAGTGGGCACAGGAAGAGCTAGTAACGTATACACTGAAGCCGAAAAATGTATTTATATTGGGTGGGTTGGCATAGATACTCAATGCTCACATTTATTTGGCAAAAACACAGGAAATAAAAGTTTGTTTGTGTATAAAAAAAGTATAAAGTATGACATAAAAGGTCTTTTAACCCCATTATATTTGTTGATTTGTTTCAAAACCAGTATACACACTTCTGATGATAAAAATAAGGTAAAATACTAACATTTCTTAAACTGCTTTAAAATCTTAGCACACTAAACTTTGTTTCAAATGAATGTTGTGGGTTTTTTTTTATTGACAGTGTTCAAACAAGTACATAAATGGCATCAATAATTACAATACCAAATGAACATGGGTTGTATACACAAAGAAAAAAAAACAGGTCTGACAGGCTTTTTAGTAACACAATTGACACAAAACAGCCAATTATACTAATATGATAAAGAGAGTGACTTATGTTAGTTTGTATCTATCTGACAGGTAATTTCCGGTACAACAGAACCTATTCGACAAATTCTTTAACTATTTATATGTTACATTATTCTAAATGGACGTGGGCTACTATTACTTCTTCAAACCAGAATGAAAGGAGGTGGGATGCTAGTAGGAAGTATTTCACTTATTAAAACATCTTTACCAGAAAGTTTCAATGTAAAAACTCTACGAGATAATGTGTGTGTACACATTGCAATGATAATTATTGTTAATAAAACATTAAATATTACACAATGTGTCTTAAATTA
The DNA here is from genome assembly GCA_927399475.2 of Acleris emargana. Lineage (NCBI taxonomy): Eukaryota > Metazoa > Arthropoda > Insecta > Lepidoptera > Tortricidae > Acleris > Acleris emargana. The sequence continues at coordinate 16,514,780 of OV656854.1, forward strand.
AATATGATTGGTACTTTTTTCTGCAGTACAGTCCACCAAAAATGTAGTCTACCACCCTACGGTTGAAGTTCATTTGCATGTCATGATACAAGTTCGATTTTCCCTTGTACATAGTATTATGACAGTGACAAGTGTCAATCAAGTGGAAACTTCTGTCAAAACTGGTAGTCAACCGAGCGTACTTAGTGTGTGAAATTGCAAATAGCATTTAATCACCAGTTACAAGTGAATTAACTGACATCCTTTGATTGGAAATTTGAAGTAGAAAAGTGTGCAAATGTATTCTATCCTTTCTTCATGGAGAGGTTTCTTTAAATTTGTTATAAATTGGAGGGTGCGCGGGATGGTAAGAAAAAACTACTTGCTTAAAAATGATAGCATGTAAAATATTTGGTTAAATTTAGCATGAACCCTGTACTTTAAGTACATATTGTCAGTGATACTATAATACTGCCAACCAACAAAGTCAATGATAAACTGATTGATAGAGTAAGAAATGAAAAAATCAGAAAGAAATGTGGAATAAAAGAAGATGTAGTGACTAAGATTGAAAAGGGCATGCTTCGATGGTTCGGTCATTTGGAAAGGATGGATGAAAGAAGATTGACGAAAGAGATATACAGATCGAAAGTGAGTGGAAGGGTTGGAAGGGGCCGCCCTAGGCGTACTTTTTCGAATTAAATCGGAGAAATACTGGAAAAGGGCCGAATCTTAAGTACCCGAAACTGACGTGCGTGCATGACTCGATGTATGAATGTTGAAGAAGCGAAAGAAATTTGTCAAGATCGTAGCAAGTGGAAAGAAGTGGTCTCTGCCTACCCCTCTGGGAAACAGGCGTGATTTAATGTATGTAATGTATGTATGTAACAAAGTCAATAAGTTGCAATATGTACCTTACTTATTTACTTCATAAGGTTTATTATATATACCTTATTTAATTTGTTACTTACATGGTATTGCAGTATCACCAATATTGTAATTGATACAGATCTTATTATATAAATTTAAACTATTAATAACATGTTTTTATACTCCTCGGTTTTAGTATATTAATGTAAAATGATAGCAATAATGAAATATGACTGTCACAGAGATCATATAACATTGGCTGAGTTATAGTTAGGAATGCTAGTTGTCCATTAACATTTAACCCTTCAATAAATTACTGTCTATTTTCAACTCTATAGAGTGTTCTACAGTATATGAGTTATCTTAAGTCATCAGGTCAAGTTAGTACAATCACATCTCAAAGTTTATTATTTTAGCAACCCCGTATAAAGATTAAATATAATAAATTCAATTGCCAAATAAAGAGGCACAGTAGAAAAATCTAGAGATTAGTTGATAAGATAATGAGGTAAGGATTATTTACTAAGTATTTAAAATTACTTTACTTTAGGCTTGGAAATAAGGAGAGGAAAATTAATATTGATAGATAGAATATGACTTTAGAGTTCAGTTTAAGCAATTTTGGGCTACAATTTATCTCTAAGTTGGATATTAGAATGCTTTTCAATACTTTAGATTCAATAAAATGAAGTTTACATTATGTTTCCGTTAAAACCTAACCTTTTAAAAACTTCGAAAACACTAGTAGAGTTGCGCTTGTCGGCAACATCGAATGTAAAAAGAACACACCAGAGTGCTTTGGAAACGGAAAACAAGTCACAGGCGGCTGCGAACGGCAATAATTCGTCATGACGCTGACTGATACACAACCGTTTGACAAACAAAGAACTAATCATCTGTTCCTAACTTTTAGCGTAACTTTATTTGAGAAGTACGAAACTATTGGTAACCTAACTCCTGACTTAAAAGGCGGTCGTGTGAACCCAACAGCTGCTCGCGCCAGCCGGCTCCCCGGCGCCAGCCACGCCAGCGCCACAATAAACTCAAAAACCCCGATATAGCCAATTAGGTTACTGACGAAACACTTCAACAAACCTCAAAAGAATACTAAAACTAAGTACAAAAGTAACAGTACTCACATGGAACTCCCTGTATCATCCAATAACAAGCATCTTTATCAGCCCACTGAATAAATAATCACGAATCAACACAGAACATTATAAATGCCACAATTCCAACTCAGTATTGCACACACTATTGAATATAGATAACTAATAAAAAATTGCACAAAAACTTAAAGGGAACGTTAACACTATACTAGAAATATATTTGTAACGATAAAATCACATTTATAGTGTATTATAACACTAGACGAGAATATCACTTTGTTACTTGTCCTTGCATTCACATAAATTGGCAGCCATCTTGCGTTCGTGCGAAATGGAATGGAAATAAATGTTGCCAGTTTATGAAATTATTCTCCCGACTACAATAGTTAAATTTAATAAATGTAAGCTTTTTACGGTAGTTATTTTAATCAAAACCGTTTTTTTGAAATATAATACGACAAAACACACTGTCCTTTAATAGGCGCAAATCTAATAGAGCATTTCTTATATATTAACCAGTGTTCAATAATGTACGTGATGTTTTAGGAAATTAAATGAATTTGATTCGATGTGACAAAAGTTTGATAAAGCCACGCTGCACAAACTATATAGACATGCTAACAAATAAAATGGGCATAACATAACCAAGAATAAAAATAACACGAAATCAAAATAAAAATGCTGAGAGCGGTATTACCACAAATATTTCTTACGTCATCATCGCAAGACTTTTTTTCGGAATATCGCGAACCTTTAAATTATGATTGAAAAAGTTTGTTATTCAGTTTGTTCATACATGAGTCAGATATATAAAATTAAAAGAAAACGGCCTACGATCTCATTAACTGAAGTTATGCACATGACGCCCGTCGAATTGTAGACTATAAAACGGACGGTTGAAGGTGTATTAAACATAGTTGAATTAGTTTAAGAATTATTTAACTAGTTTTTTTCTGTAACATTTCATGACAATTATACGTAGGTACTAAGGTAAGGAAGGGCGTTTGTCCAGCAGTAGGACACATCAGACTTTTAATTACTTATAATAAGGAAGAAAAACATTTTTAATTTATAACAGAATGAGTTTCGTGAATTTACTACCAATCTCATTATTTACGGCAGTATAGTACAACCTTAAAAATAAATCGTATAAATCTTATTAAAATTAGTGTTAAATAACGCATACGCAATGGAACTATAGAGGACACCAGTGGCCTGTTTTATAAAGCTTCAAATTACAATTTACATGTTACAAGTTTCCATTTGACACAACCTCGACAACGACGCCCAACCATTTAAGCAGTGTTGCCAGTTTAGACCTGTAAAATTGTAACTTGTCGCTTTATAAAACGTGCCCCAAGTAAAGGTTGCTAGATAATTGGGAAAGTAGCTAATACTCTGTCTGTATTGAGCTATTTCCAATAGCGAACGTTACGGACCTCTACGATCAATCCGTACCTACTAATACAGACTGAAAATGTTCTTATACATTTCTTTAAAATAAGGTTATTAAACCAATGTTCCTTTCTTTTCCCTTGCTGGACTCCAACCAACGACCCGCGAGTCAGCGGGACCTGCCTTGGCGAGAGTATCTTCAATCTTCACGCCCACTCAACATTTGAATAAGGTATCCAAATAATTGGGCTGACTGACCAGCATAGTGATAATTACAATAAACACTTACACAAAGTCACCACTTAAGGAAATAATTTGTTTTGGGTTGTAATTTTATAATTCCTTATTAAATTTAAACCTAATCATCAAAGATGAAATAAAGTTCTTCTTAAACGGATGATAGACGGTAGAGTAACTTCGCGTACTAGCGGCTCGGCGATCTTACTCGCCCGTGTGTCATCCGAAGTACGCGTCATTTGAAGTGTGAGCAAGCTTCAACGTATGTCATCGACGCGAGCCGAGCAAGTTAACGAACTTTAAGATCGCGTTCTGGGACAGCCTGTATAATATTTATCTCTTATGACTTATAAGTTATGAGTGTAGGTAAATCAAAGTAGAGTATATTTCCTTTTTCCCTAAAGTGAGGTAACTATGATAGACCTGGTATTACTAGAATCAACCATAAGCTAGTATGTTGGTTTTTAATAAAGCGAGGGTATTATACTTCAAACAGCCAAACGATAGTCCCTGTATCAACTAATTTATTTAAATGAGTACCTGTTCCTGATAACACATTTATTGAAAAGAGTAACATTTGATTTAATGACCCTAAAATTAAATAATCTCGTTATTCTCTTCCGCTAATTGTACCATAGACAACATCGCTCCGTAAAGTAAGGCTTGATACATATAAAATTATTTGGCATTAAGCATGCTTTAATTCTTAACCCACATGCACGTAAATTTAACACGTTTTGGGTTAAACTACCCATAGAGTACTTTATATATATACCCCAGGCTAAAATTATTAAAGAATGTCAGATTTCGTATAAGAATTGTCAATTTATAACTGGATTAAGACACTAACTCGAGTTAAAATTATAGTTTTCCTATGAATCTGACGTTTATTAAATCGAGTAAGTGTCTTAACACAGTATTACATTTTTGGTGCAATTGGCCCTTAACTGTTAAGCGGGTTTAACCTAAGGATCAACATATAGCGGGACTTATTCGGAGTTAATACAGTCACAAGAATATTATTTTGCAATTCGTGCAGCATTTGGTCTTCATTAATTACAGTATAACCCTCAGTTATTAATCTGTGGGCCTTACTTTAAAAATAGTTCGAAGTCTCGTTAGCTCTATCTCGTTCTCTCGATTTAGTCTCGAATGACGAGTGACAGAGATGGAGACAATGTAATTTCGAACTTCAATTTTTAAAGTACGGCCTCTGTGTAGGGTTCCGAAGCCGTTACTTTATGTACAAAAAACTATCTTAAAAAGTAGTCTTGTGAATAAAACGAAAATGTTTTAGCTTCGCTTAGGTAACATAAAACGTACCTAAAAAACCTGTTTTTGTTTTTATTTTACTACGTTATGGGATTTAGGTATAGATAATTTTAATCAACTGTGGCTTTCACTCCTGTTAATAATGTGTATTTCGCCAATGGCGAGTTATTTGTAGACACTTCCATGGACTTATTATAGAAATTAGTCGGGCTTTTACTTTTCATTTAGGTATTCTGTTTAGGTAATAATTTAGGGGTCTCCTGGCACAGGTATATCTTTACTTAAAAGGAGACCTTAGGCATGTATGTGATGTTATAATGTATAAGCATATTTCACTTGACATTGGCGCATTCACTACAATAAATACTGAATAAGTACTGCGGACCGCCATTAATATAAAAAGAAGAAGAATATCAGTTGAGTTTTTAATCTATATGTACTTGCTTGTTATTGATTTAGTATTATTATATTAGACACAATAGTAAATCAATACTTTGAAAGTTTTTTGTTTTAACGAATCGGTTAAATCGGGAAGCAGGGGTAATACCAGTCACCGGGTAATGGCACTCACCTCAATAACTTGATATAACTAGCTTCTATGATCGCGGCGTGCGGGTGAAAGGGAGCGGGGAGCGACGCTTGAACCAGTGGCAACGTGTCGCGCCAGTCTGTGCAAAGCACGTGAGAGTGAGAGTCGTTTGTTTGTTTCGAGCTCCTTCGATCTAATTTTTCGCTGGATGTTTTTGTCGGTAAGTTGAAATTCTACAAACTTTTACGTTAAGTACCTGATTGTATGGATCGTTAAGCTATTCAAGTTCAAGGCCTTGTTGATATTATTGAACAATATTATGCGTAAAATTTTAAATTTCAATTTTAATACAAAACGACCATTTGGGGTAATAGCGCTCAGATGAACGCCATTTCCCCCTAGTGCACGCCATTACCCACGGATTTTTTTCTTACAGATATGCCGAGAAATCGTCCGAGAACTACCGCTAAGGCGGCATGGAGTGTTCAAAGCTGTTTTGGAAGAAAAAGAAAATAGAAAGAATACTAAGAAGAATAAGATAGTAGAACAAGACAAACAAAAAAGAGGTTCCAGGAAAACCAAACAGGATTCTAATACAGCTAAAGTAACAGTTTTGAAAAATAAGAATATCAATAAAAAAGCCAAGACCAATAAAACTCAAAAGCAGCAAAAGGAAAAAAAGTACAGGGAAAAGGCTACAAACGTAAAGTTTTAGAAGAAACTTCATCAGAGTCTGAAAGTGAACCAAATTCTCCTATTTGTAACGACAATAGTGATGATGAATGGACGATGAAGGTAATACGGATAACATGTGCATGTGCAACCTATGCAAGGAATTTGGACAGAACAATGAAGTATGGTACCGCTGCACCATTCGCGGGATGTGGAGCCATGCTATGTGCTTTGGGTGGGATTCAGCACAGGGGTATATATATGCGATTTCTGTTCCTAAAGATATATGAATATTGATTATGTTAAGTTTTAGAAAAAAATACTCATTATCATGTCTTATTTATAAGTAACTATGATAAACGATGTTAATTTTGTTTGTAAGCTTTGATGTCTTATTTTTAATAAGTAAATGTTGATCTCAATTACGTTATTTGGGCTAATGTTGGTATGAGCGTGATTACCCCATTGCCTGAACGGCATTACCCACACCTAAGGGCAATGCCGTTCAAAAGTGTTTTTTTTTTAACATTATTTTTCTCGTTATCTAAAAGATCTCAACTTATTTTAAGTTTAAATTCTAATGAATGATAAGTAACACTTATGTTGTGTTTGATTTTGATTTAATAAAACTTGATATTTTCAAAATCATGGGCATTTTTCCTTAAGTGAACGCCATTCCCCCTGCTTCCCCTACAAATTAAATATGCAAAGGTCCTAACCTATTTTCGATTAGTGCCATTTCAACCAGCGAAAATTCTTGTAGAAAATCAGTAACGAAGTTGTACTTTAGGTTGTGTTTATTGCGAGTAAGATATCATTTAAGTAGTTAAATTAATCGAAAGGGTTAAGGGTGGGTTCGACCAAACGAGAGTAAGGTCTTATACTTAGATTAAACGCCGAATTTGTATAGACTAATCTCGCAGTAAGTCTTATTCCAGTTTGGTAAAATTGATTCAAATTTCAAAATATTTATTCAGTAAATTGGTCACATGAGGGCTCTTTTACACGTCGGTAATATGGAGTGAATCTACTAGCGCCTCGGACAAGACCATCATTGCGGAGAAGAAGCGCCGCAAGAAACTCCACCGATGGTTAGTAGTTCAACCACTGACGCCCCAAATGGTGCAGTAGGTACTTCAGAGCTTCTTGATAGCGTCCGGGTGGCTATTCTATTGCTATCACGCTTGCACTCGTAACTAAAAGTATATTGTTGTCGATCGTAAATTGGGGGACAGCCTCACTGCCTGTCTATTTTGAAAATCGAAGTTCAAATTACGTTAGCTCCATCCCTTTCTCTCGGTTTAGTCTAGCAAAAAGGAACGATAAGGATGGAGCTAACATTACGTCCAACTTCAAATTTTGTTGAAAATTGCTAACTTAGCGTAAAGGCTCAGTTTTGTGATACATTGCGTCGCTGCAATAGGTCTTGGCTCAAAAATGTTAAAACAACCCGTCAATGGATTGCTGCTAGCATGCGGACTATCGACCAATTAAACTGAGCCTTTATGTATCTTGAATAGGTCCCCGTGTTTCCAGTGTCCAGGAAGTTAGTGAAAATTAGTAATTCAATAAAACCACGAAATAGTTTAAACATACATATTAATTATTATTTATATTCACTTTCTTTTTTTGCTTTATGAACTTACAGACCACGGGTCTTACGTTTTTAACTTAAATAATTAAACTCAACATCTCCGTCATCACTAGTTAAAGTAAGGAAAATTTTAGATCTAAACAATACAGTCCCAAATAAAGGCAAGAAATAAAATGCGGGAAATTAAAGAAATATTTTTAACTCCTGTTGCAGTTACAATAAAAGGCACATTTAACATTCCTATTGGTACAAAATTGCAATTCGCAACTCTAAACACTTATATTTAAAAAAAACAGGCTGTCTTTGAAGTAAATAAAAAAAATACAATTCCAAATTCAAACTTATACATTTGTCATACAATTTTACATTTGTGATTGAAAATAAACTTTAAAGTTAAGTTAATAAGTTTTTTTTAATGTAACTGCAGTTTACATATTCACAACTCCTAAACTTGTTTATCTAGCCAGAGACAATTTCACAAATCCCAGTCAGTGCAAAAGAAGAATCGAAAAAAAAACCTAATCAATTATCACATAGTTATTCTAAATTAATAGAAATATTTTTGCTGTTCATTTTCAACTTTTTGTTTACTTACCAATTAACCTTCTAAAACGAAGGTACGTCTATCTTAAATTACATTATTGTGTTAACTTAAGTACCGTACATTACTGCATACCAACTTAAACATAAATGCACTTTTACAATTTAAAGTCAACTCAAGTTCTGACTAGACACACACACACTTATTGTCTGTAAAGACACCTCCACGTATGCGCCGAACGCATGAGAACCTCATTCTAACGTGGCGTGAACGTTTGTGTTCGGCGAATATGTGGATGCTATTAAGGCACCACTACACTCGCGCTAGTTCGATTCACTTCGTAGTTTCGACAATCTTCACATTTTAATACTAAAATGTTAGTTATTCGCACTCATTTGTCGATGAGGGGGCTCTTCTCGTATTCCACGGGCAGGTAGATGTGCATGGACTTCTCTATCTCGCCCCGGCATAGCGGGCAGCGTTCGCATCTGTAACAAATGACAAGGTAATTTAATATTTGGCAAACGGCTTGGTAAAAAACTATCTTTTAATGCTTTTGTATTTGCGTATGAATTAGACTAGTTATATGAGGTAAGTGAACAGGGCCGGTATTCTAGGCGGAAAAAACGACATCGCAATGGACCTGTTATATGTATAATTGTTTTAATCTCGGCCGCCATTACTGTCAAGAAAATAAGAGCTGTCAAAACTTTGACAATACGATAACAGGTGAAACCCATTTGGTTTTTACGTGAATAGAGGCACTGACAAGTCAATATTCAACTCCTTTTTTTATCGGGATTTTTGCTGCTGCCTAGGTTTTTAACTAGAACTGCAGAATGTTGGTTGTTGGTTTTTTTTTAACACATGGCCTAAAAAAGATGGTATTTAATAGTTTGACATCTATGCTTGTGGCTTCAAGGTAGCAAGAAATGTTTGGTATTCGTTCTTAACTTCCTTGCCTCGAGGGGAAAGATGGGAGGCCTGTATCAGCTACCTGACTAACGAACCCAGAGTAAGTTAATGATTAAGTCATACCTTAGTCACGATTTTTCATACACAAATTTGAAAAAGGATCGAGGTAATTGTCTCTTAACCCGTCGAGCGATATGTCAAAATTGATGTACATCAAAATTAAACTTTATGTCAAATGAATAAGTCACGTAATGTCAAAAAATCTACGCACACATGTTGTGCGTAGGACACCTGAGGGGTTAATAGTCTTTCGAGTATGACGGTTAATCCAACCGAGCTGTCTGTCCGTGCACGATGAACGACGCAAAACGATAGTGCGTAGGCTTGCCCGGCCTCGACTCGCACGACCGATTTTATATCCAACAAGCCTCGACATCAGCAACGTCTAGCATGATGGATAGCTTGCACGACAGTGCGTACAGCACCATCGGGTCTGATGGTAGGGCGCTGCCTTCCTACAATGGATAGTGTGTAGAGGGCTATAGTGTTATGTATGTTATGTATTGTAATGGTACTGACCTGGGCGCGCACTCGGCGCAGCACACGACGTGGCGGCAGGGCAGGAACAGCGTGTCCATGGGGCAGTCCATGCACACACGGCAGGCCAGCGTGGCTCCGCTCGACCTCGATCGGCAGCGGGACTCCTATGACAACAAATAATACGTTAGGTTAAGTTGGACTAAAGATACTCGCGCTAATAGGGATAACAATGATCTACATTTCGAAAATACAGGTTAGACATAGCTATAGAATTACCAACATCTCTAAAAACTTTTTGTTAATTCTTTAATTACATTTTACATTCTTCCGGGCGGTTGCCGGGCTAGAATAGCGTCACTAAATTGCTTCTAAATGTTACAAGTGGTTTTTGCCAAGGCCATTAAACATCTGCCACTGCTAATGAGACAGCGATTAGAGTGAGAGATCCGATATGTACATGTCATGGATGTTCCCTGTATAGGATGCAGTAAGGCGGTGGGGGCTCACCGTGGGGCCGGGCTGGCTGGCGCGGCGCCGCATGTCATGGATGTCCCTGTATAGGCTGGGGGCTCACCGTGGGGCCGGGCTGGCTGGCGCGGCGCCGCATGTCATGGATGTCCCTGTATAGGCTGGGGGCTCACCGTGGGGCCGGGCTGGCTGGCGCGGCGCCGCATGTCATGGATGTCCCTGTATAGGCTGGGGGCTCACCGTGGGGCCGGGCTGGCTGGCGCGGCGCCGCATGTCATGGATGTCCCTGTATAGGCTGGGGGCTCACCGTGGGGCCGGGCTGGCTGGCGCGGCGCCGCATGTCATGGATGTCCCTGTATAGGCTGGGGGCTCACCGTGGGGCCGGGCTGGCTGGCGCGGCGCCGCATGTCATGGATGTCCCTGTATAGGCTGGGGGCTCACCGTGGGGCCGGGCTGGCTGGCGCGGCGCCGCATGTCATGGATGTCCCTGTATAGGCTGGGGGCTCACCGTGGGGCCGGGCTGGCTGGCGCGGCGCCGCATGTCATGGATGTCCCTGTATAGGCTGGGGGCTCACCGTGGGGCCGGGCTGGCTGGCGCGGCGCCGCATGTCATGGATGTCCCTGTATAGGCTGGGGGCTCACCGTGGGGCCGGGCTGGCTGGCGCGGCGCCGCATGTCATGGATGTCCCTGTATAGGCTGGGGGCTCACCGTGGGGCCGGGCTGGCTGGCGCGGCGCCGCATGTCATGGATGTCCCTGTATAGGCTGGGGGCTCACCGTGGGGCCGGGCTGGCTGGCGCGGCGCCGCATGTCATGGATGTCCCTGTATAGGCTGGGGGCTCACCGTGGGGCCGGGCTGGCTGGCGCGGCGCCGCATGTCATGGATGTCCCTGTATAGGCTGGGGGCTCACCGTGGGGCCGGGCTGGCTGGCGCGGCGCCGCATGTCATGGATGTCCCTGTATAGGCTGGGGGCTCACCGTGGGGCCGGGCTGGCTGGCGCGGCGCCGCATGTCATGGATGTCCCTGTATAGGCTGGGGGCTCACCGTGGGGCCGGGCTGGCTGGCGCGGCGCCGCATGTCATGGATGTCCCTGTATAGGCTGGGGGCTCACCGTGGGGCCGGGCTGGCTGGCGCGGCGCCGCATGTCATGGATGTCCCTGTATAGGCTGGGGGCTCACCGTGGGGCCGGGCTGGCTGGCGCGGCGCCGCATGTCATGGATGTCCCTGTATAGGCTGGGGGCTCACCGTGGGGCCGGGCTGGCTGGCGCGGCGCCGCATGTCATGGATGTCCCTGTATAGGCTGGGGGCTCACCGTGGGGCCGGGCTGGCTGGCGCGGCGCCGCATGTCATGGATGTCCCTGTATAGGCTGGGGGCTCACCGTGGGGCCGGGCTGGCTGGCGCGGCGCCGCATGTCATGGATGTCCCTGTATAGGCTGGGGGCTCACCGTGGGGCCGGGCTGGCTGGCGCGGCGGCGCGCGCGCGGCTCGCGGCCGGCGGCGTGCTGGGCGCGGCGCGCGCCGTCGTGCACCTCGCGGCACGTGCGCCGGATGTCGAACACGTAGCGCCGCCCCAGCGTCGTCGCGTCGTTGAAGATCGACGCGATCGTGCCCTGGGGGAGAGGTGCAGGTTATACGACGGTCCATGAGCCCTCTCCGCACTTTTTCTATGCTATCAGTCCGAGCGAGATGCCCGACGCAAAACGATAGTGCGGCCGCTTGCTGGATGACGATGAAAATAATTATTACTGTGACGGACTCGCCCGAGCGATTTTTTGTCCCAACTACGGTTAGCATGATGGATACTTTGCACAACAGTGCGTCCGGCACCATCGAGCCTGCCGGTCGAGCGCTGCACTTCTTCAAGATGGATAGTGTGTAGAGGGCTATAGAGATGACGACTCGAGCCGGGTATTCACTAGCGAGGAGAAACTGTAACTGTTGCACATAAGATCGTGATGTGTACACGGCTCGCGAGCCAGTTCTCCACTAGTTACTAGTTCAACTCAAAATAAACTACGCATGAACTATTTAGTGAAGAACAGATCGTCCAATCACAAACTGCGCTCCTTGATTTTGATTTTGATTGACGGAATACTAAAGGCCTCTCGGCTTATTAGTGATTGTTCATCATCATCATTATGTCAGCAGAAAGACGTCCACTGCTGGACATAGGCCTCCCCCAAGGCTCTCCACTCAGACCGGTCTTGTGCTTTTCGCATCCACCGTGTTCCCGCGATCCTTACAAGGTCGTCACTCCATCTTGTTGGAGGCCTACCTACAGCTCGTGATTGTTACGATTTTAAAATTAACTAAAACTATAAAGAGTTAAAGATATAACAGTACTAAGACGCGGCGATACCGGTGATACGACTAGGTTGTTTGCACATAATAGGAGCTTCTACTAACAACGCATAAGTCCATACCATATAAAAATAATTATTTTGAAAAGTTTAACAAAGTAATGTCTCCCAAATCAAATACAGGGCGACTTAAATCCAACCGATTTAAATACATTTTGTACGATAACAGAGAACAATTAGAAAGAGGTGAAGTGCCAAGCCTCCGCCGGCATATTAATTAGCCGATACGAAGTCCAATTATTTATTTTTATAGCGTAATTACTTATTATACATGTACCGGTGACACTTTAAATTCAGATCGAATTAACTGTTACTGGTAAAATCGATTTGAGAACTTCTAGAATTGTCTTTTAAAACTTGGTTTACAACATTAAAACAGTATATGCTGATGATGTTTTTAGTGTTACAAATAACTTCAAACCAAAGAACAGTAGCTCTTCAACAATGGACTTATCAATCACATAAATCAACAGATAAAAAGAAGATATTGAATGTGATAATTCAATATCTACAGCGAACTTCAACGTTACCATGTTACCAGTGATATGTTTAAACATAAGTCGGTGTAAGAAACCTTGCATGTAAGTTATGAATTAAGCGTTTGATTATTATATTACGTTACGTTTGGAATTATCTCGCTGTTTAATAAAAATGTTTATAGAAAACGCTTCAATACTGCAGTTTAATGTAAATAGATCGTTATTAAGATTAAAAAGGGTTTCTTTGTCTTATTTAATATAAACTACATATTATGTGCCAAGCTGCAATGGATTTAGCGTCGATCTTCTTAGAAAAAAAGACCATCTACGGTCCACCATATAACGAGTCAATGGAATACGAATCTATTATGAATGAAATAAAGTCAATTTTCTAATTAATTTCAAAGGATTGGGCTAGCTATCCAGAGAGGTAATGCACAGCCAGTGTCATAGGGACCATGCCGCGAGCGGACCTGCTAGAGGGGGTGTTTTTTTATAGTGGTGATTATTATGTACATCTTTAATATTTGAGTAGCTTAGTTTTATTTTTAATAAGTTTAGTTTTAACTTTTAATTGTAGTATCTAATATAATAAATAAAGCATTTTCTAATTTGTTCATGAGTCATAAAAACAAAAGAAATTCCACTTTACTTCCTTCGCACTATATCTTTATCTCAATGGCCGTATTATGTATTATTTTTGGTACATGGAGCATCGGAATGATAATAATTAGAATTAGTTAAATTGGTTTAAGTGGCTGTAGCTCGGATCGAATACAAACTAATTATATAGGATGTAGTCGGGCCTGCAGATTGCACTGGTCAATCCAAAGTCATTACCCAATTAAGAGCTCACATCTTTTTACAATGAGTGTGATAAAAAACGAATTCGTGAATCTACTAAAACTTCTACGTGTTTGGATTTCGGACTAAGTTGATCAATAAGTATGGATTAAACAAATAAAATGTATGGTACAGTTGATTTTGAACTTCACTTTTTACCTTATTGTATTGTAATAAGAGCGAAAAGTCTCTTTGTAGTCGAATGTTCTGAACAAGCTGCATAATAAAACACATACCGGGTGAGTGATAGGTATTAAAATTTTCGCAAAATTTTCGCGAACGTCATCAAGAACCGGAATGTTGATTGTTAAAGAAAAATTTTGACGTCAAATATGATCCCAGCCTTATGGCGTCACTGTTTTTTTTTTATAAAACGAAGAAACATTATGCACTTTTTGAAATATGTATTTAATCTTTGAGTGTAACTATTTTGGGGGCAATACAAAACAATTATAATTAGGTACTTGGCACTTTTAGATGAGGAAAACTGTACGGCTAGCTCAAATTGTACTTTCTCGCTTATCTTTCAGTGCGTCTCTTTCGTAATAGTAGGCCGAGAAGGATTACTAAGCGACCAAAAAATTGCAAACAATTTGGGCTAGCGTGATAAGGATGGATGCTTGAAATGAGCCATGAAAAGTACCGCGCCATATTTTTCTCTTGAATAGCGGGTTAAGCAATGAAACAAGTTTAAAAAAGGATTATCATTATTTGCTAAGCCCGCTGTATTAATTATCAAATAATTACCTTCAAATCCCTTATGAACTGCTCAGTGACGTCGCTCCGGACAGTCTCGCAGCAGTAAAAGGCGTGCCTTTCTGTAACGGCGCGGTAGACGGCGCCGGCCTGCCCCGAAGTGGCCATCTTGACATGCAGCGGCGCCTCGTGCCCTTCTCCCGTCACGTACGACAGCTGGAAGCTGCGCCGGAGTGGTTGCGCGCGGTGGATGGCGGTATACGGAATGCTGAAAGAGAATTGTGCAGGTTTAAGATTTTTGGCGAACTTGATATAAAACAAAATGATTAATTGAAATAAATTACTTGACTTAAGACCAAAATGCTTCAAAAGTACAGTCGAGTTCATAAATAAGTGATGGTACATTGTCACTTTAATCTATGTTACAATTTACATATGGCAGTTTAAAGATGACATTAAATAAATAAGGTACTGAAGTGTACACATATTTAAGAACTCGACTGCACGAGCCAATCTCATCCTAGGTTTAATCCTGGTCGCGGCACCAACATGTAAGAATCCTGGTCGCGGCACCAATAGTTCCCACATCAGAACTACTTAGCTCGTTTAAATAATAGTGCTGCTCTTGTGTTTTATAAATATGCTTTTTTTTAGGCCGCCGCGGCAGAGAACGCGCATAAAGTAGCAGTCAAATACGCAGGCGTTCTCCAAAGATCTCGTCTCGTATGTTACTCACATCCATCTAAGCTGGTCTCGTACCGAATCTAATTTACATATTCTTTGAAAAGCACTTCGTCAAACATAGACAAAGGAAGAAACTGTAAAAAATACGTAATATTTTAAATTGAAGTGAAAGTAAACAAGTTTGGTATAAAGTTTAAATTCAACGAGTTTATTTCTTTGCGCATGACTGAATGTGATTGTATTAAACTCATAAGTTTAAAAACATCTTGCCTAAGAAAAAATAATCACCAAAACAAGCCTAGTGCAACGGATGTTCAAACTCTAACCGATAATAAATATGAATTGGCCGATATGGATGTATGTAATGATTGTTTGATAAAAAAGAGGACAATTAATGTCACTGCACTGCTAGAAAACATTATCAATAGATGCAACTATGAACATATATTGCTAAAACCTATCATTTGAGATTTCTGTATATATATTTATACTAATACGAATAACGACAAAGTATCTTGTCAGATCATGACTGTGAGTGTCGGGTCTAAATTCGCCCAGGAAATCTAGAACGGCGTTCATATGAAACTCAGGATTACAGCTTGCCTCTCTACACTCGAAGATAGCTTACCTCTGTTTTTCAACTCCGATTTCCTGCTCGCCATTACAGGCGGGCCTGTACACCACGATGCCGTGCGGTCCGACTCCCACACACGTGCTCAAGCGGCAGCCGCAGCCTCCCCCAGTCTGCCCCGTCGCGAGGCACCCCACAGTCCCACTCCCGTCTATCTCCACGTCATCCCGCGTCTTCGGCTCCTCAACCTGCTGCGTGTGGTACAACAGGTGGCTGTACAGGTTGTGGGCGTTGTTCAGCTGGGTCACTGGTTTACAGAAGAACAACTCCTCCCCAAACGACTCCAATTTAGATATCTCCTTTAGCAACCTGTATTCCGCTTGCGACGCGCGCATACCAGCCACTTCGCAATGGTGATCAATGATCTTCTCCATGTGATCCTCAGATTTCTCGCCTTGAGGACCTATTTTATCGCATTCCTCATATACATCCATAGGGGGCATGTCCGCATCGCAGTCTCCGGTTTCCGCTTGGGCGATGTAGGCTATGATTTTTCTGGCCACATCTTGGTCTGCGACGACCAGTCGACCTTCGATCAGGTCGAGCTTGGCGTGCAGATAGAACTGGTGGCGGGTGGGCTCGTTGATAAGCAGGTGCGGGGGCACCCAGAACTTGACTCGGAGGTCGAGGCGCCGCCCGTGGATGCGGTGCGGGTCGAGGGGGTTCCTGAGATTCAACCAGCGGCTGGGGCCCGAGGCAGGGCACACTCTAAGCCCGAAATAATCTGACTCAGCCCCGATTTCTAATTTTTCGCAGACCTGCAACAATAAAAACGAACCTTAAATCAGACGTTTGAGAACTCACTCGAGCGTTGTGCAACATTATTTATATGATGGTCCTTCTAGACATGTTTTCTTACGTTCTTACGAAACGCAAAGAATCATAGGGGTTATTTTCCTACAACAGCCTAAGGCTAAACGAAGCCACGCAATCGCGAAGTGAAAGCAATCCAAACCTATTATTAGTCTTCATTTTGCGTTTTTATGTTTACGGCAGACATGTTGAATTAGCATTTATAAATAGTTCGCAAAATGGCAGTCGGAGGATTTCAACTACCCATATTATTGACGTTATTTTATATATAAATGTGAATACGAATACTATTTCTTTTTCACATATTTGTACACAACGTAAACATAACATAGCTCAAGCAATAATATTATCTATTATTATTATTCTATTCTATTGTGTTTTTGTCAGATTCAACGCAGTAAACATATTTAGTCAGCTACATTGGCTAGAAAATATACATTTCAGAAAGACATGATCTATCTGCTTTCTAACCAATTTACTAAATTTTTAATGGAGTCAATGGTGCTGAAATTAAACTGCAAAAGCTGTGGCGCTCAGAACGATTTTGGAAACGGAGAAAAAAAACCAGTAGGCAGTCGTGCTCTTCAGATTTTTCTAACAGGAAATACCTAAGCAGTCGACTCTGTAAACAAGAGCGTCTCCGATGACAAATATTTACTACACGGCTACCGAAGTAACCCGAGTGCGCCGGATTAGATGTCAATGGGATCGCGTTCAAGGCAAGTGAAGTTAGAATAAAGACACATTCATTCATATTGTTGAAATGAAATCATTATAAAATTGTGGCATAGCATTTTCAGACCAAATTTATGTATTAGTTACTTTATTACTTTCTACAAAGATGTGTATGAAAAAACCGTAAAAAAGATCTCCAAAAGTGAAATTAAAATTAAAATCAGTCAATAAATACGGAAGATATAAGCATTTAAAACTGGTAATTAGACAGAGACATCCGAAATGCACCGGTCACGTCATTGTGGAGGTCGGCCATATAAACTCCACGTAAAATTCTGTTTTGCTAGAAAGAGATAGGAACAAATCTTTGTTGGTTATTTTGGTAGCTATTCAAGAAATGTTTTTTCTCACTTGTTTGGTATGAGTCAGCGAGTAAAGTTAAGCTACAGAAAAACCACTGATTGATGGAAAAGAGAATTTGCGTTTTGTGCTAAAGGTCAGCGTTGGGAGGTTTTTTCCTAGCTGAAGAAATAGGTAGTTAAAGTTCATACATACATACATACATAAACTCATACCTTCATTCCCAGAGTGAGGTAGGCAGAGCTAAAGAATTACCAAGAACTCTAAAAACTTGTTGATAATTCTGTAACCATATTTTGCATAATCAGGCTAAGATGTTTACCAGCCCAAGTAACACAGGAAGCATTATAACAAACGAATAGTAATCTTTTGTAGAACTTAAGGTCCGTATGAAATCTTATATAAGTTCACCGAGCATCTTGACGCTTTATATTGGCATTTCAAAATCGTTATGATGCTTTACACTGTATAACGGTCAGATTATGGCATATTAAAATGCTTTTGTAAAGCCTTCAGTTTTAGTGCAGCCAACCACAAGGCAGCTGTACAGCTTTCAGCTTTTTTTAGTGCATTTGGATCTACAATAGCATTTTTAAGTAGTTAATAAATGCCCAATGCTGTTTAATAGCATAAACATGAACCATTATAATGCCACATTAATCCACTATACAGCTTTCAGCTGTTTTTAGTGCCTTAGGGTGTATAATAGCATTTTTAAGAAGTAAGATATTGCCCAATGCTGCTTAATAGCATAAACATGAAGTATTATAATGCCACGTTAATCCACTATACAGCTTTCAGCAGTTTTTTGTGCCTTAGGGTGTATAATGTATATTTTTAAGTGGTAAGATATTGCCTAATGCTGCTTAATAGCATAAACGTGAATCTTTGTAATGCTTGCATTTGAGAGATCAACTTGAGTTCTGTTGTGCAGCTAACAGCTCTTTAATCAAATACTCGTGAGTTCTTGTAACGTGTTAAGCTGTATATACATTCATTTTACTGTTTTATTAAAACCATTTGTCGGCCATACTTGGGAAGCCGCCATTACGATATATTAATTCTATAATCACTACATAGTATAAAACAAAGTCGCTTGCGCTGTCTGTCCCTATGTATGCTTAAATCTTTAAAACTACGCAACGGATTTTGATGCGGTTTTTTTTAATAGATAGAGTGATTCTTAAGGAAGGTTTATATGTATAATACATTCCACGCGGGCGAAGCCGCGGGCGGGTCGCTAGTATATGATAAACCAAACAACAGCATTTTTTTATGGTGGACGTATAGAAAAAAAAAAACTCAAATGAAATTATCTGTTTTCGTTTTTTTTGTTGACAGCACCATAATCATTTTAATAAACCACGCGCAGTAATAGTTACGTAGATAATGCGTTCAGAAAGCCTTTTTATCAACTCATGGCAAACGGAATCATGTTTAATAAAAAATATGAAATGGGTTTTATTGTTTTTCTCAAGGATCCCCAAAATTGCGTTCAAGTAATGGAACTATTCCAGTCTTCATCAATTCTACTGGTATACCGGTGAACCCATATAGAACTACTTTATAGACAATGGCACTACAGTGGTTCATCAAAAGTCTTCTCTGCGGCCTCTGGCTTAATAATTGTTCACGTGTGAGTTTTTATACTGCTGCGGGCATTAATTTGCCTTTTTAAAGGCTCACCGGGCTGCTGCAGACCGACACCATTTTGTAAATATTTTATAACCAAAAAATATTATTATTCGGACTTATTTATAATAGAAATAGAACTTTATAATAATGATATAATTTAATTTAATACTGCCCAACCACTACTATTATGTAAATTATGCAAAAATCGTTATATACTAGGAATACACAATTGTTTTGGTTATTTCACACATATATTTATATAACATTTTATATAAAAACTACAAAATATCGAAGGCGCGTGAAAATTTTCAATGAAACTTATATAGACATTTTCAGTAAACTACATTGCGCAGTAACAATTGAAGGTATGAAATAACAAGAGTCAAAAACTTACCCAGTACTAATAAATTTTGTTTTCACGCAAACAAATAATGGCCGCCACTACTCAGTTTTCGCCGTCTATTTATTGTCCATTTATATTGCGAGACAAAGTCGCTTCATAAATTACAACGTTAATGTATAACATTTTGTAACGTATGGTATTAGAGATGTTTTTGCAATGACGTAGGGTTTATTTAAGTTCTAACTGTGAACGCTTAAATAGCAACAATCATTATTTTACTACGTTCTAATGCTAGTCTAATGCTTTTGTAATGCCATTAACATCTTCAATATCAATAATATTGCCAGTATAATGCTTCTGTAATGCCATTGGCAACTTCATTGACCTTAATAATGCTTCTTTAATGCGATTGGAAACTTCTTTGACCGCAATAATGCTAATATAATGCGCCTGTAATGCAATTGAACAACTGTTGTGAACCTATTTATGATCTAAAGCCGTATAATTTGTGCCCAAATAAGCATTACAGTAGCCGTATAAACGTTTGTAATGCTATTATATAACTTACTCGAAATGCGAAAACTATACAGAAATGCTGTAAGTCGGCCGTTATACTGCTTTGATGTGTTACTTGGGAGTGTATTAGTGACAGGTGGCAAGCCCATCGCCTAACAGTACTACAAGCCTTTATTCCCTTGGTCGCCTCTTACGACATCCACGGGAAGTCATGGAGTGGCACTATTCTAACCCACTAGTCAAAATTCAGTATATCAATATTTCATTAGACCACTTAAATTTGAGCAAAAAATAAGTGTATAAATAAAACCTTTAATAATTTCCCGCCAATTACATACAAATCGGTTCGCGGTAAACAATTGATATTTCCAACTTGCGATTAGTCACTTGAAGATAAATTTCATGACGTAATGGGTTCCCCCACATATCGGTATCGTTAAAGGGAATTCAGTCTTACAGTCTGCTGTGATTTATTGCTAATGATTATCCCGCAACATATCTTTGGTTTACATGGAACATCCGAAGTTAAACATTTCGTTTGTTACTTCTTATCATGTGCAATTTGATTAATAAGTGTCAAGACATTCCGTTAACGACGCTTATCTAGAATTTATAGTAAACAATACCAAGCATTGAGCGATAAATGTAGTAACTTTAATGTTAAACTTATCTTGAAATGTCGTTCACAGTCAAGGAAATCGGGAATTTTGTAACCGTTTATTTTTCATTGCGCCATCTAGTGGTTAGTTAAACAACTAGAACTATTGAAATTATTCGCGTTGATACTGGTCACGCGCACGTTGCATGCTTTTAATAAAGTGTAATAACTAGGGTACCTAAGTTCTAGCACGATGTTACTGCGTGACTCGTTAGCATGCGATTCCTGACTTTAAATCTATGTTATTATGGTTTTCTATTAGTGTGGGTGTATATGTGCAAAGGTATAAACGTGTTTGCATCTAACAGACGTGTTTGTGTGGACACTGCAGTTACATTGTTTACATTATTTATAACGTTGTCGAGATGTGCATTCCTGTGGCACTTAACTACCACGTTAGAAGAAAAAGAAGTTAAAAATATCCTGTCACCCGCACTGTTCGATAAATGTAGGAAACATTATTGGAATTCCAACAGCTGTTAAATTTAGTCGTTTTAACAGTTTCTATGCTAAGCTATACATACATACCTAACATACTCAGTTAGGTATGAAGAGAGAAGTCTATAAGAAAGACTAACCGCAAAGTCATAATGCCAACATTACCAACCAACCAGTTTACCTATGTTACGGCTCTTCCACATATACAATAAACATAGTCTATCGTAAGAAACATGTTGTTTCTCTCATGCTGGTGTCTCACTCTAACGCGAACGTGACCAATTATAATCTCTAATGTCTGCCGAATAATTGTAAGACTCATTAAAATAACATTAGTACCGTTTTAACAGTAGGTAAGCTATGGATAAATCATTTAAATTTAACCTTTCCTGACATTACGGACCAATTTATTGGTAAAAAACAACTTGGCGCAGAATACAATCAAACACAAAGTTTAAAATTCGAAGCTAATAATGCGCAGAATATTTACCTACTAGATGGCACTAGTTTGACTTTGAATACGGTGACTTTGACAGTTGTCCCGGCCGTAGGACAATGACTTTAAATTTAAATTAAACAGTTCTTTTTTAAATAAAATAAAAATTATTGAAACGCTATAATACCTACTCAATTATACGAAAGTTAAAAGTTAAATGCGCTTATTATCCGTTTTGAGCAACCTACGTGCGTAAAATTGAATTCTCAGTAACATCGGTTTTACACTTCTTTGTCTTTGGTTTGCAGGTCATTTCGATATCAAACGAGCAATAAGTATAAGGAAATCGACAGTATTAATTTAATTCTGTTCTGTATACGATTAAGTTACAGTTGAACATCGTGCAAAACTGCAAATTAAAGACTAAAGGGAAATTATTAAACCAACTGTGTATGTACATACGTAATACCAACATTACAAAACTGCAAATTTTGGACACCGCCATTGTGAAAAAGTGAAAATCTGTCCGCCATCTTGGTTTGTATTTGTAGGCAGCGCGCTTGCTGTATCCTTGCCAGCCGTTCATTGACCCTACCTGTACCTTTTAGGCCTCTGGACTGCTTGCCAATTTAATCCAACGCGAATATAAATACCTACTTATATTATATCCCAGGTAGAAGCTAAACAACGTACTTACACTCTCGGTCAAATAATACGGGTCAGAGTGCGTTTTTCATACAAACGAGGCTATTTTGAAGCCTTGGTTCTAGGGCATTGGTTGTTTTGAGTGAGGTTTAATAGTGGATACTCTGAGGTTCAATAGAGGAGGTCAAAAGTGCTTAAGATACCTAACTGATCGCACAATCAGGTAACACCACAGCGAGAGAGTTTGGCTCAGCATTCGGATTTCTTTACATTATATTGCCATTTTAGATGTTTTTCTGAACATACACAATTCCGGCGTTAACCGCAGATTCAATCAGTTGGGTATCCTAGCTACTCTGAAAGTCTTGTATCGATGCTCGGGGTGTCCATCATCAGATTTCATTAAAAGCATCCCCTGGCGAGGAACCAACGCTTCGAAATAGCCTCTTTAGTATGAAAAACGCACTCTGACCCGTATTATTTGACCGCGAGTATATTAATAGATTCAAGCAAGACGCACAATAAGGTTTCTTAACAAATAAAACTTGGTCAAGGAACCCAAATTGTACAGCCGTTTAGTATAGGTAATAAAGACAACCTCGTTTAGAAGTATGATTCAAAAAAAGATAACCTATAATGACAAAAGTAATTTTCTGTAACACAACAAACGAGTTCAGATTCAATTCTAATAGCTCTCCGGATAACATGTCCCTGGATTTCGAAGCGATTACAAAAAGACTAAACAAAAAATATAGCAAAAAGACCTCGATAACTCTAAATCAAGCTGAGCGTCCCGTCCCAGATGTTTTCCCTCCGTCTCGCTTTCGCACATTGCAACCTCTTTGTCGCGCATCACGTCCTCGCCACGTGCTTTAGGGTGAGATCAGTCGAGCAACAAATCGGGCAACACGCCTCTCTCTGTATGCCATTCACGTTACACCGCTGAACCAGTCCACGGACCAGTGTATTCAACATGCGAAACAAAACATAAACTCGGCTGCCAAATGTATCTATAGTTACTATTATTATGTTTATCTCCTTTTGTTAGTATGTAAAGATTTCTACCATTGTTTTAAAATACACCAAAGGAGAAAGTGGATCATGAGATCATGACTCTGCGTCCTTTGCCTGGCCTTTCAACTCCAAAACCGCGTGTATATGAATCACATTTTAGGGTTATTTTTGCGCAAGTTTGTCTCGGATGTATAAAATAACTTTTAGCAGAAAAACAAAATAACTGGTTACAAAGAGGTCATAAACGTAAAATTTATTATGGTATTTTATGAATATAACATTTGATGCAAACAACAAAGCCGTCTAACTGGTCTTACGAGTAGGCTGTTTCCATAGAAGAAAGATATTTAAATAAATTCATGGCGAACAAAACACTTTCAAGACACATTGATAAAATCTTCCTAAGGTGGATCTTGTGGCTGCACTTATGAAGATTATTCTGAAGTTACTACAACACAATAAAATATTAGTGTTATTTTTCGACTGTTGGAACAAAGAACTAGTTCAACATAACAAAGAGCTCAAGAGTCTCCTTATCTCTCTAAATGACAGGTACTTGCGACTTGCGTAGGGTGAACGCACTTTGCGTGGAGCCCTATTTTCGGACGGACGTGACAACTTTAGCTATATTAATGCGAGACACGTGCGAGTTAGTAAACGGATATTATAGTTAACTTCACTAACGAAACACTAACACTAGTCAAAATCTAAGATGGTACAACACAAGATCAACAGCGAAGTGCGTAGTATTTTTATTGACAAAAATATTCAAAAGCACACCCACATTTTGCGTAACTTAATACGTATGCATGGACAGAATTACGAAAACAACAAAAGACTGGTTGGTCCCCTCAGTAGCCTCTATATAATACGATTATGCGATGCTAATCCAAGGTTTTCGAGGTCACCGTGTTTTATATAACTAGCGTTTAATCTTAGAACAAAGAGTCGAAATCCTTTGTGCTTGTCGTCAAGGATTCAAATCTTACCACCGTGTCGCGTATACGCTTAAATCTGTCAAACTACGCCGCGGATTTTAATGCAGTTTTCATCAATGGATAGATTGATTCAATAGGAAGGTTTTTATGTATAATAAATTCTGGAATATGTACGGGATTTACAGAAAACACATTGAAGGAAGGGAAGCGAGGGCGGGTCGCTAGTTTACTTAGGTTAAAACTAGGGAATGCAAATAACTGGTTAAAACCGGTTATTTTCATACAAAAACAACTTATAACCGGTTAAATGGCATTCCCTAGTTAAAACACTGCTTGGAGTGCTAGGGAACTTCCTTATACTCGTATGTAGTATGTCGTCATGATTTTGGTAGCTTTCTAGCAACCGTATTTGTAACTGGTAGATTCACTGTACATTACCGACGTGTAAAAGAACCCGCATGTGGCCAATTTACTGAATAAATATTTAGTTTAAAAAAATAAAATAAAATATTGTAGAATGCTTGCTAGCTTTGGTTATCTAATTGGAAATGTGCTCAGTAAAGTCCAAACAGATTCTGTCTAGACTTGACCATTGTACATCCACAAAACTATTTCCTAATTAAATTGTCATTAGTCTAATCACTTGACACTTCGCTTGTCTGCCTTTTGAGCGCCTTGTAAGTTTCGATGTCCCTACTTAGTGGCATTACATCATCGGCTATTCTTACACCTTTGCTAGTCACGTGAAGGTGAAACCAAAGTCTTAGTGTCTGAACTGTATGACCGGACATATTTCAGCTACACTCAGTCTAGATATTTTGGAATTGTCACCTTATCTTGCAGGAGAGCACATTGTGTGCACAAGCCTGTTGAAAAGTGCATATTATCATGCCATTGTTAAAACTCTCAGACAGACTTTAAGTATTGAAGTAGCCTTTGAGTAGCTTTAGGATTATGTCAAGACAGTGATCACGCGGCCCAGTCGTGTTTTGTTATTCTAATCATACTAGCAAGCGCCATATTTGCTGAGCATTAGACGCCATGTTGCTATTTGAACAACGATGTTATTCCCGCCTGTTTGCAACGATAAAGCATGATAACATTTACGATCATAGCTAACGCTGACGTTTGTTTTAACGTCCTTCACTTCAAATATACTGTTATAATTATCACCCTGCCTTCACATAGTTATGGATGTGTGATTTTGCATATGGCATAGGTATAAGATTTGTCATGTCTTTGCGATTGCCAAAAAAAATCATTTAATTACATTGCAGAAACGAACAAAAAACTGTAAGTTCCTTTCTTATTAGTGTATTATTACTAATCTACTCGAAACATTAGGTGTTAAGATGATTCTCAAATAATTATCCAGTTGTCCAGTGCTACATATACTTAACTCGTAATATGCACAAAAGAATACACTTCATATACAAAAGGCGAACTAAAAAAAATATTAAAGGAAGTGATCTAAGTCACGTACTAGCAGTTGATTAGAAAAACCGATGGGTATAATTAAAATCTCTGCGGCCAATCAAATATCCGATCCGATCGAAGTCTAAAAATTACTAGTGAAGTAGGTAGTCGCTTAAACGCAACAGACACTTCTTGTCGTTGGGTTAGGCGCACGAAAACTACATCGATAGGATAGGATTAAGTATATTATATCTCCATCAAACTAAAAAATAAATTCGTTTACACATAAACTTCGCAGGGAGGCTAAATAACACGGAATGCCTTGACACAAAAACGGATTAGATACCTAATAACAACTCCCAACTGCGCAGTTAAATTATCAGTTGTTTTTCACGTTGCACACGATAAAATAGGGAAAACAATAGGCACTATAATATTAAAGTTGAATAAATTGGTTGTGATATGAATTCATTTGCTTGCTCATTTAATTGCTGCAAGATTGTTAGGAGTATTTTCAGAATTTGAATTCGCGTATTTTTGTCTGCTCCAATTTATCTGTTACGATGTTTAATTAGTTTATCAACTATCAATATAGTAAGCCTTGTAAAACGCCTTCACAATGATATTTAATGTCATTTTTATTCTTTGTTTTTTTTCATCATAATCTATATAATGTATACCTACCTAGTACCTATGGCGTTGGAGAATGTCAACTCCATCTGTACTCTATGACTCATTGTTGACACGGGCGCTATTGGAAATTACGGGCGATTCATGAGAAATTACTCCCATTTGAGACAGTATTACACAGCCATGGGGACTTTGGACTTCGATACCAGAAGTTTCTATGAACTTCAAAAGATTCAGTCAGTGCCATAATGTTTCACATCAGTTTACATTTTATTATATTAGACTGTCTGTCTTGAGTGTAGGTCCTCCTTCCTCCTTGGCATTTTTACTAGCACATTCAAGTTTGAATTTAGAATGGTAATGTAATTAAGAACAACAAAGGCATAGCCAACTTTAGCGTGTGTATTTTATAATAACGCAGCATCAAGTTTCATTTCATCTTGTATTGCAGGAAAATAAAGTAAACCTTACGAAATTCTCAATATTCTCATGCAATGCCTCATGTTGGCAGCTCTGGCCAGTTTCCAGATTTGATTTTAATTCAGTGCCACAGACAAGAAATGGTATGCGATTTGACAACACCAAGCGTGTCACCAGTGTTGCACGCATTAAGGGCTTATACTAGGGTTTAACGGTAAATTGATTCATTCCGCCAGAAATCTTGGAGAAGCAAAAAACATAAACCAAGAAGTATTAGTAAGTAGTAGTAGTACTGTACTAGTAAGTATATAAGTATGTTTCAGTCTCCCTAAAATATGTAGATCCCTTCTCTCTGTAGTCTACTCAATTAATAGCTCCGTTTGAAATAAAAATAGCAACGTTAATTGTTTACCTATTTTGATGGATTCTGTTCAAAGCCATAAACACATTGCGAAAATAATAAACATAATATTAAGTACGTATAAATTCATTCGCGCAACCTTCGCCATATCAAGTGGTCTGGTAAAATATGCGCATAAAACCGACCTGCCGCCATTTTGTTTTTGTACCTGTGTGGCGTAAATTATTTTGGTAATCAAAACGTGTTTAGAAACTAATAAGAGTAATAAGGTCATCATCACATTTATACCCGGTTTATCGAAAGATTTGATTTACGAAGGGGCTGTCATTATTTGTTTAAAATTATGGAGTAAGTATCATTTATTATCTGTTATGTACTTATATCAAAAAATCTGTCGAGCGCGAGTACCTTTATTTATATGTATGGTCAATGGTATATAGGTATATACAGTGCTACCATTTTCTTAATAGCTATCGGCAATCTTCGTTTTTTTTAGGCACGCGAGCGACAAATATACCTACCTACTGTCAGTTTTGCGACTGTGGGAGTGCAAGCGTGATAGATAGCGATAGCCAACCGAAAACTATTAAGAATGATTTATTAATGTGATGATGTGTTTATGATGTAGGTACCTAAACTAATATTAATTAAGAGTACTTAGGTATTTAATTAGGTAGCAAATTTGTTTATAGTTAGGAACATTGTGCCACGTTTCGTCAATTTACGCTTCTATGGCACATTAAAATTAGGACTAAATTAAATTACTTGTACTTTAAAGTTCAGAACACGAACAAAAGGCAGGTAACATTTAAATGGCAAAACGACCTTAAGTCAAGTTCCGAGTTACCTACACGGAAATACAAATTCCCATTTTGAAACTGTAAAAATTGGTAAACCGTAGGAGGTTAAAATTTGCAATAAGAATTGAGATGAAAATGGAAATTTGGGCCCTAGCGTATCTTAAATTATCGGTAGGAACCTACATATTTAGAGTTGCAGTCTAGTTTTTCATCTCATTTAGGTAGGTACCTAGCTTACTAACTCGTAGGTCAAAACAGCGCTTAAATTATTTTTATTGATAAAAATTACAAGTAGGTAACAATCAAATTTAAAAAAAAACAAGTTGAAATGATTATCCAATTCCCATAGCCATTAACAATGAGGTCACCAATATAACCCAAGGAATCATATCCGAATTATGAATAGGCCGGTGGTCAATGACATTGAAATTTGGAAATACTCCAGGGATTACACGATGTTAGCTCGTGTCGTGCCTTCGCTGGCAACAGATTAAAAAGTTATTTGGAGATTTAAAAACTTCGGTACAATGCTAAAAATAGATAAGTCCAATATTAGCTTTTCCGTGACTTAGGCGAAAAATTATAGTCGGTAATTGAATGAGTGTATGATCTACATAACTTTTCACTGTGGAAAAGAGAACGGTAACGAATCGAATGGAATGGTACACGATTGAATGAACGAATGTTAAATTGTATCTGTCAGTTGCCCAACCCATATTTATGTGGTCGCTGGAATTGCGCAGTACAGTCATACTCAGTATTACAAAATTTGAAAAACCGGTATCGAAAATAATCATATTAAAATAAA
Organism: Acleris emargana; assembly: GCA_927399475.2. Classification (NCBI taxonomy): domain Eukaryota; kingdom Metazoa; phylum Arthropoda; class Insecta; order Lepidoptera; family Tortricidae; genus Acleris; species Acleris emargana. Next base: position 16,543,501 of record OV656854.1, read on the forward strand.
TTAAGCTTGAAGAACTTTGAACTTTAGGTAATTGCAGAATATGCTTGATAGAGGCAACAGACATGACATAAAATTAGCAGGTTAGGTACATTGCGGTGTACACCGGAAAACAGTGCAACAAATGTAAGATATGATGAAAAACGTATAATTTGAAAATATGTACTACCTATAACTCAGTTACTGTTATGTTTAGCGCAAGTAACTAACGCATATATTTGTATTTAGTGTAACGCGGTAAACACGCACGTTTTTTGTCGTGTGTTAACCGTGTGTTCAAGGCACATTTGCCACGCGAGAGGGAGAGCCTACGTGATCGCACCAACGTATTGAACAGGCGCGGCAGACGCAGGGCCCTGCCCTGCCCTTATCCAATACAATGAGGGCATTGACAAACTGTAAACAGGAAAAATACCGAAGATTTTTGATAACAAAGTTGGTCAAATTATTTGAATATGAAATATATCACTACATAGTATAAAACAAAGTCGCTTGCGCTGTCTGTCCCTATGTATGCTTAAATCTTTAAAACTACGCAACGGATTTTGATGCGGTTTTTTTTAAAAGATAGAGTGATTCTTAAGGAAGGTTTATATGTATAATACATTCCACGCGGGCGAAGCCGCGGGCGGGTCGCTAGTAATTATATAAGTCGCTAAAAATATTTCTGTGGGCTTGATTGTTGTTACGCGGTTTTTTTTTTGATTAATTTAATCTTATCACGGCTGATAATGAGATCCGGTTTAATAGTACCTAACCGTCACGGGTGAACGGAATTAAAAGAATGATGGATGTCACATTAAGTGAACCTTTGATAACAAAAGCTTTAGAATACCATTGCAAACAAATGTTTTCCTATGCGTTGGTAACAAAGCGACCACAAGCGTCGCTGTATCTTAAAACCTAGCAACACAGTAAGCCAATAAAATCAGTTAAAGACTTAACTCCTAACATTTATAAACTGTCGCACTAAAGGAATAAACATACTTGAATAATTACTACATTTTGATTGAATTGTAATCTCACTTGCAAAAAGTTCCTTATCAAGTTTATATTAATTTAATTGTAAAATGAAACTTAGTGCATGTTTATCTTATCACTCAAGACAAATAACTTTTGACTCTTGACCGCACTTATCGGTTATACATAGTAGGTAGCTCTTGAACACTCAAGCAAGACAATATTCTATAATGTTCAGCCTTTTAAACTAAAATGGCACAATTGATAATCGAGTGACACATTTTTCTTTGACATCATCTGCTTTTGTTATTAAATTACTCAACAAACCTCGATCCTTGTAACAAGTATTGTTGTGCTGAGTAATTTTGAACTGTAGTTAGCAATATTTTAGGTTTATCAATTGGTAAAACAGTTGTAGTCGTTTCAACAACGGCAGATAGTTATCGTCTTATAGGTGCGGTTATCGGGGTTCACAGTGAGATACCGACTATCAGCCCCTGGTAACACTTTATTAGCAATTATTGATAACTCGGCGTTACCGTGACTTACAAGACCATTTCTGATGTAAGTTCAAATGATAATCGTAATCATCATAATTATATAACCACGTAACAAGCACTTGCAACTTCAACATTACAAGCAATTACATACATACAATAAATCAAGCCTGGTTCCCAGAGGAGTAGGCAGAGACCACTTCTTTCCACTTGCTGCGATCTTGTCAAATTTCTTTCGCTTCTTCCACATTCACACATCGAGTCATGCACGCACGTCGGTTTCGGGTACTTAACTTTTTACAAGCAATTAAATATTTAACAAAGGAATATACTACTAACGACTTCAAAAACGACTCAGTGGTTCCTGGTTAGACCTCTATTGACCTTCATATGAGGAAAGGAAGTTTTTTCGGCCTGCAGCTAGACATTAGACTTAGACCACGAGGTGGCTGGGTGATCGCGGACCTTGGCTCACATAGTCACTATTATCTTCGAGAGGTTTTACCTTGGCAAATGGAATTATAGGAGCACAGACACGCCAGGTGTATTATTTAATTGTGAAACGCATGCTGGTTTTTTACATTCTTCTTAGGGTATCAAACTTTTTTATACTTTTGTGTACATATTGGAAAAGAAGCGAATAACATGAAAGAGATACAACTGTTTGTAAATAATAAATGAAACAAAGCAATCTGGATTGGATGAAATGAAGTGCTTTTAGAGGTGGTAATTAATTACAGACACTATTATACTATATATAACAGATGGCATAAAAACGACACCCCTTTTTGTTCGCAGCCGTGAACGTTATTTATCATCGACGCTCTATAATTACAGCGCTGACCACATGGCTGGTGGTTATATTGTGGGATTTCTGGGCAAAACTTTACTTCAACAATAGAATTCCATGCAAAATCTAGAACTGCCATGAGCCATATTTACTTCAGTTAGTAATATCTTCATTAGGTATAATCCATTTGGTACCTTACTAAGCATTCTTACTATCAGATTTTTTTATTAAAGCTGCTTGGTACGATACCAGAACGCTTTAAACCTGAAAAGAAGAAAGATGTTTCTGGGAATTGTCGAAATATTTTGCGCATATACCTACATGTTTTTAATAAACAATATTGATTCAATTGGAAATTAGAATAATAGTGCGTGCGTGACCCATCAGCTAAGTAAACAATAATTAAGGCTTTCTTCGGGTTTAAAATTTTAAATATTGATATATCAAAAGAGGCCCCGTTTGGAAGTCATGTAGTAACAAGAAGATTGCTTTTAGGAAAGTGAGTTTTTGTTTCGAACGAGTGATGGAGTGAAAGTTACGTTTCGATAAGCATGCGAACGAATTTGTATATGCATGAGAGGATGATATTTAAACACACCTTTGTAGCCTTGTCTTATTACCTATTACCATTGCTGACGTGTTCAAAAAAAAATTCGTAAATTTTGTATGAACTTGTCGGCAATGGTTTTTTTAAATACTAAACTTTTTAAACTACGATATTTACAAATATTTGTTATATACCATTTTGAACCTTATTTAATAAGCTAACGAATTGAATAATAGTAATACAATTTGTCAACTAGTTCTTGATTAGTTGTCAATTTTGGTAAGTAATATTTGTACGCAATCGTATGAGATTTAAGTAAAAAGGTGATATATTATTTGCCGGTACTGTATCTACTCTTTCACCTAATTGCATTGTAATAAGACTAATAAGGACCAAAAGTCCACTGTTCTTCGAAAAACCTTTCTTAGTGCGTCTAAATATGTTACACATACAAACATATTTTATTATGTTAAATTTCAATCCTCTGATATCAGCTGTTTAGGCTGTGCGTTTCTACCAGTAGATTTTTATAAAAGTATAGAATACCAACTATGGGTGTTCACAGTGTGTCAACCTTTGTACCCGAAACAATCGAGACGACAATCCATAACATACCAGGCAATCATAACTGGCGAAGGATATTGTGACAAACAATACTTCGTTACAACAGAAGGCCGTTATGACGTCACGGTCCAGAGTCCGCCGTGCCCAATTGGAAAGTTCAATAAAGCAAAACAATTTCAATCGCCATTTGTCCAATACACACGCAAATAAATTTAAAAAAAATTGACAGATCTATCGCATTTTTATCAAAAGGCGTATTTTGTGGGTTACGCGTGTTTGCAAGGTATCATTTTGATTTTAGCTGTCAATTCAGTTTCGCAACTTCAATCTAGGTGGATTGTGAAATCGCTGACCGACGTTTTCATTTGTTTTCCGCTGAATTTGCCTATTGATAGAAACTAGGGCAGATGGTAAAATTAAATTTAACCCTTCACGTTTAATACTGACGGTGAGACAATGTCTGCCGAATTGAGTTAATTATATCGCTCTCGAGTTGGACTTTGGACCCGTCTAGGCGTGTGAGCTTCGTGTAAGGTTATATAAATGAACTAGAGTATTATAAACTTTATTACTATTAAACATAAGCCACACGTCTAATGCTTTTTGTAAGCGTTAATCCCTTTTGTGATTTGATTACTTTGTAATAGAGAATTTCACTTCCTCAACAATGCTGTTTTCAAATCATTGACTACCCTATAAACCTGTTCAGCGAATGGTATAGAATCAAGTGTCTATCTACGGAGTACCGGTCTAGATGGCCTGTTCACTTACAGGAATTATGCAATAACTTGTACTTATGTCACTCATTTCCTTTACTTTCCAGGTATGAAGTGATCACTTAAGTTTTATAGCTAGTAACAATGGAGTTAACAAATATTTTTATTACAAATAAAGTTTATAATGCTAAAGATGATTATTATACCTCTATTGTAGTTAAATCTACGGCCGTAAATCGAAAGGAGCTCTACATTGTAGGAAGCTGAACGCTTTTCATCTGTGCGCATGCGACGGCCGCGTGCACGGCGAGTTCACAGCTGGTGGACTTTGGACCCGACGCGCCGGTGAGTGCGCGATGCTCACGACCAACATGGCGTATGACTCAAACAGTGTTGCACAATTATCGCCTTCTGGTAGTTATACAGCGGGTTTAGGGAAAGGATACCCATGATCAAGTTTTTTAGACCCAATGATGATGAGCTTGACGTTAATAAGGAAGGATAACTAGTAGGACAAAGATGAAAACCAAACGTCGGCATTGTTTGCGGTTGTTTTAATAATTGCGTAATGTGGCCAAGTGACTAACCGTCTTCCCTTTTTTTTGGCAGTTAAAAAATGATAGCGGTTACAAATGTTACAATACTTAAAATGGCCGTAGCCATGTAATAAAGTACTGTGTTAAGTTAACATAGGTAGGTAAACGAAACTAAAATAATACAGACGTATTATGTTAATAAGGACATAAATTATTAGGAAGACGCAAAGTAAAAAAAACTTATGACAACGTCTTTAAACTTTAACACAACCGTTTTTTTTCGTCGAGCACGTTGTTGAAAACGAGATCAACGAATAGTGAAAATACATATACCTACGTAAGTATCTAAACTTGAACTCTATATTACATGCCGTTTTATGGTTTTATGATTATCGTATAAAACATTATTTTATTAGTTATTTCTAAGAATAACAACATTAAAACCAAGTAGGTACCTATTAAACTACAGTTAATTTTGTTTCGTTTATAACTCGAAGTAAATCTCTCAAAATCGTCCTAAAAATCTGTGTGATATCATTTTGCTTTTGGCCGTCTGCCAATGAAGTCAAAGTGTTTTGGCGCCCAAAGCGGACTTAAAGGAATTTACTACCAAATATCTAGGTTGCGATGCGATGTAAGAATAAAAGACCAAAACAAACCAAAACCGGTTTCAGTCTGCCATCTTACCTTAACCCTAGGTTAATAAACTAGTCAGAACCGACTAAACCTTTTTGAAGTTGGATACCTACCTAACTATCAAAACCAGAGCTGGAATCCATTTCAATTATTTTTTAAACCTGCAAGTTCCATTTTGAAAAAAAAGTTACATGCTTTTTTTTTGTTTTGCAGATGGCGAAATATTTGTAATGTTCAAAATGGCTTTTAACAAATGTACTTACATCCAAAAAATTACAAGCTAATATTGATATCACATAAAATCATATTAATTAACTACGTTATAAACAAGAACGATATGTTAGTTTTGTAAAATAAAAGTGTTTGATCACGGCGATTGTGCGTGCCTTCAGCCGGGTCCGAAGTCCGCAAGGTAAAACACAACGTCGCCGCCAACGTGTTTCTTTCGACAAGCAATTATTAATTCTAATGCAGGTTCAGTTTTTAAAAAACGATGTAGGTACTTAATAACTACATATAAAGTAGATATTATAATTAATTTGATAAACGTTGAAGCTCAACTCGGTGCATTTTAGTTATTGCCCATGCCCAATCTTATAAACAAATTGAGGTAATCCCTTTAGTATTTCATGTCAATGGTTAAATTATATTAAAGGATCTCTTGATAAGGATCTCGTCCTAAAACAATGTTCCAAACTCAAGTGTTGTGTTGTGTCCCAATTGCAAAAATAAACAAGATTGAACAGTTTCGGCAATAAGGTGTACATTTGTGTAACATTTCATTGACTTACTTTTTCCAAGCACTGCTGTCCGATGGAGTTAGGGTCTACCTTCACCTCCAGAATCACACCGTTCGGTTGACTAACTAGCCACATTTTTGATAAATTCAAGAAATTTATAATAAATTAGAAAACAGAAGGCAACCGAATTTAATATTGTTACAATCGTTTCACTTTTATTCTTTTGTTTACCTCACTCGCGTAAAGAATTTATTTAAAAATGTCTTTCTTAATTCGCTCCGTGCAATGTTTATCGCGTATTCTTTGTGGAAGTAAAACTGTGAATACTTCCAAATGACGGCCATACTACGGTAAGTTTGCCTTCACAATGATAAAGAAAGAAGCGGTGACGTGACGCCTAGTGAGGGAGCGGTCTTGGACTTTGGCCAAACAAACACGAGTGCTTACTTTTTTTTACGAATCCATTACCGCTCTAGCAAGAAGTCTTGTTTCTTTAACCAAGTACACCAGTCAATGTACACTTACTAAGCGACTGTGTCAACAAAACGTAGCGTTCCATTTCTCGAGGAGTGGAGTGGATTAATTTCGCCGTTTCATTATTTAACTTGGGAGTGATAGGGACAAAACGATTTGAGAATTACCACGATACCACGGATTTCGTTGTTCGCTTAAAGCCTATTCTTCGGTTACCTACGTTTTTTTGTTTAGTAAAGTTTTTTTAATTTTTGGTTTTGGTAATATTTTGGAAAGCACTTGAAATTTGAATTATCATCATATCCTATTTATATATAACTACACAGTCCTCGATCCCGTTAATTCAACCGTCCAAACTAAAATCGAACTTATTCCATTAGTAAATTAGTCCATTACCGCCTACCTTGAAATGACATTTGTGACTTTGGCAGCAATCAAATCTAATGCAAAGTTGGCCAACATAATGAATGTAGTTAAGTTGATGAAATAATTTGACTTGAAAAACTAAAATTAAATAAAGATATATTTTCTTAAATTCAGTAATATGGGAAATTAAATTAAAATTGGACACGATTTTCTTAATTAGGTAAGCTAGCGTCATCTATTGTATGGTTTTGGTAAAGTTTATCAATTTATACAATACACGCATAGCAACTGCCAGTAACTTTGTTTGTATTAGCATTTTCTTAAACCAATTAGATCAAATTACTGTTCCGATATCCAATAAACTTATAAAAATAAGAATATACATTTTTATTGCCAAATAAACTGCTTTAATTTAGCTTAAAAACATTATTTTAAGGAAATAACGTTTCGTACCACGCATACCTTGGGAAGCACGAGCTGCTGACAGCGCCAATCGTGACAACACGATAGAACTAAAGTAATCATATGACTTTCGTTACATCTCCGCGCTACGCTTATTGATTCTCGTCTCGGGCTTGGTTCTTGCTCGACATAGTTTTTGTGAATCTGCAGAAATGGCGAGTCAAACCCAGGGGATCCAGCAACTGTTGGCTGCTGAGAAGAGGGCAGCCGAGAAAGTGTCAGAATCGAGAAAGCGTAAGTTAGAGTGTTTAATTCTACGATGTTTTCGGGTTTTGCTAAATCGTCCCCGCCTCGAGTGTCCTATACCTACCTATAACAATAGTTTCGTTTCGTTGTTAATTGTTTGTTCTTACGCTAAATCAATACGAGGAGGCGCAATGTCGATGCTTTAATCGTCGTGTGTATCGAGTCACATGATGTCACCCTCTTTAATGTTAGTTACGTGACCCTGAGTACTAGATCTCTCACGAGATAAAGAGTTTCCCGTTAGGTGAAGAAAGCTACGAGCTCCAGCTTCAAAATTACCTACAATCTAGTTTAAATTACTCGATTATGTGATCTCAAGACTTACGAAAAAGAGGCTCCTATACGTTGAACTAATATCCTTATATGTCATTATATTAATGCTTCCTAGTATTAGAATGTTACCAGAAATTGCAGGTTCCTCTGTAACTCCTGAACTATTGCACCAATTTTAATAAATGGGGTAGGTATTACTATAATTCACAATGATTTATAGAAATGTGCAAGAGTCATAGGCTATTTTATTTTTTAAAAAGATTTTTACTACCTAGTTCCTAGTAGGGTAAGGACCAAAAAGTTGGACCACAGTTAAGCGCAGTTAACCATACAAACAGCGAAGTCGAAAAAGTTCTGTTGTGCGACGGAAATTATCCCTACAATTATGGCTAACTATTGTGTCACAATGGAAAAGTTTCATAGCAAAATTTAATTGAGTGAGTCAGTGTGGCCAACTCTTTGTTCATTAGCCAGCAGGGATTAGATTTAACTTTTTAATTACTAAGACCAAAGAGGTGTATAGAGTATCAAGAAAAGCTGCTCTTTTGTGTTTGACTATAACTTCTAGCAATGATTGCTAGGTATCCTATATATTCTTTGCATAATGTTTACAGGCAAGGCAAAACGGCTAAAGCAGGCCAAGGATGAGGCCCAGGATGAGGTTGAGAAGTACAGACAGGAGAGGGAGAGGCTGTTCAAAGAATTTGAAGCCAAGGTAACTGTGAAATGAGTGTACATGCATCTTATCTACATTGTAACAGACTAATGAGAAAGTGGTATTCAACCTGTATCAATATAGTTATTTTCTTAACCTTTTGAATGCCGTACGTCAAATACAAAATGCGTCACTCACACGCCAAACATGTTTGCTATGCTATGCAAATTACAACTTAATCCATACGAAACAAAGTCTCATTTAATCTCTAACTGGTGTCGGCTGTGGCCGACGGTGGCGTCAGTGGCACGACTTTCAGTTGTCGACTCGACTGCCAGAGCCGACTGCGGCGTTCAAAAGGTTAATGCATTTCTGTCAAATTAGTTTTTTGCTTTTTCATCCGTCAAAAAACAATATGACCGATTAGATGTTTGTGTCGATCAGAATGAAATGTCAACATTCATGTTTTATTTTTGTCTGACTGAACACGGTGTTATAAATCTGCACATCATAGGCAAAAAACATGTTAAATTAGTTACTAATGTTGTAAGGAACCCTTTTCCTTAACACATTCCCTGCTCCAAAGTGCTATGCTTGTAACTGATCACTGCACTTATCCGGTTTGTAGCAAAATCCCTTCTGGTGGTGGTGCCTTGAACAGAGATCCCTTTTAGCAGGTTGCTGGTGCTGAATGTGTAAAACAAGTTAGGCATCCTACGGTTGCCTTTTCTAAACAGAAAATAACCGTTGTACCTCAGTTGCCCCATGCACAATTTAAGGATTTAAAAAATAACTATAACTCATATTCATCTGGATCAGCTTTTCAGGGTTCCTATTTCCTTCCCAGTTCCTAAAACGGGACCTTTTTACTAGTACTACGTTGTCCGTCTATCTCTCACCAGGCTGTATCTCATGAACCTTGATAGCTAGACAGTTGAAATTTACACAGATGATGTATTTCTGTTGCCGCTATAACAAAAAAGACTAAAAACAGAATAAAATAAATATATAAGGGGGAAGGAATAAATAAATATTTATTTCCATACAATAAACGTGATTTTTTATAGATAATGGTACGGAACCCTTTGTGCGCTAGTCCGACTCGCACTTGGCCGGTTTTTTTAACATAATGTAATTTGCACATTACAGTACATGGGTACCCGGGAGGGCGTGGCCAACAAGATCGATGCAGAGACCACAGTCAAGATCGAAGAGATGAACAGGATGGTGAAAACCCAACAGGAGGTGGTAAGTACAGGATGGATAATCCGAAGCGCTAATTTCAAAACTTCAGGTGCACCAATCTTTTCTTTACATTCGAGACTAATTTGTAGAAAAAGATGGAAGTAACACCACTTCATTTGTTACTTCCATTGAGTTTACGCAGAATTACTATCAGTTTCTTGATAGTTATCAGCTATCTTCAGTTTTCTGTGAAAAACAAGTGACGAGTTCCATTTTATTGGCTTATTCTACTCCAAGGTTAACTGGAAGAGATCTGGGATAAGTTCGCCTATGTACATTATCATGCGCAAGTTTGTCTAATAATTGTTTATGTTCAATGAAGTGTTTACAAACTCCATACAAATATACCGTTAGGTAAGTGTGCAAGTATGTTAGCAATATCCACCCGAAAGTTATTGAGGAATCGTCCATCATAAATATGTACATGCCCCTATGCCACTAACAATACATGTACTCTATGTAATTGTGTACATTGACGCGGTGATTGTGTGTGTGTAGACATGAATGCTTTCGACTGAACAGAACGATCAGCAATTTTATTATATTTGTGTAGCCGGATGTATATTCAATTCATAATTATTCATTTAAGCTAGAGCTAGGCTCTTGCCAGTGGAATAATTTGTTCATTCAGTCAGAAGCTTCGCCTATTATCCATTCCTTTCCAGCCAGACGAAACGCAACTATAGGTTAGAGTAACACGGAAGTAGGACACAATTAATACGTAGCGTGAAATAAGCAATAATAGACTCTTGGTCAACGGCGTAAGTGCTTTGATGCGCGCCAGATTAATTGCGTCCTGCTATATGGTGCTCGCTCTAATCGATGATGGCGTCCTGTGTTCTGATATCGTATCGGATGATATATATGATGATGATGAACGTCGAAAAAAAGGACTCAAGAAATGCGATAACGTTTCTATTCACTTAAGCAGAGCCCGATTTTTTTTAATTTTGTAGGTATTTGAAAAACTTGGTCTTGAGACTTATCTTTCCTAGAAATCATTTTTTTGAAAGACAAAACTTACAAACTACAAACATAGTTTTTCATAATAACTACAATATAATTCTAAAATCGTTCAGAGATTTTGCGTTGGTTTGCAATCCTCTTAGCAGTGAAAGGTTTTGATTTTAGCACAGAAAGTTCAAGTGGTTTTTTTTTTATAATCTTTTTTTTTGTTTTTAGGTAATAACGGATCTGTTGCGCCTGGTGTACGACATCAAGCCCGAGCTCCACATCAACTACCGTCAGCTGTAATCATCCAATACATAAATATGATCACATAAATTATTATAGCTATCGTTACGCAAACACCCAATCTTCCGTCGCCATTTTTATTCCTCGGTAGCCGTCACTCTGACAGCCGCTCGACAAAATGGCCGCCGCTGTACATACAAGCTTGGGTTACCATATTCAAAAAGTAAATATAACTCTTAAAGTTACTTATAATGTAGTTAAATGGATCAGCTCGAGAGGTCATTCCGTGAGGAAGTTTTGAAGATCCGCTGCGGTAAAACTCCATGTATGTTCAATGTTGTTGTTTTATTGGAAATATATAATGTTAAATTACGGATTTTTAATTTTTCCTTAGAGGAATGAAAACTGGCTTGTACAGTATTAGAGCAAATATATTGATTTACTTTATATATTTCTTTGATTCTAATGTGTTCAACCATCCAGAAACCGCATCTTTTTGCCTGAAAAAGAAAAAAAAGTGTAGTACATAGGTAGTACATAGAGATAGATAAATATGAGACACCTGTGAGTGATAGTATTTTTTTCTAAATATAAAATAAGAAATTGACTGACTGACTGGTGCACTAAGAAGGGATCCATATTCCCTTTTTTTGTAACGAAGTGGGCAATGCTCTTACAGTGAAGGAAAAACAACATGAGAAAACCTGTATAGTCGAACAGCTGGTGTAAGAGGGTAGTACAAAACTGTAAGATAATATAAGAAACCAAACGAGCATCTTACGCCCTGGAGCGTCCGTCCCAGATTCCGTCCAGCCACTCAGCCGCGTGGCCCGTGTTGGAGAAAACGGCTGGCTTGTCGGTGTCGTCGCAGCGCTTCGAGGAGAACGAAAGCACGCCGGTCAGCACGCCGTCCATGATGGCGGGCCCGCCGGCGTCGTGCTGTGAAAGAACGGACATACTAAAGCGGGGTTTTCCACTCGGTTTCGCTTACATCGGTGACTTCAAGTGTTTCTAACGCGAGGAAACGTTTTGAAGGCACCGTTGTATGCTAAACAAAGAGTGGATACCTACCTACATCTCTTTGTAGTCGACCGCACTTAGTTGTCAATTAGTAAACTTTGTCGTTTCGCCCGTGTTTACCTTAAGGGCGGTCACATACTTACGGAATTCCGTTTGAATTTCGATTCGGAATTCCTAAGGCGGCTAAGTGCGGCCAAATATAAAAAAAGAACGAACGTGTGCGGTAGGGTCATAAATTTTGTACAGATTAGCTGCCTTCGGAATTCCGAATGTATGTATGTATGTGGCCGTCCTTAGAAGTTCGCGTACTTAGGGGGACAGACGGGCGAGTAAGGTCGCCGAGCCATAAGTACGGCGTACTTACTCGCGCCAGAATAACATACCAAGTGTTTGGTAAAAAAAATGCTTACATTACAAACGTTCTTCCTAGTCGAAATATATCCTGCGCAGAAGTTGCTCCTCGTCACCAAATCGCTAAAACAAACATCAATTTTAGTGGTAGTAGTAGGACCTTGTGGAAGGTCCGTACGGATCGATACTACCATCGGGTTATTCCTACCCGTTACCACCAATTGTTACCACTGGTAACAGCTGAGATTTTTTTTCCCACTTGTTGCCACTAAAGTACTTTTTTTTAACTAAATCATATGCAGGCAAGCAAGTTATACAACTATGCCAAATTGCGAGTTGATAGCTTCTATAGTTTCAGAGTTACGCCTTGTTTTCAAAAACAAGTGTGAAATACAGGCATATAGGCCGACACGAAGTCTCACTATACGGTACGGTAACGGTTTCGTTTTTAGCAATTTGGTACTGAACTGGCAGCACTAAGAATCTGACTGATACGATTCGAGTATCCTAGTAATCCTACTAATATTGTAAGCGAGAAAGTTTGTCGGTACTTTGTTACTCCTTCACGACGAAGTTTGAATTGCAGATACCTTATACCCCGGATAAACACATAGGATACTTTTCATCCCTAAAAATTAAAAAGTTCTCGAGTGAATAATCATAATCGAAATCGACGCGGAAGAACTCGCGGGCAGAATGTCGTAAATGTTAAGAGTCTTCCTGTGCATCAGCACAGTCCATGGAATGTTGCCAGCTCTGGCACCCTATACTTATGCCAATGTCCACAGTGTCCACTAGTTCGCAGTGGGAATAAACCAAATAGTCAAAGACAAATTGGTAGCTGAAATAAAATAAATATAAATATTGTGGATTACCGTCCGTAGATTTCCTGGCAGTCGAACAGGTCATAGACGGGCAGGTCCAACTTCTGTAGCAGTACTTGCCCCCCACCCTCGCCGACACCCTGGAACAGGGCACAAATGGTTACCTTACGAGTAGGCACCGCTGGGCAAAATTCGAATTACAAAGTACTTACTTTACTATCTCGCAAGTATTTACAATACGAACAAAAATTATAAAATACTATTAAGAATAAAAAGTAATCCAGCCCAGCATGCGCTAAAAAGCAGAGTCAAAGATTTTGTTCAGTGAAAAAATCCGTTAAACAATGGTAACGACAATTGACCTGATACTTGACATTGCCAATTTGACGTAAATACAAATACCAAATACGTATCTGTATTTTAAATACAAGTAATTCATATACTGCCCAACCCTGCGACACAGCCTTCGAGTATGAATAGATCCAACTATACCATCATCATCAACATCATGTCAGCCGAAAGACGTCCACTGCTGGACATAGTCCTCCCCCAAGGCTCTCCACTCAGACCGGTCTTGTGCTTTTCGCATCCACCGCGTTCCCGCGATCCTTACAAGGTCGTCACTCCATCTTGTTGGAGGCCTACCTACAGCTCGTCTCCCGGTCCGCGGACGCCACTCAAGAACCTTCTACCAACTATACCAATAACTATTAAAAAATATCTTTTATTTTAATTATTTTATAATGGTTTAATTAAGTTACAATTAACATAGCATAGCAAACATGTTCGGCGAGTGAGTGACACATTATGTATTCAACATAAGGCGTTCGAAAGTCAGTATCTTACCAGCACAGATCCCCATCCAAGGAACGTCACAGTTTTATCAATCGGGACGACCTTGTTCCTCGCCACAGTGATCGGTTGCACCTTCGAGTCCTTGAAGGTGATGTTCTTGTTCAGCTTCACCAGGGCGAAGTTGAACTCAAGGGACTGAGGCTTGTAGTTGGGGTGGAAGAAGAGTTCCGTGACGCGATAGTGCTCGCCGCCGTCAGTTGCGTTCGAGGTGCCGACGCGGACGGACAGCATCTTCACGTATTCGCGGAAGAAACGGTTGTTGTATTGACTAGAATTAAGATAAACTGCTGATTAAAATCAGAGGAAAGCACGTGTTCAGCAGCGGATGACTACGGGACTGATATGGTGATGATGAAGATAATAGTAGTTTAACGTGTTTCCTCGTGGTCATACTATTTTGTCATACTAGTCAAAAAGTGAACCTAGATTTGATCACTAAATACTAATTGTGGTTGTAAAAGTAGGCTCGTTAGGTATCTTTAGATGCCCGAAGGGCAAAACCACCTAGAAGCAGGAGCCCCGCCCTCAGGCGGGGCTCCGTCGAAAGTCAGTAGGACAAAAATAGTATGGCCACGAGGAAACACCCGTAGTTTATGTAACTGGTGCATAATGAGAGGCATTAACACACGACTGTGGATTTATGAAACGGGCCCAAGGCCGCCTCCGTTCTAGTGCGTTTGTAGCGTAGGATTGGCACGCCAGAATTATGTATATTTTTGAGTTAAAGCAACATCAAGAGATAGGGACAAAGCTAATGGACCTACCAAATTTATACGATTCTTGAACGTTTTAGTGACTTCGTTTGTTTTAAGAAACAGAGTGGTGGTGGTGGGACCTTTGTGCATGGCCCTTCCTCGACCCCTGTACTCGTTTCCCGTTTACATGCCGTTAGGAAAAAGTATTATGACCTTAGAGTTCGATTAATATGATATATAGAGACATGGTTTTGGAGGTAGGGGAATAGGTCAAAGTCGCTCACGAATCCAGCATGAGGAAGTCTCGTTGAAGGTACGTAGTAACTTGTTTATAATCTGTGGTGAAGGCTTAGATGGAAAGGGAATGGCTACAATTGATTTATTCAGCCCAGGGTGGTTAGTTCTCTCGGACTTCAGACCGTACTTACTACCACTTGTATGTAGTGACTGTGAGTTCATTCACTTTGTCCATACGGTTATAAACTATAGTAGGTGTGTACATTACTGCAGATAACAATAAGAGAGCCTTCCAGCCAGGAACTTTTTGGACGAGTACGAGTTTAAAAACAAAACAAGTAGGTACTTAAGTTGTATAAAGAAAAATACTATTTTGTAAATTAATCTACAACTCTACAAGAAAACGCAAAGTGTCAAACTTCTTTTTCATCCTACACTTTTTACAGTCCTGGCAACACTGACCTCGTTCGGGACAATTTCTTTTGTAAAGGCAGTCACAGGTCTGTACAGATAATTCCAAATTCAAATAATATGGTATTTTATGGAATTGAAATACTTACTTACTGGACATTTATTGATTCCAAAATCAAACTTTACACTTTGCGACACTTTCGTAATTAAACTAGGTAGGTATATTTAAGCGAAAAAAATTCGTCCGTCTTCGAACCTCGAACGAAAATAATACTTACAGCTGTAAGCAGTGTGCCGCGGTGAGCACCGAGTCTGCATTAACTATGGCTCCCCCACACCACAGTTCGTTGTTCACCAAAATGGCGGCAATGAAGGGATATTCCTCGATTTTGGCGGTCTCGTCGGCGTTATAGATGCGGCGGTAGCGGGGGTCGAGGGGGGGGAACACGGGCCCGGGCGTGGTGGTGGTGGTGGTGGTGGTCGTGGTGGGCGTGGTGGTGGTGGTCATGGTAGGCGCGGCGGGCGCCGCTGACCACGCTTCGTCGGAAGAGTCTGGAGTTGGAGCTTTATGGCTTTTATGCTTAGTGTGACTGCCACTGCTCTCTGTTGGGATAATAGATATTATGACATTAATGACATTGTGACCTTTATTTCGCGCAAAAAGTGGTGTGTCATAAAGTAAAGATGTAAAATGTAAATGTAAAATATCAGAGGGAATATCTCACACAAATTGAGCTAGTCCCTAATTAAGCTCTTGGCTTGTACTATAGGTTTTTTTTTATGGCATAGGAAGGCAAACGAGCACACAGGCCACCTGATGGTAAGTGGAAACTGTGACCCATAGACATTCGCATTCACAAGAACGCAATCCTAAGACTGCAAATGCGTTGCCAACCCTAAGGACTAAGATGGAATGCCTCTATGCTAGTCATTTCACCGGCTGTCTTATCCCCAAACCGGAACACAACAATGCAAACACTGCTGCTTGGCGGTAGGTTAATGGATAAGATGGTGGTACCAACCCGGACGGACGGACGCCATCTAGTTCGCATATGGGGAACTAAATGTGTTTCTTTAGTAACTTTTGTGTACGCACACATCAATGAATACCTATACAAACTGAAGGGATTACAGGATGGCAAACGTAAATAGAAATCAAAACACTACCCACACATGACATGGGTAGCTGAGATTTCACCTTTTTAATTTAGTTACTCGTCCATTCAAAGTGACGCCGCCACCTTGTGAGCCAATTCACAGTTTTTAACGATTCATTTAATTTTCCGTAGAATGAACCAATTTTTTTTCCATAATTGGTTTGCGTTTGACCTCAGTCTCATCTCATCTGATGTTAAGTGACGACTAGGTCGAAGGTGGTACACGCTTACCCCGAAAATGCCTATTCACTCTTGCCTTGAAAACACCAAGGTTATATGATTCCGGGAATACAGACGCAGGAAGAGCGTTCCACTCTCTAGCAGTGCGAATAAGAAACGACGCAGCTAACCGCTGCGTGCGAACCGTTGGGTACATGTGGATGGAAGCCCTCCCGGCGTCTAGAAAACCGATGTGAGAAAGTGGAGGGTGGGACGAGGTCATGCAGTTCTTGGGCACTCTCTCCATGATACACCCTGTAAAACACCGAGAGACAAGCGACTTTACGCCAAACTCTGAAGCTTGGTATTGGCGAGTGAGTCGATACCGATGAGCCTCCTAGCTCGTCGGTCCACCGAGTTCAGTGCGTCCAGCTGATACTTGGCAGAGCCATCCCACAGGTGGCAGTGGTCATCCCGGTTCGTTGAGTAACAAACATCCAAACCAAACTTTCTCATTTATAATTTATAAATATTAGGGGAAAGGGACTTACTCGAGTGTGGGCTGTCGTCCTGGTGCGGCGCTGGCCGGTGCGCCCGGCGCCGCGACAGCTCGTTGGCGATGCCGTCGTACTGCCACAGCGGGGTCATGTGGCGCCGCCCGTCGCCGGAGAGTCCTCGGGAAGCTCACAAATACACGCGCTGCTCTCAAGAACGTGAGAATCTCGAAACTAGGCACGGCGCTCTCGAGAATTCTCGAGATTAACGTGCCGTTCTTACAATTCATTGCTAGAGGATTGTGAAGCGATGCACCGTGTGGCTGTCATCTTTTCGTACTTTAATATGTAATTTTTTTACATACATACATACATTAAATCACGCCTGTTTCCCAGAGGGGTAGGCAGAGACCACTTCTTTCCACTTGCTACGATCTTGACAAATTTCTTTCGCTTCTTCAACATTCATACATCGAGTCATGCACGCACGTCGGTTTCGGGTACTTAAGATTCGGGAAATAAAATTTGTGAAGTGTTTTCTTGGAAAGGAAAATGTACAGAGTAAAGGACCAAAATCTATGAAACTTTTCTGTTGTGACACGAAAGTTAGCCATACAATTGAAGGGATAATTTTCATCGCACAACGGAACTTTTTTCGACTTCGTCGTTTGCATGGCTAACTGCGCTTAGCTATGGTACAACTTTTTGGTCTTTACCCACCTAGTTTTTCATAATATATTGAAAAATCTGAAAAATTGGACTAGTTTTGAGCAGTTTTTTTGCATTTTGTATGAAAATGTTTGGCTTCACAATCCTCATAAGAAATCTCAAGAATGGTACATACATCGTCTATAGTACATCAATGTTACAGTTTAAATCCACGATACCCTTTCTCGCTACCTGCGTACTTTATTTTACGAAAAAAACGTCCGTGTCAATTAAAATGGCAAAACATGTATCTAATTAAAAGTACCTACCGATATGATTATGGAGTAATAATGATCAAATCGATTGGTCTTGTTTTAAATATGAACTTAGGACACTAAAGAATTCTTGAAAATCTCTCAAATACAGACGCGGCGTTCTTGGGAATTCTCGAGAACACAAAACTAAATAGTTGCTATAAAATATTTGGATTTGCCATGATTATCCAAATCCAAAAACATAAAGTTGGTAGAGGTGTTCGGAAGATAGAAATAATAAAATGTCATGTTTTATGTGGTCCTAACTAAAACCTTATATTATAATTATTTCTTGTGGAGACAATTAAGACGAATCAAGATAGCATTTTAATTTCTATACTTGTGTATGGTAACACTGAACTCTGGCCATTAGTATCCCACTATTGTTATTCCGTAGATAATTAAATTCTAGCAACTATAGAATCGGCATTCTTAATTACACTCGAGAATTTCATCACCAAAGATGCGCCATTCCCGTGAAGTCTTCATCTCGCAACTAGCGACGAGAAAATCTCGGAAACTCTTGAGAATCTCACCTCTAAAGACGCAGCGTTCCTAAGAACTCTCAAGAATCTCGTATGTAGAAATGCCGTTCTTGAGAACTCTTGAGAACACTAGAGTGGCGCCGTTCTTGAGAACTTTTGAGAACAATGCAACGAGAGACGCACCGTCAATTAAAACTTTCGAGAACAATGCAATAAGCTCTCGCAACTATAGACGTACCTTTTCCAAGAAGTTTTTTTAAAGAATCTCGCAACCACAAACGCACCGGCTCTCGAGAAAGTTCCCCCTAAAATGCGCCTTTCTTGAGAATCTCGCAATTAATAAGTAATAACGCATCGTCGTTGAAAACTCTCGTCAAAACCCCAACCCAAAGGCGTCAAGAGCAAGAGAACTTCGCCACTAAAGTCACCGTCAATAGAACTTGTGCACGATGTAAACAAATTAGTACTGTTTGACACATAACCTGAAATATTCACCAAGCGTGTTTTTATTAAAAACTAGCGGCCCGCCAGCAGCTTCGCCCCGCTGCAAATTTCTGACTTACCGTATGACGAACACAACAAAAAAGAAATCAGCCAAATCGGTTCAGCCGTTCTCGAGTTTTGCGCTTAGCAACACATTTAGCGATTCATTTTTATAACTTAATATGAAAATAATGATCTAGTCAAATCATAGTCTAATCATTGCAAAGACCTCACTTAATCTTTAAAAGTGCGTGATTATCGAGTAATCTTGGTGATGGTTCGTTTGGTTTTGTTTACATCTATTGCAAGTTCTATTGACGGCGACTTTAGAGAGAGACGCGCCGATCATGAGAATTCTCGAGATTCTTTCAAGTCGAGACGCGCTGTCTTTGGGAAGTCTCGAGAATTTCGCCTCTAGAGATGCGCCGTTATTGGGAATTCCGGAGTTAGGTTAATAAATAATAATATATGAATTATTCTTCATAAAACTTAAGAAAGTTTCATCTCTTATTAAGGAGGATGGAAGCTATTCTCAGACCACATACGTATAGATCTCCCAAAAAGCACCCCGGTTCAATTAACAAATTTATATGAAATGGGATAATAAGTATGTAATATAATATTACAGCATAATTATAATCGTTTCACTATGATAAAATGTACATACATACATACATACCTTCACGCTTGTAATCCCAGAGTGGGGTAGGCAGAGCTACAGAATTACAACTTCAAAAAGTTGTTGACAATTCAGTAACCACAATTTGCACAAAATGATATGATGATATTTGTTTGATAAAATGTTTACATGAATATACATAATATCGCAAGCCCCAAAGTCTAATATTTCGTGATTAATTAAAAACAAAATTTGAGTAATTATAGTAGGTTATTATTATACCTATAACCGAAAGCTAGCGTTAAAGAAATTAGATTTTTGAATTTTTAACCAAAAACGTGCAAAACTTAAGGCAAGAATCGTTATGTTTAAAAATAAATTAGCGAGGTTTTTGTAACTAGGCTCAAAAAGAAATGTTACAATTTAATGTAATAAGTAAACGCACTCGAAGCTATATAGATAAAGAGACACGGATATGCGAGAGCAATATCGGCTGGTAAGTTTGCAGTTCCTAGAGTGTCCAATTTCTACGGAGACAGGACACTTAAAAAACGTCTACCTTATCTCCTGAACAGATTACCAGCCGATATTGTTCTAGAAACAAACAAACGTAGATTTAAAGCTAGGTTACATAGGCATCTGCTGAAGTCATTGTAAATGCGATGCTCTCCTTGTATATCTAATTATTAATTAAGTACTTTTATGTAGCGATCAACAAGCTGGACCGAAGATTCCGCAGTCAAACTGTGCAAACAGTTTTGTGGAACAATTAATAATATTTTAACTTTGTGTTTGTTATAATAAATAAATAAATAAATAAATAAAAAATGCAAATATGTCCGATATTTGCATATCCACTGCCCTCTTAAGAATAAAGGAGACTTACTTGCCTTTGCCTTCTCCGCTTGGGCCTGGGCCTAAAATACAAAATGACACTAATTATGATAAACACATTACCCTCCTTTAGCAGTCGGGTGAAAACAATAGTCCCGTTAAATATTTAATACCAATAATAGACCAACAAAAAAAAAAGTCTCAAAATTAATTTTATTTTCGATACGTAATTGGAATTCGTATTAAAATATTTTTAACGGTTTATTATACAAATTAGCAATGACCGTAACCATGGTATTAACAATGCTATAATAATTATTATAGAACTGTCATCACCACGGCAACGCTCATTACAGAATTGTTTTCCCGCTTCTCGGTTACGCTATAGATGGTATTCTAATACCGTTAACGATATCAATATTTGCGATTTATAGTACGCGAGTAGAAAAAGATATTCATGCAATACCTAAGTCCTATTAATCACTAAATTATATATTCTTGTAAATAGTAAATAAGGAATGTTCATCATCATCATTATCATGTCAGCCGAAAGACGTCCGCTGCTGGACATAGGCCTCCCCCAAGGCTCTCCACTCAGACCGGTCTTGTGCTTTTCGCATCCACCGCGTTAGACGTGGGCGCTAACAATGGGCCTCATAAGAAAGCTCAAGGTCACTCAGAGGGCTATGGAGAGGGCTATGCTCGGGGTTTCTCTGCGTGATAGAATCAGAAATGATGATATCCGCAGGAGAACTAAGGTTACCGACATAGCCCGAAGAATAGCTAAACTGAAGTGGCAGTGGGCGGGGCACATCGCACGCAGGACTGATGGCCGATGGGGTCAGAGGGTTCTTGAGTGGCGTCAGCGGACCGGGACACGAGTTGTAGGTAGGCCTCCGCCAAGATGGAGTGACGACCTTGTAAGGATCGGGGGAACGCGGTGAAGGAATGTTACTTTTATTTAATTCTAGCTTAATTCTAATCTAATGTACTGGCAATAAACAATAAAAAAAAAGAAAACCTTCGCATCATCCGCCTGGTCCCGACCCCTCGACTTCTCCTCTTCGGCCCGAGCCATCGCGTTCGCCGCCTGTTTGCGAACCCTCGACTTCTCCGCCTGGGCCCGGATCTTCGCATTCTCCGCCTGGGCCCGAACCCGCGATATCTCCGCCTGGGCCCGAATCCTCTCCGCCCCCGGGGCCCGCTCGTTAGGCCTCTTTACTAGCTTTCCCGGTGCTCCATCCTCGATAGGTATACCGTCGTACTGCCATTGTGGTGTTACGTGGCGCCTGACGTCATGCTCCGCCTTCCCTTCTATAAGAAATAGATTAGTATTTTAACGTCATAGTTATGGATTTACTCTTGGCCTTGGTCCTTGGTCTAGCTAGACGCAAAAGTCAGGTCAAGTTGGACGAGCTTTCCAAGAAGGTAAGCGGACCCTCATTCTGTCCTCATAAGGCAATAGGCGGTATCTCAAATTTAAATAGCCAAACTTACTTGTGAGGGGACCTTGTGCAGGGTCCGTCCGGGTTGGTACCACCATTAACCTACCGCCAAGCAGCAGTGTTTGCATTGTTGTGTTCCGGTTTGGGGATAAGACAGCCGGTGAAATGACTAGCACAGAGGCATTCCATTTTAGTCCTCAGGGTTGGCAGTGCATTTGCAGTCTTGTTAATGCGAATGTCTATGGATCACAGTTTCCACTTACCATCAGGTGGTCTGTGTGCTCGTTGCCTTTCTTCGCCATATTTTTTTTTTTGCCAAAGCAGTTTAAATCCTCTCCAATCAGTAATAAGGTTACTTTTGCTACAGGTGTTTTGTCTTAGATACAGCCATTTGTCCGAGCAGGGAAGCATGGTCAGTGGGCTATAAAGCAGGTCAAGACAGCCAACACAAGGCAGCTTTTTAAGAACTCAAATGCGATGCGAACACTAATAAAAGGTAAAGTGCGAGTCGATTTCGCGCACCGCCGGTTCCTTATTTAAGATAATATGGTTGGAAAATGCAAAGAAAAATACTCATTTCGTTATGAACTTTATTTTTTATGGATTAAGGTTCATATTAACAAGCCTAAATTTTAATATAGATTTTTAAAGTTTTTTCATATTTTTTCCACTACCGTTTGATTGATTTGTCAACTTTATTTTATTTTTGGCGTAAAATATAATTAATTATCGTTAAATTATTTTTCTAACCTTACCTAAGTGTCACCATTAGGGTTTTCCCAGATCTATCGACGCCGAATCGGCTTGAGCGTGTAAGAAAAAGTTTTATGTCCATGCAATAAGAGCGAAAACGTCGTCGTTCCGTTAGCAACGCCGAGCCGAGTCGAGCCGAGCGGAGCGACGTCGTTTTCGCTCTTATTGCGTTGATATAAAGCTTTTTCCGTACGCGATTTGCCGAAACGGCGTCGATAGATCTGGGGAGAGCCTTAGGGTTCCTTTTCACGATTTTAGTACAGAACCTTAAAAAAGGAGATGAAGTGCGTAATACAATAGATAAAAATTTGCAATGGAGTCCCCATATAGCTGTACTGGCAGGTAAACTAAGTTCGGCAGCTTACGCCGTTAGGAAAATTAGACAACTAACCAGTGTTGAGACAGCTCGCTTAGTTTATTATAGTTATTTCCATAGTGTTATGTCGTACGGTATTCTGGTTTGGGGTAAGGCAGCTGACATACAAACTATATTTGTGTTACAAAAAAGGGCCATTCGTTCTATTTACAACTTAAATTCCCGTGACTCCTTAAGAGATCTTTTTAAGGAAATTAATAATTATCTTAACTGTAGCGTCACAATTTATTTATCAGAATATTATTTATCTTATAAAAAATTTGGATTCTTTCACAAAAAATCTGATGTAAGTACATAATTTAAATACTAGAAATAAAAATAAAATAGCTATTCGAAAATTCCGCGTCCGTAAAGTACATAAATCATTTGTTGGTCAATGCAGTCATTTCTATAATAAATTACCTGAGGTAGTATTAAAGTTACCCTTTCCAGCACTCAAAAATTACTTGAAAAAGTCGTTAATGTCTAAAGCGTATTATAGGATCGAGGACTATATAATAGACAAAAATGCTTGGCCAAAACCCGAAACTTAATCAACAATATTTTTTTCCTTCATCTTGCACCGTCTTATATACACATACGTAGGAGTTCTTTTTTCCTTTTCTCTCTTTCTATCTTAAGATTTTGGTGTGTTTTCCTGCGGAAACTACGCAGGATATTTGAAATATTTTTTAATTTGCTATTTATAGATTTATATAATGCTAGACTAAGTAGTACCATTGTAATATTAAATATATTTTAAAAAATGACTGACTGCTGAGTTTCTTGCGGCGCTTCTTCTCAGCAGTTGTCTCCTTTTGTGAAGCGATGGTAGATTCTTGACGTGTAAAAGTGCCCGTGCGGCCTACTTACTGAATAAATGTCTTTATCTTATCTTTAATATCTGACTACTCCCAATTAATTGAATTTCGTAAATCGGTATTGTCAATATTTTGATAGCTCTTAGGTATTTACTTGACAGTAAAGGCGACCGACTTAAAAACATTACCATAAGTCCATAACATCGAATACGATTTGAATTTTACCGCCCAGAATAGAGGCGCAAGCATTATTCTGTATTACTTATTCATATCCGACGTCTGATATCTTCGCTGCAATTCATCGCTATTTCCATTTAAAACGTCAAAATTTAAGAGGTAAAGTCACCAGATGTCAGCCAGAGACCTGTAGTCGGCCTCTGTCTATACTTTATATGAGTGGGAAGAGTAGGAAAGATATAATTCCCATTCTAGCTGACCACTGGTGACTTTACCCTACTTACCCAATATCTAACAGTAAATTATTTCTGTACAAAATTCCGCGTTACCTTCCGTAATAAAAACTTCCAGGAAAGAATATTTAAATGGTGAAAACTTCATAAAAATCCGTTGCGTGGTTTAGAGAAGATACAGAAAGACAAAATGAATGACATATCTACGCAGAAAAAAAGAAGATAAAGAATATGTAAAATAAGGAATGGAAAGAAATGGCTTACTTTCCTCAGAGGTTAAGTCCTTCGAATTCGATTCGCCGTCAGTGGAGCGTCGACAGACTACTACCGCGGCTTGTATAGCGACGAGCAAAACCAGCGCCATTTTGTTACGAGCCGCCATCTTGCTTTAACTGTCAAACGTTAACCTATTACGCAAGTGAAGAAGCATTTGAGGTTATTAAATTCTAAACTTTAACATGACATCGTTTTAAATATAAAACTTTCGTGAGACTCAGACATATTAAGTACCTACTAATTTCACCAAATGATGTTAAATGTTAATCAATATCAATTGACTGTTAGTTCATACATTTTGACAGCTGTTAAGAATCTAATCGTCTGTTAAGTAGTTGGTGAGTCTCGACATAAATGAGAAAACAGCGGGTTATTCACTCGTGAGTCTGCTTATGATTAGGGGTCCCGGACAATAGTTATTTGTTATACAAGTGGGGAAAGTTGTATTTTACCTGCGAGTGTTCATTTGAAACACGAGCTAGCGAAAGGATTCTATGATTGACCACGAGCGAAGCGAGTGGTTCAAAAATAGAATCCTGAGCGTAGCAAGTGTTTCAAGACACGAGACGTAAAATAACTTTTACCCGTGTATAACACAAAACTTTTCACCTCACTACAGCGAGGAAACTAAGAAAAGGGTTTGTACTGTAAGCTCAGTTCCGCATTTTGCACGGTTTTCTGTAATTCCACAGGTGTTAATACGACTTTATCACTCGAATCACTCATTTATAATAACAAAACAAACTAGAAAAACATGCGAATATTTAACGTTGACTACAGCGAGGAAACTAAGAAAATGGTTTGTACTGTAAGCTCAATTCCGCATTTTGCACGGTTTCCTGTAATTCCACGGGTGTTAATACGTCTTTATCACTCGAATCACTCATTTTTAACAACAAAAAAAACTAGAAAAACATGCGAATATTTTAACGTTGACGGCTTAATAGAAAAGTTTTGACGTAAGTTTTTTTTTATTATTTCGGATGCGTTTTGTTTGCACATCGACTTATTTGGACTGTCAGAACATTTTATCCGTTTTTAAAACAAGAATGAAGTTTAATTTTGAATGCTGATATTTATGAATTAAAATAAAGTAGTAAGACTGTATTTAGTGTTTTTTACTCGATGCAATTCATTAATTGTGATGTTAAAAATTCAGCACTTGTAAGGTTTTACGTTTGGTTAGCTGTCAAATATCACTTAAGCTGCCTTCAAATGTCAAAACTCTTCCCTCACTTGTGGATAAAAAGCGATTTCCTCAATGGATATCAAAGAAACAAAAAGGGCTTTCCGAGCTAGTGAGATGAAAAAAACATGATGAGCGATTTTCGACATTATTGGCGTGATTAAACTGCATGACATTGTTACTTCTGAAATGCTTATTAATTTTCTTTAGGTACTAGGACTACAAAACATGTATATACTTTGGAAACTTAGACTAATTTTGCAAAATGTGGTTACAGAATTATAAAGAAGTTTTGAGAGTTGTATGTAATTCTTTAGCTCTGCCTATCCCACTCTGGGATTACAGGCGTGAAGGTATGTACACGTACTTTGGCACCTTATTTTATTACAATGCAATAATAAGGTAACAAAGTGGATATACCGTCCGTGAAAATGCAAAACCGCGTAAGTAACATTTTAAATAACGAGCAAAATGCACCTTTTATTAAGACGATAAGGTTTATTTTGCTCTATCATAAACTTGTTAGTTACGAGTTTTTGCAATATCACCGACGATATCTCTTTGTAGTCGACTATACGTCATGAGTACCTACGCTTAAACAATCTTCGCGGCAGGAATAACAATGAAAAGTAATGTGCCTATGTGCAAATGTAGTGAATAATCCTTCGTTTTTCGTCGGATAAGTTCTTGCTTTCTCAGTTGTCTTATCAATGATGGGTAGGTACAGAAGCTATATGAGAAAGCGAAATAATCACGAACATATCCAATCTGACAATTTGTCCTTTAAATGACAGCGCTGGTCCTAACCCTTGATCAGGGTAGAGCGAGATTGTCTTCCCCTTGCCTTTGGTCTTTGTCAATTAAGCCTAAAGCGATCAATAGTCATACAATTTTATTTTTGTAACGTATTTATATGACTACGACACAAAACTAGGTCTACAGGAACGGTTTCCTTATTCGTTTAAATAAGATATTATTTCTTAGAAACTTACAGACTTTTTATACAGGGTGTATTGCAAGTCGTGTGCCAAATGAATATGGTGGGTAGCTAAGGTCACTTGCAACACGTTTTGGGCCAATTAACACTCATCCTACCCACGGTGTTTTTTTTATATTTTTTTTGAAAAAATCTCGGAATCTTCCAAAAGTTAACCATTTTGTTCACCTATCTTTTTTTTTAAATGTGACAGCACAAAAGTACTTATAGTTTTTTTATCTTTAATGTTTGCGCATTCGAATGAAATGTTATTTTTATTCATATAGTAAACAAATAAAAAAATATTAGCCAACAAAGTGTGAAGGACAGAAAAATAAAATCTTCACGGTCAACTTTACGGCACAATTTAAAAAAAAGTAGAAGGTCCTTAGATCTTCCAACATCATAAAAACTTCTCCAGTTCCTGACAATTCTTACGGTATACCACATGTCTAGAATCAAGTTCAGTTTTTCGTCAAAATATGGTTTCAATCTAAAATGGTGGTTTTATTCGGTCAGTAGATCCAGCCAGTTAAATGGGCTAAATGCACAATACAAAACGCAATATGGTTAAAAATCATCTTTATTTTAATAATTACTTCAAATTTTGTTCAAATTGTCTTCCTCCACAATTGATACCTTCGCGACAACTTTTTCGTATTTCTACAGTACCTATCAGTAGTTGTTGTACGAAGTGTCATTTCTTGCCGCATTATTGCGAACGCGTCATTAATTTTTGCGATCAGATGCTCTCTGCTCTCTACCTGTGTTGCGTAAACTAGCTCTTTGGCCCTTCCCCAGACGTAAAAGTCAAAGACACTTCGTACAACAACTGTAGAAATACGAAAAAGGTGTCGCGAATGTATCAATTGTGGAGAAAGACAATTTGAACAAAATTTTAAGTAATTATTAAAATAAAGATGATTTTTAACCATATTGCGTTTTGTATTGTGCATTTAGCCCATTTAACTGGCTGGATCTACTGACCGAATAAAACCACCATTTTAGATTAAAACCATATTTTGACGAAAAACTGAACGTGATTCTAGACATGTGGTATACCGTATGAATCGTCAGGAACTGGAGAAGTTTTTATGATGTTGGAAGATCTGAGGAGCTTCTACTTTTTTTTTAATTCTGCCGTAAAGTTGACCGTGACGATTTTTTATTTTCTGTCCTTCACACTTTGTTGGCTAATATTTTTTTATTTGTTTACTATATGAATAAAAATTACATTTCATTAGAATGCGCAAACATTAAAGATAAAAAAGCTACAAATACTTTTGTGCTGTCACATTTAAAAAAAAAGATAGGTGAACAAAATGGTTAACTTTTGGAAGATTCCGAGATTTTTTCAAAAAAAATATTAAAAAAACACCGTGGGTAGGATAAGTGTTAATTGGCCCAAAACGTGTTGCAAGTGACCTTAGCTACCCACCCTAATCATTTGGCACACGACTTGCAATACACCCTGTATAACTACAACATATTAAAAAAACGATCTTTCTTCCCCACAAATATAAATACGATTTTCAGTTTTCGATCAGGTTAGCCTAAAATCTGTAATATTTTTATAAAATAGCAAAAAAAAACCAACCCACCTTGCCTCACACCTTAAACCAATCTCCAAACATACAATAAAACAAAACCATAAAAGCCAATTTTATATTCGCAGTTAAAACGGTTGGAGCTCAAGATAGCAATATCGTTGCAATATTGATCAATGCCAGGCTTTGCCGCCTTTCCAGCCGAGACCGTTAACGCCGCCCCAGCCGAGACCGTTAACACCGCCCCAGCCGAGACCGTTAAGACCACCCCATCCTCCGTTGAGGCCACCCCATCCCCCGTTGAGGCCACCCCAGCCGTAGCCAAGGCCTCCCCAGTTAAGGCCGACGTTTGAGATGATAGGGGTTTTAATGATAGGCACCGAGATTATAGGAGTTTTGATGATGGGAGCCGTGTAGATCGGGGCGGAGATGATAGGCTTGACCACGGGGATGCTCAGACCGTGGTTGATGATGGTGGAGCTTTGAGATACTGCGCTGGGAAGCACCACGGTACCTGGAAATACATGTGTATATTTTATTAGGGAACGTGATTGCATAGTCGAGACCTGGTACCTACAACAATGCCACTGACAGACAGACTAGGGTTCAGTAATAGGGTTCCGATGGGATCCTTTCGGTATGGAACCCTAAGACTATGCCTTGAAATATTATCAATAAATGAGTATGATATCCGGTAACCTTCGGGGAAGGGAAGATGGCCGATTGAATAATGCCCGGGTTTTACATTTTGTTAATTTTTATTTACTGGTCTATTTACTGATTATACTCTCTCACTGACACTGGGGAAATTACTTGGTGGACCGTCATTGATTTAATGAAGAAGAAAATAAGAGTATGATAGGGAGTGTGGGTAAAGACTATTTATTTACTGTCGTATAAACTTTAACCCTTTTCCATACATAGTACATTTCATCAACCACATTCATGTCGCTCAAAATTGAACTTAACTACCTACATTTTATGACACAAATTTAATTGAACTTTCCTGAAATATGACTTCATGAATCAGTATCCTTCAGGAAGTTTAGCAAGTTTTAATTTTTATGTAATTAGGGATAGTTCGAGTATGAGTTAGCGGTTTAACCGTGAAGGTTTAATACAAACTTTATTTCTTCTTATTTTTCTTCAGACTGTCTTCTCAACAGTGGTCTCCTCTTGGGAGGTGCTGGTAGATTTTAGACTTTTAAAAATGCCCGTGCGGCTTATGAACATCTTTTATCTTTTTTATCTTTTATTTATAGTTCTGGGGACCTATTCAAGATGCTTAACGCTACGTGAACGATTTTGAAAAGTCGAAAAATGTAAAGAATTGACGTATGATGACATCATACATTTTCGGTCCATTGAAAAAAAGAAACGTAAGCAGCGTTTGCATCTTTGCTAGTGATATGATATTGATGATGATGATGACGATGATGATGATGATGAAGATGATGATAATCGAGGAGGTATTACCGAGTCCCCCCCACCCGAGGCCGACGCCAGAAGGCACAGGGTTGGCCACCGCCACGCCGACCACAGCCAGAATTATTGCCACCTGCGAAACGTACATAATTAGAAAAATCTAGCGGGAAAATAATGAGGAATAAATCATCATCTCCTTGCCCTTATCTCAATCATCTGGTGTCTCGGTGCAGCACCGACCGTTGGCGGTCGGTTAAGGCATTAAGTCCGCCATATGTACTTAGTTTTTGTATTGTGCAATAAAGTACAATACATAAATAAATACTAGCGACATAAATAAATTATTTCATCGCGCCGTCTAATCGTTTAAAAGAACTATAAGACATGAAACGTTCGCGGAGTGCAACTTATAAGCCCCACTGGGCTTCTATTCTGCTAGGCAACACCGTATGGTCTTTGACGTGTCGTCGGTTAAATTAGCAAACCTCGTAAGTCCATTTTTTGCGAAAATCGTTTTTTTATTGAATCGTTTAGCCAATCACCAAACGCATCGATCTATATTTTACATTCAAACGTCAAATAAACCGTTATTTAAAAAATCTACAAATAGAAAACCTCGTAACTTTAAGCCGCCATATGCCGTAATTTTGTTTTTTGTGTCTCCTGTAAACTTGAGTCAAATGGACTTACGAGGGTTGCGAATTTAACCGACGCGTGTTATGGTTATGGCTTTGCTATGGCGTTGTTTTCAACATGTCCGCCATTACTGTCAAGTAAATAAGAGCTGTCAAAACGTTGACTATGCGAAAACAGATCAAACGTTTTACCGTGTTGAAAACAGGGTCTTTGAGGCTTTAGAAGTTGCTTAAAGCTAACGTAAATGATATTCGGAAGATGACAAATTGTATAGATTTAACGTAGGCGGTCGACGTGACCTTCTGACAGCTTCATCATCATCATCATCATGTCAGCCGAAAGACGCCAACTGCTGGACATAGGCCTCCCCCAAGGCTCTCTACTCAGACCGGTCTTGTGCTTTTCGCATCCACCGCATTCCCGCGATCCTTACAAGGTCCATCTTGTTGGAGGCCTACCTACAGCTCGTCTCCCGGTCCGCGGACGCCACTCAAGAACCTTCTGACCCCATCGGCCATCAGTCCTGCGTGTGATGTGCCCCGCCCACTGCCACTTTAGTTTAGCTATTCTTCGGGCTATGTCGGCAACCTTAGTTCTCCTGCGGATATCATCATTTCTGATTCTATCACGCAGAGAAACCCCGAGCATAGCCCTCTCCATAGCCCTCTGAGTGACCTTGAGCTTCGTTCGGGCAGCTTCTGACTGCTTACGTCAACCATTTTGGATAACGATAAGGAACGTCAAATGCATGCGAGATCGATATCGTAAGCTGCCAGGTGTCATGCGCTCAAGTTAGTTTCATACACTTTGACACACGTAAAAACAAACTCACAATTTCATTCCCAGAGTGGCGTAGGCAGAGCTAAAGAATTGACAACATGACATTTCTGTCATGATCTAGAGCCCGTTATCATAGTATAAATATAGAAAAGTAGCTCGACTCCGGCCCTTTAGGAGATTCTGATAACAATTGCCGCTCGGGCGTCAGGGTTGTCCAAACTTGTTTTTCAATTTAAGTCACCTACTTGGCCATACTTTCTATGATTTATAAGAATATTAATTTTCATAAATTACACAAACTTAAAGTAAGTAAGTATAAATATTGTTAGGTACAGTACCCCAACGAAAATGTTAAGCACTTTAGTGCGTTGTCATAGTAAATTTCAAACGGAACATCAAATGACACACATGACAATGACTATGACATTCACAATGACAAGGTTCTAAGTATGCTCAACATTTTTATTGGGTGACTGTACCTAAGTACCAAATTTAAATTATTTTACTTATATAATTTTATCTGTTGACACTAAATTATATATTTATAGGTATGTGATATGTAAATTCCTTTTTGACCTTTTGATAATGCCGCTTTCGCGCAAGGCGGTTCCTTTGACTATTTACCTGTTATTGGATTATGTATACTATTATTTAGACATCCGTATACAGAACAATATTTACGTCTTTTCGGCAGCGACATTGTATTGTCGCTCGATAGCGATAGGTAAGTACGCGCACTACCAACAAAACGTAACCGAGCGCAAGGACGCCGCAGCCCCGACTAATGTACACTCGTAGTATCCTGAGATTTAGTATAAAGTGGGAGTTTAGCCCCGCCCACCGCCGCGAGCCGCGCGATGTACCTTTGTTTGAAGACGTTCTACTGTTCTTATACTGTGCCGTTATCTTGTCGCACTGACGTCACTTTTTTGTAGGGATTGAATGTTTATTTTATCGACTGTATAAATGTCGATAGTATTGTACTTAGATTTATATGTCACGTCACTGGCAATGAGTCAAAGACAATCATTACTAAAAATGTGATAAAAAAGAACGGGAATAAAAGTTGCGGGTGTTCGTTAGTTAAAACCGTCAATCATAGTTTTTCCACTATAATTACATCAGGTTATCGCATCTCATAATACTAATGAGGTTATCTACTTATTTTTAATATGCTTTACTGAAATAGAGCAGAGATTTAAAAGGAAAAAATCAATCGCTTTGTGTCATTAAATAAACTACAAATATCGATATAGAGACGGTCGATAAAATATACATTCAATCCCTACAAAAAAGTGACGTCAGTGCGACAAGATAACGGGCTCTAGATATAACACCATAGCCTTTTTCACGAGAAAACCAATTGTCATAATTTTAAAATTGACATCGACAGTTGGATACTTGCGAGTATCGTATATATGTCCAGTCCAGTATCAGTATCCGTTATTATTGCCACAATCGTTATAGAAATCCAATATTTCAGATATTAAGGGATCCAAACCGCATAAGCAAACCACACGCACAAGTCGCACAACATTAGTTTGACAACGTCAAATTTAGATGTCATCACTTTACTTTTTTAAATGGACTAGACTAACGTAATGTTGGGAGGCCATTTGCAACGTTAAAAGATGGCGGACGTGTAATTTGTTTTAGACTTTAATTTTTGGGTAATTAGGTGTTCAAAGTTCTTTTCTGATAGTGATTTGTACTTTTTATGCCTTAGTGTCGCACAGTGATTGAAGACTTGGACTTATTTCGTGTATCTGGCATCTTTCTTCTCGTTTCAAGTGGACTCGCAGTGGTGCAGAGGTTAAAACTATCTTGACCTCTGACCTACAAATCACCGTACAACGTTGCCCCCAATCTTCCTAGAGAAGATTGGATTGTTTTATTGCTATATTGATATATACTCATATATACTTGACACTGGCGAAATCACTTAACGTGGAAACGCCATATCCCCGCGGTAGTAGCTGTTCAAGTCGCCGCGGGGGCAAAAGAAGAAGAAGAACGTAATGTTGTCTATTGTGTCGTAGAATTCAAGTTGCGCACTTTTAGAATACATACATCTTCATAAATGAATAATAAATTAACTATTAATTCAAGGCAAAATTAAAACCGATTGGTGTTTTCCTTGTTTCGAGCAGTATACTCTAAACCTTAATTTTGCACAATTACTAGCGTATTAGTGACAGGTGGCAAGCCCATCGCCTAACAGTACTACAAGCTTTTACTCCCTTAGTCGCCGTTTACGACATCCCGGGGAAGACATGGAGTGGCACTATTCTATCCCGGTCGCTCCCAAAATACCATAATTTGAAAATACCACACCCCAAAACACCAGTTTTTTTTTTTGGGTAATTACAATAAATTAATAATTATTTTAAATGTGGTGTTTTGGGAAACTGGTATAAAGTGTAATCTGGTATTTTCAAATTATGGTATTTTGGGAATGAGCGATCCCGGCAACCACACGTTGACAGTTTCGAAAACCGTTTACGTTAGCGTCATGCAAGTTGTCTATCGTCGATGCTGTTATTACCACTTACCGAGCACTTCATGATTCCCAGATATAGATGCAGTATCACAACTGATGCAGCTGCAATGAACTAGTGCGTTATATACAAAGAAGTTCACGAGTACACGCTTCACTGGACGCTAGCATCCTTCGAAAGTTACGGCGCGACGGCCGGGAGCTGTCGGCCGTGAAACGATAATCATTTATAATGGAATATTATCGACACATTGTACAAAAATAATTATAAACATAATTTTTTTCGATCATTATTATATAGTTTTTATATCTCCTTGTTCGCCAATGGAACAGGAAGAAAGATACAGGACACACAAATGTTTGGAACTGATTTATCTTCGTTATCATGAAAATTAAATGCCAAGCGTTGTATTCAAACATTTAAATAGAAATAAAAATGGCGGTAATAGGTTTTTTATTTTTTTTATTAATTTTGGACTTAG
Organism: Acleris emargana; assembly: GCA_927399475.2. Classification (NCBI taxonomy): domain Eukaryota; kingdom Metazoa; phylum Arthropoda; class Insecta; order Lepidoptera; family Tortricidae; genus Acleris; species Acleris emargana. The sequence continues at coordinate 16,577,574 of OV656854.1, forward strand.
GTAGTAGGTAGGTACCAGATTCAATAAATGTATTCAAGTACTTTATACATAATCCATCAACTTAAAGACCACTGACTAGAACCAAATAACCTTGATTTTGTAAAAAAAAACAATATACAATGTACGTAATGGAGAACAAATGTCTATATATTTTTCATGATTTTATTTTAACACTTTGCCGGCGTGACTAACACGTATATTCATATCAAATAACAGCTTTCTATAATTAAGTCTCTGAGCTAAGCTGCGTACGGACGGACTGACGGACGGAAACTATAAGGGTCCCTAGTTTGACTACGGAACCCTAAAAACCGGCCAAGTGTGACTCTGGAGTCACTAGCATTTGATCTATTGATTATATTAACGTGAATTAACAGCATCGACTCCCGCGCAACCATCAGAATATAAAACGGCGGCAATCAGCGTCAGGCGCTTCCCACATTAGCATTACAAATTTTTGGCGATCTATAATTACATCCAGTGGGGCAATGTGTATCCTATCTTACGTCAGACTGTCTTTATCCTCCTGCGGGCTTAGTATGGCTTAGTATGTTTGCGTTTATCGCGTGACAAAATGTGGAATAAGCACCCGTCACTCTCCTACTTATACAGGGTTATTGGTAAGTCGACCTTTTCCCCTCTAAGGGTTATGGGAGAGGTCATTTGTAATCATTTTGGTCCCATAATACCCTATGCCAAAGTGAACCCTTTCTGAGATAATTTAAATTTAAGTTTTTAACTAAAATAGTCTGGAACGCATCTTCAAAAATTTACAAAAAAAATATTTAGCACTTTAAGTAAATCAATTTTGTTTAATAGCTTGTGTACAAGTTAAAATTGCTGTTCTTATGCAATATTGAAAATAGAATTATCTGTACAATTTTAAGAACGCGAGGCCGAAAAGTAAAAAATAGCATGTATTTTTATCAGTTTATCCAACATAAATGACACAAAAACAGAAAAAAAAAATTACTTTTGCGTAGTATGGGGCCAAAAGATTGCAAATGATCTCCCCCATAACCCCTAGAGGGGAATAGGTCGACTTACTAATAACCCTGTATAACTGACAGAAAGTGACGGAGGGAAGATGGTCAATTGAAAGATGGCCGGCTTTGTACTTTTGAATTATTTTATTTACTGATTTATGTCGGGTTCCTATATTCAATCCGAGGATAGATAAGGCTTACCTCGGGTTAAAATTTGACATTTGCCCATACAAAATGTGTCAAATTTTAATCCGAAGTAAGCCTATCTGTCCGCGGATTGAATATAGGAACCGGAAATTACTCTACACACTTGACACTGGCAATCACTGCGAATACCGCGGTGGCCCGCCATTATTAAAAAAAGAAAAAGAAAAAAAAGACCATTTAATTGGAGACCATGGGACCTTGGTCAGCCGATATGAAAAGCTTTATTAAGGCTCTGTCATCCCGGCTCATAGACAACTCCGGAGATCCTAGAGCTGATGCTTACCTCTCCTAAAGGCTTGGGCTAGCTATCCAGAGAGTTAATGCAGCCAGTGTCGTAGGGACCATGCCGTCAGCCATAGCGGTGTTCTTTTTATAGTGGTGATTATTATTTACATTTTTAATATTTGAGTAGCTTCGTTTTATTTTAATTTAAATACGTTTTAACTTTTAATTGTTAATAAATAAACTATTTACTATCTTTAATTTACAATTTATATTCCATTGACAAATTTGGGTCTATCCACCTAGTATAGGTACTATTAGTTATAACTTATAAGATTAGTCCGTCGAGGGTGGGTCGTAATTTCCCAAAAGCACTGTCTGAATTAGAGTCGACTGATTTGACACGTGCCCTGCGCAGGGCTCCTATTTCTGGGTTGTTTTGGCCCTCCAGGCCCGATATAAAAACGAACCTAACCTAACTTACCTACTTAACACATACTGAGCAGTATAACTATTTGGATTTTTTATTACTATATCGTAGGTATAACTAGATAGATAGATATATAAAACGTTTATTTGAAGCTTCAATTACACACATACAATTGTCATATTTAGTATAAAAGAACGATATCAAACTTACAAACTAGGTACAATCTCAATCGCATGTGTGCGTCGCAGCACAAAAAGGTCACGGCTCAGCGTGTAGCATTACTCTAGTGAGCAAAACACTGGTATTCTGCCACCACCCGGGATACGACTAGGATGGGCGGCTTGTAAATTTCAAAAGTGAAACTTTCACTTTAATTTCTGCAATATGCTGAAAGTTTCATAAATGTAACTTTCACCTAAAATTTCATGCAATATTCTGAAAGTTACCAAAGTGAAATCGTTTAATTTCTGAAAATTACTAAAGTTTTGTAATGTATCATAACTAACGGAAACTTTTTATGAAATTTAAATGAAATTTGCTTGTGTCAGAATCATTGCCATCTAATTTTGTAACTTTCAGAAGCTGTTATTTTCGTAGTTAAGGAAAGTTTTGTAATGTTTCAGAAATCGCCCATCACTAGATACGACAAAGCCATAATGTTGCATAGAAAAGAATAAGTCAAAAATATAACTAAGTAATCGTATCCGAAATAAAAAGTATTTAAATTTGGTTTGCATGAATTATAAGTTATCTACTTTTAGTAACAAAAAACTAATAAAACAATAAGTAAAATTTAAGTTAAGTAAACTAATGAAAGTGAAGTGAGAATTAACGAGTTAGTAGCCAGCAACTGTAACATGTTTGAATAGCACAGAAACGGAATACGAACACACCACATAAACCCTGCCCCTAAACTAAAAGTATAACTAGGTGGATAAACCTACAAATTGGTCGTTGTATGGTAGGCCTTAGGAATGTCTCATATTTAAAGCCTGCAAGATGACTCCGAACGTAGTACCTAGTGTTTCCGAGTGGGACTGGTCTTAACATAGTGTCTCGCTTTAAGTATCTGGGGCACTGGGTCCCCGAGGACCTCCAAGATGACCTGGATGTGGAAAGGGAACGTAGGGCGGTGGCTGTACGTTGCAACATGTTGGCTCGTAGGTTCTACTTCAAGGGGTTTTTGGTCAGACAGTCTACACGTCGGGCCTGTGGACCAAAAATCGAAAAAACTGCGAAAAAATCGTTCAATCGAAGGCTTAATCTCGGAAACTATTGGGTCTACAGAGACAATTTTAGTATCATATTGTAGCAAAATTAGTCAACTGTAAAAACGTTCTAAGAAAGTTTTTGAAAAACTAGTCCTTTAGGGTTAAAATCGCCAAAACTTGAAAAAAAAAAACTCGCGGTTTTTTCGATTTTTGACAAAGTTGCGTTCGGTGCTCGAGGTCACGAACTTGGATTATTCATAAGGCCAACATCATAAACAAGTCTGCAAAAGATCAGAATCACCGGATTTGACGCATACAACCGATGGGTCGTTCTCGAAAAAGTGGCACCGCCACCTGTCACTAGGTTTCTCTTAGAACTTTTTTTTTATAAAGCGTCATTTTAATAATTGAATTTTCAATATATATTAAAAGACACTTTTTAAACAGAGGCCAAATGCTTTGAAATAAATTCAAGGTATTAATAACCATGAAATCCTATTTTGTAACTAAGTTTCGTCGCTCACTTGCAGTGTCCCAACGCAAGGCGCTCGTGTTTGGAGTTAATATATACGTATAAATTACCAACTTAACTTAGTTCGAGTAATCTTTTTTACTTACATGTATGCTCAAGATTTAAAACTACTGTGTCAAATAATAATACTATACTTATATTACGAATTATTTGCAATTTAAGTTTGTCCACGATATTTTTTGTCGCTCACCTGTCATGAGATAAACGCTACCTAGATGTTAATACTATTTCGCCTCACCCGCCTCACCCCGCATAAATCGAGACCTTCAGCCGCCAGCTAACGCTGTTGCAAGTTGCAAGTCGCCAGTTTGCCGTATTCAAAAATTACGAACACGAAACTTACGCGAGCGGGAGTTTGTAATGGGTAAGTAGTCGCTATTCTGTCTTCCATATTTTGGTAATTGTGTGAACTATTGCATTGGTATTAATTTATAGCACGTAAATCATGGTTTATTCTAATGTGTATAAATATACAGTTAATTAACCAAGTACATTTCTTGTATTGACGATATAACTGCCATTTTGTCCATCACCTGTATGTTGTTCACCTGTGTAAAAAATCAGGTGAACGACACATACGGCAGGCGAAATACTATTATTCAAAAACTTACACTGTAATGCAAACATTTTTGTCTCGCTAATGTTTTTTATGGTCAACTAAACTAAAAAGGGTCTTTCCTAATGATTTAAAACACTGTCATGAAAAAATATTTACGCAATATTTTAATTAACTGTTTATTTTATTTATGTCCACATCTGTCCCCAATGATAAACTGGGAGAAAGGCCTTTGCCCAGCAGTGGGACATCAAGGGTTCATAATAGTAATAATAATTATTTGTTTTAGTCGATGATGGGTAAACCTAAGCCAAAAGACAAGAACAAACAACAAATTAAATTGGGACTAGGTCAATTGGTGTGACATTGTCCCCTAATATTTATTTATTTTATTTTAAATCTTAGCCAAAAAGAGGGAAAAGGAGAATCTAAGATACCAAACATTAAGAACAATGCGGAATATCAAATAAAATAAAATTTGAACGAAGAAAAGCACAAAAAATATTGTTTTTTTTGATATGACGGTTTTTTTTTGCATATAAATAATTTATATAAGGACAAACGAATTGAAATAATTTTAATAAAGCACTTGTTGTCAGTTTTAAAATTAGTTTTTATTAAACAATTTACTTACCTGCACCCATTGTCGTTCACCTGACAGCAATGTCTTTAACCTGCTAGCAGTTACAGTTTAATTTGTACTTATTTGTCGCCAACCTGCACCCATTGTCGTTCGCCTGACATGAATGTCTTTCACCTGCCCACCACGTGGTCGTTCACCTGACATTGATGTCGTTCACCTGTCTACCACGTAATTTCAAATACATGTATCTCCTAAAGTACTAAAATAAATCACTTCCCTCCACGGGATATTGATTATGCGATTATATTTCTAGCGATCCGAATAAAAAAAAAGCAAAATCGGGAATTTTCTGAAATAATTCAAAATTAATTCAGCGGTGCCACTTTTTTGAGAACGACCCCGATGTATAAAGTTACTGGACCAATCATGTTAGTTGAAATGGCTGTTTTCTCGTGGTCCCATTATACAGGGTGTCCCAAAAATAGCACGTCACAGTGACACTACTGGAGATTTCCCAGCCTCAAACGAACCAAACCAGCCTAACATGACCTCAGTAAAAGTTGCACAGTTTTCGAGTTATACCAATTTAAAGATTTTTCCAATTTTTCACCTCTTTTGACATTGTAAGTGCTCGCATTTACTGGGATAGCTTTAGAATTTAGTTTTTTTTATTTGTGCGCATTTATTAATAGTTGGTTAAAATGATAGAAGGATTATTATGTCAATAACTAATGTAAAAGTTGGAAAAATACTGTAATGAACTTGACTTAAATTATCTTCAACATAGTAATTTAAACTTTGAACACCTGGCATAACTTTTTTTTACTACAAACGAAATGAGCAAATAATTTTAAAAACATGCGTATTTTATGCCAATTCTAAAATGGTATGACACATTATATCTTAATGCATAAAAGTAGGAATTCGTATCACATTTGCCAATATGGATCCTCGGAAACCAATGCTAATTATCTAAAAAATTATCTTGTACTCTACGATATCTCATTTGTTTGTGCTCCTTTGAAGAATATGATTGATTTTTGGTTGACCTTGGTTCAAAGATAATAAAAAACAGGTTTTTGTTTCATTCGTTTTTACAATAAATGTTCGAATTGTTTCCCTCCTACTCTAAGGCACAAATGGCATCTTCGGATAAAATTTCGGTTCAATTTTCGTGAACTGGTTTCCGATATGTCTCGGGCTGCATTGAAGACACGTCGCCGTAGTTCCTCTTCGTTACTTATTGGTTTTGAATAAATATTGTCTTTCAAACATCACCAATAAAAAAATCATTTTACAAAGCGAAATCAACTTCCGTTAAGAGTGCCGAGTAGTCGTTTCAGTTCCAGAAACAAAATCAGAGTCCAGAGGAATGCCAAGTCTAATTAATTCAGGAACACCACAGGAAAATGGACGCAGTTGTAACTAAAAAGTCTGCTATTAAAACGAGGTTTAATATTAATCAACGGTACAGCACGAAACGCAAGGTAACGAACTACGAGTAGTTTGGGTCACAGGGCTACAACTGCAATAAATTAATAACTATCCTACAATTCTTTACATGATAAACTTGCAAAGCGGCTAATCGCGTTTCATTTGTTAGTTTGGTTGCCGGGATCCTTATTGGCAAATGTGATACGAATTCCTAATTGTTTGCATTAAGATGTTTGAAAGACAATATTTATTCAATACCAATAAGTAACGAAGAGGAACTACGGCGACGTGTCTTCAATGCAGCCCGAGACATATCGGAAACCAGTTTACGAAAATTAAACCGAAATTTTATCCGTGATGCCATTTGTGCCTTAGAGTGTAGGAGGGAAACAATTCGAACATTTATTGTAAAAACTAATGAAAATTAAACCTGTTTTTTTATTATCTTTGAACCAACGTCAACTAAAAATCAATCATATTCTTCAAAAGAGCACAAACAAATGAGATATCGTAGAGTACATGATATTTTTTTAGATGATTAGCATTGATTTCCGAGGATCCATATTGGCAAATGTGATACGAATTCCTACTTTTACGCATTAAGATATAATGTGTCATACCATTTTAGAATTGGCATAAAATACGCATGTTTTTAAAGTTATTTGCTCATTTCGTTTGTAGTAAAAAAAAGTTATGCCAGGTGTTCAAAGTTTAAATTAATATGTTGATGATAATTTAAGTCAAGTTCATTACAGTATTTTTCCAACTTTTACATTAGTTATTGACATAATAATCCTTCTATCATTTTAACCAACTATTCATTAATGCGCACAAATAAAAAAAACTAAATTCTAAAGCTATCATAGTAAATGCGAGCACTTACAATGTCAAAAGAGGTGAAATATTGGAAAAATCTTTAAATTGGTATAACTCGAAAACTGTGCAACTTTTACTGAGGTCATGTTAGGCTAGTTTGGTTCGTCTGAGGCTGACGAATCTCCAGTGTCACTGTGACGTGCTATTTCTGGGACACCCTGTATTTGTCCCATTTACTATCGACGGAGCCCGGAGCACTGCTGACTGCTTCTGGGTAGTTTTGCCCTTCGGATATCTGAAGATACCTAACGAACCTAACCTACATACTTTTACAATCATAATGAGATTAATGAGTATTTGGTGATCAAATCTAGGTGCACTTTTTATAATTTTTGTGCAATGGGACAAATATAATGGGACCACGAGAAAACACGCGTTGAAATCCACATCTCGTCTCCACTCGGCTTCAATGGAAACAGACAAGCGGAGATGAGCGGAGCGGAGAGGAGACGTGCAGGAATCGACCAATTATATTAGTTGAAACCCGCATCTCCGCTCCGCTTCAGTGGAAACAGTTAAGCGGAGTCTTAGGACGCTCAGTATATTGAAGGCTGCGGCACGTGTTTTCTCGTGGTCCCATTATATTTGTCCCATTGCACAAAAAGTGTAAAAAGTGCACCTAGGTTTGATCACCAAATACTCATTATGATTGTAAAAGTAGGTAGGTTAGGTTCGTTAGGTATCTTCAGATGCCCGAAGGGCAAAACTACCCAGAAGCAAGAGCCCCGCCCCGGGCGGGGTTCCGTCGAAAGTCAATGGGACAAATATAATGGGACCACGAGAAAACAGCCGCTGCGGCTCCGCTCAGCTCCACTCGTCTCCGCCTCATTGGAATAACGACTCTTGTCATAGCTCTGCTCCACTCAGCTCCGTTGCTCTTCACCTCAGTGGAGCCGCGGGCTTAGGTTGGCTGTCAGTAATATTCAAGGCCTATGGCGTCTACCTTGTGAGGCCTTATCAGTAGCTGCACACTTAAGTGCTTTGTAATTTTAACGTCATGTTTGAACTGCTGCACTAATCCCTTTTGTCCGGGTCTGCCTAAAACGCACTCTGACTAATTCGCGTTATGCCTAAACGTCATTTGAAATTCGCTGTTAAACTATGTCGCTATTCGTCTAATTATTATATTACCTATTTCGCAATCTGCCTCAAACGTAGTACGCCTAAGTCGCTGTTTGTCCATTTCGCGTTACGCCTAATTAGCAGTTAGGCTAAAACACGTTACGCCTATAGATAAAAGTATAACAAATATGAGGTAGGTTTAGGTTATGTTAGTTTTGCAGCAGGCCCGGAGGGCCAAAATCACCCAGAAATAGGAGCTCCGCGTAAGTGGAGCTCCGTCGACTCTGTTAAAATTAATTTTGGGGAAGAAGGGGAAATTCGCTTTTGGACAAAATCGCATAAGTTCAAGTCTCACTCAGCTGAATTCGCTTTTGGACAAAATCGTAATACGTCCGAGTCTCACTGTGCCAAGTTCGCTTTACGACAAAAACGCATTACGCCTAAGTCTCATTTCGACTATTTCTCAATTGGTCTAGGCATAACGCGAATTAGTCAGAGTGCGTTTTAGGCAGACCCGGACAAAAGGCACTAATCTGTTAAAGGCTTTAATGAGACAAAGTACTAAAGTATGCAGCTATTTACACTCGAGAGCAAACATTTCGGGTCACTAGAATACATTTCAAAAATAATACAGCCTAATGAAATAAGACGGACGTTAGTCAATATTTAGACGACGCGCTGGCCTAGTTGGTAGTGACCCTGCCTACGAAGCTAGCGGTCCTGGGTTCAAATCCCGGTAAGGGCAGATATTTGTGTGATGAGCGCGAATATTTGTTCCTGAGTCATGGATGTTTACTATGTATTTAAATATATATTTCTCTATATAAGTATTTATATCGTTGTCTAGTACCCATAATACAAGCCTAGAGCTTAAATTGGGACTAGGTCAATTGGTGTGACATTGTCCCCTGATATTTATTAATTAATTAATTAATTAATTTAAATTTAATGTTATTTAAATAAAACGCCTTACATTTAATACTGAACGTTTGTTTAATTTCAAAGAAGTGAAAATTGGCTCCCACTTAAAAGATGTATAAAAATTATGAACTTTTATACATCTTTTTTTTTATGGCTTAGGAAGGTAAACGAGCACACAGGCCACCTGATGGTAAGTGGAAACTGCGACCCATAGACATTCGCATTCACAAGACTGCAAATTCACTGCCAACCCTGAGGACTAAGATGGAATGCCTCTATGCAAGTCATTTCACTGGCTGTCTTAACCCCAAACCGGAACACAACAATGCGAACACTGCTGCTTGGCGGTAGGTTAATGGATAAGATGGTGGTAGCGATCCGGACGGACCCTGCACAAGGTCGTCCCACTCAGGAAAATTATGAATTATGAATTATTAAAGTGACCCGTATTTTTTGCTCTCGAGTGATTGCTCGATAGCTGTACGCGACACGATAAAGTAAAAATAAAAGACAAATTAAACCCTTAAAATGTATTTAAAAGGAAAAACAATAATAATTTCAAACATTAAAATGCAAACTTCACACCTACCGGTAATTTACTGAAACAAAAGATTAGAAAGTTAATAATATATTTAAAAAAAAATATCTATGATTGGTACGGCGATACGGTGAAAGGGTACAGGACTCTGCGTAAAATACGGTGCCGTTGCCTAAACAAAATACAGGGACCCGTTGCGTTTTAGACGACATGATGCCTACGAAGCTAGCGGTCCTGGGTTCAAAACCCGGTAAGGGCAGATATTTGTGTGATGAGCGCGAATATTTGTTCCTGAGTCATGGATGTTTACTATGTATTTAAGTATATATTTCTCTATATAAGTATTTATTTCGTTGTCTAGTAACCATAATACAAGCCCAGAGCTTAAATTGGGACTAGGTCAATTGGTGTGACATTGTCCCCTGATATTTATTTATTTTATTTATTTATGATAATAGCCTTTATTCGTTCACATGCAACAAATAAGTTTAGCATTGTTTTACTGCTATCAATGATATCAAAATTATGAAACTTCATGGTTGTGTGTGTCAGGATTAACACATTCCCTGTCACCATACCATATAACTTCTTTTATTTAATAAAATGGGTCAGTCCAAATGAAGTCGGCATCCTGCAATATTTTAACCAAAAGCAGACTAGTTCTTTTTTGCTTTTTGAAGCCAATTTTTGTTTTTTTGAATTACGAGCGGAATTGAAAACGAATAGTCTGGACCACTAGTATTTAAATGTTGTATCGCTCCTAATTTCAAAAATACGATTTTACAGATTTTGCTCACATCCGAGCGAAACTTTAGAGCGCTCGAAAATAAAAAATCGGCCCCCTGTTCGTGGTTGGGGCTGTTTTTCCCATCGTCCTTTCAAACACAGTCATCAAACTTCAACAATCATCGCCAAATGGTTGAGGCGTTAAAGGCGTATTTTCTCGAGAATGTTCGTATTAGTCATGCTGCCTCAGTCAAGTCAACCTCAGTACTTTTTGTACTGTGACCGACTGAAATAGCAAGACACGTTCGTACGTTTCCGTGAAAATACGATGGAAAACAATTATGCACAACATCTGTAATGCAAATTAACACTCACTTTCCAACAGTCGTAGTCGTAGTCCCATTTTGAGGTGAGCCCGTCGATCGGGTTGACGTGTAGCTCGATCATGCGCCGGAGCTGCGCCGCCTGCGACTCCTTCGAGTAGGACACCGGCAGGGGCTCACAAACTGCACGAAAACAACGAATAATTTCCAAAAGATCAAGATATAATACATTTTCACTTCTCAGGCTCTAAATTAACTCATAATAGCCTTGTATAGGCGGACTAAAGTGATGTATTTAATCCCTAGTGATTAAATACGACACTTTACTCCCTAGGGACTAAAGTACTTTTTCTTTTTAATTTACTTCGGAATTCAAGTTAAACAGTCGGTCACGGTGTTTGTGAATGGAGGATTCTCGCCCATTTTCATCGGACCATTTTTAGGCCGAGGAAATAACCTCAAAAAGTCAACTGTACAAAATTATAAAAAAAAAAGAATTTCGTGAAACACGATTAATGATTACGAATATGTATCTATTTAAATATATGAAAGATAATTTTGTTTTATTAGACATGGTCCAAATAGTTTTCAAGTTTGTATCTGTTTCTGTCGGTCTTTTACAAAAAACAAATTTGTCAGAAAGTTTGTTACATATTTGTTAAACATTGTAATTTTGTACAGAACGTCGTTTTTTTTCTCGCATTCAAAGTCAATTGAAAAAATAATAATTAAAAGCCCACAACATGTTTATTATTAATTCCTACAATTTTTTTTCTACATTTCATCAAAAATTACGTCTGACAGACTCCGCATCAGTAGAATGTTTCTAAAAAAGTCACCACTTACTTGTGCCTGGCATTTTTAGATTTAAATAAAAGCTTGTAAAAATAATTGTCATATTTCCGTTTTCAAAATCGATATTAATGAAATCGGCATTGAAAATCGCAGGGTACAGTCAACAGCAAAAGAAACTGATGAAATAGGGTCTCAAAATAGTATATACAATAAATTAAGACAGATGTCTCTGATTATTGTAGTTTAGCATAAGTAAATTAGCTCGTAATGTGTCATAAGTAAGTGACATGCCATTCAAACAGTTAAAGTCATTACTGAGTGTTCCAAATTAAACTGATTTTCAAAAATAGCAATAGTCAGTAATACTACCAAAGTATCACATGTAAGTGAATATGAATGTTTGGGCCTTCATGTCTTCTCAAGACCACTTCGGAATACTAGTCAGACGTTCGGTTAACGTCGGTTATACTCGTAAGACAAACACGCGAAACAACTATAACACCTCTCATTTCCGTCAAGGGTTGAAATAAGTTCCTACTACTTCGCTTTGTTTTTTTTTTGCAACATTTAGAATAAATCCTTTTTTACTGCCGTGATTACCCTAGTTTTCATTTCGAGATTTTGTAATTTTGACTTTATCTTGTTGGACACTTGACAGTCTTGACACTTACTTTTGACGTTGACTGTACAACACTAAATCTTACTTTTGACAGAAAAATGAGAAGTTAACCTTGAACTCATTTCTCTTCCCGTGCTATGAAAACTCCACCCCTGGTCATCATAATTTTACTTGTGGGAGGACCTTGTGCAGGGTCCGTCCGGGTTGGAACCACCATCTTATCCATTAACCTACCGCCAAGCATCAGCGTTCGCATTATTGTGTTCCGGTTTGGGGATAAGACAGCCGGTGAAATGACTAGCATAGAGGCATTCCATCTTAGTCCTCAGGGTTGGCAACGCATTTGCAGTCTTGTGAGTGCGAAAGTCTATGGGTCACAGTTTCCACTTACCATCAGGTGGCCTGTGTGCTCGTTTGCCATCCCAAGCCATAAAAAAAACCATCATCACCCGAATGACGTCAACTGCTGGACACAGGCCTCACCCAAGGGTTACCACGACCGGTCTTGTGCCACTCGTATCCATCGGTCTCTGTAGGGATGACTTACCGAAATGGGTGTTGAACATCGCGGCCCAAAACACACTCGATAAGAAGAAGAGGACTGCGCCCATGATCATCTTCCAAGAACCAGTGATAACTTTGAACTCCGCGAAGGTCTGGCAGAAAGAGGCGCGGTACAGTGCCTTCTTCTCCTCACAGCACAACATCTTCCAATCCCCGCATTCTTTTTGACGAAGAGCCTACGCAAAAAGGGAGGGTTAAGTTAAACGTCTATCTACGAATATTCACGACTTTTTCACAGCTTCGAAGCTCGACAGCTGATTCACGTAACACACAGTTGAGATATATAAGATATATAAGCCAATTCGAAAAAAAAAACAAGATATATAAGCCAATTCGAATCAAATCGGAGAAATACTGGAAAAGGGCCGAATCTTAAGTACCCGAAACCGACGTGCATGCATGACTCGATGTATGAATGTTGAAGAAGCGAAAGAAAGGACAATGGGCAAAATGTCCCCACCCACCAACAGGAACGAAACATATCCCATTTGATAGATCTTGGCAACCTGATGATTTTTTACTATGACGACAATCGTCCTATGTATGGGGTTTTCTTGGAAAACCATTATCATATCGTATGGAATTGGTTTAAAAATGAACACATCCTTGCATTGCATGACTCTTGAAAGGTTTTTTTATAGAAAAAATCCCATCGATTTAGCTACTAAAATAGTTATTTTGTTATTTTGTCTTGTTTTGGGTCCTAACGAACATATAAACATGCATCCCGTGACTGTTGGAGGGTGGGGACGGGGTCCATACAAAATTGCCCATCACCCTTTGTCAAAATCGTAGCAAGTGGAAAGAAGTGATCTCTGCCTACCCCTCTGGGAAACAGGCGTGATTTAATGTATCTATGTATGTATAAGCCAACAACGATTTGCTCCAATCTAGCAAAACAGAATTTAACATGGAGTTTATATGGCCGACCTGTTACATGACGTCACATGAGTGCATATGGGACCTCTGTTGAATCTCTGTCTAATTACCAGTTTAGAAATTATTGTATCGTCCGTATTTCTTTTTAATTTCACTTTCGGTGATCTCTCTTAGGGTATTTTCAAATTTTGTTGAGAAATGTGATTAAAAAAATCCATGCATATTTCCTATTGGGGGTAGGGGTCGGGTGGCATAAAGTTTGAAGTCATATTGTTGATCGGCATACGTGGATTCGTCATACTCATCATTACGCATAACTGTAAATAGTCATAAATTTATGCGCATAACGTTGTTAATCATAATGTTTAAGAACATATTGTGTAACGCGCATAAATTTGATGCGCATAAAATTATTTAACCATTATTTTTAATGGTCATAAAGATTATCCGCTCTTTTATAAAAAAATAACCCTAACCTATCCGCGATCCGAGTCGATTTTGCCACTAACTTTATATTATATTAATATTATGATTAAATAAATGTATGACATTCTACATTATGGTTAATCCAATTATGACTCCGTATAATTATGACAGGGAACAATTATGACGAAGTACATTTTATGCCAAATAAATAATTTGAGCATCAACTTTATGCGTAATGTGTTATGACAATCGAAATTATGACAATAGTTGTTATGCGACCAGACCGCCACCCTCCTATTGGATGTAGCGATCAGGATGCGATTCGGAAAGCTGTTATGATCGGAATGGTTCCAAAATCTGCTGGGCTGTTTAAGAGATATCGACTCGATTATATCTGGTTTTTTTATCTAAATAAAAGCATTTATGCAGGAGGAGAATCAGACGTTGAGATATTCTGGAAATTTCCACATTTCGTTAAGACTATGTAGCAATTACGACCATGGGGCCATTATGACATAACTATTCAGTTCAGTTAAAGCCGAGAGAAAAGGACGGAGCTATATAACTGCTATAGCTCTATCCTTTACGTTCACCGTAAAATGAACTGCATAGCTATGTCATAATAACCCCTCTGATCGCTTTCCGACTATACCTCAAAATGTCCCGAGTTCCAAAATGATCACTTTTATTGCGTTACTAGGTAGGTTATGTTCGTTAGATAAAGAACTTCAAATGTCCGAAGAGCAAATTGCCTAGGAATAGGAGCCCCGCATAGCGGGGCTCCGTCGACATTGCTGAGACAGACATAAGATGAAACAACAATGTTGTCATTTAGCGACTCGGACTTCTTGAGATTTGGTCGCAAAGTGATTTGGTCGTATTAGCTACCTAGTCCTATAAAGATGTGGACCTAGAATTTCAATCCCGAAATTTCCAGTTACAAAGTGAGAGCAGTTACACAGATAGCAAAACGTTTCTTCAATTTATTTCGTCTCCGACTGAAGGTCTCTCTGGTCAAGTTAACATCTGTTAGCAATACAACCTAAAGCAAAACGTCCTGTTAGCAAAACAACCTCAACGCAAACGGACCTATTATCAGGGAGCCTATTAGAAAAACGTCCTAAAAGCGAAATGCCACTAAATCAGAGTTATTTAGAAAAAAAAACAATGCGATTTAGTATGGAGCTAGAACTTAGTAAATTTCGGATCAAAAACCACTTGTATAGCAAAGGGGGTCATAGCTCCATAGAATGTCTTGAAAGTCCTGACTCCATCCATACTAAACTTGTTTCTGACTTAGTGACGTTTCACCTTAGGGATATTTTGCTAATAGGGCTACCTGATTATAGGACCGTTTGCGTTTAGGTTGTTTTGCTAACAGGACGTTTTACTTTAGGCTGTATTGCTAACAGATCTTAACTTCTTAACCCTATTACAATCAAAAACATAACAAAAGAGTCTATATTTTGTAGTAAGTTAAGGAGTTTCTTGATTTCAAAATGTTTTTATAATTTGGAAGAGTTTTTTGCGTTACAAGAGTGAATAAAATCTTTTTTCCATCTATTATATTATAATGTAAATGTGATTTTCCTTGTGTCTTGTTGCAGTGCCCTTGCAGGGTTTATGTTGAAGCTACCTACTGTATTTTTATGATCTCATTGTACAACATAAAGTAATAAATGAATATATTCAACCTTAGGTACTAACATACAAGTTACTGTTGAGTAAATTTTATGTGGTATACGTGGGTCCCTTGCCTGGTTAAGGGTAGACCGTGGGGGACCCTTGCATTCTCTTCACCAGTTCATTGTCATTGCCACGCCATTCAATCCGTTCGAACCCTTGATTGAAGATGCCTTACTGCTGCGTCAGTACATTACCATAATATCCTTTGTGTTCTCTTTGAACCGTATTGCGGGGCATGGGAAGTGAGCGTCGTCCTTGTAGTTGTAACTGCCGTTGACCCCGTAGCCCACCACGTCTCGGTGGCCGATCCTGCAACGGTTGTTGATCCTCGCATGACTGATGGCGGCCGACCACGGCAACAGATATGTTTTCAACGACGCCATGGCTGTTCAAATCAATTCACTTGTGACAGTCTTGGGTGACAATTTAAAAAAGACCACTGACTAGTCGAACGTCGTTTTGAATTTTTACTTTTTATGATTTATGGTTTTGTTGAAAGAGGTCATAATGATTGTTTGTTTATGGTAGTAGGTACTATATTTTAATATGAGCAGCAGATTTTTAGACGCATTAATGAGGGTGTTATAAGTTTGACGTGTGTGTGTGTGTGTGTGTGTGTCTGTGTGTGTGTGTCGCTCGCAAGTCAAAAATACCATTTCGTTGTTTTTTGTCACTTTCGAGCTCTCGAAAGTCAAAAATCGGTCCCTCTACATAATAACTAATAACCTAAACTAGCGGTACCGAGTGATGGCACATTTGACACCTGATAAAGATGTTGTGAAAACTCCATTTTACACATTAAAATCAGTCAAGTGCAAGATTTGATCCTTACATACATACATACATACATACATTGCAAGTTAAATAAAAGCTTGTAAAAACAACGATAGGTACTGTGTAGTGGACAACATGCGGTGACCGCCACAGTGTAAAGACGACTGTACTCCGGATCAAGCAATGTATTGACAATACAATACAGAACACTTTATTGAAACACCACATACACCAAGTAACGGATATACAGGAAAATAGAATTTATATTATATAGTGAGACAACAGGCGGTCTTATCGCTAAATAGTGATCTCTTCCAGACAACCTAACAAAGAAGTGAGGTTTAAAATATACAATAGAAACAGGCAGGCTATGCAAACTGAATCAAACAATTAAAAAAAATATATAAATATCCTTGAAATATACATATAGGTATAAGAAATAAAAGGTATGGAAAACAACTAAGGAAGTGACAAAAGGTGTCCATTTAAAAGTTTCTTAAAAATAGGAAATTATTTAGTTTTACGACGACCTTTGACGACGGCCTTTTAGTGACGTTAGTTATACAACACATTCAAAAACACGCGAAATATATCATGTTATAGATATTTCGTAACCGCGGTTTATGGGTCGACCACGAATTCTTTACGACTCACAACAATATTTTAACGACTGAAATCGTACCAAAATGTAGTTTGCATATTTTCCTTCTAAAAGTAGGTAATGTTTAAAAATAAAAAGTATTACAGTAAAATCATGACTAAGTTTGTTGAATTTTCGCTCTTCATATTTGTTAGTAAAATCTTGTTCACCAGCCATTTTGAGATTTACAGTGACTACGAACAGATCTTTAGCGAATTAAATGATATCGTGCTAGCGACGATAGACGACTTATTCTTCGCTATTAAAATCAATAAAAACTTCACCAACTCTAAGAGTGTGGCAGAGAGAATTCGTATTCACAAATTTATACAAAACGCAGCAGTAATAAACTATAAGATATGTAAAGACGTCAATGATATAAGTAAGGCAGAGCCGAGCGATAAGAAAATGGAATATTTCGTTGGTGTCATTGGAGAAATAACACAGAATGTTATTAAAAGCGAATGGGGCCGATTGAAAAATATTAGAATCAGCAGGAAACGTAATAAACATGCCTATGATAATGATGATGATTATATACCTGGAAAAAACATTGTACTGGACTTTGCTTATTTTGAAACGGGATACAATAAAGGGATTGACATTCTTGTAACTGATATCGTCCGGAAAAACTGGTTTGCTAAGCAGTCTAATCGGAAAAAGGACCAATATTCCAAAGAGTGGGGTAAATGTTTTCTATATGAACTGCCTTATGTTTAACCCCCGATGCAAATAGAGGGGTGTTATAAGTGTGACGTGTGTATCTGTGTGTCTGTCTGTCTATCGCATCTTGGCTCAAAAACAAAAAAGTCGTTTTTAATGTTTCGTGCCCGAAGAGAGCACAACGTGACCCTATGAATATGCCTACGCTGTCCGTCCGTCCGTCCATCTGTCCGTCCGTCCATCCGTCCGTCCGTTTATCTCTCTATGTCTACAGCGGGCACAGCTGAACCCCGAGGTTGTGCGACGGTGGCCGCACTTGTGCTTCGTCGGAGTGTGGCTTCTATGTTATTGACTCATTCATTACAATTTATAGAGCCCAGCGAGCTGCAGCCAACTCGGCGCATTTACGATGGACAAGATACCTCTATCCAGAAGTTTCCCTTCATGGCCAGCGTACTCATCCAGGCCCGGTTCTTCTGCGCCGGTTGCATCCTCACCAAGTACACCGTCATCACGGCAGCATCGTGCTTGCGTCAGTACGTCCAGTGGTTCAATACTTTCATACTAAAGTTCCCCTTTATTGCCTGCTTGGTCATTCACACCCGAATCTACAGCTCCAGCTCCATCATCACCAAGTTTAACATCATCATTGCCTTAGCCTGCGTCAGTAAGTGCTTTAATGGTTCGATACTATCATCGTGAAGTCCTTTATGCCAGCGTACTTATCCACATCTGGATTTACTGCACGGGCTCCAGCATCACCAAGTTCACCATCAACACTGCCATATGCCAACGTTAGTA
Source organism: Acleris emargana (assembly GCA_927399475.2). Taxonomy (NCBI): domain Eukaryota; kingdom Metazoa; phylum Arthropoda; class Insecta; order Lepidoptera; family Tortricidae; genus Acleris; species Acleris emargana. The sequence goes on from OV656854.1 coordinate 16,596,028, forward strand.
GATACTTTAATGGTCCAATACATTTATCCTGAAGTTTTCCTTTATAAAAAATATTTTTTACCAGTGTCCTTATCTACACCTGGATTTACTGCACGGGCTCCAGCATCACCAAGTTCAACATCAACACGCCACATGCCGACGTCAGTAGGTGCTTTAATACCCCAATACATTCATCCTGAAGTTTTCCTTTATGGCCAGCATCCTTATCCACACCTGGATTTACTGCACGGGCTCCAGCATCACCAAGTTCACCATCAACACTGCCATATGCCAACGTCAGTAGATACTTTAATGGTCCAATACATTTATCCAGAAGTTTTCCTTTATAAAAAATATTTTTTACCAGTGTCCTTATCTACACCTGGATTTACTGCACGGGCTCCAGCATCACCAAGTTCAACATCAACACGCCACATGCCGACGTCAGTAGGTGCTTTAATACCCCAATACATTCATCCTGAAGTTTTCCTTTATGGCCAGCATCCTTATCCACACCTGGATTTACTGCACGGGCTCCAGCATCACCAAGTTCAACATCAACACGCCACATGCCGACGTCAGTAGGTGCTTTAATACCCCAATACATTCATCCTGAAGTTTTCCTTTATGGCCAGCATCCTTATCCACACCTGGATTTACTGCACGGGCTCCAGCATCACCAAGTTCACCATCAACACTGCCATATGCCAACGTCAGTAGATACTTTAATGGTCCAATACATTTATCCAGAAGTTTTCCTTTATAAAAAATATTTTTTACCAGTGTCCTTATCTACACCTGGATTTACTGCACGGGCTCCAGCATCACCAAGTTCAACATCAACACGCCACATGCCGACGTCAGTAGGTGCTTTAATACCCCAATACATTCATCCTGAAGTTTTCCTTTATGGCCAGCATCCTTATCCACACCTGGATTTACTGCACGGGCTCCAGCATCACCAAGTTCACCATCAACACTGCCATATGCCAACGTCAGTAGATACTTTAATGGTCCAATACATTTATCCAGAAGTTTTCCTTTATAAAAAATATTTTTTACCAGTGTCCTTATCTACACCTGGATTTACTGCACGGGCTCCAGCATCACCAAGTTCAACATCAACACGCCACATGCCGACGTCAGTAGGTGCTTTAATACCCCAATACATTCATCCTGAAGTTTTCCTTTATGGCCAGCATCCTTATCCACACCTGGATTTACTGCACGGGCTCCAGCATCACCAAGTTCAACATCAACACGCCACATGCCAACGTCAGTAGGTGCTTTAATACCCCAATACATTCATCCTGAAGTTTTCCTTTATGGCCAGCATCCTTATCCACACCTGGATTTACTGCACGGGATCCAGCATCACTAAGTTCACCATCAACCATGCCACATGGCTACGTCAGTAGGTGCTTTAATAGTCCAATACATTCATCCTGAAGTATTATTTTATTTATGCCAGCGTACTTATTCACACCTAGATCTATTCCATCGGCTCCAGCATCAACAAGTTCACTATCATTAAGTGTAACAAAGAATGCGTCAGTAAGTGATACATTCATCCTGAAGTTTCCAAACTGGATCTAGTGCCATCTCGTAGTAGGACTTAGTAGAGTAATCTAACCTAAACTTACTTACCGCGACTTCAATTGCGAAATTAAAATTGGATGGAATAATTTAGCTTCGTAAAATAGGATATAAATCAATATTAGGTGCAGTAAATTTTTAGGCGTATCTAATCTAAACTCTGTTCAGACTTACTTGTCTTAAGTATTAAACAAATTTATAACCTCAAAATGCAACTTTTTTTATGAAACAGCTATTTTAAATAGAATTAAGCAATCACGACAATACATTGGCAAAGTGATGTTCGAAATGTTTTCTCAGTTTACTTTATTTACGATAAAAGAGCTGTTTTAGCCAAAAAAGTTGCATTTTGAGGTCAGAAACTTTTTTACTACTTAAGAAAAGTAAGTCTGAACAGAGTTTAAAAGAATTACTAGTATAGAGGCATTTTATGTTAGTCCTCAAGGTTGGCAATATATTTGCAGTCTTGAGGCTCTAAAGTCTATGAGTCTTAGAGCTTAGTTACCATCAGGTGGTCTAGGTGCTAGTGCTTCTCCATACCACAAAAAAAATAGTATACCTTTCAGATACCACGCTGAAAGTACTGTCCCAGCGGGAGTGACCATCACGGTCCGGGTGGGTAGTGATTTCACCGGCCGCTCCGGGAAAGTGATCCCCATCGACGAGCTGAACTTCCACCCCCTCTTCGACCGGGAATCCATGGACAACAACCTGGTCATCCTAAACCTGAGCGACCGGCTTAAGTTCGGCAAAAACATAAGGAAGATAACCATAGACTCGACAGCGGAAAAGCTGCCAGAGGATACCCAGGATATCCTGACTTTGGGTTGGGGCAAGAAAAGTGTGAGTGACTGTTGTTCTTTGTCCATATTTCATTCTTATAATAACGAAAAAGTCAGAAAGAAATGTGAAATAAAAGAAGATGTAGTGACTAAGATTGATAAAAGGGCATGCTTCGATGGTTCGGTCATTTGGAAAGGATGGATGAAAGAAGATTGACGTAAGAGATATACAGATCGAAAGTGAGTGAGTGGAAGGGTCTGAAGGGGCCGCCCTAGGCCTACTTTTTCGAATCAAATCGGAGAAATACTGGCAAAGGGCCGAATCTTAAGTACCCGAAACCGACGTGCGTGCATGACTCGATGTATGAATGTTGAAGAAGCGAAAGAAATTTGTCAAGATCGTAGCAAGTGGAAAGAAGTGGTCTCTGCCTACCCCTCTGGGAAACAGGCGTGATTTAATGTATGTATGTATAATAACGCGGTTGGTTAGTCTACTTCATCATCATAATCATTATTTATAATGTCTAGTCCACTGTTGGACTGTTGGCTTACATGCCTTCCCCTAAGATCTCCTGCCTATTTATTTGCATGTTTTATAGGACACTTGATTGATGGCATCTATCCCTAAAATTGATATAGATACGATTGTACGACTTTTCAATGATAATTATAGCCTGTCCAGAAAATTAATTTCGATATTTAAGATTCCTCTAATACTTTTTATAAAGTTTATAATATTCTCAGCAACATGGCAAGGTTTTTTATATGACTGATACCACCGTAATACTATTTTAATGTAATTTATTACCATGATTTTCAGCATAGTGATCAAAATTCAATCAATACTCAACCTTTGGCGTATGCTTTTACCGACGTGTACAGCTTAGAGGAGTGCAAGAACATTTATTCGAGGTAATTTGGTTTAATATTAAACATAATCAGTACTAAATACATGATTAAAATTTTAAGGATTGACGATTCTCTTACATATTTTGCTGGCTTACACTTAAATGTCCCCGTCGTTTTTTAGAGTATCTACTAGTAAAGTGGAAGTAGCTAGCTGGCGACTTATTTGAGACAAAAATGACAAATTTTTAGAATCATTAAAGTAGTAAGATGTTTAAATAGATAAGGATTGTTATGTTCAATATGAGGAAAAGAGCAATTTTATTGTGCCCTTGTCCTACAGAAGATGCGGTATGACGACCGATGTCGTCCACTCATGTTATCTTATCATTGATAACTTTTTGTACAACACAAGTTGACAATCTTCGCTTGCCGTTTTCTACAATACCACAATTGAATTTCCATTTTCAGAACTTGTTTTATGCTTTTAAGAATAGTATTATACGAATAAGTTATACCAATAAACTAGATTTCACGTTGGGTAGTAAGGAAGTTTCTCCAATCTAACCTCTGACAGGGGTTTTTCTATGGGAGACAAATTTTTGTAAAAAGGCAAATACACAATTTTTGAAAATCCATGTATCTACCTCAAACTAAAGTCAAATCAAAAATATTAACTAATGATCAAAAGACAATTTAATAAGGTATTAACTAGCCCATCAAACTTAATGAAAAAAACTATGTTTATGACAAAACACCTCATAAATTCTCTCAAAAGACACTGTTCAAAAAGTTTTAGGTGAGATTTAATGTAAATAGCGAAAACTTGAAATCCCTCTTTAATTTTTACCATTCTTATTGTTTATTTTATTTAATAGTATCTACAGATTACTATTACAAATGCACTGCTTAGAAATTAGCACAAAATTAAAATAAATTCCATAGTATGTGCTGCAACTTTTTTTCCGGACCACTCCTTATCCAAAAGTATTCCTGAAGTGCTACTTTAGCATATAACATTTAATTTAATGAAACCATATTTTTTGTTTAGTTTCTACGTCAAAGACAAGCACTTTTGCACGGGATTTGCGACCAAAGGCAGTGGAGCTTGCAATGTGCGTATACTCGTACATACAACATGTTTCTCTTTATTTCTCTAAAACTTTACTTCTGAAAATTCCGACTAATGGTTTTTAATGAATTATCGATGTGGCCTCACAAGCGACATCTTGTGACACATAGAAGAGAACCAGCTACGACGGCGCCTCTAGTTTTAAAATTGCAACAAAATCTGACAGCACAATCTTCACTAGTTCCAAATATTTTTCAGTGCCAAAATTAAGTAGTCTACTTTAATAACTTGGCCAGATTGAAGCTGGTTTTCGTCGCAGCCCGGGCGAATAGTTGGTACCGAAGCTCGTAAAGGTTGTTCAAAAAAAAAACAAAGTTCGAAAAAATTATAAATTTGGTTTTCTCTATATCTCAGGAACTATTGGGTCTACAGAGACAGTATTGACTCATATTGTAGAAAATTTAGTCTTTTTTAAAAACGTCCTGAAAAGGTACTATCAAAAACTAGTTCTTTAGGGTTATATCCACCAAAATCGAGACTTTTCGCGGTTTTTTTTTATTTTTGACAAAGTTGCGTTCGGCGCTCGAGGTCTCAAACTTACATTATTGGGCCAACATCATAAACAAGTCTGCGAAACATCAGAACCAACGGATTTGACGCAAACAGCCCCGTACTTTCAATCGCCAATTTTACTGCAGTATAAAAACCTTAGAATTGTGCCACTCCATGTCTTCCCGTGGAAGTCGTAAGAGGCGACTAAGGGAATAAAGGCTTGTAGTACTGTTAGGCGATGGGCTTGCTACCTGTCACTAATATACACTGTTAAACATCTTAGCCTAATGGTGCAAATTGTGGTTACAGAGTTATCAACAAGTTTTTAGAGTTGTTGGTAATTCTGTAGCTCTGCCTATCCCACTCTGGGAATGAAGGCGTGAAGGTATGTATGTATGTATGTATAAAACCTTTCTCTTGAATCACTTATCTATTGCTAAAAACTGCATCAAAATCCGTTGAGTAGTTTAAAAGATTTAAGCTATCAGACAGCGGGAGCGAATTCATTTAATACACTGTAAAGAAGATGGTAGCTGTTACTATTATTAGTACTAAGGTATTTAAATTGTCATGTAAGAAACCCTCTTGAGAGGGTAAAGGCCTCCTCCAGAGATGACCAGCGTTTTCGAACCTTCGCTTCGTTTAAAAAAAAAACGTATTTTTGTTAAAAATTAAACGTAAGTTTATTGGCTAGAACGACATCGGTGGGCCAGCGGTGGTCGGCAGCCTCCTCACCGGCATCATCAGCTTCGGCTCCCCGCACTGCGGCCGCCCCGACGCCCCCACCGTTTTCACGAAGATCGGCTTCTACGCCGAGTGGATCAGCAGTGTTGTCAAGCGGGTAAACTTTTTTTTTATAGCATGGGAGGGCAAACGAGCACACAGGCCACCTGAAGGTAAGTGGAAACTGTGACCCATAGACATTCGCATTCACAAGACTGCAAATGCGTTGCCAACCCTGAGGACTAAGATGGAATGCCTCTATGCTAGTCATTTCACCGGCTGTCTTATCCCCAAACCGGAACACAACGATGTGAACACTGCTGCTTGGCAGTAGGTTAATGGATAAGAAGGTGGTACCAACCCGGACGGACCCTGCACAAGGTCCTCCCACAAGTACAATAAGGAATATTTACAGCAGTGTTCGCAGTGTTGTGTTCCGGTTTGGGGATAAGACAGCCGGTGAAATGACTAGCATAGAGCATTCCGTCTTAGTCCTCAGGGTTGGCAGTGCATTTGCAGTCTTGTGAATGCGAATATCTATGGGTCACAGTTTCCACTTACCATCAGGTAGCCTGTGTGCTCGTTTGCCTTACTTGCCATAAAAAAAAAAAAAACTCATCTTCATTAAAAGCTGATTCTTGTAACACAGTTGAGAAAAAATACATAAAATAACCAAGATATAAGTCAACGTCAACTCAAGATTTGTACCTATCTCTTTCTGGTGTACCTACAAGAGTTTAGTGGTACCTACAAGAAGAAGCAGCAATGTATTTTGTGTCATTTTTGACTCCGGGTTTAGCCGATAATTGCCGAGACAAGTCAAATCGTTCACTGATTTTAATCTTGCTGTAACTCGGTCGCCATAACTGTAACATCACATTACAACACCATCATCATCATCACTTCATCACCATGTACATTATCGTGACGTTGACTAGGATAACATGTCAAAAGAAATATAGTTTTACCCAGTGGAACAGAGGCCCAGTGCGGTTTTTTACGTATTTGTACGTACCTAGCTCTCTCTTTTATTTATTAGCTCTCTAATGCTCTTATGGCTGACTTACATTGCGTCGTTACAATAGCTCTCGCCTCAAACGTGAAAAGCAACTCGTCAATGTAAATCACCCATTATGCGAGTCTAATCGACTTTACTCAAAACCGAAAGACTTTTTAAGAACTCTTGCGCTGAAAATAACTAGCTACTACGAGTACCCACGGCTTAACTCGTGGTGTGGCGTTAGTTAAATGTCAAAATTTGTTATCTATGACTTATTGTTAGTAAAATCTATGAAAAAGTCTAGCACTTTCCGATTTTGCAGCGACATCTAACTGATAATACGGTAAAAGAAAGCGCCATCTGTTGTTGAATAGCATTTCTAATACACAGTTTATATAAGATTTAAACAAAATCTAAAAAAAAAAGGAATACATTTTCGTCTCCATTTCTCTGAGGGTCATGTCATTGGTGACAAAAACCTGATATTCACTATATTAATTATTATTGTTATATATTTTATCCAATGCTTCGTATCACCAACTTGGAAATATTTCATGAACAATAAGAAATAAAAGACAACCTCAATTGTGTCTCTATAAAAATAACATTATTTCAGATAAAAAAAGAAAAATATATGTTGCGGAAACAATCGGACCAATCCGCGCCTGAACAAAATTCACCACAAGGACCTCGTAACATAAACGAAGAAATCGACTCGCTAGCACAATTAATAGGAGAGATGCAAGTCGTAAAGCACATAAACACGAGCATGGACGAGATCCTCAAGGAGCGTCTGTCTGAAGCCGCTTACGGGAATGTACATAAACTTCAAAAATATATAAAAAGTAAATTTATTGTTAATAAAAAAAATGATGTGCAGAGAGAAGGAGGTATTGCCACAGATCAAGTTAAAAAAGAGAGGCCGAGCGAAGGAGATAAGGCAACAGAACGAGGTAACGACGAGAGGCCTAATCCGGGTGCGACAGGAAATAAGTCGGAAGAGGAATATGACGATGATAACAGTGGAGCTAGTCAATCAGAGCAGGCTGGGGAATCTAACAACGACTATAGTATTCCTATTGCAGAAGTAAAGAACGATGATGATTTGCTGGAAGTTGTGTTTGTTAAAGAAGGGACCACGAAAATATTTCAAAGAACTCAAAATTCTAAAGTTAAGTATATGTATTCAAATTAGAGTGTACAAACCATGAGTGTTAAACTCAAGTATGTATGCACCTGGAGAAGCTTGTGATTGTATATTCGTTAGTTATAATACTCATATCTATAAATTAAAATACATACATTTAAGTAGTTAAGAAGTTATATGTTAAGTATTTCTGAGGAGTTGTTTGAGGAATCGTGGAAACTCCTATAGTATATATATATATTATTATAATACCCTTCAACCAAGTCTGTCTCTTTGTATTTAAACATCATGGAAGAATAACTGTACACGTTTCCACGGTGCCTCAAACAAGTACAAAATGCTTATCAAATCTTAGACTATTAGAGGTATGACTGAGTTGGGTACCGGAGTTTATTAAGAAGAGAATCGATAAAATCTAATAATAATATGTCCAAACAATAAAATTTCTAACGTATACAACAAATTGAATAAAATAATAAAAATCTGCTTTATACTTTGGTTGTTATTTGACTTTAATTTTTGGATGAAAAGTTAAAAGAGAATTGGAAAATGACTTAGGGTCCGTTCACACAGACCGGCTCGGAGAGCATCGACCCGCGCTCTTCGTTTCACACAGACCGGCTCGTATACGCTTGGAATTGGCCACGAGCAAGTCAGCCAGAGCACGGTCAGCTCCTCTTATTATTCCACACGAAGCGCGTTCAAGCATTATTAATGACAAAAGAAGTACTTGTGGGAGGACCTTGTGCAGGGTCCATCCGGGTTGGTACCACCATCTTATCCATTAACCTACCGCTAAGCAGCAGTGTTCGCATTGTTGTGTTCCGGTTTGGGGATAAGACAGCCGGTGAAATGACTAGCATAGAGGCATACCATCTTAGTCCTCAGGGTTGGCAGTGCATTTGCAGTCTTGTGAATGCAAATATCAATGGGTCACAGTTTCCACTTACCATCAGGTGGCCTGTGTGCTCGTTTGCCTTCCCATGCAATAAAAAAAAAAAACCTTATACTCGTACCCTGGCTGGGGCGCTAACTAAGGTGCAAACGGTAATAACGTTTTTCTTCTCTATCGCTCAAAACGTGTGGGATGACATTTGATCACGTGGTTTATCGCAAAGCACGAACACGTCATCCCATACATTTTGATTTATAGAAAAAAAAAGCGTTGTAGTACAGTCAACAGCATAAATAAGTGATCATTTATGTACCTTGTCACTTTAACGTTATGTTTGAAATGCTATACAAAATAGTGAAACGATTGAAAGCGACAAGGTACATAAATGATCACTTATTTATGCTGTTGACTGTACTTATTTGTATCTGCAGTATCTGTTAGTGGCTCATGGCAACAAAGCTGGACCGATTCGGCCTTTTTAGAAAAAATCTTGATTTTCGGAGCTTTGTCGGGATAAGGACTGTGATGCTACATAAGACAACATTAAGAAAGAAAAAAATACGTTATTGCGTTACGTCTATTATTATTATTAATTCCATAATTGGCTAGCTTCAGCAAAGCCCTGCGTTCCGATAGATTGGACAGAGAGTTGTTGCAGCTACCCACAACGTGGTTGTTTAAGACATATCGTATCAGCTTTAAAAGTGATTTCGCCATTATATCGGCGTTGTTTTTTAATCTATTTAAAAAGTCTGAATGATGTACGATCGTCTGGCACATCTGGTGTTGCAGTACCCTTACCATGAGTTACAATTACCGTTCCAGGCGCGGCTCACTCCGCGATTTTCGTTCATCTCTACAAGTACATGCCGGTTACCCATCTCATGGGTACTATTCAGGGGCTGCCACCAATTTAATACATAATGAGATATCGCATGAGTGCGATAAAGATGGGTAGCTAACTGGCCACCATGATGGATACGCATGAGTGCGATAAAGATGGGTAGCTAATTGGCCACCATGATAGATAGGCACCATATAGGCACGCCGCGTCATTCGGGTCCGTAATTTGAAACAACGATTTATCCCTGTCTAACAATAGCGTTCGCTACGGATTGCCGTCTTTATCTGCAGAAATATGGTAACGTAGCAACTGTCAGTAATTGGTGACAAACTTTGAACGCGTTTAGTATGAGCAGTAGTCTGTTTGTTAAATTATTTTTTTAACATTCAATTTTATTTTTAATCGTTGACAGCCCTCACTAACGGCGACGCGGCGAGTGAGCCAATTCATTTTCACCGTTCGTACACAGCCTTAACGTTCCATTTGGCTTGCGCTGGAGTCAACGATGACAGAGGGCCATAAATAATAATGTTTTAGCTAAGTAGCTAAGAAGTGCGCCTTCTGTACTTGTTGTGTTTTTGTTGTCTGTTCTATTCTGTGACCGTACTCGCTAGCGAGTCGAATGCTCTATCCTTCGCACTCTGTAAGAATAACGAGGTCTGCGAGGGAGAGACCATTAGTCTTGCTAGCGAGTACGGTAAGTAATTGTAACTCATGGTACAGGTGTCCATGGGCGACGGTGACCACTTTACATGAGGTGAGCCACTAGCTCGTTTACCTCCTCTAGATTTAAAAAAAAGTTTAAGTATCCTTTCCTCTAAGTTATTTTGATATTTTGCAATTTATCGGAACGCAGAACATTAATAATAAAAATTATATAGTAGGTAGAGGCGACTAAGGGATTAAAGGCTTGTAGTATTGCTAGGCGATGGGCTTGCAACCTGTCACTAATATACACATCGTAAACATCTTAGCCTGTTTTTGCAAAATGTGGTTATAGAATTAACAACAAATTGTTAGAGTTGTTGGTAATTCTGTAGCTCTGCCTACCCCACTCTGGGATGAAGGCGTGATGGTATGTATGTATGTATATACTAGGTATATGATCCCAAATCATTTTTGATGTGGGTTTTACAAGTTGTAGATATAAGCTCAAAGATAGGTTTTTTTATTTTTTTATTTATAAAAGGATAGTGATGTTACGTGGTTGATATCATGGTTAGCCAATCTATAGCCCCGTCAGGATAATGACTCGATAACTTTTCTCTGATAATCGCCAAACTTTTTCGAGCATTAGCCTTATTCTTATCTAACACAAATAGTTTTGTGGTTCCGAATTCCTTTATCACAACTTCTACTTTGTTATCTTCTTCGTTTTCATATGACAAATCTCCTTTTGCATTGATATGAAAGTCATTTTCATATTCCGATTTGGATTGTCTACGATCTTCATTATTTTTAACCCCCGACGCAAAAAGAGGGGTGGTATCGTCAAAGTAATTAAAGTCTTCAGCGTTTCGTGTGAAAGGCGTGAATCTATCAATGTTTAAGCTTGATGGTGTGATGTGGCTGGCATCTCCGTCAGTAATTTTGGTTTGTTTTCTGGGTAAGACAGGTGTTATCATATCTGTAGGGGTTTCAGATTTTTTTAGAACTGGTAATAATTTATCAAAAATATTATCAACGAAAATCCAGTCTAATTTATCTGTGGTTTCGTCTGCTGCAGACGGCGCGTTGGTTTGCTTTTCAGTAAAAATGCGCAGTATAGGTACAAGGTCTGTTTTAAGAGATGTTACTTCAGGAGGATGCGGCGCGTCTTGTTTTGTTGTTTCTTTTAATGTGTCGTTTTTGACGTCATTGGGAGGGGAATCGTTACTACTTGTTTGTTTTAAACTGGAATTCAACCCGGGATCGGCACGTGGGAATTTTTGTTCATTTTGCGAGACTATTGTTTCATCCTCGCTGATTTCCTGAGAGTCATCTTCGTGTGTTGACGGATCTCTTTTAGGCTCCAGTTTTGTATGAAGTGGAAACTGTGAAAGATTATTTTTTGCATGATTATAACGTATATAATGTCTATGGGTCACTGTTTCCACCTACCATCAATGTGTGCTCGTTTGCCTTCCTATGCGATAAAAAAAAACCTTATTACTAATTGAAGAGGATTGAATCTGCTTTGGCTATTTGAATTTGAGATACCACCTATTGCCTTATGAGGGCAGAATGAGGGTCCGTTTATCTTTTTGGAAAGCTCTCTTCATCGTCGACCTTGACTCTTGGACTTTACTATGCCATAAAAAAAACCTCTTTGGTACATGGTGACCGCGCTGGGGTTCGAACTCGACCTTAGGGGGTCTAGGCCACCGACGCTCATCCCCATCTCATCTCATCATCTCCCCTCCATGGTCGCTCAGCAGCCTTTTATGTGACGGGATCTGTACTCGTAACGTCCGTACCGCTTCGAAGACACTGGTGATCCACTTGGCGTAGAACCCTATTTTCGTGAAGACGATGGGAACTCCTGGGTGTCCGCAGTGGGGAGAGCTGAAGCTGATCACGCCCACCAGGGTATCGCCAACGATCGCCGGTCCGCCAATATCGTTCTGGAATATCCAAACATGATATTTTGACCATTTTTGAACTCCGAAGGGGTGTTATTAGCAAAGGCCGGAATTTTTGTAGCACTTTCGAGCTGTCATAGGGACTTCTCGTTTATCGACTTCGGATATACATATTTTATCGATAAATTATAGAACACAACATATTAAAGAAGATTAAAAGTAGAGGTAAACAACAGGCGGTCTTATCGCTAAGGAGTGATCTCTTTCAGATAATGACTATCTATTTCTTTTATAGAAAAAATAAAGATGAAACACTTGTTAGCACTAACCAGACCTTTAATGTGAAATTCATAAATGTGAACTGAACTGATTAAATGTGAAATTGTTAACTATCAACTTTTCATTGTTTTCATTGCAAATCTCTACTTCAGATTTACACTCAAAAGATATATGGAAGAAATCGCTCTTTAGCCATTATACCGCCTGTTGTTTACCTCTTATTTTAATTTTATTTAATATGTTGTATTCTATAATGTATCGATAAAATATGTATATCAGAAGTCGATAAACGAGAAGTCCCTATGACAGCTCAAAAATGCTACAAGATTTCCGGCCTCTGTTATTAGTTTGACTGCTATGTGTGTGTGTGTGTGTGTCTGTGGCACTGTAGCTTTTAAACTGGTGGACCGATTTGGATGCGGTTTTTTTCGTTTGAAAGCAGGTTCTCTACCGGTTGTTTTTAGCTAAAGTTCATGAAAATTGGTTGAGCCGTATAAGAGATACAGTTTTTTATGTAAGTGTTATGGTGTTATGGTAGACGATTTAATTATTGCTAATATAAGATATAATGCTTTTAACGACAATTGTGAGAAAATGAAACAAATGTTATTTACCTTTAATAAATAAATTGGACTGTTGTGTTTTTTAATTTTCAAGTCTTCCTCATTTAATTTTAATTTAAGGGTAGTTCTAAAAAAAGTGGCACCGTAACCTGTCAAGGAGTTTTTGAATACAAAGTGTGTTAAATGTTTTTCTTTATTCCATCTAGGGCACGTTTTATAAAGCTACTGGTCAACATTGGTGGAGGTTGTGTCAAATGGAAACTTGTACTACAATACTGACTTTGCAAACTCCATTGGTTTCGTTGAAAATACCAGCACAAAATTGTTGGTCGCTGATGTACAATCTGAAACGATATTCTTTTGAGAATCCGGTCCTTCACATACTTGGCCTCTTTTCTAGACGGTAAAACCATATCGTATTGGACCTGTAACGGAACTGTTTTCAACTAATAATATGCGATTATTTGTTCCTGAGTCATGGATGTTTTCTATGTATTTAAGTATATACAGGGTGACTCCTAAGTGGTGAACAAAAATCATAGTTTCTAACGCAGCATTTCAAGGTAAGTTCAGTGCATTAGGTCTAAAAGCAAACAATTGAACTTTAATGACATTAACATTAATTAATTTCATTTAGTAAAAAAATAGCAACCGTGTGGTCACCCTATGACAAGTACTACATGACAAGTACTCAAAATACTACTTAATGACACTTATGACTTGAAAGATTCCTCACTGTCAATGTAATGTTTTTTATCGTTTCCAGCCAGCACTTTACAAGGAGGTTGATTAGAAACATGATAGGCGTCTGTGACTGTTAAACATAAGAAGTAGGGTGACCACGAAATCAGGTAAATTAAAAACTAATCATGGATTTTATTATAAAGAAAAACAATTATTTTTTTTACATATTGTTAAGTGAAAGTGTTTAAACGAAAGATACAGAATAAGAAAAAAAAAATCTGTTCACCACTTAGGAGTCACCCTGTATTTCTCTATATAAGTATTTATATCGTTGTCTAGTACCCATAGTACAAGCCTAGAGCTTAGTTTGGGACTAGGTCAATTGGTGTGACATAGTCCCCTGTTTTTTTTTTTTTTAACTCGACTGCCATTTCTGTCAAGTAAATAAGAGCTATCAAAACGTATCAGATCAAAGACGATATGGTTTCACCGCCCAGAATACCGGCCCTGGACAGGTAATTTTATGCATATCAGAGTAAACAATAGGTACCTTGTAAAATGATTCAAGCAATCCATAAAATCGTAAACATCCAAACGGGCATACGATAGTTTTTGGTCTTCACAGTTGTAATCGTGTCGATTGGTTCCCTTAAACAACCAAACGTAATAATTATAAGTCGAGAACGTCTCGTCCGCTTTAGCTTAGGACAGATTTTGTTTATTTTTCAGTTTTTTTACATGATTTATGGCAAAGGGATTCATGGTTATATTTGAAATAGATAAATATTTCAAAAACTTAATAATGTAGAATGGCTTTGAAACCCTGGAAATGGTTTTTGAATTAGAGTACCTAATTGTAAAAATATAAACAATCCCATTTTAAAGATGGATGAATGGGGATCCCAGAGCTGGCGCTTACCTCTCCCAAAGGATAGGTTTAACTATCCAGAGAGCTAACGCGGCGAACGGATTTATTAGAGGGGGTATTCTTTTTGTAATTGTGTTCACAAATATATTTAATAATTCTAGTTTCATGTTACATTAGTTCTTAATTATTCCAATTATGATTTTCCATATGTGTTGTGTATATTTGTGTCACTCAATAAATATTCTGTCTGTATGCCGGTTTAGAATAGTGCCACTCCATGTCTCCCCGTGGATGTCGTATGAGGTGACTAAGGGAATAAAGGCTTATAGTACTGTTAGGCGATGGGCTTGCAACCTGTCACTAATACACTGGTATCCTAATTGTGCAAGATGTGGTTACATAACTATCAACAAGTTTTTAGAGTTGTTAGTAATTATGTAGCTCCGCCTACCCCACTCTGGGAATGAAGGCGTGAGTTTATGCATGTGTATATTTGTACTTTATGGTTAGGTTAGTGGTAAATACAACTGAAACTAACTATGCGTAACTACGTAATTAATTTAATCTAAGTAAACTATTATGTATACAAATGTGTTGTATGTATAATGTGTATGTCGACGACTCGATGGCCTAGCTTGTAGTGACCATGACAACGAAGGTCCGGGTTCAAAAGTCATGAATAGACATAAGATGAAAAAACAATGTGGTAATTTAGCGACAGACTTTTTGAAATGTAGTCGCAAAGCGATTTGGTCATATTGCTACCTAGCCGTAACGAGATGTGGACCTAAAACTTCCATACTGTTCGTAAGTTACTGAAAGGATCATGGGCAAATTGGGTGTGCCACCAACAGAATTGAAACCTATATAATTAAAAAGGTTTTAGTTAAAGCATCATTTCTTAATATTGCCGCAAATATCTAGCTCACCGGAAAACCAAAAGATGGGCACTTGAGAACAAGATATATCGTCCGTAGAAACTTCGGCTAATTAATGTATAATTGTTACAGTTTATTATAGAATTGCGTGTAGGCTATTTGATGTACAAAAATATGTAAACTGTAGTGTTCGTGCTTCTCCAGAACTTGTCTCATCATGTCAGCCGAAAGACGTCCACTGCTGGACATAGGCCTCCCCCAAAGCTCTCCACTCAGACCGGTCTTGTGCTTTTCGCATCCACCGCGTTCCGGCGAACTACCCGGTTTATACCGAGAACTTGTCTAATAAAGTATATTTAAAAATATTCGTAACAACACGTTACTCGCAAGATTACAAAGTATCTCGTAGACCTCTATCATCAACATAACCTTCGATTAAGTTACTTAACTGAAAAAAATTACACGAATTATTTATTTATCTGTACGACAAATTTCTCGATTTCAAGAAAATACTTCAGTTTGTTAATGTACTTATATTATCTAATGTTTATATGGACTGTCTTGTTTTCAAGTGATCATATTTTGTTTTCCGGTGAGCTAGGTATTTGCGGCCATAATAAGAAATTATATTTTCACTAAGTTCATTTTAAATATTAAGGTTTAAATTCTGTTGGTGCCACACCCAATTTCCATGATCCTTTATTTCTCCTTGAGTACATTAACACAACTTACCTTCTCTCCCCATCCCAAATAAAATACCTCCTCCTGATGTTTCGGTAAGTCATCAGTAATCCTATTGTACTTTAATAACGCCTTTTTCTCCAGTTGTATTGGTTCCTTCAATCTGATGATGACCAAGTTGTGGTTTAGGTTAGAAGGGTTGAAATCTGAGTGGAAGATTAAATCTGCGATTGGTATTAATTCTCCATTCTTGTTGGTGTAGTCGCTACTAACGCGTACATTGAGGGGTGTTACGTCAGAGTCTTCTGAGATAAATCTGTTGGAGTAAACAGGAATAAATACTTTAGTTGGGTGGTTGTAAGCAGGTAACGACTAACTTCGGCAAACGAAGCGGCAACAAGCTGAGAGTGGGCAATTTGGATTTGGGCAAGAGAATTCCCGTGGTCATGCATTTACTGGGTAACTTCTTGGAAAATTAGGGTCTCTAGGTAAAATTAGGGTGAACCGGTAAGAAAAAGTTGTATGTCTATGCAATAAGAGCGAAAACGACGTCGTTCCGTTTGCAACGCCGAATCGAGCCGAGCCGAGCCGAGCGACGTCGTTTTCGCTCTTATTGCATGGACATAAAACTTTTTCTTGCCGGCTCAAGCCGATTCGGCGTCGATAGGTCTGGGGAGACCCTAAGGAACGTGTTCACATTCGTGGATCAACGCTAATTGATAGATAGATGAACCTCGGTTCAATTTGGCAAAATAGGTTTGGTCATACCTATCAATGAAGCGGCAATTTTGAGTGTCGTTGTGATCAGTGTGGTGGGGATAAAATCGGGAATGATCACCGAGTGATGAGACACACATTTCATGTTAATATACGCGTAGAAAGGTCGCAATCGCAACTGAAGCAAGCTACGCTCGGACCTGACTAGCAATTTTAATCATTTCACTTAAAATCTTAGCTTAAATTTGCTCGAATGGTTGGAGATAGTGTAATAGATGCTGTAACTTACATTGTAATTAAATGAATAAATAAATAAATGAAATAGTAGTAATTACACTAAAGAACCCACGGGGTCGATGTGTATCCACCGGGTGCGCCAAAGTTGAACTAATTATTTTTATTCCGAATGTAATTTTATTTCTAATCATCGCAACTACTAAAGTGTTTTTTACTGAAACCGTTATTATTTTAGGTTATGTTAGGTTAGGTTTGTTTAATAAAAACCCTGAAATAAATACCGTTACAGTAAAAAACACTAGGAATTGCGATGATTAGGAATAAAATTACATTAGGCCTAAATTTTTTTAGGTGAGCCAATATGGACCCGTATCCAACAGGGCCTTATAAACAATCAAATGAAAATATCGTTTGATAGTCGTGATACTCTCATTTTAGCTTTAGCGGTGCGAGAGTTCCGAAATCTTACTGTACGAGGCAGGATGCTGCGGAGATGACCAGGTCTTCGCGGATGAGAGATCCGGCGCAGGTGAAAAAGTCTCTCACGTGGATGCTGACCATGAAGGGAAATTTCTTGATTGTTGTCACAGTCTCTTGGAATATATCTCTACTTATCGGGTAATAATTCTTGAAATCAGACGCTGAAATATTGTTAAGAAGTTATTACCATAATTTATCTAAATCAGAACTAAATATAATTGATAGTATTTCTTACCCAGGGTTTTGAAATCATTAGCTTCGGATAAGTTTACTTTCAAATGAAAATCTCTCGCTAATTCCGTGAAATCTTTTAGGATGTCATTATTAGCTATTGCACGAATTTTGCTATTATTCTTTATAAGTTGTTTAAATATTACACTTTGCTGCTTCCTTATCGTTTTATCAATAACTTCGTTGGCATTTAAAATGGAAGTTTTATTACTTAAGTTAGTTTTTAATGTGCGACGGATATTTTGATAAACTTGTTCGTTTTTCTCAACTTCATCTTGAATAAAGTTGTGCATTGAAAAATATTCCGCAATATTTTTGGACTCTTTGAATTTCGCGTCGATTTTAAGTGAAATAAACACATTATCAATGATTTCGAGGATCCGGTCGTGAGAGCGGTAGAAGATGTCTTTTGATTCAGAAGACGTTTGACTTGGTTTGACATTTTGGAAGAACGACAACAAAATGACCCATTTGATGTTGAACATGTTTTGGTTTAAATAACTGTTTTTTCGGTTTAATTTTATCAATTTTATATTTTACGAATAAGTCTAAGTAATGTAATAAAACACTTGAACTAAATGCTGTATTTTTTTTGATTTCCGTGGAAGGATTTCGACATTTAAATTTACATACTCTGATATAAAACGAATAAAAGGCAAGTTATAATATTTTATTTGTAAACCTATTGCACAGTGCCCTCCTAAGCTAATACGCTGTATGTCACATAAAATTCCTGTAGCAATATCAACCTTATTACTAAGAGAATAGAACTAAAACTGCTTTGGTTATTGATTTTGGGATACTGCTATTTGCTTACGAGGGCAGCAGTGCCTACATGATGGTTTCGAAATAGGAGCTCTTAACTTAACTTTACACCAGCGCCTTTATTCTCTGGGTAAAACAATATTGCTTTTGAATTGTTTTTTTTTTATATCATGGGAAGGCACACGAGCACACAGGCCACCTGATGGTAAGTGGAAACTGTGACCCATAGACATTCGCATTCACAAGAATGCAAATGCGTTGCCAACCCTGAGGACTAAGATGGAATGCCTCTATGCTAGTCATTTCACCGGCTGTCTTATCCCTAAACAGGAACACAGCAATGCGAACACTGCTGCTTGGCGGTAGGTTAATGGATAAGATGGTGGTACGAACCCGGACGGACCCTGCACAAGGTCCTCCCACAAGTAATGTTATGGTATTGTTTCTCACTTGGCCACCATTACTGTCAATAAGAACTATCGTAACGTAGACAAAACAATGACGAGTAGAAGGTAATATGGTTTTGCCCCAGTAGCATAGAGGCTGAGGTTCTTTATTATTCTTTGAAGAGCAAAGATAAAGAAGATAAAGATAAAGAGTTTTTTTATATGTTTGTATGCTGGGGGTTGATTATTTGAAACAGTTTACTTCCTATCTCGTTTTTAAATTATTAACTACCAATATAGCTTGTAGTAGGCTTACAATAAAATATAACACAAAACATTGCACTTTATTGTACATCCAACAAAAACATTATAGAGAAACAGCACAATTAAAGACAATAAGTTGCCTCTATTCTAGGCGTTTAAATCCGAATCGTATTTGACCTGTTACGGTATTGCCTTCAAAGTTGCCCTTTTCAGCACTTAAAAATTACTTGAAAAAGTTGTTAATGTCTAAAGCGTACATATTATAGGACCGAGGACTATCTAATAGACAAAAACGCTTGGCCTAAACCCGAAAATAATCAATAAAAAAAAACCGTTGATGTAGGTGTTATTTTTTCCTTTTCTCTCTCTACCTCTCTCTTAAGATTTTGGTGTTTTTTCCTGCGGAAACTACGCAGGTTATTTGATATATTTTTTAATTTACTATTTATAGATTTATATAATGCTAGACTAAGTAATACCATTGTAATATTAAATATGGGTCTCTATTGACTGCCATAAAGTTAAAGTTTCGATTATTGTTTGCCAAGTCGTTTTACATTATACGTATTAATAGTCATAATGTTTTAAGTCATAATTTTGATGATTATACATCGGAATGTAAATTATTGGGGGTGTTTCTGTTGGAAGTCATAAAATTCATAGTCATGCCAATTTATGTCATAATAATTTAAGTTCATAATGCCAAAGGTAATAATTGTACTTGTTATAAATGTTTTTAGGTCAAAACTTGTAGGTCATAAGGTCATAACAGTACAACCAATACAATTTGAAGTAACTCACTTTTTAAAGCCGAAAATTACAGAGCATAAACTGTGCCTGCGCTGCGTACTGATATAATAACACAAATAAAGCGGGTAGGAAGCTATTTCCCAATAAAAAACATTCGTACAAAGTCCATGTCTAAATACTATTGTCTCAATGTTCAAACAAAATATAGACATGTATGATGTGACGGGGTCGACGGAGCTCCGTGGAGCGGAGCTCCTATTTCTGGATAGTTAAGGCCTTCGGCCTTGACGCAATACTAACCTAACCTATTGATCTAGATTTATCGTCTATAGTACGGGTATTTTGGATAGGCAGGGGGCTCTGCCCCCCGTAACCCCCTCCGTTACCACAAGTGTTGCCTTTTAATGATTTCCATAATTGTAGATATAAGAATATTAAAAGCAAGAGGTATGTTGAGTTGCAGTGTATTTGTCATTCAATAATAATTAATTTTTCTTTAAATTATAGTGTTTAATATTTTCGTTATATAAAAAAGTTGTAATTAACGTTTGGTAGAAAAACCGTATGAATTAAAATAATTGATAGTATGAAAGTATGTCCTAAAATATTTCTGACTCATTTTTAACATGACTTTGAATGTTATAGGGTTTTAGGTTATGACTTTTGTATACACCGTGTTTTTATTGATTTACGATAACTTCGGCATATTACTAGGTACATCCATAGAAACTAAGTGGTAGATTCTTTTTTTTTAAATTGCAAAAAAAAAAAAAAACTATGGAGCAAAGTAACTAAATGAAATTAGCTCCATAGAAAAAAAAAATTTTTTTTTTGCAATATAAAAAAAAAGAATCTACCACTTAGTTTCTATGGATGTACCTAGTAATATGCCGAAGTTATCGTAAATCAATAAAAACACGGTGTATATAATTTTTACATTATGGATAGTTAACGTTCGAATTATAAAGCGTTATGACGAAAAATTGTTATGACTTCCGATAGTTATGAACATAAACGAAATGGGTACAAATGTCTGACTTTTAATAATAGAAACTATAAATGTATGGCAGTCAAAGGGATCCCATTAAATATATTTAAAAAAATGACTGATTACTGAGTCTGAGATCTTCAAAATGTTGTAATAACCTTAAAAAAGTACTTTTACCAAAAACTGTAATGGCTTCTCAATCAAGCAGGTCTCAGAGTTGGTGACATCTGTTCTACATGCTTGAGCCGTACAAAGGCTCTAATGTTTGCTGCTGTAGACTTCTAGGTTTTAGAGTTGTGGTATAGGGGTGCTATACAACTGCTTTGGATGCACATACCTGTATACATATTAATTTCATTTAAATTAAGCTACATTTACCCTTCAATTTATAGCTTTACATCACAATTTCAGTTTATATATCTCTAATAATAACGGTTTGAACTCTAGTATAGAGTTATGTTCCTCTATTATAGATGTATAGTTACAGGAGCGCCAGTAAATACTATTAGAATACTTAAGGTGCTATAACACTATTCTGTAACCCTTACGGCTGTATAAAATGTTTCGAATGATTCCTTAAACCACTATTTGCCGTACAGTAGCCATATTATTCTCACCTATAGCGCTCAAGGCGCTATTCTAGAGCTACACAACTCTTTTATGGATTATTAATACAACAGCCGTATAACACTATTCTGTAACCTGGAATGATTCCTTAAACCACTATTTGCCGCACAGTAGCCATATAATTCTCACCTATAGCGCTCAAGGGGCTATTCTAGAGCTACACAACTCTTTTATAGATTAGTAATACAACAGCCGTATAACACTATTATGTAACCCCTACGGCCGTATAAAATGTTTCGAATGATTCCTTAAACCACTATTTGCCGTACAGTAGCCATATTATTCTCACCTATAGCGCTCAAGGCGCTATTCTAGAGCTACACAACTGTTTTATAGATTAGTAATACAACAGCCGTAAAAAAATCTGTTAAACAACCTAAGACATTACAAAATGCCTCAGTACGCTCTTGAGAGCTATAAAAGCCACTTATAACTCCTTTTAAACCCCTTCACCTGCTAAAGTACTCTTTTACAACTTACGGTGGTATAAAAGGCTTCATTAACTCAATTATACATCTTACAGCTTTCTAGTGATGCTCTCGTTTGCTCTTTTAAAACTATGAGTAATTTTGTTGCTACTCAACGGCTACTGTACCACCTAGCTGTAAAAGGGTTTTTATATATGCTACTGTATATCTTAAAGGAAATTCTACAGCACTTGAACGACTCCTATACAACTACCGGGCTGTACAACGGCTGTATAAGCAGCTAGTGTGCTAGTTGGAATGGCACTATTCTAATCCGGCAACCACATGGGAACAGATTTATAGATTTGTTACTAAAAATACTAAAATCGCTACATGTTTGCCTACAATATTTGAGGAGCACTCTCAATTCCTCACAGATCCCCTCATCAAATTCAGATTAGAAACCCCCCCCCCCCCCCCTTCCGAAGTATACTCTGTCAAACAAAAAAATATTTTTTCAAATCGGTCCACAATTGACGGAGAAATCGATGAACATACATTAAAAAAAAACACAGTGGAACGTTTAACCTCCTCCATTATACGAAGTCGGTTAATAAAACAGACACTGATGGCATAATGTTGGTTCAGCAAATTTAGTCATGAATAGCGCACGAAAAATACCTTTCCTTACCAAAAATAGTAAATGATCACCAAAATTTATAACTCATTATTATTTAAAATAATATCCAAAAATTTAATTTAATTCAGTGCTCATTTTGTGAATTTGGGTCTCAAAGATTTTGGTGCTCATTATATTTGTTGCCAAAACTAATGGGGTAGGTACTTTGTCTCTGTCTAATTGAATTCTATTAGAAGTGTATTAGAATGTGAGAAATTAAATTTTCCTTAGATTAAATTGTCGATAAACGAAAATCGTTTAGTATTTATTATCTTTGTCTGACTCAAGGACAGCGAAATATATGAATAATCAAGCGACACCGTATTTTGTCTGATAAGTTGGTATGTATCATGCTTTCCCAGTAAACTTATTAATGTGTACTTAAGCTAACTGAAAAAGCAAGATAAAAACGAACTTATTCGATAGAATACGATGTAGTTTGATTATGCACTGCATCTACTCTATCTTAATAGGTAGTTCCATTGAAATTCCACGAGTTGTATGTTGCAATAAAGGCGTTAAAACTACGTGAAATTGTATTATTCTCTTTTCAATTTTTATGGTATTAAAGATTGAAAATAAATACGGCACAATACCGTAAAAAAAAGTTGCAACATTTCAATCTGCAGTTATAATAAAACTAGACATAAAACGAGTTTAATTTAAATATATCACAAAGGTGCAAAATTTCACAATACATTTGAATTGCTTGAAGCCAGCGTTGTCTAAACATAATCCAGAAGCGTCCGTTATCTCATGTTGTTTTTAAGTGTTGTCTTCCATCTCACAGTCGTTTGTGTTGTCAATCTCACTCACGGTCTTGAAAGTGTGCCGCGAGCCATCGCACCGATAAACGCCGTTCGTCACGTGGTCAACGAATTATTTTCCAATCTCAAAATAAAAGTAGACAAAAATAGTAAGATAAAGGAATACTCGAAGATTTACAAATACTACGCCAGAATCACTCGGCTCGAAAACAACGATTGGAAAGAACTCGTTAAAGCAACGAGTCTCGATATCAAAATCGACAACGGCACTAGAGATTTTACGACCATCATAAACGAGGTATTGAACGAAGATAATAAAACTGAAACAGTCAGTGATACGCTAAATGAAGGGATCGTTAATAGACACATCGAGGACTTCCTCGGCACTTTGGAAAAACTTAAAACGTTATATCTTAAGAATAATTCATACATCGCCATAAACAATGAAGTGCTGCAGCAATTTCATAAGATTCACGGGAATAATACAGACAATATTAAATTAAATACAACAGGAAATGACGATGATGAAGTATGGAGTAAGTGGTTCTTTTTACTTATTTATGTACCTATTTAACCCTTTTATGAATAAACGCTAAAAGAAGAAGATAAGAAGTCAAACCTGACACATTGAACAACCATGAGGTTTTAAAAAAATATCATGTTGACGTCAGGACTTGACAGTAGCGCGTGGAGCTAGCTCCATGTGCTTCTGTTTAGGCCACTTTAGGCCATTAGAGAAAATACTCTATTGTTATCTGCCTAGTTTATTTATTTATTTCAATTTGATTATTATTAATAATAATAGGCTTATTGTTTTTAGCCTGAGCCTTAGCCTGCAAACAAAGCTATTGCGGGAACACGTGACCGAACGTTACAAAACCATTAACATGAAGCAATATCGTTTTACAGACCCTAGCAACACTCGCCGCGTCTACCAAGGCGAGCGGACCAAGATCAAAACCTTCCCCTTCCTAGCCAGCGTCCAATTGTTCAACGAGTTCGCCTGCGCCGGCTCCATCATCGAGCGAGACCTGGTCATCACTGCTGCCTCCTGCCTGCAATTGTACATCGTCAATTTTATCTTCTTCAGTTTCATTAAAAACCAAACTAATTTCATAGACTGTAAATTCAATATTCTTAAATTTCGGCGCAAAGTTCAAGTCAACAATGAAAAAGACTGTTTTGTTCACGAAGCTAGTCAGTGTTAATATTTACATGATGAGCATGGATATTTGTTTCTATGCCTTGGATATTTTCTGTATATCGTAGTCCTCGTTCAATTTGTTTTTGATGAACTCCTCAAGTCAATCTTCACATTTAACATTTAATCTCATCTTCACATCTTCGTCTTCAGAGCCCACAACAACCGCTTCTACCGCGAGAACCCCACGTTCCTCTCGGTGCGCGTGGGCAGCAGCTTCTACAACGGCGCCGGAGAGGTCATCCCCGTCATCGAGGTCTACTTCCACCCCACTTACGACCCAAAGAACCTCCGCAATAACTTGGCAATCATGAGGCTTCTCAGAAAAATCAATTTAAAGAAAAAAGGAAAAGTGATGAAGATTTTGCTTGACACGAACGCGTGGACTCTTGCGCCGAATACCGATGGGATTACTATTGTAGGATGGGGTGCAAAAACTGTAAGTAAAAGATAAAAAAAGATAAAAGATGTTTATTCAGTAAGTAGGCCGCACGGGCACTTTTACGCGTCAAAAATCTACCAGCGCTTCGCAAGAGACCACTGCTGAGAAGAAACGCCGCAAGAAACTCAGCAGTCAGTCCTTTTTTAAATGTTGCTTAATAATAAACTTAACCTAGCATTTTATAAAACAATGAATCTGACTTAAGGTAAGGTGGGGGAAGATTGAATGGTTTTTTGATGAGATGGATAGTGTTGTGTTAAAACCCTCGTAAAATAAAAAACTATTTACTTCCTTTCGATTGCATAAATTGGTAGGTATGAGCAAGGGCTATATTTTTGTAATCTGTCGATAAAACTCGGTTACACCTATTCTAATATATAAAAATAATAAAATCAAATCAAATTTTGTCTAAAAAATTTACGGGTTAAGATGGAATGGTCGAGGGGTAAGATTGACATAGTGTCTAAAGTCTTTTAAATGAATGCAAACGGTTACTGTTGCTCGTTATTGTATAGAATTCCTTACGCTTAACCGATACAGATGATTTTTGCGTAAATATTCCTGATAGGTAACAAGAAAAGTGCAGTTGAAAAAATAAGTATTTTACTCTTACCCCGCTTCACAGGGAAAACGACAGTGATACTCAAACTTTTTATTGTATATTCTTCATATAAAAAAACGTAAACACATTTTTTTTAATATTAAGAAGGTCAGTTTGGAATAAAAATAACAGTTGCATGGAAGCAATTATTTATTTTATAAAAGAAATGAATACAAAAAAGTAAGTATTTTCTTGCAGCATGACTAGTTTTGTCACAAATTAAGCCACTTACATGTAAAATATTAGAAAATAAATATGAATCTGTGTAACAAATTAAGACACATTTAAAATACAAAAATATACCAAATACTTAGTAATCTGTGTAGAAAATTTAGTCACAGACTTACTTACATTTATAATATTAGAAATCCAAATAAGTACTTCTAGTAAACTTTAAGAGGTTTTTTTTCGCTCCAAACAAAAAAATACACATTTATTATTGATTTCACACAATAGTTTCACACAACACTTCTTAGTTACTATTTATCTTATCGTTATATTAGGTCAGAAAATAAACCTTACGTTATTTATTTTTTTAAGTGCAAAGTTTGAGAATATGTGTCTTTTTCTATGACTTTCAAAAACGGGGGAAGATTGAAACATTACTATTTCAATGTTACCCCAGCGAAATTGGCTGGAAACTTCTCGTAAATCTCAATATATGATTAATAGCTGCACCTAGCAGAAGTAAATAAAAATAGAATCTCAAATAACACATAAATAGTCAGTCAGAACTTTTATACTCCCCTTATTAATCAAGTTATGAAACACGGGGTAAGATTGAAAATCGACGAATTCACCACGAAATGCCGACCTTCACAAAATAGCACATAACCAGGGATCGGAAATTCGGATCGATATTTACCTATACTTTCGCACCGGCTTTGTTGTTCAGTTGTATGGAGGCGGACTCAATCATAGAATTCATTACTAAAATTTCTGGGATTTCAAAATAAATAAATTGCACCGGCATTGTTTCATAATCAATTATTTCCATTAACTGTTTGAAGTTATTTTTCATGTATAGATTTACCAAATGTTATGTAATTTACCTGTAACTCATTAACCTAACGAATTTATAGGAGCAAAAATGAATGTTTTATTCTACATGTAAAGTAATTATTATATTAACATTTTGTAGAATCCCAGAATCCCGGAACTTATATTATTAAAATAATATTTTTAAGAAGCCGACGCCATGTTTGCCTATCTTTTTCCGGTATTTTGCCAACTTTAGGTAAATATCGATCCGAATTTCCGATCCCTGCACATAACACACGTCTACTTACTCCGAGCGGTCACTGGCGAATGTGCGGCGGATCGTAACAAAATGGCGGCTTAATGGATGATACCAGCACTAAAAAAATTAAACCAAATAGGGAGTTATGTGAGACTTTTAATCTTTCCCCTTTTTTTATCTTCCCCCACCTTACCTTAAAACAAACAATAAATATATTCATGCGTAGTTGAGCAGGAAAATGTGTCAAAACTCACAAGAACTAATAAGTAGTAGTAATAGATTAGATTTAGATTTAGATTTTATTTATTTCATAATATAAGATACAGTTATATTGCACACATGTCAATTATACAGAATTCATATTATGATCGTCAAAGAAGTAAAATAAAAAAAAAGTAATGTACCTATGACGATGCAAGACAACCCTCATAAAAAGTTTCGATACATTCTCCTACAGAATCCGTGTCCCCAAGACCCAAGACAATATACTTACAATGTTTACATGTTTTTAATATTATATTTTTTAATAGATTTTACATCACGCTCACGCTGCTGTGTGCGGCTTGGCAATACAGACTTTAAATACTGTGTACAAGATTTAATATCGTTTAAAGATTGTAAAATCCGTTCCGATCCTATGCGATGCGAGCCGTTTGGTGGAAATCATCCTTAAAACAAAAATGCAATGAGTTTGTCATCTTTTTTAGAAAACCAATAGGGTCTACGGCCCATGGGAGAATAAGATATCCCATGCTACCTTGGACTTCTATCCATTGTCGGATTGCCAGGATATTTATTCCAGGTAAGTTTTAGGTGCAGCCGAGTTCATAAATATATGTATCTTTATTTTTAATGTCACATTTAAACTGCCACATACGAATAGTCACAACGATTAAAGTGACAAGGTACCTACTAAAGTGTACACGTATTTATGAACTTGACTACATAATATTAAATAAGTACAGTTAACATTTTAGGAAAGGACATTAGCACTCACTTTTTTTTCATGTCATAATTAGTAGAACTAAACATTGTTAGATTATAGTACTTATTGTTATTTTAAAGTCTTCCTGCAGACAAACTGTACTAATACGGTTTTGCAGGGCTTTTGCATTATTTGTAATTTTTGTTGCTGGTTTAATAAATAAATAATAAAAATAAAAATAAAATAGATTACACAGGCCTCCTGATTAGGGATGAAAAGTGCGAAAGATACATTTTGTATGGTACATGCATTTTCGAAAAAGAACAAAATTAGAGGTTTCTAAGCCATATCCAACCGAGGAGATTAAATATAGTACCAGGAGCACAACGCTCGTTCTGTCCATTTGTTGTTCATAATCCGTGTTTTTTCAGGGAATTCGTGACAAAAAAGAATTTCTGCGCAGGATTCATTTCGCACGGAGGCGGGGCTTGCAATGTAAGTCAACAAATACAAAATTTATGATCAGACCTCGGAATGTAGGTACACGAGCAAAGTAAATTGACAGCTAGTGATCGGCTATGTCGATAAACTCAACTATCGATGCTTTTATCGATATTACTGAAAGCTCCAAGATTTCTTTGTATAAATAAATTGAAATAAAATAAAAAAAAGATTTATTGAAAATTCAATCAATAACGTCAATAACGTTACAGTTTTACCGTGTCGTTAGTTTTACTGTTATGATGGCTGGTTTTAGCGCGACATCGGTGCCCCTGGCGTGGTCTACGGCACCCTGACCGGCGTCGTGAGCTTCGGCTCCTCGACCTGCGGAAGCGCCGACGCCCCCACCGTCTTCACCAAGCTCGGCTACTACACCGACTGGATTGAGGAGATTGTGGAACAGGTGGGTGGATTCTGCCGCATCATCATCATCATCATGTCAGCCGAAAGACTTCCACTGCTGGACATAGGCCTCCCCCAAGGCTCTCCACTCGGACCGGTCTTGTAGGGTTACTAATTAGGAATTTTAAAAGTTCTGACAAAAAGCCTGACGTTTCGATAAAATCCCGGACTTTTTAGTCACAAAATGGAAACATTACTCACGTAGTCTTATTACTCATATTACATCTAATTAAAAAAACCTGGACAAATTAATGAGTCAAACCAAGTCCAGACTAGAGTCTAAAAGTCAAGACATGAAATGAAATGAAATGAAATATTTATTTGCCAGAGTACTTATGAATAATGTACAAGGTGTTATGGTAGTTGGGTGTCAAGCATTCGGCCGAAACCAATCGACATGCAAATATTATGAGAGCACAAACAATAATATAAAATCGATGATGCATATTTTCCGATTCTTGAAACTCTTTCACAATAAAAGCAATGTTCGAACAATAATTTATCAAGTTTCTTCTCAAATTCTAAGCCCTTTGACAATGTGATTTCATCTGGAATATAATTGAACAATACTATGACCCCGTGCGGTTGCCGGGTT
Organism: Acleris emargana; assembly: GCA_927399475.2. NCBI lineage: Eukaryota > Metazoa > Arthropoda > Insecta > Lepidoptera > Tortricidae > Acleris > Acleris emargana. The sequence continues at coordinate 16,625,183 of OV656854.1, forward strand.
AGAATAGTGCCACTCCATGTCTTCCCGTGGATGTCGTAAGAGACTAAGGGAATATAGGCTTGTAGTACTGTTAGGCGATGGGCTTGCAACCTGTCACTAATACGCTGGTAAACATGTTAGCCTATTTGTGCAAATTGTGGTTACTGAATTGTCAACAACTTTTTGAAGTTGTAATTCTGTAGCTCTGCCTACCCCACTCTGGGATTACAGGCGTGAAGGTATGTATGTACTCAATACTACATGTCCGGATTAATGGTAACCCTAGCCGCATGTTGCTACCAACGACCACATCATTGTGATGGCTCAGTTTCATTGTTATATATTAGGGGGGTAAGTCATCGTCCGGAACTAAATTTGTATTGTACTGTTTGTACTCGACAGCTATTACAATTGTTAGAGATTTTTAGAGTCCCGTCCCCAAAGGGTAAAAACGGGACCATATTACTAAGACTCCGTCCGTCCATCTGTCTGTATGTCTGTCTGTCACAAGGCTGTATCTCAAGTCATGAACCGTGATAACTAGAAACTTGAAATTTTCACAGATGATGTATTTCTGTTGACGCTGTAACAACAAATACTAAAAAAAATGTAATATAAATATTTAAATGAGGCTCCCATATACAACAAACGTGATATTTTTGCCGTTTTTTGCTCGATATTAATAACAGCAACAGGTAGCCGCTTGAACACATAATGTTTAGCTGTCTAATGTTGTATGGATAATGGTACGGAACCCTCCGTGCGCGAGTCCAACTCTTCCAAAGGTGTTAATGCGACAAGGTAGCAAATGTGCAGCTTACTTATGAGGCCGATACAGATCACGGAAAAATGCGAAATGTATGAGACTCTAACGCAAATAAGTAGCATCCCAAATTCAATAACCAAAGCAGTTTTAGTTCTCTTCTCGTAGTAATAAGGTTGATATTGCTTCAGGAATTTTATTTGACATACTGCGTGTATTAGCTTAGGAGGGCAGAACGATGGTTGGCGTAGTTTGTGTAAGCTTCTAAGAGCGGTATAGGCTTGATGATGAAGTTTAGAAAGACAGTTTTTTTCTCATTCAGCCGTGTAACAAATTCTTTTCTCGTTACAGAATCCATCGAGGTTTTCTGTAAAACCGACGACGCGTCTACCTTTCTTCTACCACACGATCATGAGCACGAGGCCCATGCGCGAAATGAACTTCTTAATTGAACCAATGGATGCTAAAAATATCAAAACTCTACAGGAACTGGATGTTCGAACTCGGGATTCGAAAGAAAAGACCTATGAAATCATTAATTTTCAATCTGATTACAAATATCTTGTTGACGATGGAAAGGGCCCGGCTTTGCGAGAACTAAATAAAGATGGCAGCATCAAAATATTAAAATCAAAGAGAAAGACAAATAAAGAGGAAAAAGATGATGAGAGCTCTTCTGAGACATCCCATGAGCCCATACATTCTTTTGTTACGAAAATAGAGAACTTTGACAGACTCGAAAAGACATCAGAGGAAACAGATAAATCTGGGAATAAGAACGATCTGAATGACAAAGAACAACCACCAGAGTCTAATGAATCTAAAAAAAGGGAAAAAGCCACCAGTTCTTCACAAACAGAAGTCACTACCAACGACGCAGACGTCGTGGATGAAAAGTCATTAAGCGATACTGATAAAGAGTTTGCTGCATTAGCTCAACAAGAACGAGAAACTATAACTTCTAAAGTTGTGACTACGGAATCAACTACGTCTGTTAAATCAGACCAGCCAGGTTCCAAGGAAATAGCCCAGGCAATAGCAATCTTAAGTAAGGTGGTCAACCAACCTACAAATAATATAGGTGTTCCTCTCCGCCAGCAGCCTGCAAACACTGATGTAAAACAAGAATCAGAAATGGAAAACCAAATTGATTACTTATTTGAAGAAAAGGCTCCTCAAAATCCACAAGATAAAATAATGATTGACCCTGATCAAGAAAATGAACATAAGAAGCAAGTTATCGAAGATGCAAAGTTGCTGGAAATGTTAGAAGAACAGGTAACAGAAAAAGAACCAAAACCTGCGGATGACAATATATTAACTTTGCTATACTTTTCTGACAGCGAGCGAGATAGTAAAGCCATAAATAAAGCTCATGAAACGTATCAATATTCTAAACGGAGTGATGGAAAGAATATAGAAACTGGATATATTAAAAATGTAACTAACCGAAGTAAGGCGGCGGACCAGGCTATCGCAATCATAACCAACGCTGACGTGTACGACATTTTAGCCGATGCAATGGGTGTTTAGTAGGGAATTTAGAAGTGACTAATTACCGCAAAAATCGAAACCAATGCTTAGAATACTATACTAGCGGCACGACCAGAAGGATCTCTTGACAACAGTAATTCCCGTAAAATTTTATATCGGTTTTACATTTGCCCCAAGAAAGTGCTTTGATGATTCTACCAATGTCAAACTTGGATTACTTGCAACGTTATAATTACTGTAGGTGTGCCTTCACGTACATTTTAAGATAGAAGAGTTACAAATCATTGCTTTTAGGCATTGCATATATATTTTATGATTTATAAAGACACCGTCCAATTAATTTCGCTAGAATGTTTCATATAGAGAACAGTCAGAACTCTCTTATACAGTCCTTTCGCTGGAAGTACAATGTGGTGCACGGAATGACGTCAATCCGTGCGTAGCGTCTTCGCATGACGCACACGTAATTTTTTTATAAGAAGAAGAAGAAGATGAAGATAAAGAAGAATAAATGCATTTATTCAATACACAGAAGCTACAGTTACAGCGAATTTATAACCACGTGTGTAGCTCGACCGTGCGCTGCAGTTAACTCCAGCTTTACCTATAATGGTCATCGCACATACATTGAAAAGTGAGCTTTGATTGGTGTTAATATGATAAATTTTCAGTACACGTCGCGAGACGTTTTTATTTTAATTTGAAGAATGTATCGTACTAACAAGACTTAAAGCTCACTTTTTAAAGTTTTAATTTGAGCAGAGGCGGTGCTTATATTTGCTATATTTCAATTAAATACATTGACTAGTAAAGACACGTTGCATCTGCTATGTCCGATCAAAATACATTTAATTTCAGTAAAAAACAGATAACCACCTTCCAAAACGAAACAAAAAATCTTCTTTCCAAATGGTTGGTTGACTTTTTAACCGACTTCAAAAAAGGAGGACGTTCTATGTTCCTCTGTTTTTTTTTCAAGTATGTTCACCGAATACTCCGTCAATTGTGGACCGATTTTAAAAACCCGTTTTGGGTTTAATAGAGTATCTTTTTCAAGCAAAAATATTAACAGTGATTTTTGAACATAAAATTATTAAAATATATTAAAACGCTATCAGGCATAATTAAACAAATTGTATCAAATGTTAATAGTTTTTTTTAATACCGGTTCAGGCAAAACTGTAACAGAGTTGAATTTATTTTAACTTTCATTTATACGCTTCATAATTACTTATTTAAAATAAAATTAAGCACATGAATGCAAAACGTTAGTTTTACTTTATTAAACTATTACTCCTCCTCCTTATCTGTTTAATTTTGAGAAATTCCGGTCTGGGCTTAAATATTTTCCACTGTTCAAGTTTTGTTACATTTTTGCCTGAACCACTATTCGAGATTTTTTGATATCTCTGAAATGCAAAGTCACATAAGTTTAATTTTCTATACACCGTGTTTTTTTTTATTTACTATAACTTCGGCATATTACTAGGTACATCCATAGAAACTAAGTGGTAGATTAGATTTTTAAATATTGCAAAAAAAAACTTTTTAGAATAAAGTAATTAAATGTTGTATCTTCTTTCTTTACTAGGTCATTCTAAAAGGACCTTTAGAGTTAATAATAGTCATTGTCAAACACGTCAATGACGACGTTATGAGCCAGTTCAACGTGATTAACTGATTAAATTTAAAAATTAAAAATCTGTAAAACCGTTTGACTTATCATTTGTCTGTCTTCGGAAAATTAACTTTATTTGACCTAAAGAACGTTCCCTTAAAGTAATCGTAAATAAAATAAAATACGGTGTAGGTATATTAGTTAAATATGTGAAATAAAATCCACTTAGCATTTTTTTTGTCCTGTTAATATTTTTGCTTGAAGTACAAAGTGAAATTATAAGATTTTTCAAAATAAAACGTCCCGGGTCCGGATGACAAATGTTTTATTTACTGACCTACTGATGGTAATACTTAAGGTCACAGTTCATTAGACCCACCCGGCACCCGACCCGCATCGCCTCGCCTCGCGGTTAGTATTAAATACGTTACGTAGCGTAGTTGATGTAGTTTTTTTATGGCATGTTGAAGGCAAACCAGCACACAGGCCACCTGATGGTAAGTGGAAACTGTGACCCATAGACATTCGCATTCACCAGACTGCAAATGCACTGCCAACCCTGAGGACTAAGATGGAATACCTCTATGCTAGTCATTTCACCGGCTGTCTTATCCCCAATACGAACACTGCAGTTTGGCGGTAGGGTAATGGATAAGATGGTGATGGTGGTGGTGGTAGTGAGCGCATACCCATACAAATCCATTTAAATTATACTAACCGCCTCGAGCCGAGGCGGTGCGGGTCGGGTGCCGGGGGGTTCTAATGAGCTGTGACATTTAATCTCTTCTACAAATACTCCATACAAATATGCCTGTTAATATTTTTTTGTATCAAGTAAAATTGATAAACTTAATTTATTTAAAAAATACGCATGCGCAGGGGTGAACTATTCGCAGGATACAACTTAATAAACTCCCCTGTATGTAATGGACATATTTAATGAAAAAGAAATGCTGTTTTTAATTCAAGCAAGATTGGCCTATTTTTCGATCTAATTACCCCGAAGTATAAATAATTAATTAAACATAATACTTACGTTATAAAATTAAGAAATAAAAAATTATAACAATAAAGATTCAAGTCTAACAAAATGGTTCCAAGTAAATTGGACCTAATTTAAATTAATTAATGTGCAAATTTTACAAAATAATCAGTAAGTAAGTACAATGTAAGATTATTGAGCTAAAGCCCTCTCCTACTGTTGCTATGCCCAACGGGGTCCATAAATAACTTATTTATATTAATAAGGAACATGCAATGCTTTTTTAAATCGCATTTCTCAATCAAATATAAAAATACCGTAAAAGAGATACTATACAAAATTAAAATAGGCCAAGAAATAATTAATAATAATTAAATAAAAAATAATTTTAAGCTGCTAATTAGATAGCGATTAGACAGAGATGTCCAATATGCACTGTGACGTTCTGCCACAGCCTGTAGCTACGTACAAAACGTGTACAATTTTAACGAGACGTCACAACTCTATCCATGGTTTTGAACATTGGATCGCACTACACCACGTTTAAATAAGTTTGGTAAAAAAAAAACAATTTAATTAGGTGTTTATGGTATTAAGCGCTAACCCATCAATTCATAGAATTTTACTTCATCGATTGTATCATTACATCGAAATTTATTTCATCGAACTATTTTCTGCTAAAACCATAATGTCATCGGTTAGAATTATGAATACCAAAAAGATTTACTCAATGTCTTTCAATTACATGTAAATTCTGCGTACTTTCGTTGAAAGCTGTTTCGGTAAAATAATAGGTACCCTTATAAAACATATAAAGAACAATCGTAAAAACATTGCGAAATCATTCATAAACAAGTAGGACTGAACAATAAAACAAAACATAAAACTAATTCAATTTATAGCATTAGGTATCACATAAGTGCAACATTTTTCAATACATTTGAATTTATAAAAGCTATCGTTGTCTTATACAAATTTGGAAAGCGTCGATTCCCTCATGTTGTCTTCAAGTGTCTTCCATTTTGCTTTTCTTTGTATAGTTCACCAAAGTCACGGGATCGAACCACTCTCTCGGCATACTGCACCAATAGATATTATAAATGAGGTGGTAAACCAAATATTTTCTAGTCTGCAACTTAAATGTGTTTTACGGGAAAGCAGGATAAAGGAATACTCGAAGATGCACAAATACTTCGTCAGTCTCGCTCGACTCCACAAAAACGATATTATAGAAATGTTGAAAATAACGAGTCTTGATATCAGAATCGACAAGGGCACTGGAGATTATACGACCATCATAAACGAGGTATTGAACGACGAAAATAAAACCGAAGCATTAAATGATATGCTAAATGAAGAAAACGTAAATAAACATATCGAAGACTTCCTTGCCACGTTGGAGAATGTAAAAGAATTATATCTTCGGAATAATTCATCTATTACTGTAAATTATGAAATATTGCACCGATTTCATAAGAACCGTCACAGTCTTAGAAATAAAACTGTGAATAGATTACACTTAGCACAAAATGATTCTGGTTTTTGGGGTGAGTATTTTGTTTTGCTTCCTTATTTTACTCAAGTAGGTATACAGTTTATTAAAATACTGTAAACAATTAAAAGTTAAAACTAAACTTATTTAAATTAAAATAAAACTAAGCTACTCAAATATTAAAGATGGAAAGAAAACCCCCTCTAGCAGGTCCGCTCGCGGCATGGTCCCTATGACACTGGCTGCATTACCTCTCTGGATAGCTAGCCCAATCCTTTGGGAGAGGTACGCACCAGCTCTAGGATCTAGTATACAGTTGAAATTAGTCAAGTAGCAATTTATTGCTGTCTATTAATATACATGCATTCTTGCCTCTGAAGGTTCTTGAGTGGCGTCTGCGGACCGGGAGACGAGCTGTAGGTAGGCCTCCAACACGATGGAGTGACGATCTTGTAAGGATCGCGGGAACGCGGTGGATGCGAAAAGCACAAGACCAGTCTGAGTGGAGAGCCTTGGGGGAGGCCTATGTCCATCAGTGGACGTCTTTCGGCTGACATGATGATGATGATGATTGATGCCTTTAGGCACTCTTTGTCTAAATCAGGCATTCAGAGGCAGGTTTAAGCTGGGGCCTGTTTTATAAAGCTACAAATTACAATTTCCACGTAACAAGATTCCATTTGACACAACCTCGACCAATGACGACCAGCTATTTGAGCAGTGTAGACCTGTAAAATTGTTACTTGTAGTTTTATAAAACGTGCCCCTGGAAGCAATTACAGGACATTTTCACTTCTGCATGTGATAAAGATGCACCCGTAATTATCAATAATAGAACTGTAATTCTGGAAGTTTGGTGTGTGGTTGCCGGCCGCCTAGAATAGTGCCACTCCATGTCTTCCTGTGGAAGTCGTAAGAGGCGACTAAGGGATTAAAGGCTGTGGTATTGTTAGGCGATGGGCTTGCAACCTGTCACTAATATACACATCGTATCGTAAGCCTATTAGCCTGTTTTTGCAAAATGTGGTTATAGAATTAACAACAAATTGTTAGAGTTGTTGGTAATTCTGTAGCTCTGCCTACCCCACTCTGGGATGAAGGCGTGATGGTATGTATGTATGTATGTAATTCTGGAAATGGTCGTTGCTTAGAGAATTTTACAATAATAATGCTGCAAGAGTTACTTTCTCAACTTTGAAGATCCTGAACAATGCACAAAATTCTGACGAAAAAGGGTTTTCGTTATTGAATAACACTGTATGTGGGTCAATTTCCCAAGCAATATTTTAAGCTGGCGGCGCTGAAAACCGGGGTAAACTATGGTTAAAAATTAAACTATTATTTTTTTCTGAATACTTCACGCAGTTGCCTATTTTGGGCAATAAGTAGAATTAGAATATTAATGGAAATAATAATTTAAAAAAAATAATTAAGACCTCATTTCTCATCACAGTGGGCTGTCCGCAAACCAGTTTTGATTGCAAAACGTGGAATAAATCAAAAACTATTAATGATAATGAAAAACATTTACCTTTTTTAAAATACTAGATAGTTAGTGTACAAAAAGAAGCCCTGACTTTTTTTTTAACTATTACACATACCGTCCGGTACGAGGAAATACGTTTGTCCGGAGAAACGTTATCATTACCACCGTCAAATATTCTGTGCCTTATATCTGCTAAGCTTCAATATGTACGCCCCCCACCTCCCGCGCACTCGTAGAGTTAGTCACGCGCAAGAGTTTGGGGCTAGTGGTTGTGTTGTGCGCGTTTCTGGCGATAAAATATAAAGGAAAGTTCTTGCTTCAGGTGGTGTGGGGACAAAAAAATCCTCATTCCGACGGTTGATTTATTTTTTGTACTTTTTGTGTGTTTAGTTTGAGATTTATGTATAACACGTACGTCATATTTCTTAACTCTGGAGTAACGTTAGTTTAAAGAAACCAGACTCCGTTGTTTTTTTAAAAATATTTTTGTACAGGTTTTATCATAGGTTATATCGTGGTTCTCATTCCGATGTTTCCGGTGTATGAAATACCCACAGAAATGATAAGCAACACCGGCATGATACAAAAGTAGCTTCACTTAGTTATCCAAATAATTATCAAATTTAATTATTTAATTTTATGAAGTCAAAGCAAATTACTAAATATTATAAGCGTTTAAACGTAAATAATTAAGCGTTTAACGATAACCAAATATCAGTTATTTTGTACTACTAAGCATATAATATGCATACATACTACATAGCGTCACGCCTTCATCCCAGAGTGGGGTAGGCAAAGCTATTACCAATAACTCTAACAATTTATTATATAATATTATATTATAATGAAGAACGTTCTCACCGATGAAAAAAAAAGATTTGTTACAGATTTATTTCTCAATTTACTTAATTATAATTATAAAGGGCAATGCCAAGTGTTAAAATTGGACGTGATATTCAGTTTAAAAATCTCTAAAAGGTTTTAATTTAAATTAGTTTTAGGATGTTTTTGATTTTTTTATATGCTCCTTGATCTCTACACATTAAGACTGAAAAATGTGCAAGTACACATAGCGACTGCATTTTAACTGTTACAGTATTTACTTAAAAAATATTTAATTTAAATTATTACTTTTTTTTTAAGATCTGGGATATGTAAATTCACATCTAGTCTTGCAAGACTATGTTATCATAATTTCATCATGTTACATTTTTGACTGAGTTTTTTAGGTATTTCATATTATATTTTTGAGGCCGTCCTTATGACGCACTAATTATTAAGCATAAGTGATCTAAAGTCAGTGATAAATGATATAATTGCCACTGGGATATTTGTAATATTAGAATTATTGAGTTATATTTTGCTTGGTCAGCGAACTGTTCCTATTAGATTTACATAGAAGATTGTTATTTTTTTAAAATTTATAACTAGTTTATTATCATAAATAAATCACAATATTTAGAATATTTTTGAAAACCATATTAAATAAATAAGTAATAAATCAGTCCGGTACATTATAAAAAAATGTAAAGTATTTTTTTTTAATTAAAATATATGTTTATTTTATTTATAAGCGAATTGTTTCAAAACATTAATAGAAATGTCATTTTTACTCAAACAAAGACTTATACTTAATTATGATAATTATTAATAACATTAATCTATTTTTTATTCAAATAAAGACTTCTAATTATGTTAGTTAATAATAACATTAATGTAATTTTTACTCAAATAAACAATGATAATTATGATAATTATTGACTTTTTTCATTTATTTTCATTCTAGTGGATAATATTTCATTTACATGGGGTCGTTTCTATCATTCCAGTGGGTATTTATCACTTCGGTGGATACTTTTTATCATTTCGGTGTGTATTTATCATTCCATAGTTTTATCAAATATTCTATCTCGTATATCTCATAAACTATTTATGATTTTGAGTGACCCTTAACACCACGTCTACAATATATAACAATGCATAGTTTAAAATGAAAAACGTTCAAAAATACACAAAACTTAAAAATTGCACCGAAATGAGACAAAAATCAGAAATGTTGAAATTGACCCATGTAATTATAACCGATGAAAAGGTTTTCGGCCAAATAATAGAAACTAGTAAACGGAATACTTGGTTTTGCAGTACCGGACGGTCGCCGTGTCTACCAAGGCAAGAGGACCAAGATCAAGAACTTCCCCTTTGTCGCCAGTGTCCATATGTTCGACCAGTTCACCTGCGCCGGCTCCATAATTCACGCTGACCTGGTCATCACCGCCGCCTCATGCCTCCAATTGTATATCTTGAATTATTCTTTGTTTTTATACCTAAGGCATTTGTTGCCAGTGTCGCTAGACAAGTTGCTTAACGCTTTCCGAAAACTGACAAAATGTAGAATTAGCGTAGTCGCTCTACGCGATCGTCTGACAGCTTACGTCTAATGCGTCTTGATAAGGAACGACGAATGCATCTTGTCTTGGGCCTAAAATCCTTTTGAATCTAACTCTTAATGATTTCTTATTGGTAAATTGCACGTCTTCATTCTTAGAGCCCACAACAATCGTTTCTACCGAGAGAATCCCTCCTACCTCTCCGTGAGGATCGGCAGCAGCACCTACGCCGGCGGTGACCGCGTTCCCGTCTTAGAGGTCTACTTCTACCCCACGTACGATCCCAAAAGCCTAAAGAACAACCTGGCCATCCTAAGACTTGAGAGAGTTATTAAATTCCACAAAAAAATCAAGAATGTGAAGAAAATAAGAGTTGATACAAACGCATGGGCTCTGCCTTCGAATACTGATGGGATTACGATTATAGGGTGGGGTGCAAGAACAGTAAGTATGTTGAATAGAAAGAATAGAAAAAGTGCAATTAGAATTAATAGAATTGTGACTAGAATTGTGCCACTCCATGTCTTCCCGTGGAAGTCGTAAGAGGCGACAAAGGGAATAAAGGCTTGTAGTACTGTTAGGCAATGGGCTTGCTATCTGTCACACACTGTCATATACACTGTTAATCATCTTAGCCTAATTGTGCAAATTGTGGTTACAGAGTTATCAACAAGTTTTTAGAGTTGTTGGTAATTCTGTAGCTCTGCCTACCCCACTCTGGGAATGAAGGCGTGAAGGTATGTATGGCTGATGAATGTACTTGTACCCGTACATTTTAAATAATGATGCATTAAATCCATATTTTATTCTAATATAAATAGAAGAAATCTACATCAGCTGAATGATGACCATACATATATATTTACTATTTTTTTATATTTTTGTGTATGACTTCATTGTTATAATTTAAACGTTTTTTTTAAGAAAAGCAACAAAATCTACAATCCATCGAAGAATAAACTTGCTATGGCTGTTCTGTATTTCTACGGTTTGGCCGACTGCCGCGATGTTTACTCCAAGTGAGCAAAATACAGTTTATAGCCACGAACATTCTAGTTTTTATCTTAAAAACCTAAGCCCCGGTGCGGGTTCGTCTCTCTCTATTGTTTTAAGAAATATATTTTTACTCGTTGGTGTATGGAGCAAATCACCGGACAAGACCATGAGTTAGAATGCTGCAAAATTTTGCAAAGCACAATATTCTTCAATTATGCTTGTTTTTCCCACCATGATAGCACAAGCCGCATCATTTTTTTCCAAATAAATATCCCTATAATTCGTCATCTAAGTATTGACTTCCTTGTTTCTCATATCGCTTTGTACACATTCCATCCATCTCCTGTTAGTTCTTATCCTTCCCCTATAGTCCTCTATATTAATATCAAAAACTCTTCTTATCATGCCCATATTGCTAATACCATGACAATCTGACACCTTTATTTTTTTCTCTTGTTGGTGCCACTTTTAAACTTCCTCTGACATACGCGTTCCTTATCCTATCGATTCTTGTTACACCACGCATCCATTACAACATTCGCATTTCGGCTACATGGACTATTTCAGCATCCTGTCTTTTTATCATCAACAATAACCACTATACTTATATCAGTGTGTTGTGGCCCATGTTCTATAATTTACTTACAGAGTTATGGGATTATTTCGTAAAATGTTCCTAATAATTACAACCGTGTTCCAGGGATTTGGTGACAAAAAAGAATTTCTGCGCAGGATTCATTTCGCGCGGCGGCGGCGCTTGCAATGTAAGAGTACAAATAGTTTCGATCGAATGTTCACAGCAACAAGAAGAGTTGTGTTGTGTCCGTTGCCGGCGGTGTATATTGTATTTTTTTCTGATAGTGTTTGGTCTATTGACCAATAATCAACAGTTTTTTTTTACTTAGTTCTTCTAAAATATATTTTTTAAGTCCGTTATGACAGTTCTCCGAGCTTTGCGGCACTATACGCGTTACCTTAGCCTAAATGATAATTTAAAAAAAAAAGATTATGACAGCACATAAAAGGTAATAAGTAAAAAAAAAAACTGTAGATTATTGGTAAGTAGACCAAACACAATCAGAAAAAAAAATATATACACCCCTTCAAAAAACTTTACTCACCCAATCAGGAAAATGAAAGCTCTTTTCTTGAAGGACTCATGTCATAATTAGTTGGGAATACCGCAGAAGGGAATTCGTTCTACAGTTTCACATTACGAGGCAAAAAGTGCCTAGTGAAACGCACGGTGGAATAACGCCATTCATCAAGGTGATTTTGAAGCTAGATGCTTTACGCCGAAATGACGAATAACGTTTTTTCATTCTTTATTTAATATACGTAATATAGGTACTACAATTGAATGTTAAAAGTAAACTTACATTATACAGGGTGTCCCAAAAGTACCACGCCACAGTGACACCGGAGGTAGGTCAGCTCAAGAGGAACCTAACCAGCCTAACATGACCTCAGTAAAAGTTGCACCGTTTACGAGTTATACCAATTTAAAGATTTTTCCAATTTTTCACCTCTTTTGACATTGTAAGTGCTCGCATTTACTGGGATAGCTTTAAAATTTAGTTTTTTTTATTTGTGCGCGTTTATGAATAGTTTATTAAGATGATAGAAGCATTATTATGTCAATAACTAATGTAAAAGTTGGAAAAATACTGTAATGAACTTGACTTAAATTATCATCAACATAGTAATTTCAGAGTGACACATGATATCTTAATGCAAAAAAGTAGGAATTCATATCACATTTGCCAATAAGGATCCCGCCAACTAACAAATGAAACGCGTTTAGCCGCTTTGCAAGTTTATCATGTAAAGAATTGTAGGATAGTTATAAATTTATTGCAGTTGTAGTCCTGTGACCCAAACTACTCATAGTTTGTTACCATGCGTTTCGTGCTATACTCGTTGATTAATATTAAACCTCGTTTTAATAGCCGACTTTTAGTTAGGTACGAAGTTAGGTAGTTATGTGATACGAATTCCTACTTTTTTGCATTAAGATATCATTTGTCACTCTGATTTTGTTTGTGGAACTGAAACGACTACTCGGCACTCTTAACGGAAGTTGATTTCGCTTTGTAAAATGTTTTTTTTTTTGTGATGTTTGAAAGACAATATTTATTCAAAACCAATAAGTAACGAAGAGGAACTCCGGCGACGTGTCTTCAATGCAGCCCGAGACATATCGGAAACCAGTTTACGAAAATTAAACCGAAATTTTATTCGAAGATGCCATTTGTGCCTTAGAGTCGGAGGGAAACAATTCGAACATTTACTGTAAAAACTAATGAAAATTAAACCCGTTTTCTATTATCTTTGAACCAAGGTCAACCAAAAATCAATCATATTCTTCAAAGGAGCACAAACAAATGAGATATCGTAGAGTACAAGATAATTTTTTAGATGATTAGCATTGATTTCCGAGGAACCATATTGGCAAATGTCATACGAATTCCTACTTTTATGTATTAAGATATCATGTGTCATACCATTTTAGAATTGGCATAAAATACGCATGTTTTTAAAGTAATTTGCTCATTTTGTTTATATTAAAAAAAAGTTATGGCAGGTGCTCAAAGTTTAAATTACTATGTTGATGATAATTTAAGTCAAGTTTATTACAGTATTTTTCCAACTTTTACATTAGTTATTGACATAATAATGCTTCTATCATCTTAATAAACTATTCATAAACGCGCACAAATAAAAAAAACTAAATTTTAAAGCTATCCCAGTAAATGCGAGTACTTACAATGTCAAAAGAGGTGAAAAATTGGAAAAATCTTTAAATTGGTATAACTCGAAAACGGTGCAACTTTTATTGACGTCATGTTAGGCTGGTTAGGTTTCTCTTGAGCTGACCTACCTCCGGTGTCACTGTGGCGTGGTACTTTTGGGACACCCTGTATACATACATAAACTCACGCCTTCAATCCCAGAGTGGGGTAAGCAGAACTACAGAATTATCAACAAATCTAAAAACTAAACTTATTTAAATTAAAATAAAACTAAGCTACTCAAATATTAAAGTTGTAAATAATAATCACCACTATAAAAAGAACACCACCTCTAGCAAGTCCGCTCGCGGCATGGTCCCTATGACACTGGCTGCATTACCTCTCTGGATAGCTAGCCCAATCCTTTGGGCATAAGCACCAGCTCTGGGATCTCCGGAGGTGTCTAAGATCCATATCGGTTGACCAAGGTCCCATGGTCTCCTTTTTTCACCACCTATTATTAAAATACCGTGAATACAAGAAGCGTAGTAGGTTAGTTGCCGCTGGTAGTGCCCGTCATTCTGATTGTTCTGACATTGAACCAAAAAAAAACAGAATAACTGTTATTATGAACTTTCTCATGCAGCGTGACGTGGGTGCCCCTGGGGTTGTCAACGGTATCCTGGCTGGAGTGGTGAGCTTCGGCTCACCAAACTGCGGGGAGCGTGACTCCCCCACTGTCTTCACCAAGCTTGGCTACTACATCGATTGGATCGAAGATATCATGGCTCAGGTATATTCTTTTACTGACAAGTTTTCTAAAATAATTTCTTGTGAGTCGGCACAAAATTGATAACCATGGTTAATTTTGGTGGCATTTCGTAGTTCTAGAATCCATGGAGTCGCACTTTGATTTTGGCCTTCAGTATGGCCATATTTCAAAATTAACTAAATATATTTTTAGTTAGGTATAAAACATCACTATAATATGTATATGACAAGAATCAGTAAGTCAGTAGTGTTTTCACTGAAATTACTTTTCATCAAAATATACAAGATTAAATAGAGATTACTACCTCAAAATACGAGTAAATATGAAGACAATGATTCTTAAATAAATAATATGACAATGCTCAACCTTCAAAAGTACGCGAATATGGAGTAATAAAGGTAAATTGATTTGTTTATATGTTTCGAGCTGTGGGTAGGCCTCCAACAAGATGGAGTGACGACCTTGTTGTCTTGGATGGAAGGAGGAAAAAAAAAAAAAAAAAAACCGGTCTGAGTGGAGAGCCTTGGGGGAGGCCTATGTCCAGCAGTGGACGTCTTTCGGCTGACATGATGATGATGATGATATGTGTGACCGAATGAATTGGTCCAGAGGTAATCTCTATTTAATCTATGTATGTTTTGATGAAAAGTACTTTCGGTGAAAATACAATAAAACATTGCGTTTTTTCATTTATGAAAATTTTGTGATGTTTTGATATATTTGATTGATAAGAAATGTTTTCGTCTCTGTCGCACCCAGCATAGTAATACGGTGATGATGATGATGAATACATATTAAACCTTTTTAATAAACTAATTAAAAGTAATATTATTCTCATCACCAGGGCCCGTAGTTTTTATGCCGTTGACACAAAAATGACGACACGCTACATAATAGTACTTGTATGATTCCAATTAGTATTTCGTCATAATGATATGTCAACTTCTTTAGTCAACCGATATCGATACTTGAAATAATCAGTACTTAATGACTTTTATCTTATTGTCACTCAAATATAGAACTAATTGTCAGTTCATTAAACATACTTACATTAGTGTCTTAATTATTGTTTACATTTGCTTTTGTTTAAAATGTCCATTGGCACAATGTCATGTGTTGTCAAGAGTTTTGCAATAAATATCCGTTTCAAACGACAATAACGTTTATTTTTCTTATTATGATCAAAATATAACATAAAGAAATAAATGTTTTAAAAAACAAGTATTTTTATGAGTAAGTAATTACCATGAAAACCAAGATCACAAAAAAAATATCTGTAAAAGATTTAAAGCAAGAAGGATGGCGTGCTTCAGGTTAGAGAGGAGGAATTTTGTTTTCTACTGAAATGTGGTAACCATAGGTATCATTTAATAAAATGTATGTATCAACATAAAATACAACACAAATAGTTAAATCTAGGTACGCTTTACGTATGAAGTAGGTATTTATTTTTTCGGCATGAAAAGTACGGACCCTGCTCCTCTATCTAAAGACAATTACAGTCCGATATAGTTGTTATTGTCATTGGCAGTCTGAATATTAACAGACTTTACAGTGTGCGAGCAGTGAGTGCTTCGGTTTTGTACTTCTGTCTCAATCACTCTGAATAACAGCGTATGAGAGCGAGTGAGACAAGTACAAATCCCAAGCACCTGTTTAATACAAATGTAGTAAATTATGTTTTGCCATCGTTTTTTGTCGGAAATGTTTGGTATGTCAGGGTTCCATTGGGCTGATACACACTGTACGGGCACGGATTTTAATTGATGAAGCACTATAGAACCTTATCGCGTTAAATCAACCAATAATTCTATGTAATTTCTATCTCGTCACTGACGCTGTCATCATGAAAAGGTTTATATCGTGGATCAACCTTTAAAGTCCTTGATGTTACAGTTGGCCTCATACGTAGGTACACAGTTGAGCACCTTGTCGCTTTAACGCCTTTGACAGATTCGTGCATCAGTTCAATCATGACGTTAAAATGGCAAAGTACTAGTATGCAGCTACTTCTAAGGTACCAGGCTTCTTAAAGTCATTTTTTTTTTCAGGATCCACCAAAGCTGTCAGTAAGAATTACCACCCGTCGACCCCACCTCTTCCACACAATCATGAGCACGCGGCCGCCACACGAAAGTAACTTTCTTATCGAGCCTATCGACCTGTCAAAAGTTCCAGATATTCGAGACCTGGATGTTCGAATGCCACAAGAAGATAAAAATGAGTTCATCAACAATGAGTTTAATTTTATACAGTCGGTGTCAAGACAGACATTTACTACTAGCAAGCAAATTATTAAACAACATCCTGAATATCCTATGAAGTTCGTGGAGAAAATTATAAAACAACATCCTGAAGATCCTATGAAGTTTGTGGATATTACTAGACTCCGAGATGAAAATGGAAAAAAGGTTTCTTCTGGAACAACTTATGAGTCACCGCGATTAGACCCAATTTTCACAGTTATGGGTGACTTTGACGACGACGAAATACTTGCAAGTAGTAATGGCATATTTGCCAAGACTTCTACTATAGCAGATCTTTTAGCTCAAACAAGGGCGCAGAATAAAGAACTTAAGAAGGCCGAACCACAGTGGCAGACCGCCCCTGAACATGCCGAAGATTCAGAAAGTGTTGAAGATACTACTGAGGTTCCAGATGATACAAGGGAATCCACTACTACACATAACTTTCAATTAAAGAAAACACCATTAAATGTAGTAGATAATATTTTTAAGGCGAATCACAGTGATGCAGAAAAATTGCTTTCATCTGACTACTACGATGACGATAATGAAACTTTGGTTGTGCAACAATCGCTGCCCGTTCATCCGATTTCTAAAGAAAAATATCTTTCAATTCAAACTCCTGAAAAGGCGATTGTCAACGAAAAAAAAAGGGAAGTTAGTCACAAAGTGCAACAGCCCGTAAAAAGTCCTAAAGAGCAAGATTTAGATAATCAAATAGATAAATTCATTGAAAATTTAGATTTAGAACGAATACTACTCTCTGAAGAGGAGTTGAATGCCCAAGTTTTATCTGACAACGAATTTCCAAAGCAACACAAAAATCAAAAGGTAACACCTGTCCCAGTGAAACACAAAAGATACTCACTACAAGGCCACAAGACAAAACCGGCACTAAAGAATGACAATATGTTCCCACTTCGAGATTTGGCACCAAAAGACGATATTTTTTTCCCACTACAAGATCAAAAGACAAAACCTGCACCAAAACAATATTATTTAAACCAACAACAAGACCAAAAGAAAAAAGCGCTACAAAAAAAAATCCATAAGTTCCCGCTACAAGATGAAAAGACAGAAACGCCATCAAAAAACTCTTATACGTTCCCACTACAAGATGTAAAGACAGAACCAGCACAATCAAATGACTATATGTACCCACAACAAGACCAAGAAGCAGAACCGGCGCCAATGAAAGACCACATATACCCACAACAAGATCAACAGGTAGAATCGTCACCAAAAAACTACCATATGTTTCCACTACAACATCAAAAGACAAAACCGCCACCAAAAAAATACCACACTGTCGCACTACAAGACGAAAATACAGAACCAGCACCAACAAATGACTATATGTACCCACAACAAGAACGAAAGACAAAACCGGCACCTAAAAAATACCACACGGTCGCACTACAAGATGACAAGATAGAACCAGCGCCAACAAATGACTACATGTACCCACAACAAGAACAGGAGACAGAATCGGCACCAACTAACGACTATAAGTTCGCACTACAAGAACGAAAGACAAAACCGGCACCAAAAAAATACCACACGGTCGCACTACAAGATGACAATACAGAAACAGCGCCAACAAATGACTATATGTACCCACAACACGAACAAGAGACAGAATCGGCACCAACTAACGACTATAAATTCGCACTACAAGATCGAAAGACGAAACCTGCACCAAAACAATACTACACGGTTGCACTACAAGATGAAAATACAGAACCAGCGCCAACAAATGACTATATGTACCCACAACAAGAACAGGAGACAGAAAGGGCACCAACTAACGATTACAAGTTTCCCCTACAAGATCAAAAGATAAAACTACCGCCAAAAAATACCAACTTGAACTCAAAACAAAGACCAAATACAAAACCGGCACTAGAAAAATACAACACGGTTCTATTTCAAGATGAAGAGACAAAGTCGGCCCTAAAAAAATACGATGCGTTCCCACTACGAAATCCAGCACCAATAAACGACGATATTTTCCCAGTTCAAGGTCAAAAGATACAACCAGCACCAGAAAAATACAATGTGTACCCACAAAAATATCAAAAGACCGAACCGCCACAAAATAGTTACTACACATTCTCCCAACAAGATGAAGAGACAGAATCAACACCAACAAATGATTATCTGTACCCACAACAAGACCAAGAGGCTGAACCGGTACCAATGAACGACCAAAAGTTCCCATTACAAGATCAAAAGACAAAACCGCAACCAAAAAATGACTTTACTTTCTCACTACAAGATGAGAACGAACCAGCACCAACAAATGACTATATGCATCTACAACGAGACCAAGAGGCGGGACCGGCACCAACGAACGACCACTTGTACCCACTACAAGATCAAAAGATAAAACAGTCACCAAATAAATACTACACTATCCCACTACAATACGAGGAGATGAAACCGGCACTAACAAATGAAGAAAGGTTCCTACCACAAAAGAAAATACCGGCACCAACGCATAACGATGTGCTCCTACTTCAAGACATAAAAGCGAAACCGGCACAAATCAATTCCTTTGTGCCCCCACTACAGAAGCAAAAGCCAAAACCAGCGCTTAAGGGAGACGATATATTAACTTTACTTTATTTGTCCGACCACGAGAGAAAGCCCTATGAAGATTCATCGCCCGAGGCGTTAAGTGTAGAAAGAAAGAAGATCAAGGATTTAACGATGAATCTCGTATACGACGTAATCACTGAAGAGTTACGTAAAAAAAAGAGGGAATAGGCTTATACGCACGTTCAGTAGAACAAGGGCATTATGTACAATGTGACAAGAAGTGTAATTTTGTGCCCTTTCCTGCCGAATGTGCGATTACATAAATACTTTTACGCTTGTAATCCCAGAGTGGGGAAGGCAGAGCTACAAAATTACCTACAACTTTAAAAACGTATTGATAATTCAGTAACCAGATGTTTACCAACGTATTAGTGACAGGTTGCAAGCCTATAGTCCCTCATTCGAGGCGACCAAGTTAGTCGCCTCTTACTACACCAACGAAGAGACAGAGTGGCACTATTCTAACCCGGCAACAACACATCGTTGCTTCCCAAGAATAGTGACACAAAGCAAAATAGGTTAATTTTGAGTAATTGATACAGATCGCCACCACCGTACCAATACGGCACATTTTAAAGCGATCTGTATCAATAACTCAAAATTAACCTATTTTGCTTTGTGTCACTATTCTTGGGAAGCAACGACATGTTTCTTTCTAAATATTCTAAAATATGTATCATATTGTTCTTAGCACTTTAAAAAACCCCATCAAAAATAACACATTTACCGGTAAAACCGAATTATAATGCAATTATGTCTTCAGTAACAGTAGTAAAATAATTCCGTTTACATTTGAAAATTACATTGCTTAAACGGGACGGTACTGACGCCTAAATCGCCAGGCTGTCATAAAAATAACATACAAATTTCCACCATTATTAGGGTTCCGTACCAGAATGGTTAATAAGGAACCCTTAGTGTGAGACTTGGGTGTCTGTCTGTCTGTGTGTTTATATGTCACAGCAGTTTGTTTTTTCTCTGAAGCTATAGTAGTGATCAACTTGAAATGTGTTATAGTTGTGATGAAGTTGTATGAAAAATGAAAGTGAAATGATTTGCGAACCAGGTATCACATGAAAGGGCTCAATCTGCAAATTTCAAAACTATTTTTTTTTCCGTGATGTTCTTTTTGTGTATAATTAAAACTGTTGAAATGATAATTGTTTATATTTTACCCGAAAAATAAACGGACATTACAAATTTGAATTTACAGTTTTGGAAAATTTCAAAAAGTTTAAAATCTGTAAGTATTAAAATTTAGGCTTGTCAAAATGGACCTTATTACATAGAAGATAAAGTTCATAATAAAATTATTACACATTTTCTTTTGCGTTTTCCAAACATATTCTCTTAAATTCGGAACCCTCGGTGTGCGTGTCCGACTCGCACTTGACCGGTATATTATATAAAAAAATAGGTTAGTATTTTTCCGGGTTTTTTAATTATTTTTTTTCCAATAAAAGTACAGACCGAGTTTTTCATAACTTATTCAATTGTATAAATCATAAAAATCGGAATGTTTTCTTATTTTTATGTTTATTTTTTGTTTTAACATCCTCATACATAACATAAGCAAGACAACAATTATGCCAAAAACGAATCTAAAGATAACATTAAGATTATTTTGTGGAGATTGCAGTGTAGCTTTAAGTGGATATTGCACGAAAGAAAGTAACATATAACCGACTTCAAAAAATGAGGAGGTTCTCAATTCGACTGTTTTTTTGTATGTTTGTTAAGCGATCATTCCGCCAATTACTTAAGAATTGCTTTTGATGATTCTTTTTTTGTAGCTGTCATACTTCAGAGGTGGTCCCATATAAAATTTATCGAAATTGATTCAGCGGTTTTTGAAAAAAAACAACATAAACAAAAATATGTGTTTTTTATGGCATAGGAAGGCAAACGAGCACACATGCCACCTGATGGTAAGTGGAAACTGTGACCCATAGACATTCGCATTCAAAAGACTGCAAATGCACTGCCGACCCTGAGGACTAAGATGGAATGCCTTATCTTATCCCCAAACTGGAACACAACAATGCAAACACTGCTGCTTGGCGGTAGGTTATTGGATAACATGGTGGTACCAACCCGGACGGACCCTGCGCAAGGTCCTCCCAGGAAATAAATAGATAGGCTATATTATTCTTAATGATTTTATGCTCGTATTGTCTGGTATTTTAAGTCACCTATTTGGGGCATTATTTAATTTGTTCTATGTTATACAAAAATGATTATTATTAATTATTTTTAATTACTTATAAACTCACGCCTTCATTCCCAAAGTGGGGTAGGCAGAGCTACGGTATTACCAGCAACTCTAAAACCTTGTTGATAATTCTGTAACCACATTTTGCATAATTAGGCTAAGGTGTTTAACAGCGCATTAGTGATAGGTTGCAAGCCCATCGCCTAACAGTACTACAAGCCCTTATTCCCTTAGTCGCCTCTTACGACATCCACGGGAAGACATGGAGTGGCACTATTCTAACCCGGCGACCACACGGGGAGGGAACCACACGGATATTTTTAATTACTTAATTTAATCATAATAGTGTGTTAGTCATACATCAATAAAAATTTATAATTATTGTCGGCTGTGGTTGCAAATACGGTATTACTGTGAGAAATATTTCGAGAGAACCTGGTTCTACCTAGTCATGAAGATACAAATAAACGTGAGCTTCCTTAACAGCGTATTGGATACTTAAGGATTTCGAGAAGATGCTGTTTCCCTTGAATATAATGTATTAGGTACCTAATATTTTTGAAGTCTTACAAAATCGGTAATTCTGACACACTTTGTCACTCCAAAATAGTCGTAACGCATTGCAGCAGTTTAAACATGACACTAAAGTGACATACCACTATAGTCCCCGGCCGAAACGAAGTCTATCCTGACACCTGTCATTCAAGTACAAATTATAACCTCAAATCCAAGATTTGCCTTATTTTCGATAGCCACGATGGAGCCATAAGCTACAAAAATTGAATTAAAACCCAAGACTGTTTCTTTTTTATTCTGTCTTTCACATCCATTTTAGTAAGATGTATTTCGCCAATGCCGACTTGACATAGTAGGCATGGAAAATGTTCGGTGGAGAAATTTTGAATTTTTTTTGGAAGTGGACTTCAGGAAACCGAAAATGGAGCTATCGTATCTAGCTTCGAACTTCGATTTACAAAGGAAGGGCTTCTGGTGCTGTGGTGGTGCAACTTATAATTGAGTCGCTTTACTTCAAACAAGGATAAATCTATTCAAAAGGACAACGGAATTTGTGTCTTTTTCAAACAAGTTCAGTTTCAAGTTCGTATCCCAAATTTCAAGGAGGTATCCGAGTTTGAATAAAGCTACTCAATTGTAATTCCTCCTTTCACCTCTTCAAATGTTTTTTTGCCTAATGAATAAATGTCAGCTTAACTGTAAGAAAAATATTGCGTGAAACGAAACGCTACTTCTGCGAAACTCCGCCAGATGTCACTGTAAGTGTAATTTTTCAGTCATATTGGGTGTGATAAAATACTTCACGTGAAAAGAAATTTAACTTTCCAGGTAATCCAACTTAATATTTTCTTTATATTTATTATGTTAGCGTTCAGTGTACGTTTTAAAATTATTACACAATAAGTATTCACTCATAGATGATAAAGTGCATGACAGTATTTGACACAAGACAAGTGCCGATCGACGTAAGAATTTAATTGAATTTTAAGTAATTATTGGCTTTCTCTTGTTATTATTAAAATTAAATTACATTGCTCGTACGTAAAAGGGCTCCTATTAGTAGCTGTGTGACTTTTTGAAGGTTTTCCGAATATTTCCTGTTATGTAACTCTTGTAATCGATTGTCATAATGTAACCTTATCTCTATACGTATATTATCAATAAGTAACCTAGTTCTTAACTTTTAATATTTTTAAAATAGCTAGGTATATTTTCAAATAAAATTGGGAGTTATAAATATTGAGTCACCTTGAGATTTAATTGTAGGTTATAATCATTATGTTTAGATTTTCCTTGTGCTGTCCAAGCTAGAATTTAATATTGAATTTATGATATTTCCGAGTCAATAAAGTATGTGAAATATGCAACCCATATCATGGTTTAATTTCAAGTAGGTACTTATCAATGGCAGCTCATTGTTTATTTATTAAAAAGCTAATAAAAAATTCAATTACCAACTTTTAAATTACAATTAGCAAATGAATAATAACTTAGCAGCATTTATTTTACAGTTGTCAAGGCTTTATTGATTGATTTCTTTCGTAAATTGTATGTAATATCACATTTTACAAATTTGTTGAAATGTACAAATGGTTTATTTCTTATTACTTACTTTTGAGCAGATGCAATGAAGTAAAAGAAGGTTATTTATTCAGTAACCTATTATTGTTCTCCATTCTATATGTAAAGTGCATTTGTTTGTTCTTATTTTGATATGCAATTGAGCAATAGTAAGGTCAATGTGCGTAAGACTGTCTACAAGGCAACACGCTATAACTTCTGTTTTTAAATAAGTACACCACCAATGGTTTGCTTGGTAACACAGCATTTGGTTCCTGTTTGATCACTTCATAACAGGTGTCACTATGACAAAAAAGTTTTTTTTTTCGTGTTTTGAACTTGAGAGGTGAGTTGACATTCAAGGTGTTTTGGATCAAACAGTAACTATGTAAGTAATGTGATAACGGCATCACATATTACCGTTATTAAATAATACAAAAGTGCCCTAGTTCTGTTGTATTTATAAATATGTGGATTTCTAACCTTAAAACTTTTCCAACTCGGAAAGACCGTTATAAATACTTTTTGAAATATTTTTTGAGAGAAGTATGTCATATTCTTACCTAAAATGAGATATTGCCAACCTTTTCCGCATTATGAGTTTTGTCCTTGGTTTACGTTATTGCATCTGTTATAACAATTAATTGCGCTCTTGTCCTACCGTAGGTGCCATTTGTTAAGCACTTTATATATTTTCATTTTCTGTAGGAGATGAAACATAAAAATATTTGTTTTCATTATTCATACATACATACATACCTTCACGCCTTCATTCCCAGAGTGGGGTAGGCAGAGCTACAGAATTCATGTAGCTGTTAATATTGGTAAAAAAAAAGTCTTGATTCCAAACCTTGCGTGCTTCTACACCATTATATAAAAAGCAAGACAACATGTTTCTATTAAATAATAAAGCATTAAACTTTAATGTGTTCTTATTTTCAGTATGGCCAACTATCTGATGCGCAGAGCGCTGTTAGATGCAGTCCGCGTGCCCGCTGGGACTCGCGCCATGAGCGAGCTTTCAAAGGTAAATCTCTGAATAATGTAAATTAATGTTGCTATTTGTCTCTCTTTATCTGGTCCCTTTTAACTATGCAATATATTTAAATTCAGAAGGTTTATGTGTATAACATATGTAAGGATCTCTCTCAACCAAAGCTGAGGCAGTTGCTAGTCGAAAATAGACTGATACATTCTAAATGAAATAAATAAATAATAAATAAATATCAGGGGACAATGTCACACCAATTGACCTAGTCCCAAACTAAGCTCTAGGCTTGTACTATGGGTAATAGACAACGATATAAATACTTATATAGAGAAATATATACTTAAATAGATAGAAAACATCCATGACTCAGAAACAAATATTAGCGCTCATCACACAAATATCTGCCCTTACCGGGATTTGAACCCAGGACCGCTAGCTTCGTAGGCAGGGTCACTAACAACTAGGCCAGCGCGTCCAGTCCAGTAACTACAAATAGGTGTAGTCGGGTTAACCTTTGCATTTTTAAATAAAGCCTCACACAAGCCCTGCAACAGATATCTTGTGGCGAGGCGGCCTCGGGAGAGCAATTGAAACTACGTGGTTTTTTTCTCTGGTCTATGATTCGGGAGCCCATTGTCTCCCTTTTATTTTTTGCTCATAATTACTTTGTTGTCATAATGATAGGTAAAGTGAAGTCTTGTAATTGCAACTAATCTGGTTATTGCAACTGACTTAAAAAGGGTCCCTCCATGATCACTGTTTTGATTAACGAGAGGCGTTTTATTTCTTAGTATAGAACACGCCTGTTGTTGTTCAAAATAGTCATAATTTTTACATTTAAATATTCTATTGAGCTTGGTGAGGATGTGCTAAAACGGGTTGATAACTTTCGTTATCTGGGGAGCACTATAACATCCAAGTGAGACCTTGATGCCGAAATCAACAACAGGATCAGTGTTGCAGCTGCAGCATTTGGAAAGCTGCGTTCAAAGGTTTTCTGCTTGCATGATTTAAAGCTGGCCACTAAGATCTGTCTACATGGCGATTGTGCTGCCAAACCTCCTCTACTCCTCGGAGACGTGGTGTGTGTATCACCACCACATTCGCACTTTGGATCGTTTTCACCTTAAATGCCTTCGTATCATGAAGATCAGATGGTTCGACCGAGTGCGAAATACCGAAGTTCCGCGACGAGGCAATGTCGGTGGCGTTGAAGCCTATTTATTGCGTCGGCAACTTCGGTGGTGCGGTCATGTATGGCGGAGGAACGAGTGGCAAAGCGCATCTTTTATTCTGAACTGGAGGAGGATAAGCGGCATATGAAAAGATGCAACTGAATGGGAAGGTTTGGCCGCACAGCGTTGGGAATGGCGTGGGATAGTGAAGAGGCAAGTCCGCGAGTTCGAGGAATAGCTTAAAGCTGATCTCGACGCTAAGCGCGACGAGCTAAAGGCCCTTCCACCCGCTGCCATCAACTACAATTATGTTAGCGGCGTGCTCACGTGGCCTCAGTGCGAATAAGCCATCTTCGAGTGCGCCAGCGCCGATCCGACTAGGAGTCGAAGTTGTCGCCATGGTCGGAAACGGTCGGAAAGATAATCATCATCAATTTTTACATTAGTTAGGTTAGGTTATTTTTGATTTATAAAAATCCTGAAAAAGTAACTTGCGATAATTATGACTTAAAACAGATTATGACATACATACATACATACCTTCACGCCTGTAATCCCTGAGTGGGGTAGGCAGAGCTACAGAATTATCAACAACTTTAAAACTTGTTGATAAGTCAGTAACAGATACCCCCATGATTCATTGCCTCGGTTAAAACCTGCTCAATTCACGTCTAAACTTGCGAGTAGGGTTAACAGGTCGCCAAATTTAATAGCCGGACAGACCAGCCAGTTTGGCCGGACATTTGGGTAAAAAGGCCGGACACCCTACAATCCCTACATTATTGTGGATTTGCTGCGAGAGCGACCGACGGTCGACGTTCGCTTTTATGCAAAATGTAAAAAGCTTAACAATAGCCGGACAAGCCGGACACATAATCAAAAATCCTAACTATGTCCGGCTTTATACGGACGCCTGACAACATTACTTGCGAGGCACATACGACAAGGCAAGAAACCGACTCTCGACGACTCTGGTGGAGGCTGGAGCCCGAGGCGGCCTGTAATCCTTACACACCTTAGGAATTAAATAATAATATTATTTATTCAGTAACCAGCTTAGCCCGATGAGAATTTGAGGCTTTTATTAAACTTGTTATACAATGTCTGTTGGTCTGCAAGTTCTGTATCATTGTGTGTTGTCCTCAGATCGGCGACCGCGAGTGGGTGGGCTACGGCTTCAACGGGCAGCCCAACTACGTGGACAGGGCCGACTTCCCCCTCCCCGCCGTCCGCTTCCGCGTCGACACTCCGGACATTAAGGTAACTAGTTAACTACGAGTAACAGCGATGGCCGATGACACACGATCAAACGGTAGTCGATGCGTCGTCGCAACGCTGTGATTTCAACATTAGAGCGACGCAATTCATTAATTAATTATGTCGTGATTACTGTTATATTTACATGATGCAATAAACTTTCACTTTGATAATAATAAATAAATACATACATACATACATAAACTCACGCCTTCATTCCCAGAGTGGGGTAGGCAGAGATAAAGAATTACCAACAAGTCTTAAAACTTCTTGATAATTCTGTAACCACATTTTGCACAAGTAGGCTAAGATGTTTCCAAGTGTATTAGTGACAGGTGGCAAGCCCATCGCCTAACAGTACTACAAGCCTTTATTCCCTTAGTCGCCTCTTACGACATCCACGGGAAGACATGGAGTGGCACTATTCTAACCCGGCAACCACACGGTATATATAAATAAATAAATATTAGGGGACAATGTCACACCAATTGACCTAGTCCCAAACTAAGCTCTAGGCTTGTGCTATGGGTACTAGACAACGATATAAATACTTATATAGAGAAATATATACTTAAATACATAGTAAACATCCATGACTCGGGAACAAATATTCGCGCTCATCACACAAATATCTGCCCTTACCGGGATTTGAACCCAGGACCGCTAGCTTCGTAGGCAGGGTCACTTCCAACTAGGCAAGTACGTCGTAATGTAATGTGCCTGTTTGCCTCCCACAACCTTACAAAGCATCTATGTATTTTGCAGGTCCTTCGTCAAAAGGAAAAGACCGACTGGCGCAAGATGACCCGCGAGGAGAAGAAAGCGCTGTACCGCGCGTCCTTCTGCCAGACCTTCGCCGAGTTCAGGGCTCCCACCGGCGAGTGGAAGGGCATCCTCGGCTGGGGACTCATCCTCGCCTCCGCGTCCGTTTGGATCTACATGGGGATGAAACTGTTCGGTGAGTAGTCTGAAGCGTTAACTTCTTAAGGTGGGTTTAGACCAAAGACCTTCATAATAGACGAACAGTCTGTGGAAGCGAGAGCGCAGCCTCTTTATGCACGAATACGAGTGCGACAGTGACAGCGAAAGACGTTGACGTTGTAACCATTTTGAAAGCTAATGGTAGCCCACGGTAGCCCACTGGCGACAGCGTCTTTTAGTTTTTATTAAAATATTCAGGATAATTGTATAAACGTGGTGTCAAAACCGTTAAAAACAACAATGGTGGGCTGTGCAGTACCTGATTGCGAAGTCAATCATAGGAATAATCTAAACAATGAGTCATTTCACAGGTAATTATGATCCACACATAGTCATTTTTGAACTCATATTTTCAAGGATTCCTAGGTCCAAGGAATACGGTTAGTGGTCTAATAAGTACGATATATCATGTAGTTTTGTGTTTTATGCATATTTTTAATTTTTATATGTAAAATGAAAAGATGTTGTGTCCGTGAAAATTTCCATTTTTTAGGTAGTGATTGAATGTTTGAATCACACTCATCTATCGATAAGTTATCAATATGTCGATATTTTTTCATTCCTTCTCATAATTATTTAAACATTATTCCGAGCGATTATAAAACGCAGCTAGGTAAATTGATCGCAGTTTATTATTTATCATTAAATGCAGTGGTCCAGGCTACGACAGGACTTCAAAAATTTTTTTTTATGTTTTTTGTGTATGTTTTAATTAAATCGTGTAGAAAATGCTAAAATAAGCATCTTCTCTTATTTAAGTTTTTTCTCTCAGGTGGATAATTACCGAGATATGGGCGGTCCAAAAGTTAGTAAATTCGGTACCTACAAGGCGTTTGAGAAATTTCGATGGGGTGAAAATTATGTCTGTATAACATTCGGTTTTTATTTATGTATTGTGTAGATAGTACTAAAATAACCATCTTTTGTTGTGTAAACTTTTACCTAAAAGTCCTAAAATCGGGCCCCCTTTGCCCCTATAACCCAACCAAATATACTTACCAACCGTCACCTTTTGTTTTGTCACAGGTTTTCTAAAACTTTAGTACAGATCGATAACTTTCAAAATCTCTTAATCTCTAACATTTTAATAAATAAAAAACAAAAACAGTGAATCTCAATATTAATAATATCGCGTTTTTGTGATAAGGTACGGTTATATTAAATATTAAGAATCATTTCGCGTTGGTATGTTGTACAAAAAAAGTCCAAGTTGTCTCCTACCTGGAGAAACCCAAACTTAATATGTTTAAAAATATTTCATGGTTTTTTAGAAAAAACGGGGCCGAAAGGTAGTGGTATAGTATATTTTGAGGACCGGCTCATGAAGTCCTTTCATTTGATACCACACATAATAGGTGTCCGAAAAAAAATATAATTCCCATACAACAATAATATTATGTCATTAAGTACTGGCCCATATCAATATTTTGAAGAAATATTTTAACTTAAAGTACCCGTATACCAAAAGGCTACCCTGTACATCGATTTGCGGTTTTCAAGCAATATTTGCTTCGTACACCGTCCACTAAAAGTAAAGGTACATTTCAGATTTCCATCATGCCCATATTAAAAGCCTAGAATTTGTGTAAGACTGAAATTTATTAATTATTTACATTAAAAATTGATTGTATGATATGTGTGTGGTAATTACCATGAAAAGAGTATTATTATAGATAATGAAAGAATCTTGTGTTTTATTAGTGAAGAATGCTAGTTTTAAGTTCCACGCAAGATACAAACAAGTCTTATATAAGCGAGTCTTTTTCATCGATATTTTTTCGATATAACGTACGGACATCACTAAAATTACTCACACACTTGTAAAATCACGCACACGTTGACATTTCCGTTTTGGTAACGCGGGAAAAAGGGAGTCTGTTCGTCTATTACGTTAGTTATATAAAGGTCTTTGGTTTAGACCAAACAAACAAAGAGCTAGAGCCAGAGTAGAGCATTCATTCTTGATCTTTTAGTGTAAACAAAAGTTCGTTTTCAGCGTTTACACCACGCGAATATGAACGAGCAAGAATCGAGCACTAGAACTAGATTAAACGGCATATGCTCTAGAGATGTTTAGAGCAGGCGAACGATTGCTCATTCGTCGGGGGTCATTCACGAAATTAAATTTTTTTTTTTATTTTTTTTTGCACAGTTGTCATTTTGAGGTTATTTCCACGCCCAAAAAAATGTCTATACGCAATAACTGTTTTTTTTTTTTAAAAACCCCAGTGATTAATAAAGGAGCTTTAGTCCCAATGTGCATAGACTAGTCATTTATAAGCAAGAAGTGAAAAAAAGTAAAACAGATAGTTCTTCTGCTTTATGATCTAGAACGCTTTGAAAAGATCGCCCCGGGAGCGAGCCCGTTCGAACACGAAAGAACGCTCTAGGCGACTGTTCGCACGCTCGTCCGGCGTTTACATCAAGCGAGCGAGCATTCTTAGAATCTTCGCAAATAAAGGGAGAACAACGAAAGAATGCTCTGTGTCTGTTTACACAAAAAGAATTTGGTAGAGAGGGGATAGAATGAGCATTCGCTCGTTTGGTCTAAACCCACTTTTAAACGCCAAATTAGAACTGTTGTGTTGCGATCAAACTGTTATACCTACAATGGGGTAATCCGAAACTAGGGGATACTCGCTTCAGATTCGCTTCATTTAAAAACAATATAATTCCTTATTTCGATAAGGCTAAGTTCAAATACCTAATTGGCGACCTCGCGGGTTCGCGCGTGAGACCGAGATTTTCGGTTTAAAGAATCTTTATTTTTCAAAAGAAATACATATATCACTTAGATGAAAAATGAGACTTAACCAAATAATTTACTTAGCGAGCAATTTAAAACGCAAGTACATTGAAAGGTGTGCGTAAGGGTTACAATATACATCATAATAATTATACTTACCTAAGCATTGTAATAACGACGTACCCTTGGTCGGTACACCAAAGCACTTTATGTATAACATGTAAGTACATACATTATTCGAATTACACAATTGAAAACAAAAACCGAGCACTGATGTTTATCTCCCGCTGGCAGAAAAGATTTAAAGAAGACTAACAATAAAAAATAGTTTTAATTACAGATATTATGGGCCGCGCGGACAAATAACCATCATACCCACTTAGTTAAAAATAAAAATAAAAATGCCACATACCATTATGCTGTCTAGATTTATTGTACTAGCCTCGTTCTACCCTAGCATTTTAAAGCAATTTCCGAGTACTCTCTAATGTCCTCTATGAAGGACGAATTTAGTATGGATAATTTCAATAATCGTACATACAAACATACTAAATACATTTGTTCTGATTACACCCGTTTGATAACGGGGTTTAGTTCTGATAAAAGAACATTGACTAGGACGAGGCTAGAGGGAATTCTATTTAATTGAATACCTAGCCTTTCGTGGTCATAATTGTATTCTCCCGTTCCAGTGTACAACCCGCTGCCCGACTCGTTCAGCGACGAGAAGCAGAAGGCGCAGCTGCAGCGCATGCTGGACCTGAAGATGAACCCGGTGGACGGGCTCGCCTCCAAGTGGGACTACGAGAACAACCGCTGGAAGTAAACGGCTTCCGCAGGGGGTAAGTGCACTTCTATACTTTGTATTTTTTATTCCACCGATTCTCTGGAACTTATGTCCTAGTGAACTTTGTTAAGACAAACAAAATACAAAAAGAATAATTTAATTACATCCATATCATAACTTTCCTATAAGATGTTCAGAAACGATAAGCAAATGGCCTATACAGGGTGTCCCAGAAACCGACGTCAACCCGCCTAGGGCTGATAAAGCAGCTCATAAGCTATCGATTTAACCCCTATGTATGTTCAGCAATTGTTATTAGTTTCCGAGATATTGATCATTTAAATCAGAGTTTTTGCCATTTTTCCTTATGTCCGTGGTACGAAAAAACCCTAAATTCATGTATAAATTCACATTTTTTTCAGTGTTTTCTTGCATGATTAGAATCACTGTAAAATAAGGAAGTTTTTAAAGCTACATGCCAATTTTTTTTCATTACAACTTTTTGAGAAAACAAGGAAAAATGGCAAAAATTCCGATTAAAATGATCAATATCTCGGAAACTAATAACAATTGCTGAACATACATAGGGGTTAAATCGATAGCTTATGAGCTGCTCTATCAGCCCTAGGCGGGTTGACGTCGGTTTCTGGGACACCCTGTATATTAAGAATTACATGTCATTAAAGTATCGGTTATCGACGTAGTTGCATCCAGGGCTCGGATAACGGTATATTTTTCGAAACGGTTTCGTCTTTAATACCTATGAAACGATTTGTTTCAATTTCGTTCGAACGAAACGTTAAAGAGATCGTTTTTGATTAGGATCAATATTTTTAATTAATAAAACGTTTTGACCGTTTTTTTTTTTCATTTTCTGGGGTGTTTTCTGAAGCTACGAATAATTTCATGCTTGTCGCCACAATTAAATCGTGCAGCCGAATTAAACCGGTTTTTTTAATGTTCCTGTTTCGTTTTCGCTCCAAACAAAATGTTGTATAAAGAACCGTTCGAAACGTTTCCGAGCCCTGGTGGCATCTTAATGTTCACTTTAAAGTATTGGTAACCGAAACTTTAATGTGAACATTAAGACACAGATCTCACATATTGTAGAAAACTAATGATATGCATGAAGATAAAGTTGTGTATGCAACTGTACGCATACTTAGGCAGTATGCACTAGTCACATAAATAAGTTATATTTCCCGGTCTCTGAAGTAATGTACAATATTTTTTTAAAACTAGGTAAGGCTTATTTAAAACTTTGCTTTAATGTAAGGAGTGTGATAAAGCACAGTTTATTTTTTCGCAGGCAGTGGCGCGGTGCTACCCAATCAGCGGCTCGGGCTAGAGTAGACAAATGTAATATAAGCGAACTATCTCTGTAAGATAATAAATTGTGATTCCAAACAAACTGCTTTTTATGGTCTTTACTTTATGCTGAATCCTAAAGATGCCGTTAACAAGTTCAAAATCTTGTCTTACAGAATGTGCTCAATCAACATAAAAGTGTTTGTTTGAACTATATCATACATTTCTTGTAGCGATTCACCGGTTCGCAGTCGTCATGTACTTTCAGGGACAAAAAAAACGGGTCAGAGTGCGTTTTTCATACTAAAGAGGCTATTTCAAAGCCTTGGTTCCTCGCCAGGGGATGCTTTTAGTGAAAGTGATGGATACACCGAGCATCGATACAGGACTTCCAGAGTGCCTAGGATACCCAACTGATTGAATCTGCGACTAACACCGGAATCGATCATGTTCAGAAAAAGATCCAAAATGGCAATAAAATGTAAGGAAATCCAAATGCTTGCCCAAAATCTCTCGCTGTGGTCTGTGGTGTTAACTGATTGTGCGATAAGTTAGGTATCTTAAGAACATTTGACCTCCTCTATTGAACCTCGGAGTATCCACTATCAAACCTCAC
Source organism: Acleris emargana (assembly GCA_927399475.2). Lineage (NCBI taxonomy): Eukaryota > Metazoa > Arthropoda > Insecta > Lepidoptera > Tortricidae > Acleris > Acleris emargana. The sequence continues at coordinate 16,658,880 of OV656854.1, forward strand.
TCAAGACTACCCCTGGAAAGGAATTAAGGCTTCGAAATAGCCTCGTTTGTATGAAAAACGCACTCTGACCCGTTTTTTTGTCCCTGAGTGTATTTTGTTCGCTAATAGCTTTGGTCGCATTTCACCTCGATCGCTTATTTTATTGTATCATTTGGTCTCGGTCGTCTATTTTATTATAAGCGAAAAAAAAATACATTTATCATTATCATAACTATAGCTACATAACACCAAATAAACTTACCGAGGTTATTTGCTAATAGCAATCAACACGTCAAATGAAACCGCGGCGGTCCAATCGAAACTCGATCGCGGTGAAATGCGACTAGGTACACTACTCGGAAAATAAGATGAGACAATTTAAATATACTGACGTGAACAGCCACACGAAAAATTGCTTTAAGTTAAAAAGCTATCGAGATTTTATTCAACCGAGGTGAATCGCTACAAGAAATTTATATGGTTTTGAGGTATAGTTTTAACAAACTCATAGAGGTAAATAGGTTAGACACTGGAAAACCGATTGTATTTTTGATGCAGTTACGTCATCTGGATCAAAACTGCCCTCGAACTGTATTTTTTAAATCAAAAATTGGTTTTCTTTGATCTCAGTCACCTGATGTTTATTTATTATTATTTATTTATTAACTAATTACACTATCATTACAGGACACCGAATGCGATAGTAGGTATACCAACATAGTACGTATATGTAAACTGACTTACTGCCTATTCATATTGGTCACTAGCGGCCCGTCAGCGGCTTCGCCCCGCTGCAAATTTCTGACTTTCCCGGTGGATTTTTCAATTATTTTCTTTCATACAAACCTTGTCCTGACAATGATGAACATAACAAAAAAGAAATCAGCCAAATCGGTTCAGCCGTTCTCGAGTTTTGCGCTTACCAACACATTTAGCGATTCATTTTTATTATATAGATTATAACATAAAAAGTCACTGGTAAATTCACACAAAGAACATGAGAACAAATCGGTCTTCTCAGCCACTTCGTTTAGAATAGATAAGGCTCGAGTGAGGGGGGCCTTATTTAAGAGATTGGTCCTGCCGAACGGAACATGGAACAACTTTGGGCGCCGCCGCCGCATTATACAGGGTGTTACAAAAATACCCGTAAAGCCGAAAGGGGGTTAAATGGTGCCTTATAACAAGTCCATTTACAATATTTGAGAACCGTACTATCACTGTATGACTTACCGCCAAAAAAAAAAAAAATTTTTTTTTTTTTCATTGATGTGCAAACCCAGTTTCAGTCAAATTAAAGAGTAAACTACGCAGAATGTTTATGTACATTTTTACCTAATTCGCTTTAGTAACGGTAAAGAGATATAATCAAAATGAACAGAATTCGACTGGATACATATTACAAGTCGAGTTATGGAAGCCGATACAGTTCGCGAGCACGATTTAAATTGCTATCTTCATGGCCTACGCATAACATCATATCGTAATATTCTGAGTTAGAAAACATCGTCATTTTGGAAAAAAATATGGAAAAACACGGAACGATTGTAGAACGGTTGTCGATAAAAAGATTTGAAATTGACTACATTTTTTTTCCGTCTTGACGTTTTTTGAGCCAGTATTTCAAGCATAATGTAATGACATAATAGTATTGAACCTTTGTGGATGAAAAACAGAAAAGCCTTTAAAGTTGACAATTATTAAAATTGGTAGGTAGGCCTCTCTGTTCAATAATCTATGCTATCTCCGGTTCCTTGACATGACAGCTTACTAGGGTTGACTTTGGCTTTGATAATTTATTATATTTTTTACGGGGTATTTTGTAAGACGTTGTATTTGTATCAGGCACAGACAGACTTACCATTTCAAGAATATCTGGATTATGCGCCTTACCTCTAATCAGTTTGAATTTTATTTTAGACAATTCAAAGTTCCTTCTGACCTCTAGCTTGTTGTAGCCAACCATACCGAGAACAAATAGAGTTGGGTACATCAGGGGATAAAACGGGTATACGCCATACAGTTTCCAATACAGGTAACGCGTGAATTTATCTTGTATACGCTCCAGCATCGCGCTGTACTTGACCTCATGTGGAGCCCATATGACTGCATTACACTCCAGTAAGTATGTTAAGTTAAGTGACGACTAGGTCCAGTGTGGTACAAGCTTAATAACAGAAAACAGCCTATTCACTCTTGTCTTGAAAACACAAAGGTAATACGATTCAGAGAATACGTGGAGGAAGAGCGTTCCACTCGGCGTGCGAATAAGAAATAAAGCAACTTCTGCATCCGACAAATTGGAAATTCGGCTACATATGGATGGAAGCTCTGAGTACAAATGCTGTACGTCTGTACCGGTCCTTAGAGTTGGAGCAATTAAGTATAGCATATTAATAAAATATAAAAATTATTTCTAGTTACTACAACGAAAAGTTAAAACTAAACTTATTTAAATTAAAATTAAACTAAGCTTCTCAAATATTAAAGATGTAAAAAATAATCACCACTATAAAAAGAACACCCCCTCTACCAGGTCCGCTCGCGGCATGGTCCCTATGACACTGGCTGCATTACCTCTGGATAGCTAGCCCAATCCTTTGGGAGAGGTAAGCACCAGCTCTAGGATCTCCAGAGGTGTCTATGAGCCGGGATGACGAGCCTTAATAAAGCTGTTTGTAGTTATTACAGCACAAGTTATCCTTGGATGTGTGTGTGGATAGGACCAAATAATAATAATAAAAAATAAGCCATTGGGAACAACTTTTTATTTTTTTATAAAAAACAACAGTAAATTGAAACAATGTTTCAACTGAGCGTTGGTAACACATAACATGTAGGTATATGAACATATCGCTTTACATATCTATACATATTATAGAATAGGATTCTGTTTAAATTAACATATAGGAAACAAAATTAAGCTAAGGTCATCAATGAAATAAAGTGAGCTTGCCGTGTGGCAAAAATACGTTTGCCAAATGTATCGTTTCCCAAATTATTAATTTGCCAAACCAATTTTATATAAATATTTCAGGATTTATTTCAGTACCATCATGTACCTACCCTATAGTTAGTTTGTATAAAATCTTGAAATATTTAACGTTACAAAAAGCAAAGCGGGTCGGGAAACGATACATTTGGCAAACATATGTCGCCGAAACAAAGGTAATCAAAATACATAGCTATATTTAAGTTTATATCCAAACCATTGAAGTATTCTAACAAAATACATACTTTTAGTTTGTATATGTTTCGATATATCTAAATACTATTTCTTAGTGAAATAAAATGACTAGATTAAACTAGATTAGCTAAATTAAATTGACGTTAAAACTATAGTTATTTGTGAAAAGGGTCCGGTTATTCTTCGAGATTTTCAGCCGTCTGATGTATTTACAGGGTTCCTCTGACCTTGGGGCTTTAAATACAACGATCGATTCTACTACCTAAACTGAACTACATTTGTTCTGCAACATTAAAAAATAACTTAAGTTTAGATAACTGATTGATGTTAAAGTCTAATTGTAAAATCAGTGTATTCATCATGGCCATATAATCACTATCTCATGGTACCTACGCGGGCGACATTAACTTGGTACGAGGGCTAAAGGAAAACGCAGAATTGGATTGCGTTCATTGAAAATTACATTCAACTTGTATGAAACAATTAAAATTTAAGTTGGATATATATTAACTACAGAACAAAAGCAGTTCAATTTCAGGAGTTGATACGATCCATGCATTTAAAGCCCCCAAGGTCAGAGGCACTGTATAATTACCGGTTTTATTAGCGATAGAGGCAACAGCTTAGGCTGAAGCCAGACGAGCGTATTTTTTGAGTTGTGAGTCGCGTAATTTTTGCTCCTCCATTCATCATACTACTACTACTATGAAACTGAATGGAGGAGCAGAAATTACGCGACTCACAACTCAAAAAATACGCTCGTCTGGCTTCAGACTTACCGACAATATTTATGGGTAAGTATAACCAGCACGAGGCCTCTTTTCTGCTTGGTAAAACCATATTGGTTTCGACATGTTATAGTTATAGTATTATCAACGTTACGATACGTAGCTCTTATTTACTTGACAGTAATGGCAACAGAGTTTAAAATGGTACCATGTGAAAGCCTGGCTATGTTTCTACCAAGGGCCTCTTGAAACACGGTAAAAACCAACCAACGGTTTTATCGTATAGTCAACGTTTTGATAGCTCTTATGCATAGCTGGGCATTAACTCGTTAATCCGTTAATCGTTAATTAACGAAGTTAACATTTTGATTAACGGATTAACTTTTAAGTTAACTTTTAAAAATGTTAACGGACACGTTAACTTCCGTTAATATGCAGAAGTCCGTTAATCGTTAATCCAATGCCGACTATTTACCGCACGGCACCGGCGCGGCGCGAAAAACAGGTTCAGACAAGTTTGAAACGACAAGTACCGGGCGGCGCGTGGCCGCGAGTGAAACCAAAACAAAACTAGATATATTTTGCCGGCGCGTGCGAGTGAGAAAACTGCGAAGAGATTAGTTTCGTTTGATCATTTCATTACTTAGCGCCGGTGCTTAGAGTGACGAGTGTTTTGTTTGTTGTCCAGAACCTAAACCAACAGGTTTTAAAAGTTCACTAACGCAACGATATAAAAATGCATTTTTTTACACATATTAACGGATTAACGATTAACGTTAACTTGCGTTAATTCTTCCGAAATGTAACGCTTTAACGTTTATCGAAGCTAACTTTTTTTGTAGCGGATTAACGATTAACGAAGTTAACTATTTGATTAACGGTGCCCAGCTATGCTCTTATGTACAGTCAGCTGCAGAGAAAAGGATATCCCCCCTCCAGGTAAGGATCGTTTTTTTTCGAAAACCTGTAGTTAAATTTAAATGATTTTGAGTTCATGTGTAGACAATAATAAAATCTTCAATTCACCGAAAAATCAAATAAATTTAACCACAGGTTTTTGAAAAAAGTCGATCCTTACCTGGAGGGGGGTATCCTTTTCTCTGCAGCTGACTGTACTTGACAGTAATAACGGCCCAGTTAAAAACAATACGATAACAAGGCCTCTATTCAACACGGTAAAAACAATATCGTGTTTGTGCTGTTAGTTATCGTATTGTCGCCGTTTTGATAGCTCTTATTTACTTGACAGTAATGACGTTATAACAATACCATAAGTACCATGACCGAGCCGGTATTCTAGACGGTAAAAACGATATCGTAGTTAACCTGTTATGGTATTGTTATGGCGTCAGCCGCCATTACTGGCAAGAAAATAAGAGCTGTCAAAACGGTGACAATACGATAACAGCTCAAACACGATATCGATTTTAACGCCTAGAATACCGGCCTGGTCAAAGACGATATCGTCGGTGAAACTGCAAAACCGCGTAAGTAACATTCTAAATAAGAAGCAAAATGCACCTTTTTCATAAGACAGTAAGGTTTATTTTGCTCTGTCATATTTTTTTTAGTTACTCGGTTTAGTATCTCCGACGATATGGTTTTTAGCGCCTAGTTTAACATTAGGTTCCATGTCGAATTGAATAATTATTTGACAGTTGGGTGACACGGTAAATAGAAGTGATAAAGGCGATTGAAACGCTCGGAGAACGGTCACCGTCAAAATAATTAATGCGTGTAATATAAAGTGTGATGCATGATCAGTCGAAAAACTTTAACAGCTTTTTCGTTTGTCAGAAAATCTTTTTTCTCTGAACTCATTAACTTAATTTTTTTAAAGAGATAAACCTACTGAATTTGTAGGTTAGGTTAGGTTAGTTGTATAACAATCCAGGAAACTTAAACCGGTCTCAATGAAAAAGAACTTGGATTGTATGAACAATTGAAAATTTCGGGGAGAAGTTTTTCGAACTTAAGATAGGATGTAATGCTGATTTTAGGTAGGTAACTTGAGTGTTCATATTGAGATGAATAAAGTCGAGACATTAATAGTGATAAACCTTTACCGTCGACATCGATTGCCTGCGCCTGCGTTTAAAACTTATGAACGCACGAGGCAATGATGGCCACGACAATAGTTTGATCAAACATTTAACGTACTAACGTAGAAATCTTTGTTCGTAGGATTCTATTATAAATTCACGGCTCGATATATGTTCTTTCATGATTGACATGTCTAGCATATCTCAACCAACTTCACAACTAGAAATCTCTGGGAAAAACTTGTGCTCACAACACCTTTATAGCTGGGATATCTTTTTAAACTGTATTTTTAGTATTTTTGTCGATAAAATAATCAATTAAGTTGGAATTGAAAGTAACTTGTTCCTTAAGCGGGGATTAAAGGGATTTCACTATATTTAAAGCTATTTTTACGATGACAATCAAAGCGACATAGAAATAGGTAAAGATAAAGATTTTGATACGTTATACGATAAAATATACGTGTTTTTTTTCCCTTCCTTATTTATAATCATAAGAAAATTTCTTAGAGCTGTTCGCCCCACAGTCAAGTCCGGAACAAAACTCTATCGAGAGGACATTGTTCGCAAACTTGATATAATAAATTACACATTTAATAAAATACTACATTTATTCTTTTTAAATATCTATTTTTACCATCGTAATTTATTTTATTGTTTCACAATAGAGTGTAGGTAACATTAGGCGTCCAAAGGTAAGGATGTATTAAGTACTAATCCTATATTTTTTATGTGAAAATTATTTTACAACTATACGTGAAATCGTCTAAAAAACAATCACATTTATTTATTGGTAAACAAAAAACTATAATTCTAATAAATTGTAACAGCCACTGATATCATTTTCTTACATATTTATCACACAAATATATTCTGGAAGTTAAATTTTGGCTACGCTTGGTTCTATCTCCCAAGTGTTTACCAAAGATGCTCTCAACGAAAAGTTTTCTCTCATTGGATCATTTAGGTCCTCATTTTGAACAAAACTCTAAAAAAATGGCGATCGGTAGTTACTGCAACTTGTTATTTTTCGTAGTTGTTTTTTTATTTAGTAGGTGCAGTCAAGGTTAAAATTAAATATCCACACAAAGTTGCAAAAATATGTAGGTACACATAGACCTCTTCTTATTTTTGAGACTTTGTGGTGTATACATATTGTTGACCTTGAAAAAATTAAATATTCTTCATAGGTCTTACAAGGCGCAAAATCAACGTCTTCACACATTTGCTCTTTCCTTATTTTATTAGTAAATTTACGTGTTTTTTTATGTCATTTAAATATTTAACCTAAGTATTTAAAGTGAACAATGAAAAATAAATAAGCACGCTAATTGAGCAAATATAAAACAATTTACAAATACAAATAGACATTTTGTATGGAAAAGCGTTGTTAACAAAACAACGTGCTATAAATAAGATGCATCTTTGGTAACCTCTCTACTCATTTACGAACAATATTAATTACATAGCCAAAATAAAAACCTAGCACGTCTAAGTCTATACATACGAGATTAACTACCGGGGTTCTATCCCATCTTGCTTCTTTTTTAACCCCCTACACTAAAAAGAGGGGTATTATCATATTAACATGTGTATCTGTGTGTCTATGTCCTATCGTAGGTCCTAAACGGAAAGCCCGATCCGGACTTTTTAGGGTTCCGTACCCAAAGGGCAAAATGGGGACCCTATTACTACAACTTCACTGTCCGTTTGTCTGTCTGTCACCAGGCTGTCTCATGAACCGTGATAGCTAGACAGTTGAAAATTTCACAGATGACCTATTTCTGTAGCTGCTGTAACAAAAAATATTAAAACAATAAAATAAATACTTAAGAGGTGCTCCCATACAACAAGCGTGATTTTTAAGCCGTTTTTTGCTCGGTAGACACTTGAAATATTCACAGAATATTTAGTTGTAGGTAAATTCACTTTAAACATATATAATTATATACATACATACATACATAAACTCACGCCTTCATTCCCAAAGTGGGGTAGGCAGAGCTAAAGAATTACCAACAACTTTCAAAACTTCTTGATAATTCTGTAACCACACTTTGCACAATTAGGCTAAGATGTTTACCAGCGTATTAGTGACAGGTTGCAAGCCCATCGCCTAACAGTACCTACTACTAGCCTTTATTCCCTTAGTCGCCTCTGTAAATAAAATAATCGAGAAAATAAAATAGTCGCCTAATTAAAATAAATATTTAACGGCTCCCATGCAACAAACGTGTTTCTTTTATAAACAATGGCACGGAACCCTTCTCGCGCGAGTCCGACACGAGCTTGGCCGTTTAAAAAAAAAACTAGTTTATCAAGGTAGTTTTACTTGTGGGAGGACCTTGTGCAGGGTCCGTCCGGGCTGGTACCACCATCTTATCCATTAACCTACCGCCAAGCAGCAGTGTTCGCATCGTTGTGTTCCGGTTTGGGGATAAGACAGCCGGTGAAATGACTAGCATAGAGGCATTCCATCTTAGTCCTCAGGGTTGGCAACGCATTTGCAGTCTTGTGAATGCGAATGTCTATGGGTCACAGTTTCCACTTACCATCAGGTGACCTGTGTGCTCGTTTGCCTTCCCATGCTATAAAGAAGAAAAAAAAGAAAAAAGAAAAAGGTAGTTCTTTGATAGAATTCATGAAAATCGGTCCCTACCGACCCTTCGTTTAAAAGACATTCAAAGTATATACAAATCGCTATATAAATCGGGTGTTTTTTTTTCTATTGAATAGTTATGTAATTATTTGTTGACGTTACCTATAGGGGCTGACACTATGCCAAGTTTAACGACGCGCTGGGCTAGTTGGTAGGGACCCTGCCTACGAAGCTAGGGGTCGAAGTCCTGGGTTCAAATCCCGGTAAGGGCAGATTTGTGAGATGAGCGCGAATATTTCGCTCTGCTGCAAAGACAGTATCAACTCAAAATCATTGTTAGTTTTGTTTCAAACTCATAGACGTTGTATTAAAGTTCATTTTAAAATACAGTTGTATTTTGAGTTACTACACTTTTGATCTGGCAGTGCGATTTGTTCCTGAGTCCTGGATGTTTTCTATGTATTTAAGTATATATTTCTCTATATAAGTATTTATATCGTTGTCTAGTACCCATAGTGCAAGCTTAGTTTGGGACTAGGGCAATTGGTGTAACATTATCCCCCTTCTATTTATTCATTTATTAATTACGAAGTGTCGACAACGATACGATTACGATACAGAAGCCAGATGGGTTAGACCTGCCGACTTCTAAGATGATTCAGATCGAGTCAATTAAACGCCAAAATGTAGTTATGTTGTATTTTTTTTTAATGAAACGAATTAAATCGAACAGTTCGTCAATAGTAATGTTGTATGATAGGTTTATTCTTGAAAATAATTATTTAAATCAAGTTATGCATACATTTTATGTTCAATCAATCATGTCAGCCGAAAGGCGTCCACTGCTGGACATAGGCCTCCTCCAAGGCTCTCCACTCAGACCGGTCTTGTGTTATGTTAACATTATCAAAAATAACAACTCGCTTTTACTTCATCATCATAATTTCAGCCGAAAGACATCCACTGCTGGACATAGGCCTCCCCCAAGGTCTACCACAAGGACCGGCACTGCGCTCGTATCCATTCGTTTCCCGCAACCTAACCTAACCTAAACCACGTCCTTGGCCCACCTTGTTGGAGGCCTACCTACGCTGCGTTATCCGGTACGCGGACGCCACTCCAGAACTCGAGATCCCATCTTCCCAATTCCACAGCCATCTGGGGATTAGGGCTATGTTACTTTGGCTCTCGTTGGATTTACTCATTTCTGATTCGATTACTTAGAGAAATTTCGAGCATAGCCCTCTCCATTGCTTTTTGAGTGACCTTGACCTTTCTCATGAATGGTCAAGGTCACTCAACTGTCGCAGTCATCACTGGCCATACATACATACATACATAAACTCACGCCTTCACTCCCAAAGTGGGGTAGGCAGAGCTACAAAATTACCAGCAACTTTTAAACCTTGTTGATAATTATGTAATCACTGGCCACTCTAATAATATTTAACAAGTTAGTCTTTGTTAATATTTTCATGATGAACTGCGTAGATCTTGTACTTATTGATTGTTTGTTGTTTGAAGATCGTGCTCGATATCAAAAATATGTAGGTAAGTTAAGAAATGAAAGGAAGGATTACTTAACAAAAAAAAAATGAATCAGTAGCAGCGTTGACCTTTCACTAATTCATCATGTCAGCCGAAGGACGTCCACTGCTGGACATAGGCCTCTCCCAAGGCTCTCCACTCAGACCGGTCTTGTGCTTTTCGCATCCACCGCTTTCCCGCGATCCTTACAAGGTCGTCACTCCATCTTGTTGGAGGCCACTAATTCCTCAACAGTAATTATTTTTATTATTTGGTCAGGCCTTAACTTAAGTAAGTTAAGTTTCTCTAGGTTTAAGGAAACTTGGATAAATTACTTACAATTAATTAAGTTAAGAAGATTTAGACTCGAAACTTCCCACAGATTGCCCGAAAATACAGACATTTATTTAACAATGAACACTTCTCGACTAAATTTAGATTTAGATATAGAAGTTGAGAGAAATCAACCAAAACGACCAATTTGATAATTTTTTTATAAATCGAAACTTCCATCAAATAATGTAGTAGGATATCGTTTGTAAGACATCTTGATTCCACATTAAGAATCTATGAATAAAGGAGCACTTTTTTAAATTATCGGTCGCACTTTTTTCCCTTGATTGGAAAGTTCAACGGTTTTAACCTTCCCGATAGACTTTCCCCAACATGGTCAAACAGATAAATTACTCTTTAGGGTGGTAAGGGGTTCTTTCCCCACAAGGGCACTCCTAGTCCCTGAAGGGGAACAACCCCCCCACCCCGCTGACGTCCCAGTCGGCGACCTCGACGGGTCCGAAGCACTCATCGAAGAACTGCTCCATAGCCTTGTGGAGGTGGATCTTGGAGCGCTCGAAGTTATGCCCTTCGTCTGGGTAGATCTGGAATTACCGTTTAGAGATATTAATACATACATACATAAACTCACGCCTTCATTCCGAGAGTGGGGTAGGCAGAGCTAAAGAATTACACAAGTCTTAAAACTTCTTGATAATTCTGTAACCACATTTTGCACAAGTAGGCTAAGATGTTTCCCATTGTATTAGTGACAGATGGCAAGCCCATCGCCTAACAGTTCTACAAGCCTTTATTCCCTTAGTTGCCTCTTACGACATCCACGGGAAGACATGGAGTGGCACTATTCTAACCCGGCAACCACACGGCAAGAGATATTCATATTGTTATTAATGACTACCTGTTACTAATATATACTGGAAAACATCTTAGCCTGTTTGTGAAAAAGAACAACAAGTTTTTAGAGTTGTTGGTAAATCTGTAGCTCTGCCTACCCTACTTTGGGAATGAAGGCGTGAAGAAATGTATGTATATATGTATTAATTACTTAGTGTATTTGTTTAAAATTGTATAATTATGGTGGTATTAATTAAAATCGGGCTGCTTAGTTTCTAAATAATCCTAAGAAAGACTTCCAAGATATTTAAAAAAGTGCCAAATTTATACAAACTTAGGTGCGATAATATCAAATGGAACAGTGGACCAAGACAAATTGCTACGAGTGCACAAATATATAATAACTAAAGTCGGATTTTTATTCCCACAGAAAAAAATGTAAACAAAGTTACGTCACTGTCAAAGTGACATTTCAGGAGATCTCAATGTTTGGACCAGCAAGAAATATAATATTAAGTTATCATTTCACTCGAACCGTTATATAAAAATAAATTCGAGTACCTAATAATTGAAATTAAAATTGCATAAACGTGTCACTGGAAAGCGATAATGACACGGGAGCACGAATTGTGAAGTGAAGCGAGTGAATTGACGTCTCACAGTCCCACATCAATCAAGCGGCCCTCAACTTGTTGACACAGGTGTACCGAGTCAATGATACCAGTGCAATATATAAATTATGCATACAAAAACTGTTTTCTCGTTTTAAATTAATAGTTTTATCAAAATAAAGTTTGCCATTAACAAATTTATTCGCATTGGAATTTGGATGGTTAAGTGCTGTCTAAACTCAAGACTTGTCGGCTATCGTCGCATAATCCTATGTCCTCAACACCTCACCTGGTGTGTGTAAACCGCTCCAGTTCTGATGAGCGCTCTAGCCAGCGCGAGCGCATGGTCCTGCGGCGCCGCCAGGTCGGCTGTGGCGTGCGCCAGGAACAGTCTCCGGGGGGGGAGGTTCCCGGCCTTCCGCCAAACGGCGCTGGCGCCCAGTGCGCCTGCCCAGTGCGCGCCGTAGCCGCCGTAGCGCTCCGTCCAGAACGAATCTAGGGAAAAAGAATATTCAAAATTCAAAATTTTTATTCAGTAAATTGGCCACAACAGGGCTCTTTTACACGTCGGTAACATGGAGTGAATCTACTAGCGCTTCGGACAAGACCATCCTTGCGGAGAAGACGCGCCGCAAGAAACTCCAGCAGAAGGTCAATTTTTTAAAAATTATTAAATACAATAATACTAAAAAGTACCTAAATTACATTACAAGGTAATAAAGTAATAAATAATAATTTTTAAAACTTACACAAATAAAATCATTACAAATGTAAGGTCAATAAAATATTAATAAAATACCTAATGACTAGGTGAACAACATGACGACGTCTCTACGTCAGGAACGATAATTAAAATATACATACATACATACATACCTTCACGCCCTTCATCCCAGAGTGGGGTAGGCAGAGCTACAGAATTACCTACAACTTCAAAAACTTGTTGATAATTCAGTAACCACATTTTGCACAAATAGGCTAAGATAAAAGTTGTTGGTAGTTCTGTAGCTCTGCCTACCCCACTCTGGGAATGAAGGCGTGAGTTTATGTATGTATGTATGTAGGCTAAGATGTTTACCAGCGTATTAGTGACAGGTTGCAAGCCCATCGCCTAACAGTACTACAAGCCTTTATTCCCTTAGTCGCCTCTTACGACATCCACGGGAAGACATGGAGTGGCACTATTCTAACCCGGCAACCACACGGGATAATTAAAATAATTAACTGAATAACAGGTCCTTGCAAGCATGAACAGACCGGACCCCACAGACAGCACCCGTTCACGAGTATGACGCGTATCTCAGCCATCGCCTCCCTCAACCATGTATTCGGGAAGGTGGATTGCATCAAAAGTTTGATGAGACGTTTATTTGTATGGTTTAAGGAAAAAATATGAAAGACAAAGGAGTGGTCTCTGCCTACGCCTCTGGGAAACAGGCGTATGTATGTATCTTATGTTATCTTATGTTATGGTACGGGCAGATATTTGTGTGATGAGCGCGAATATTTGTTTCTGAGTCATGGATGTTCTCTATGGGTAATTATCCCAACCACATTTTTTAGCGGCGGACGTGATAATTGGGGTGTAAAGTACATTTATTGGAAAACTATTTATTTTCTAGAAAATCTTACACAAAGTACTATGTTGAGCCAAAGTTAAAATTGTTAATCACTTATCATGTTTATCGTAAAAAAAAAAATACAGTCCAAAATCAATTTTGGTGTCGTGTCCAGTACTTGTCGCATACACTGATATACCGTGGTACAAAGTTATTAAGCCTCAACTAGATTGATATTTTAGTTACCTCTATTCCCTATTAGTTAAGGAATTATAAAATATAACAATTATTGCATTTGCAAATAAAAATAAACTGGGAACAGTGTAAATAAAACTGTCCTTGCGAAATAGTCAATTTTGGTGGTGAATATTAAAATTGATTTTATGATCGAACGAAAAGTGATTAAACAAACAAATATGGCGTCAGTCGTTCGTTCAGTTCCAAAGATAGATTAGATGGTGAAAGATTTATACCGTCTTGCTGCATCTTCCCTCTAAGTACATAACAATCAAATTTTGGTGGTACGAAATACATTTTTATAATTGTGATAACTTAGATAACTTGTTATTTTGCAAAAAAAACAATTGTGTTTAAATTATTTTGAGTATGTTAATGGTGTTTTTTTAACTATATGAAGTTAAATTTGTATAAAACTAAAATATTCACGTTAAATAAAATAAAAAACTACAAGTTCTAATTTTGGTGATACAATTTTGGTGGCTTTTCTTAAGACACCAAAATTGACAAAATTCCTTGTTCCACCAAAATTATATAAACACCAAACAATAACTATTTATTATATTAAATAAAATACGTTGTTGGTTTTAAAAAATAACAAGAATGATTCCCTAACGATTATTATTTTAACTATCCCGATATGTCATTATTGATCGTGTGTTTTTCTTAGAAAAGTAATTTTGGTGGATAATAGCAATTTTGGTGGTATATAATTAGTAAATTCGATATATCTTAAAACGACTTGGTTTAATGAAGGGCCATTTTAACACTGTTTTAATTATGACTAATGACGTCCCTTACACTTAAAATTGTGAACCCTACTGACAAAATAAAAAATACCACCTAAATTAGGATAATTTGACGCTTGTTGAAATTCACCCCTATGTATTTAAGTTGTATATTTCTCTATATAAGTATTTATATCGTTGTCTAGTACCCATAGTACAGTCAGCTGCAGAGAAAAGGATACCCCCCTCCTGGTAAGAATCGTTTTTTTTTTTCAAAAACTTTTACAAAAACAAAAAAAATATATCAGGAGGGAGGGTAGTATCCTTTTCTCTGCAGCTGACTGTTCAAGCCTAGAGCTTAGTTTGGGACTAGGTCAATTGGTGTGACATTGTCCCCTGATATTTATTTATTTATCTTATGTTATATTTTATTTGTACTCACTGTAGTGTCTGAGGTCGGTGACGGGCGCCACGGCGGCGAGGCAGCGCGTGACGTTGCGCGCGTCGTCGGCCACCAGCGCCGCCGCCGCGCCGGCGCCGTAGCCGCGCCCCCACACGCCCACGCGGGACCCGTCCACCATCTTTAAATTGTCGCGGAGATACCTGAAACACAGGGACACATTATATAAAAGACTAGCTTCTGCTCGCGATTGTCGTTATTTCCTCGGAAACTTTTAAATTTTCCTAGAAAATTAGCCTATGTGTTAATCTAGGGTATTAGCTATATAAATAAATAATAAATAAATAAATATCAGGGGACAATGTTACACCAATTGACCTAGTCCCAATTTAAGCTCTAGGCTTGTATTATGGGTACACACAGCAACACATCTAGCTATACACTTCAGAAATCTGAAATATTGCATGAAAGAGTCGCACTAGAATGCATAGAAGTTGACATAATACACATATATACATCTCTTTCTTTTTCTCTCTGCTCTGTCTTTAATAGTTAGTTAGGTGTGATGTTGTGTGTACTAGACAACGATATAAATACTTATATAGAGAAATATATACTTAAATACATAGTAAACATCCATGACTCAGGAACAAATATTCGCGCTCATCACACAAATATCTGCCCTTACCAGGATTTGAACCCAGGACCGCTAGCTTCGTAGGCAGGGTCACTACCAACTAGGCCAGCGCGTCGTCAAATATCCATTACAAATTTTATCCAATTCCATAAAGCCATTGCAGTGTGAAGGAGTACCAAACTAACAAGCACACACAATCTTTCGCATTTATAATATTAGGAGGATAAATGGGATGGTATGCTCATCACAAGATACCTACAATCAAAGTAACTGTCAAGGCATAGAAGACTGTCATTTTTGACGCATCTTGAGACGAGCATTACAGATGAGATCAGTTTATTAATTGGGGCAACCTAGTCCATCCGCAAATATACTTATGGGAGGACCTTGTGCAGGGTCCGTCCGGATTGGTACCACCATCTTATCCATTAACCTACCGCCAAGCAGCAGTGTTCGCCATCCATCCATCGTAGTCCTCAGGGTTGGCAGTGCATTTTCAGTCTTGTGAATGCGAATGTCTATGGGTCACAGTTTCCACTTACCATCAGGTGGCCTGTGCGCTCATTTGCCCTCCTATGCCATAAAAAAAATATGATGCCATTCTAACCAGACCAAAGGTCAGCTCATTAGGTACGAGAACATGTTCTACCTACGCCTACATGGTTCCACTGACTTTATCATATCAAGACACAGAGGCCCTTCTACTTGCCAGCTATGTCAATTCCTGTCGGTACATATTCAGCTGCAGACACACATACACACATACACACACACACACACACACACACACACACACACACACACACAGCACCATTAGGCGCGTGCGCTTATCTTATCTCTCTGTAATATTAGTTAAACCGTTGCCTATGCAATTTATATTGTATAATTCATTACCTAATTAATATGTTTCACACATTGCACTCCAGGGTCCCAAGATACAGGCTCGGCCTAGTTTGGGGTCCGCCAGTTATGTATTTGTATGTATACATTTTTTTGTATTTTGTATTTTTGTATTTTGTATTTCAAGTTTCACGCATCGATTGTATGGAACTATCTTTCTGTGTGAAAAATATCAGAAGAAGGACAAGCAGGGCAAATATGTACGGTCGAATTTCTTCTGACGTCTTCTTGTTAAAGAAAACCGTTTATTCCGTCGTCGGTTAAGCTAGAGTTAGTACAACAAAATGAAAACTGCTGCAGCGATAAACAACTTATCTTTTTCGTAATGTATTCAACCATAATTCATAATATATTTCAGCCAAACGGGTCCGAATCGTAATGTACTATAGCAAGTGAAGGAAGTTTACTTACTAAATCGTCGGTGAAACTGCAAAACCGCGTATGTAACATTTTAAATAAGGAGCAAAATGCTCCTTTTTAATAAGACAGTAAGGTTTATTTTGCTATATCATAAATTTGTTAGTTACGCGATTTTGCGGTATCAACGACGAAATGTTAAATAAATAAATTTAAAGATAAGAAGAAGAAGAAGTGAGTGTCACCTTAACAATAAAGTCTCCAATACAAAATGAGTATGTCATTTTAATTTGTATGTTTTTTTTTTGTTTGTCGCCTGAAGGGCCGAAGACTTAAGTCCTTGCTATTGTTAGCAGAAATTTGAAAATTACATTTGAAAGGGGCAAAGATGAAAATCCCTTACTACTACCGGGCTCGCACCGTCTAAAAATACCAATGCCCCTTGTTTTAAATGAAGTTAAAAACTCCCACGGATACTACCCCAGCCAATGCTGAAAGGCCGGAGAAGTTAATGTTTAAAAAAAAAAAAATATTCATAATGGGTTTGCGTTTTACCTCAGTCTCACCTGATGTTAAGTGACGACGAGGTCGAAGATGGTACACGCTTACCCAGAAAATGCCTATTCACTCTTGCCTTGAAAACACCAAGGTAATATGATTCCGGGAATACAGACGCAGGGAGAGCGTTCCACTCCCTAGCAGTGCGAATAAGAAACGACGCAGCAAACCGCTGCGTGCGAACTATTGGGTATTCTACTACATGTGGATGGAAGCCCTCCCGGCGTCTAGAAGACTGATGTGAGAAAGTGGAGGGTGGGATGAGGTCGTGCAGTTCCTGGGCACACTCTCCATGATCCATGATACATTTTTTTTTATAGCATGGTAAGGCAAACGAGCACACAGGCCACCTGATGGTGGTGGAAGTAGAAGGGCCTCTGTGTCTTGATATGATAAAGTCAGTGGAACCATGTAGGCGTAGGTAGAACATGTTCTCGTACCTAATGAGCTGACCTTTGGTCTGGTTAGAATGGCATCATATTTTTTTTATGGCATAGGAGGGCAAATGAGCGCACAGGCCACCTGATGGTAAGTGGAAACTGTGACCCATAGACTCCTCTTCCCCCCGGACCTCCGCAAGGTGTTGACGTGCCCAAAACTCTATTTTAATTTATTTCAAAATATTTAATTCAAATTCACTAAAATTAAATTCACAAAAAATAATAGGAGTGCATTAGTATCGAGGAGGTGATTTCGTCATCGCTGCGCCTGGTACTCGCCTGTACCACTCCTGGTATCTTGTGAGTCATCCTTTTTTTTACACTGCGCTTACGCATTTGCTGACACGCCCAATAGAAGCGCTTATCTACACGTCCAATCAGCGAGCTTCTTACTTACGCCATTACGATTACACCCCGAGGTCACCACGCCCCGCTGTCCAATCAGAGAGCTACCAGTTGCCGCCATACTTGCGCCTTCCTCGAATCGCACCCCGTCTCTTGCGCAACCTTGGCCCTAATTACTCTGTAGCTTCCTAATACCCTGGTACTCTATAACGCCATTATGAGCAATAAGGACTTGGATATGTCAATTGAACCGTTTAATATTGACGAATCCTCACCCGATTATGTTACCCAACGCCAGGCTAGGGACAAAGCGCAATCAACACCCATTATCAGCAACCAGTTTGACGAGTTTAGAGTAGAGATAAGGAAGCTGATAACTTACTTCACCAATACCCAAACAGCTGAGCTTCGGGAGCTTAATGCGACCATGAAGGAAATAAAACAATCAAATGAAAATATTCAGGCCTCGATTTCAGAGTTAACTATGCAAAACGAAGAGTTCAAAAAAAGACTTAACCAACTAGAGACACATGAAAATGAGCATAGAGACTACATCATATTCTTGGAGAGTAAAATGGAGGACCTGCAAGTTGGTAATCGCAAGGCCAATTTTGAGATAAAAAATGTGCCAAAAAAACAAGGTGAGACTAAGCAAGATCTAGTAGGGATGGTTGTGCGCTTGTCTGAAAATTTAAATTGCTTAATAAATAAATCGGATATTAAGGACATCTACAGAGTGCGAGGAAAAAAACCTGATCAGAAGAACACCCCAATCATTGTCGAAACGAATTCTGCTCTACTGAAGTTTGAAGTTCTTAAAGCAGCAAAGGGATTTAACAGCAGACACCACGGCAAACTTTGTGCCAAACATCTTGGTCTTACTTCTCAAGAGGATACCCCTATATATATCTCAGAGAACCTAACCGCCAAAGGCTCCCGCCTGCATTTTTTGGCGCGAGACCTGGTAAGGTCCAAAGGCTACAAATTTTGTTGGACCTCATACGGCAAAGTCTACGTGCGCAAAAACGAAGCATCTGCAATAATTTTAATAAAAAGTGAAGATCAAATCCACCGCTTGCTAATAGAAGAATGACTAACCGTTTGTTTCGTAAGATATTTATTGCGTCTTTCTAAACTGTCTTTATCTCCTTTAATTATGCTATTAACAGTATTTCTGTATAAAACAAATAACATAGAACTCACCCACGCACACAACAACACACCTACACACTCATGTACTCATAAACCAAATACTCACTCATACACACACACCTCTCAAAACTCAATCTTAGTGTTCTCTCACATACATTATCTGCTATCATACTTAGAAAAACAATACTTATGTGTAAGCGAAGTCGCGTTCTATAATACGAACCGGTTACTATCACTGATAAACCACCTGCACCATGCTATCCCATCCACGACGTGTTTAACTATTGCTTATAAAAATGAGTGACACTCTACAAACTCTGAATGAGATAGACAATATCAAGATAGCTCGAATTATTGAATGTGATAGTACCGATGAAGTCACCAAACAAATACATATAAACAAAAATGACTTGACGATAATCTCACAAAACATAAGAAGCATATACTGTAATTTTGATAATTTTTTGATTACACTATCATCGTTTTCATTTCAAACTGATGTAATTATTCTTACCGAATGTAGACTAAGCTCTAACAAACCATTACCACAGCTTGATAATTATAGTACTTACTTTACAACATGCCAGTTGAACCAAAATGACGGGGTGGTCGTATATGTCAAGAATAACTTGAAACATACAGTTCGCGAAATAAGACTAACCCAAGCATCTTGTCTTCAGCTGGATGTTCTGAATAATACTATATTATGCATTTACCGATCACCCTCAAACACAAACGCAGATAATTTCATTGACTCTCTAAATTCACACTTAGTAACACTAAACTCTAGTAATAATCTTATAGTTGCGGGGGACATTAATATTAATATTAGGACTAAACCGATAGAACCTTCTCATGAATTTAAAAATAGAAACTCTTACCTAAACATGTTATCTAGTTTTGGAATATTAGCCGGCCATACAAACCCTACCAGGGAAGCAAATTGTTTGGACCATTTTATGCTTAAAATTAAAAAAAGTAAATATTTATCAACTATTGCAATAATAAAAACTACTACAACTGACCACTACACAACGTTTCTCTCACTCTCTAAAATAAAACAAAATCCAGTAATAACGAAATCTAAAATCAAAATTAGTTTTGAAAA
This sequence comes from Acleris emargana, assembly GCA_927399475.2. Taxonomy (NCBI): domain Eukaryota; kingdom Metazoa; phylum Arthropoda; class Insecta; order Lepidoptera; family Tortricidae; genus Acleris; species Acleris emargana. The sequence continues at coordinate 16,679,102 of OV656854.1, forward strand.
TGCCTTAAAATACCTACAAAATATAAACTTGTCTAAATTTATGTTTTGTAATGACCCTAACATTCTAACTGACAGTCTGATAAACATTTTAATTGAATGTATAAAAGAAAATACTACTACTACTGTGATATCAAGTAAAAATCGCATTATCAAACCATGGATTTCTCCCGGACTTTTGCGCTGTATACGAAATCGAAATAAATTACAAATTAAAATGAGAAAAGATCCTTTCAATGAAGTATTAAAAATTTCATACAAACGCTACAGAAATTATTGTAATAACCTAATTAAAAAACTAAAAAGACAATACGAAAAAGAACTTCTAGCTAAATCGGTTTCAAATAATAAATTACTTTGGAAAAATATTAAATCTCTAACTTACACTAACAAATCTAATAAAACTAATACAGAACTACTGAATATCAAAATAAACCCGACTGAATCAGCTAATTTTATTAATACATACTTTGTAGATATTGGTAGAGAGCTCGCTCTTCAAATTCCTCCTAACACACAAGTGGAGAAAAATGATTATCTTAACAATCTTTCTACTCACCCCACATCATTTGTGTTACTACCTACTAATGAAGACGAAGTCTACAGTACACTGATGAATTTAAAATCAGGAAGTGCTCCGAGTTGGGACAATATCTCCACAAGTTTTTTGAAGTACATGTCTAATGAAGTAGTCCCTATTCTAACTCATCTTTTTAATCTTTGTTTTGACCAAGGCATTTTTCCTAATTCATTAAAAAAATCCCTGATAACCCCTGTGTACAAGAGTGGGGACAAAGACAACGTCAATAATTACAGGCCAATTTCCGTGCTACCAGTCATATCAAAAATTTTGGAAAAGCTTATAAATTCTAGACTATTAAAATATCTAACAAAATTTAATTTATTATCTACTTCCCAGTTTGGTTTTAGACATGGAAAATCAACTGAAGACGCAATAAATGCTCTCAGTTCATTGATTGTAGAACAAGTTGACTTAAACAATAAATGTATGACAGTTTTTCTGGACCTGAAAAAAGCTTTCGACACCGTCTCTCTCCCTACTCTTATACTTAAATTGGAAAAGATAGGTGTTAGAGGAATTCCGCTTACTCTATTGGAAAGTTACCTTACTGGAAGAAAACAAAAAGTAAAACTGGAAACACATATCAGTGAGGACGCGGATGTTTTATTTGGCGTTCCTCAGGGGAGTGTATTGGGCCCTACGCTGTTTCTGATTTATATTGATGACCTCTGTGACATGAATATTCAAAACGCAAAATTTTTTTCATATGCTGATGACACTGCCGTTGTCTTCACTGGTAAATCGTGGGACGAAGTTAAAATCAATGCCGAACTCGGAATGTCACAGGTTTCAAAGTGGCTCAGACTCAATTTATTGACATTAAATATCTGCAAAACAAATTATATATGTTTCAGCATAACAAGTAACACACAACCTAAAAGCGATATGAATCTCAAAATCCACTCCTGTAAACCGAATGGTATCTGCAGTTGCCCTGCTATCGAAAAAGTTGCTCAAACAAAATATTTGGGAGTATTGATAGATGAGCATTTAACGTGGTACCCTCACCTTGATAATGTCATCAGTAGAGTTAGGAAACTGATCTGGATCTTCCTGGGGTTAAGACATATTGTACCGGTTAACTTAAATATCACACAGACTAAGTCGCGTAATATTTTGAACGAAATTTACGTGTCCCTGGTACAATCTGTCTTGGTGTACTGCATCCCAGTCTGGGGAGGTGCGACAAAGACTCGATTTCTTGACCTAGAACGCGCACAGCGTGCTCTGATAAAAGTGATGTACTTCAAAAAAGTTAGGTACCCCACTGAAGCCTTATATCAGATCAGCGACCTCCTGTCTGTCAGAAAACTTTACATATTGCAAACTACCCTAAAAGTACATAATACTCTACCGTATAACGCAAACTACACAAACAAAAGAAGGAAACACAAAGTAGCAAAAACCCCAAAAACAAGAACTAGATTTGCTAGTATACAGTTCTACAACAGATCGGCACATATTTACAACAAAATTAATAAAGAATTAAGTATCTATACTAAAACTTACCAGGAATGTAAAATGATTGTTCTAAAATGGATAAAATGCAAAACTTACGAGGACACAGAGATTTTACTAAATTATATGAATTAACACACACACACACACACACACACACACACACACACACACACACACGCGCACACACACGCACACTCACACACACACACACACACACGGGCATCTCTAAACCCTTGTTTACCTGTACTTACCTATTTGCTATTATTATTATTTTTTACCTGTTTTTTGTTATTTAAAAATAAACTTAGTTTAAATGTAAATTACACACTAGGTATAGTCATAATGTACTCATGTTCTACTTTAGGAAGAGCGGAGTCTCCTGACACAAGCAAATTATTGCTTACTAGGAAACTCCATCCCCTATTTTATAAGTACTATGTATTTAAAGAAAATAAAGAATTTTGAATTGAATTGAATTGAATAGACATTCGCATTCACAAGACTGCAAATGCGTTGCCAACCCTGAGGACTAAGATGGAATGCCTCTATGCTAGTCATTTCACCGGCTGTCTTATCCCCATACCGGAACACAACGATGCGAACACTGCTGCTTGGCGGTAGGTTAATGGATAAGATGGTGGTACCAACCCGGACGGACCCTGCACAAGGTCCTCCCACAAGTCCCACAACTCTGAAGCTTGGTATTGGCGAGTGAGTCGATACCGATGAGTATCTGATGAGAGTCCTAGCTTCATTTCCTCCGTTCGCTCCGTTTATTTATCAGCGGGGTTAGAAAAAAGGGGGTAGGAATAGAGGTTAGGGTTGCTCAACCTAGGTGAGTCGCGAAGTGGGAATCCTGACGCATGCATGCTACATACGGGCTTCCTTTCTTAATTTGTAGGTTAGGTTTATAACTCACGACAGCACTGCAATTTGATCCTCGACGTCTACTGACAGCAACTTGTGGTACACCTCAGTTCTGAGTTCTTCTCCCTGAAACGTAACACAAGGGTAAAAGATAAATAAGTGTCCATCCTCCTCGAATGGTGCTTGCAGGAAATAATCCTCGTGTCATTGGCCCTATACATGTTATAATGAGCACCTCCCCACCACACTCAAAGACGAAACATCTGACGAAACGATTATGCAGAAACTAGAGAATCTTTTGTTGTACTCCGTGAGTACACGGACCTAAAGCGTTAATTGTATTTTATATATTGTTTGTGATTACTTTATATGATTTTATTATTTCACTATTGACATCTTTGTTATTATATTTTGTTATTTCCCTTATGGGTTGTTCTACAAACTAAGGAATTTTCGGCAGCTTAGCTAAAATATCATGAAAATTTATTACAAATCTATTTATTCGTATTAACATACTGTATAACACGCCTATATCTACCAGGTCACTCAAAATAATTTAGATTAAAAAAAAGGTTTGAAATTACCATTGAAAGCGCCAAATTCTCAGGAACCTGCATTGTCCCCCTAACAAAATCTATTGAAAAGTGCGATGTTATTTATTTACTACGACACTAAGGCCATAAACTGAACCAAAATAAAGTAGTTCTCATTATTTTTTCTTGCCTGGGGGACATATTATTATTGTAATGTCCCCAAAATATTATAAAATTTGAAGCAAAAGAAATTTTTCAAGATCGTAGCAAGTGGAAAGAAGTGGTCCCTGCCTACTCTTCTGGGAAACAGGCGTGATTTAATGTATGTATGTATTATAGGTTACAGGTTGCAACGGGCTGTTTTCCGCAACTCGACGACTCAATAATTGCGCCTTTTTTGCGTGCTGGGTTGCTGATGCTACTCCTGCCAACCCAGTATGTATGTATTATAAAATTATTTTCCAAAATTTGTTAAATATTGTTTTTCGTTCATGATGACGACCTTAATATAAAATTTTATAACATGACATGTCCAATATTTGTAACGTAATCGTAAATGCTTTGAAAAAACCTCGTATCTCATATGTCGTGTTTAAACTTAAATATGAACAGAATAAAGTTCAAACTCTTTCATCTCGAAATATCAGATACGAGTTTTTTCCAAAGTAGGTAGTAACGATATTCTATCTTCATCCGGGTAGCAAAGGTATTCCAAAATTTCAATCTATGAACAGGAATTGAAAAAGAGGCTTTCAAACTAATTTAATTGATCTGGTCGTATTTATTACCTAGCCGTAAGGAGATGTGGACCCAAAGCTATCCTGCAATTGCAACCTCATTACTAAAAGGAGAGGATTGAATCTACTTTGGCAATTAGGATGGTAGTATGGGCGTTATTTACCTGTCCGCCGGAGCCCCTTGCGTCGATCTCAGCCACGATGAAGTTCCGGGCGGCGGCGAGGTACCAGCCCCAGCCAGGCGCCCAGCGCTCCGTCACCAGCTGGCCTCCCGGCTCCGCAGACCTGGCACCAACCATCATTGTCAAAATCTTCAACATCATCATCATCGACGACCAATGACGTGTGGTAGTCCCTGCCTACGATGCTATAGCGGTCCAGGGTTCGATTGGGTATGGGAAAATATGTGTGAGAAAGATAAAAAAAACATAAAAAATGTTTATTGACTAAGTAGGCCGCGCGGGCACTTTTACACGTCAAAAATCTACCAGCGCTTCGCAAGAGACCACTTCTGAGAAGAAACGCCGCAAGAAACTCAACAGTCAGTCGTTTTTAGGGTTCCGTCTTTCTGTCTGTCTGTATATCACAGCAGGTTGGCAACTTGAACTTTGGCATAGTCGTACAACTTGATAGTTTTAAGTAAAAAAAAAATGAAATAAATTGTATAAAATAACAACAAAGGGGTCTAGAATAGAGGGTTGAAAAATGTTTTTATTTTATTTGAAACCAATAAAATAACAAAAAATAACCGCCCCCCCCTTAAATAAAAATCTGAAAAAATCCTGACGTACAAATACATAAATAGCTACTTATATTTTATGGGAAAAATAAAATGAAGTGTTCATTATACAAATAATAAACAAAAAAGGTGATAATCTATATGAAAATAAAATTCATAACAAAATGATTAATTATTTTGCGGTTACCAAGCATATTAACATAAATACGGAACCGGCGGTGCGCGAGTCCGACTCGCACTTGACCGGTTTTTTAATATTGCTTATGAAATTATACCATCATGAAACATAACCTATGTAGCATTATATAAAACAATGAAAAATTAATAATATCATGCGTAGTTGAGCAGGAAAATGTGTCAAACTCAGCTGTGATGAGCGCGTGTATATTCTCTTATATGTTTTCTATTTATAATATCTATTGATATAATATAATATTATTATGAGTCTTAGATGTTTTCTATGTATTGAATTAAGTATTCATTTCTCTATACAATACATATAAGTACGTTTATCGTTGTATAGTACCCATAGTATAAGCCTTGAGTTAAGTTTGGGACTGGGTCAATTTGTGTGAGATACTCCCTTGCTATTTATTTATTTTATATTTATTTATCTTTACAACTACCACAAGGCACTAAAACTAGCAACAGCACGCAATTTATAACGTTATTATAACGTTATTCTGGTTTGGTTGCGATGTAAATTTCGTTGTGATTTAGCATAATGTATAAAATAATATCAATATAAAAAAAAAACAGTTACTAAATAACGCATTATTTTATGATTACGATATTTATCATAACGTCCATCCGGTTAGCCGTAACGCAAGCAACAAAATGGACCTATTACAGTTGTTTCCGGTAGAACTGCTCATACATTTCATATCAAAAAAGGAACTCACTACAACGTGACTTTTTGTTTAAAAAGATAGATAGATATATAGTAGATAGTACATGAACACTTCAGATATCGTCATTGCTTTGAAAAAACCTCGTATCTCATATTTCATACGATTTTAAACTTAAACGTGAAGAGAATTAAGTTCAAACTCATGCATCTCAAAATATGAGATAAGAGTTTTATTCTAAAGTAGAACGATATGGTTATCACTTCAAGATTACATCATAATCCCTTTGAATCGATTAAAAATCAAATCATGCGTTGATAGTGGTGCCAAGCTGAATACGAACGGAAAATAATTAAAAAATATATAGGGGAAGTACGGACAAAACGACATATACGGACAAAATGACACACCGCCGGGCTTATTTCAAAATTGGCGGGCTGCAGCGCGGTGGCTGTCACCGCGACACGTGATGTCGGCCAAGTTTACAATCCTGTGAGACGCCGAGCGCCATTGGCTCAGTCGTGCCGGTGTAACGAGTGTGAACGTGTTTCGTCACCAGAAAAGTTTATTTTTTTCATGGATTTCATCTGTTTTTTGGTGAGTTTTATGCTATTATTTGCAACTTTGTACATTGAAATCGATGAATTATAAGTTGACCTTGTGATTTGAATGGATTTTTACGCGATTACTAGTTATTTTTATGAAATGTAATTTTTTCAAGGTAGTTGTGTATACTTGGACATAATGACATACCTTCACTACGGACAAAATGACATGTGCATGTCTCTTGTCCATAGTGTATGTCATTTTGTCCATATGAGTTTCTGTTAACTAAAATCTTTTTTTATTCAGGAAACATGCCGCGGAACTATCAAAAAAAAACTAATCGGCAGTCTTGGAGTCAAGAATCCATGGAAAAAGCTATTGAAGCATGCAGGCCCGTGTATTTATTGTAATGACCTTTTTTCCCGTTCTAAGCCAGGGGAGAGCTGGTTACGATGCATGGTTTGCTCTCGTTGGGCTCATGCTTCATGCGCTGATGTTCCAAAGAGGACCAAACAATTTATTTGTGAATTGTGTTCTTAAACTTTAAGTATGCCATTATGTCCTTAGCCTATGTGTCATTTTGTCCATACTATATGGACAAAATGGTTTTTGTGATACATTAGAATTATTAATTATTTAAATGTTAAAATGGTGCCTATTTTATTAAAACTATGTGACTGATAGTTAATGAACCAAAGATGATTATGAAAAAATGAAACTGATTATAATTACATTAAATAAAGAAATATGATTCAAAACCAAAACACCCTGTCATTTTGTCCGTACTTCCCCTACTTATAATGATTCCTTGGCGGAAAATATAATAGGACTTTTAAAACAAAGACGTTAAAATATAAAGACGCAATCTATAAAATAAATAGTGTGGGTAAATTCACATTTTGGTTTATAAAAAAAACCGTAAAGATAAGATAAAGATAAAGATACAGACATACATAAACTCACGCCTCATTCCCAGAGTGGGGTAGGCAGAGCTAAAGAATTACCAACAAGTCTTAAAACTTCTTGATAATTCTATAACCACATTTTGCACAAGTAGGCTAAGATGTTTCCCAGTGTATTAGTGACAGGTGGCAAGCCCATCGCCTAACAGTTCTACAAGCCTTTATTCCCTTAGTTAGTAGACATGGAGTGACACAATTCTAACCCCATGTAAGTATTATTCTGAATGTTACCAAAGTGAAATGTAAGTGGTACTTAAGTTTTGTAAAGCAACTTAAGTAACGGAAACTTTTCATGAAATTTAAACGAAATTTACTTGTGTCAGAATCATTTTCATCTAATTATGTAACTTTCAGAAATTGTAATTTTCGCAGTTAAGGAATCGCCCATCACTAACTTTTACACGTCAAGAATCTACTAGCGCTTCACAAGAATCACAAGAGGAGACCACTGCTGAGAAGAAACGCCGCAAGAAACTCAGCAGTCAGACATTTTTTTAACTATATTTATTATTACAATGGTACTAAAGTCAAGGCAACGCCAATCCTGAAAACTAAGACGGAATACCTCTGTGCTAGTAATTTCACAGGTTGTCTTATCCCCACATCGTAACACAACAATGTGATGACTACTGCTTGGTGGTAGGTTGGCCTTTATATTTTTTTTATCAAAATGGAAGCCCTCCTGTAGCTACGTATGAATATTCCTATTTTCAAGGGCGGTTCAAAGGACATGCCCTGTAACTTCAGGCCAATCTCTCTTCTGTGTATTTTCTCCAAAATACTTGGAAAAATTGTCAATATCAGATTGGTCAATTTCATTGAAAAGCATCATCTAATTGGAAATAACCAATTCGGGTTTAGGATGGGGGTGTCAACCGAGGACGCGGCGACTCTACTCACCAATCAGATTTCTGGTCACTTGGACAATGGAGATAAGTGCATTGGTATATTCTTGGACCTGGCCAAAGCTTTCGACCCGGTCTCGGTGACCATACTTCTAAAAAAGCTGGAACACATGGGTATTAGAGGTGTAGCTCTGAATTGGTTCGCCAGCTATCTGACTGACCGCGGCCAGAGGGTAAAGATAGGACAGCACTTAAGTGACCAGCTTCCTGTGAGCTTCGGTGTCCCCCAGGGGAGCGTACTCGGCCCGACCCTTTTCACGCTATATATCAATGACCTCCTAAGCACTGACATCTCTAATGTAACACTTGTATGCTACGCGGACGATACCGTGATAATCGTAAACGAGGACTCGTGGGAGGAAACTTTTTGTCGGGCTGAGGTTGCGCTTGCCGGGGTGGCATCGTGGTTGAGCAGCAATCTCCTCACGCTAAACATAGGTAAGACTAACTTCGTAGCCTTCTCCAAGACATCAGCTTCTTCCCCGCCTGCAGAAAGAACTGTTAAATTGCACTCGTGCGTGCGGTACAGTTCAGCAACATCTTTTAGCCCCCCATCATGCGCTTGCTCCTGCCTAGAAATTGAAAGGCGCCACTATGTAAAGTACTTAGGGCTTCACATAGACCAACACCTCTCTTTTAAACAACACATGTCCGCACTTGCCTCTAAAGTTAGGAAATTGATCTACGTGATGAAGCGACTTCGTGACTGCGCTGCCCGAGATGTGCTTCGCCTGGTATATCATGCTTTATGTCAGTCTATCCTGCAGTACGGAGTGGCTGACTGGGGCGGTGCTGCTAAAAGTTACATGTTAGAGGTGGAGCGTGCACAGAGAGCGGTGATAAAGGTAATGCTCAGAAAACCGTTTCGTTTTCCCACTGACGCGCTTTACCGAGAATGTAAACTTTTGAGAGTGCGCCAGCTTTACATCATGAAAGCGGTCTTGCGAACCCATGCATTCCTGCTAAAATCTGCAAATTACGAAAAACTCCTGAGCAAGCGTATTTTTATTTTTAAAGTGCCCCTGCCGCCACTTAGGTCAGCATTGGCTAGGAAATGTCCTGCATATTCTCATCCCAACATATATAACAATGTCTGCAATGACATAGTGCTTTCATCCGCAATTAATATTAAAAGTGTAATGCTTAATGGTTGCTCACGCTATCGTATACTGAAACCGAAAACTTAATTTAATCTAATCTAATTTAATACCGTACCCTAACTTTTTGCCTGAATGTTGTTGTTGTACACTGACAAACACACACACACACACACACACGCACGTATAGTTTTAAGCATTGCTAATAATAAGTACCTACCTAAGTAACAATATCCTATCTTGTATTTACTGTCGTTAATCATGTTAATCGCACTCGCAGACTGCCAAGATACAGGCCCAGCCTAGTTTGGAGTCTGATGGACAAACCACATATTAATGTAACAAACTGTTTTTGTTAAATAAACAATTTTTATTTATTTATTTTTATTTTATTTATTATTTCCTATGTGGCATGTCGACAGAATCTTTTGTCTCAACCAGCATCAGGATACTCACACGTGTAATACGAGAGGCAGAGGCAGGTCATCCGTTTCTCTGAACCCTGGAGGGAGGTACAGTCGCACCCGTGCTTCGCGGTCTGCTTGCACCTGGAGAAAAAAAAAGTTTTTGTTGGTATAGCTCCAGTCAACCAGTTTGATTTCTAAGCAACTTTGGTATGGACCTTGGTAAAGTGACGTTGACAACCAAAATGTAAGGGACTTCCTATGGTTTGGTTTACGAAGTCACGTTGACAAAGTCCATTTTTTTTATGGCATAGGAAGGCAAGCGAGCACACAGGCCACCTGATGGTAAGTGGAAACTGTGACCCATAGACATTCGCATTCACAAGACTGCAAATGCACTGCCAACCCTAAGGACTAACATGGAATGCCTCTATGCCAGTCATTTCACCGGCTGTCTTATCCCCAAACCGGAACACAACAATGCAAACACTGCTGCTTAGCGGTAGGTTAATGAATAAGATGGTGGTACCAACCCGGACGGGCCCTGTCCCCCCACTTTAAAATATCCCATAGTAGTCTAGGAATCAAATTGGTTAATTGTTATTCACTTATGTATGAGCAAAACAATCAGTGGATGACATAATGGACGTGTATTGTAATTTGTTGGTGTATTGACAATCTGTCCACAGCTTTAGAAAATTTAGGAATACAAAGGAACAGTCAAGTTTCTGTAAATCAAGGATACCGAAACGGCGTCTGAAGTACCGAAATGTCCAACAGATCAAAGATACACGAAGAGCCCGCCTGGCTCCCCTGAAAACCAGCCCGGTTGTCATCCCCATGCCAACCATTTTGCTGAGTGGAGACCATGTCGGCACACATCATCCTCATTGTACATTTTTAATTTAATGGTGTCGCTTGATAGAGGATAAGTAGTGATTGTATTACGTTATTGTCTTTTCTATAATGTACTGTGTTGATGTATTAGTTGAATAATCGTTTTTCTATTCTATTTTATTATATTCTAAGAGCTAAGGCAGTATTAGTGCTACTGTTTCTGAAATGGCTTACTGATTACCGTATTTCTTAGAATTTTGGCCGTATGACCGTATTTGGGTAAGGATCAAAAAGTTGTACCATAGCTAAGCGCAGTTAACCATACAAACAACGAAGTCGAAAAAAGTTCCGCCGTGCGACGAACAGTAACCCTACAATTGTAAAGCTAATTGAGTCACAACGGATAAGTTTCATAGTGAGTTAGCGTGGCCGACTTTTTGGTCCTTACCCATTTAGAGATGAGATTGTTATCATCTTTTGACTACAGATTATTCCTTATAGCTTTCAATGAATGTATTCATTACGCCGAATTTTCATTCAAAGGCATTTCTCGCCGCATGAGCTCGATGAAATTAAATTCGATGAAACGGTATAATCGATGAAGTGGTCACCCGATGGTTGTGAAGTCCATGCAAGCAGTGGATGTCCATTATGTTAATCTGCCGTCCTACCATATAAGGCGACTAACTGCATGGTAATAGTACAAGCAATTTTAGTTTAATGTGGTCACCAATAGAGTATAAAATGCTTTGACTACTACATTGCAGTTAGCCGCTTTCTTAGGTAGGACGGCAGTAATGCACTCACCTCAACTCGGAACACCTTAGCCTGGGGTACGGCTAGGGCTGCAAACTTTTGCCGCAGCGGAGCTCCATCCCACAGCACAGCGCGTCGCTCGCCGTTGGCAGAGCACAGGAAGATTGCTGGTGGTCCAGGACCCAAGCACTCCTGGAATATTAATGATTTAGATATAATGCTTTGTCTAATGATGAGTCTCCACGACAGCAGTGGACAGGAATTGGATGCGCATCCGAACTCTTCCGCCTTGTAAAAGACAATAACAGAATTCTCGATCTGATCTGGAGCAGACCTTCACTAGTTGGAGAGGAATTTGAAGAAGTCTGGAGATTAGGTCCACATTGACGTATGTGTCGAAGTCAACGTTTGTAGGCTCCAGGGGACTTAAGATGCATTACGTTATGTCAGTGATTTTCAAAAATCGACAAAATTCTGATGATAAATTGCATACATTTCGAGTCGATGGAAATCAGTAACTTTAGCAATGTTCGCACCTTGGCTAGGTCCATTGAGCTGAGAGAGATGTCTGCTTAAAAGGTTGTAAGACGCGTAATCAATAAGGAATATTTATCACTTTTTTCATTGCTTCAATAAAAGCTGATTCATGAGAAAAATTAAGAGAAAAATCATTTAAACAAAGATTTGTTCCTGGTTTACATTCATGTTGCATAAAATTGGTTGTCATAATTTCGTTTCGCATAGCAACCCTTGGCAGAATCATCATTTCGCATAATTACTTTTGGCAAAATTTTCTTCGCATACTGTCATTTGGCACAATTGTCTTTGGCAGAATAGTACATTGGCATAACGTTGATTAGAATAATAGTCCTATGGTAGAATAATTGTTTCGCCGAATTTTGTATGGCATAGCATAGAATAATATTTTACTAGGTACTTCATCCTTGATCGTACGCCTACTTTTGTTGTAGTAACCCCTTATTTATCCCACTGCTCCAATTGCAATGCGGTCATGTAGCTTATTGTAGAACTTCTAACCTAACCCAACCTATTTTACTGGTAGCAGTTCGTTACTAATTATTATGCTATGGTACAATTATGCCATAATAAATTCGGCGGAAGGTATATTCTGCTTCATAAAATTCTGCGTAATGAAAGTCGGCGATATTAGTATTCTGCTATTCAAAATTCTGCCAAATGATTGTTATACGTTATGACAGTTATGCTAAGTATACTATTATGCTAAAGTATCATTCGGCTAAAAATGTTTCTGCGATAACTGTTATGCGAAATGTATTTCGGACAATCGATATTATGCCAGATGAAGGGGACCCTTTGTTCCTATCTCTTTCTAGCAAAACCGAACTTAACTTGGAGTTTATACATATAGCATGACCTGTTACATGACGTCGTCACGGTGCATATCGGGTCTCCATGTCTAATCGCTGTTAACCAACAGTTTAAAATGCTTGTATCATCCATATTTCTTGGAAGATTTTAATTTGAATTTTACTTATATCCCTTTAAACCCCCTATTCTGAGTTTCTTGCGGCGTTTCTTCTTAGCAGTGGTCTCCTCTTGTGAAGCGCTGTTAGATTCTTGACGTGTAAAAGTGCCCGTACGGCCTACTTACTGAATAAATGTCTTTATCTTTATCTTTATCTTTAACGGTATTTTCATATTTTCTACGGTATTATATTACGTGTATTAGATACACATAATATGCAAAACGTGGTTACAGAATTATCAACTACTTATTTAAGAGTGTTTGGTAATTCTGTAGCTCTGCCTACCCCACTCTGGGAATGAAGGCGTGAGTGTATGTATGTATTAGATACACATTTAGCCTGTGCGATATTTTATGCAATAAACCTTCTTAGCTTAGCGGTACTATAAATTTATGATGAGTTGGACTATACACTCATACTCGTAGAAATAAGAAAAATATGATGCTTCCACCAGAATTGAATCCAAATCTCTAATATATTATACTAGATTCTGTCACGAAAAAAAACCGATGTGTTAATCCAGGGTATAAGCTATCTCCATTTCAAATTTCATCCAAATCCGTCTAGCCGTTGAACACACACATGCAAACTGTCGCATTTATAATATTAATAAGATATAAGGACGTCTCTCACAAGTTAGGCTAGTACAAGTTGCCCGCAACTTGTTTGTTCTATCTAGTCAGTAACAATAGGGACGCACTGAGCGACAGGCGAGAAAATACATCTTGTGCTAGGGTGATTATTTGGCGTTTCAACCGCCGTCATTATTGTCTTCGCATATTATTCCTGACAAAATTAATAACATTCTTGTTATTTTAATAGGAAGGGATACTACCACCAGCGATGCCATTTTTGACATTTAAAGTAGCTAATAGCTATAATTATTTTCGTAAAAATACATCTTGTGCCTACCCGTGAAGGTCTGTAATGTTACCTGCACATAGTAGGAGAAGTTCCTGCTGAATGTGACCCGGTTGTAGAGGCACTCGGCGGGCAGCGAGTCGTTCTCTTCGGCCACGTGCGGCAGCACCGTCGACGTCGGCCACGCGGGCAACGCGGACGTCGTGTTCTCCAACTCCTGCGCAAGAAGAATAGGGATATGGCCATTCATGTAGCGACTGTCACATATCGTTTTAAGGTCTTTGGTCGCAACGTAAATGGCGTGTTATAAAGTTTTTTTTTGTATGGAGTTCTTTTTACAGTCGAGTTCATAAATATGTATACTATTTAGTACCTACCTTGTCACTTTAATCGCTGTTACAATTCATAATATAGTAGTTTAAATATGACATTAAATAGACAGGGCTGCTTTTACAGTTTACGAGAGTTATTTAGTTTTAAAGTAAAAGACTGGATAAAAACATGGTTAGATTTAAGTTGGAATATGTAAGTTTTGTGTTGTTGTGCACTAACAGGATTTATGCTAGGAAGTACAGTTATTAAAAATATATTGTAGAACCCACAACATAAATTAATATTTAGGAAAGTTTACGGATCCAGCGATAACTATGACTATACTCAAATTTTAAGGTGAAGATTATGACAGCTCATTTAAACACTTATTACTCTTATTTCTTTAACTTTACATCAATACTACATCGGTACAAACCTACGCTGTTGAGGAATTTAAACTATTAATCGCATATTTTTAAACACATCGCTAGTGAGTATAAAGTTATTGAAATTACAAAATACTGCTGTCATAATCATCATCTTACTATAATCTGAGTATAGGTAACAAAGTAATTAAAAATAAAAATAAAAACACAAATTGACCTAGTCCCAAACTAAGCTCTAGGCTTGTACTATGGGTACTAGACGACGATAAACATACTTATATAGAGAAATATATACTTAAATACATAGAAAATACCAATGACTCGGGAACAAATATTTGCGCTCATCACACAAATATCTGCCCTTACCAGGATTTGAACCCAGGACTGCTAGCTTCGTAGGCAGGGTCACTACCAACTAGGCTAACGCGTCCATTAAAATTGTATAGGCAACAATGGATAGCCGAGCCACTGTACCTGCGGTGGCTCGCTGGAGGCGGGCGCGTCGGCGGGCAGCGGCGCGGCGCCGGGGCACGTGAGGCACTGCGCGGGCGCCGGCCACGCGCTCTCCTCCGTGGAGGCGCGGTACAGGTGGCGCTCGCCCGGCTTCTCCGGCGCGGTGCCCATCACGTACCTGGAAAAGATTTATTGTCAAGGATAAAAGCCGGTTTGACAGGACGTTGCTCGCTGCCGCACTACCGTCTTGATGACGTCACACCACCAAGAACCAAATAAGGCAAAAAATTCAAATTCAAAATATTTATTCAGTAAATTGGCCACTCGGGCTCTTATACACGTCGGTAACATGGCGTGAATCTACTAGCGCTTCGGACAAGACCATCATTGCGGAGAAGAAGCGCCGCAAGAAACTCCAGAAGTAGTGGTAAGTGTGTAAGTATAGTATAAGTATACTCATAGGATGGATGAAAGAAGATTGACGAAAGAGATATACAGATCGAAAGTAAGTGGGAGGGGTCGGAAGGGGCCGCCCTAGGCGTACTTTTTTTAATCAAATCGGAGAAATACTGGAAAAGGGCCGAATCTTAAGTACCCGAAACCGACGTGCGTGCATGACTCGATGTATGAATGTTGAAGAAGCGAAAGAAATTTGTCAAGATCGTAGCAAGTGGAAAGAAGTGGTCTCTGCCTACCCCTCTGGGAAACAGGCGTGATTTAATGTATGTATTTACGTAAGCGTGTAAGTGGTAATCAGTGAGTGGTATCACAGAAAAAAGCAACCAATATAAAATAGCGGCGGGCCTGTTATGATAGTGTTTAGCGACGTGGACAAGCGCGGATAAAGCACCCATCACATTCTGACCAGAATGTAGGTGCGAGAGTGATGGAAGTTTTATCCGGCGCGATAAAGGCGACCATACTTCCTGGTAACATGAAATGCATAAAGCTGGCACATTACGCGCGGCAAACCCTAGAACTAGGCTCGCGCGGTGGCCGGGGAGACGGGAGACGGGGTAACCCCAAAGAGGCGCGCTGCGCGAGCCAATGTTCCAGGGTTTGCCGCGCGTAATATGGACCCAATTTTAGACTGGATAGGTACTCATAATGACAGGTGACAGCTTGATTCATAGGGTTCACTAATGTTTGACCAAATAATAATTGACAAATGGTCATTTAACAAACAGCGTTTCACCAAATGATCATTTGGCAAACGAGACATTTGACAAAAGTATCATCTTTCAAAAACTCACTTAGCATTATTTTATTTTTTATTTATTATGCCAAGGATACACATTGTAAAAACATTCTGAATAGTTTCGCCAAACTGCAAAGCAGTTTGTTGGCGAAGACAGCACTCAAATCATGATCATTTGCCAATTAGTTTACCTATTTCTGGGCAGAAAAAAATCCACCTGCCTTCTAACCTAACCTATCCGAGGCGGTTATGCCCTGATTCGTCTTCCTCGTAAAGTGTAAATTTAACTGTTGATCATTTGGAAAAGTAAGTCGTAATATGACTAGTAGTAAAATTACCAATTGACTTAAAAAATTTTTGCAAAACGTTGTTTGTGAAGTGTAATTTTGCCAAATGACTTTTGGTCGAACGGCAGGACACCGTAAAATTGTTGTCATGTGAAGAATTGCTAGGTTTTTTTGGTCACTAAGGCATAACTCACAGCAGCTTCCTCCCCTCATCCCAGCCCAGCATCTGCGAGATTTCAAACGGCCCCTGCGTGACGCCAGCCTTCCCGTCAGCCCCGATGCGCACGGCGTGCCTCCAGGCGCCCCCGCGGTCCGTCATGGGGGCGCTCGTGTACAGCCCCCCGCGGCCCCCCAGGAGCGCGGAGCCCCCGCACCACCCGCACTCGGGGTCGGGCTCCGCTCCGAGACCGGACCAGCGGGAGCCGTCGCTCTCGTCGCGGATTATCTGGAATGATTGGGTGATGTCAGACATTTTATAACGAAACGATGTTCTTATGAGACAGTATTTCAGTAAGCGGTTAATGTTGGGAATTTAGTTAATCAAACAGCGGACGCATTTAACGCGCGAGCAGATGTGATTTAAGTGTTTTTAACCTGTTGCATGGAGAAAGAAAGAAATAAAGAAAAATATATATTCGTGGCAAAAACCAAGAAAGGACAGAGATAAAAAGGTCCCAACCCAGCGTAATTAAAGGTGGCGTTGAAACCATCAAACCCACGGAGGTTAGGTTACACACTCATAATTATGAAAGAAGCTGCTAACATTAAAAATCGGACTTGAGCATGTTGGACCATGCACTGAGCATGGTATGTAGGGTTCAGACACCGCTATTACAAACACAAAAAACTATGTCGAAAAATAACGAACTTCCAATTCAAAGTTATTTGGTGATCAGATTCGCGATGTACCCACCTAAAGGAATAAGGGCCAAATCAAAAGCACACGTACGTGCATTAAGAGATTGATGAATGTAGAGGAAGCGAAAGTCGTATGTTTAGATCGGTGCACCTGGCGTTCCATAGTCTCTGCCTGCCCCATTGGGAGATAGGCGTGAAGGTATGTATGTATGTATGTTATTTGGTGCTGTCTTAGATGATATTTAGTTGGTGTAAACACTTTTTAGTGTCCTGTATCTCAGGAATCAATCAAGTCTACTAAGTTGTTAGAGTTTTCTTTTTAAAGCTTGTCCCAGTAAAAAATGTCGCTTATAAATTTTTAAAAATTCCGTATTAAAAATTAAAATTCACCAAATTTTCTAATACCGTTTTATTTGATATTCCTTTAAATATTATTATTTACGCATAAAGAGCAGTTTAGGATTAGTTCATCCAGAAACTTCTTAATTTTCCCTTGACCCCTGCCATCAAAGTTTGTACATCGTCATCGGTGATCAGTTTGGAAGCTTCATTCCACTTCTGCTTGAAGTCTTGAACTGAAGTGGCACTACTTTTATGTTTTATAAGCTTCTGTTTCACACGAGCCCAATATTTTTCAATGGGTCGTGACTCCGGGCAGTTGGGAGGATTGAGAGTTTTTTCAACAAAATCGACATTATTTGCTTTGTACTACTCTATTGCTTCCTTCGTGTAGTGACACGTGGCCGAATCAGGCCAGAACAGGACAGGTGAAGTATGCCTCTTAATGAATGGCAACAATCGTTTTTTGAGGCACTCATTCAGGTATACATCACCATTTATGGTTCCATTAGCAAAATATGGTGTACTGCGTTTGCCACATGAACAGATCGGCTGCCACACGAGAACTTTCTTTGCAAATTTATCCATTTTGATAACCTTATACTCTTCACTTACTACTTTTCAGTCGGTCCCAGAATAATAGTGGTGTCCTGGAAGTCATTTGAATTCAAGTTTGCAGTAAGTTTCGTCATCCATAACAGTACAATATTTTTTCTTAGTCATTTTTGAATAAAGCTTTCTAGATCTCGTTTTAGACTCTTTTGACTGTTTTGCATTTCTGTTGGGCACTTTAGCTTGTTTAAACGTTGTTATAGAACAATTTTTCTTCACTCGTTGCACTGTAGATTTCGAGGTTTTAAACTTCTTGGCCAAGTCTCGTACAGAGAGGGTAGGTTTTTCCTGTAAAGCTGTTATAATCTTCTTC